>JACBWW010000004.1:31720921-31753033 GCA_020086605.1 Lanius collurio | reverse complement strand
CCAGGATGTGAAGTGGAAAAAAAAAAGTCTGACTAGATCCTAGAATATCATGAAGGAGAAGTGGGGGGGAGGGCAGGGGGCAAAAGAGAACAGCTTGAGGTGATTTAGTACAGAGACTGCACAGAAGTAATTGTATGAGGCCCAGGAACAGAATGGGATTCTGCCTCATTTTCAACAGTTACGACACAATCTTGGCCAGCTAAGAACTTCTCCTATTCTTAAATCACTTTTTCAAAATACTTTGCACAAATGGTCATTACTTCACATTCACAATTTCAACATGGCTGGCTTGAGACCAAAATTTAATTTTAGATATGCTAAGTATTCACTTACAATTAAATTCAACAGGATCTTCACTTACAACAAATACTGCAGATTGACAAATGATGCACTGGAAGAGGTTGCCCAGAGAAGCTGTGAATGCCTCATTCCTGGAAGTGTTCAAGGCCAGGCTGGATGGAGCTCTGAGAAACCTGGTCTAGTGGAAGGTGTCCCTGGCCGTGACAAGGGGGTTGGAACAAAATGACCTTCGAGGTCCCTTCCAACCCAAGCCATTCTTTAATTCTATTATTCTTGAAATATTATATAAAAAATGTAGGCCCTGCATATTACTAACTGGGATGTCACAGAAACCAGTGAATCCTGAATTGTTAAACTCTTCTTGACTGTTCCTTATCTGATAAATGGAATTATACTATGTTTGTTAAGCAGTCACATACTTGGTAAGTTTTCCTTATTTTTCATCTCTTGGAGATGCTTGACAACTTTTGCAAAACAGGCTTTGAACAACAAAATAAAACCAAGGCATACATAATATACTGAACATTTTTGTATCCTGACCAACAAGCAAAGAGCAAAAACTACATGAGTGACCTAAGATATCTCACATGCAGGTACCAAATTAAATTTGTGCAAATAAAATCCAGTTATCCAATACTATTACTAATCTTAAAGGACACTTAATTGCAGAATTGACATATTGAAGATACTCAATTCCTTTATTTGTTTCTGTGAAAAAGACATGCCTTCACATCGAATTTCACCATGACTTCCACCATTCAGATGCTAGTTTTTTCTCTTTAAACCTTTCCTAATCACCTTTCTTTTATTCAGTCCCTGACACTCTTTTCTGAGGCAAAGCTGACCACCTTTCCACTTCACCAGGTGGGGGAATGGATTACAGAGAGAAATTAAAGATTGTGTATGTTATTCTCACCAGCTTCCTAAAGTCGCTGCAACTCTTCAATTTGTTGAGACATGAAGCTACATAATCACACCCCCATGGCTGTGAAAGCAATCCTCTCTCACGTAGCCTGGCTATCACCTGGAAATCAGACACTATCAGCAGAGGAAGCACAGAGCACCATGAAGACAACCCTATCCCTCTTTTATTGCACACAGGCTCAAAACAAAGTCCTTTCTAAATGTCTCTAACACCTTTGATTTGCAGCCAGTCATTACACAGATAAGGATACATTTTCCACACCCAGATCACAATTTAAGGGCATATAATTCAACAGAAATTCCACTGTGCTCCCAAGCCTGTGCTGTCAGTTATGGCAGACCCTTCTCTTACGCCGTTTGCACTTATCTTTCAGCAAAGGCACAGCAAGGTCATAGCATGTTGCCAGGTGAGCTGGCAGAGTAATGAAGCATGAGAATATCAGATATGCTCTATCTGAATGATCTGGGAAAAGGCAGGCAAGAAATCTGTATGGGAAATGGGCAAGGAATAATGATGACTGCTCTGCCTGTACTAGCATACATGACAACACACCAATGTATGTGACTGACACAAGCAACTAACTTCTGCTTTGCATTTTAATGATTTTTCAGAATCACTGCTTTTCCAGAGCTCAGGAGTGCATCTAAAGCAAAAAAAAAAAAAAAAGCAAAGCCCCCTTTAAATCCTAAAATGAGGGTACAAGGCTGAATTTTCACATACTTAATTTAGCAAACAACTGTATGTACCTTTCATCTAAACTGAAGATGCCGGTGCAGCAGGAAGCAACTGTAAAACAAGTCTTCCCAGCTACAGGACCAAGTAGTCTTTACTTTCATATAGTCCAGGATACCTGCCTTTATACAATGGCATGTAAGTGCTGGGATCCACTCCACAGCTCTCAGTGCATGCGAAGGACTCACCATAAGGCTGCCAGACTCATTACAAAAATGTTGTCATCGCAAATAAAAACATAACTTCTACGACATATTTTGTGTTCACAGCTACTGGAAAAATCAGGTAGCTCAAAGAAATGTCTGGTTTACCAATGGAGCACTTTCTCTCCATCTTGTTCCTGCTCCCAAAGAAACACTACTGCCTATCATTCCCTTCCTTGTAGCCAAAGCATCACAAGTTTGCTTTTAAACCCCAAAGCAAACCCCTGACTTTCCTAGACACCCCTTCCACTGTCCCTCCTCCCTCAGGAGTATGCATCTGCAATCATGAAAGGAGTCTAAGAACCATAGCCTTCTAACAGGCAGGATTTACAGTTAGCCAGGAGATGAGCAGTGCCAGCAGCTCGGTAACACAACAGCAGTGGCAAACACCAGGCTCACTCTCAGTTTACTGCTGTTTGCCTTTAGAAGTGAAACTGAGGCCAAACTGTAGAAAATTAGAGATCTGATCAAGTTAAATTCACTTGCAAAGCCAAAAGGCTGATCTGCTGCCCCATCCCTTGCTCAGTTGCTATCAGTCAGTCAATACAAAAATCTCTCCCTACAGCCAGCAAAATTTTGTATAAGTAATGATAATTTTTTTTTTTATTTAAATAGTGAGCACCTGAGGAAAAATATATCCAGTGGTTTACAGGTTAATGGAGGCTAGCACAAGCCTCTCCTGACCCGATCTCCCAAGTACTAAACAATAATATTAAAAAGTCAACAAGATGATTTTTATCACACAGCAAGCAGAAGCGCAGAAAGGTATACAAGCAGCAAGTTGTCTTGTGACAACTAATGGTCACCTCAGTTTTAAGTATTATACTGAGGGGATGGCTTGATAGGACACAACAAGGGTGATCAGCTTACAGATAAATCTCCACTCAAAGGCTCCTTCACAAACATTTAGCTTAAGTCAAAATTGAAGTTACTGGCCCAAACATCTTAAACAATGAAACGGTTTCACTCCAGTTAAGGGACAAACACATCAAAACCACTTTATCTGTTGTGGTTGCACTGCACTACGAATGGGAGCTGAAGCCATCATTAGTCTTTGTCTACTTGAGATCATTAATCCCTGCATGATAAGATAGAAAGGAGAAAAGAAGGCAACTGTAATCAAGCATATTTTGCAAGAAAACACATAAGCATGATTTTGTCTCTACTGATGAAAAGTGCAGCATTCTGGACTCTCCCCCCAAAAAAGTACTTGGCATTAGCTTCATTCTGCTCCCCAAAACCTAATGAAACACAGACCTGCTTTGGATTTCCTCACACGGACCCTAAATTTAATAAAAGCCTGAAATCTCCATTAACACTATCATGAAGGGAAAAGCCTAGATAACAATAAATATTTTAATTCCTGCGCAAGGCAGGACTGGTTTTCCACACGTGCAGCAACAGGAAGTTGCTCCCGAGCACATCAGCTAAGGAATGCCATCCCAAAGAGAGCACCACGAATTGCCTTACCCGCCAATGACAGAACCCAGTCTCTTTCCTCTCCTTCCTTTGGAAAAGCACCGCTGCCAGAAAAGGCAGCACTCGGGGTGGAAATGGGCCTCGCAGCACCTCATGGAACATGGGAAAAACGTCCTGCAGTCTCTGCAGAAAATCTGACAAGGAAACCCAGAGAACAGGAGAGTCCCCGGACTGCTGGCTGCGAAGGGCTGTTTGCTACAGGCTCATCTGAAGTTTTGCGCAGGACTGGGCTGTGCTCCAGCTGTGAGAAGCGGAGGTGTGGCCCACACTTGCCAAACAAGCCAGCTCAAAACCTTGCTGGCAGGTTTTTCCAATATTGCTCCAAGATAAGGGCAGCAAAGCAGCAGCGAACAGGGAAGCCCTGGGCAGGAGGAAGCGCCGCTTTGTGATCCAGCTGCAACATCAAAATCCTCTGTCCAGATTTTCTTGGAAAGTTCCAGCAACCTGATGTACAACTATGGCCATTTTAAACCCTTTTCAGAGCTTCAGCACAACATACCAATACTTTTAAACAGAAAGAATTTGGCCTGAAGTAAAACCAAATTTGTCACTGACTGGAGCTGTTCAGAGTTTCAGGGAGGCCGGAGCAGTGACACTACAGTTTGGTAACAAGATGTCTCAGGGAATATCAATTCCCCACCATATCTCCCCTCTCACTATGAGTGGCCTGCACAAGTCTCCTGCTTTTCCTCCTTTCCATCTAGTACAGTCTTGATTCTTCCACCAAAGGTTTTCAAAAAACTATACAAGAGACAGGACAGATTTTTTTTAGGGGTCTATCATACCTTAAAAAATAATTAAGTAGTGAAGGAAAAAGTTTACCAAAAGTGATTAGCTTATTAGCAGCTGCTGACAGTTGTCCTGCTGGAGCCTTTCATAGAAGAGCTGAAATTTATAAACTGGAATTGCAGACCAAGTACACAACCACAGTGTTCCAACAATTAAGTGACAGAAAATGTATGAAAGCCAGTAATGCAGCATGTCATTAGCTCCATGCAAACATGAGAATGTCACACATTCTCAGCAAGGCCCCATTCCTTAATCATTTCCTGTCATTAGTGTCAGTCACCAGACTAGAACTTAAGAAAATTAATAAAAGCATAAGCTTGGACATTTCAAACACAAACAAGTCAGCACTATGTGGTGAATTCACAAAACAAAGTCAACACATGGGCAAATGCAAACATAATGCCAGTGTGAAACAGCCACCCACTGCCATAAAACTCTCGTGTCCTACTAAATGGTGCAGCAGACACTGGGCTGAAGTTTCTTTGCTTTTCTACTTACCACTACACTAAAAGTGAAGGACTGCAGCATCTCTCCCATGAAGAAAGGTTGAGAGAGCTGGGACTGTTCAGACTGGACAAGAAAAGGCTCCAGGGAGACCTCACAGCAGCCTTCCACTAAAGTAGGCTTTTTAAGAGGTAGAGTGGCTTTTTACACTAGCACATAGTGATAGAGCAATGGGGGGATGGTTTTAAAATGGGTAGACTTAGATTAGATTAGATGTCTGGAAAAAAATCTTCACTTAGGAGATGGTGAGGCACCAGAACAGGTTGCCAGAAGAGTTGTGGATGCCTCCTCATCCCTAGAAGTGTTCAGTGCCAGGTTGGGGCCCTGAGAATCTGATGCAGTGGGTGGCATCCCTGCCCATGACAGCAGGGTTAAATCTAGAATATCTTCAGGGTTCCTTTCAACCCAAACCATTCTATGACTATCATATTAGGTTTTATTTATCTTCCAAAAAAATGCAGAACCAGAAGTGTTATTTTTTTTACATTTAATCTGATACAGTTTGACTATAAATTACAGGAAAATCTAGGTGGCCTCACAGTACAGCAACAGCATGGAGAAATCACATTTATTCCAGTTTATTACAGGTAGTGTATAATCCCTCTATTTTGACTTCAGTGCCCAACTGCATATAAATTAGGCTTACCTGCCTCCTGACGCTCTCTCCTCTTCCAATCAAATCTCACTCAGCACAGGAATCTCAAATTTCTCTTGAATTTTTCAAGTAAAACTGAAAGCTTTTTAGAACATATGCTTAAGAATTGTTTCATAGTCAACAACAGATCACCCATTAGCAGTGTTTTTGTACAGTTTTAGTCATCAACAGACACTGTTGTCAGCAAACTTAATATTCAAAAACAAACTACTTGGTTTATCTCCCAGCAGACTAAGAAAACAAGCAAGCAAAATGGCACCAAAAGATGAAGAAAGCCTCCCACCTGGTAATTCTACTTCTGCTTGGATTAGCATGTCCACAGGGTTAAAGGTAGATGTGTATCTACATTGCAGTTTGGGGTTTTTTGTCAGAAAGCATGAAATGCTGTCATCAACTATACCATGTATTATTTAAATTGTGTGCAGATGTGACAAGGGACCCCTTTTTGTCCCATTAGCAGCACTAAGAGGAGACCTCAGATGTACCATATAACTGGAAGAGATGAACATATGAATGGATGTAATCAAGGATAGGATTTGATTTGAGTTTGGGGTTTTTTTAAGTCTTCTCCAGAAATACCAATATACTGAGTTGTTTAACTTGTTCATCAGTGACTTGGATGAAGGGGCAGAGGCCTCCTCAGCAAGTTTGCTGATGACACAAAGCTGGGAGGAGTGGCTGAGATTTCTGAGGGCTGTGCAACCCTTCAGAAGTGCCTCAACAGGGTGGAGAGATGGGCAGGGGAGAACTGTCTGAAATCCAGCAAAGGCAAAGGCAGGGTCTTGCACCTGGGGAAGAATAACCCCAGGCACCAGCACAGGCTGAGGGCCGACCTGCTGGAGAGCAGCTCTGCAGGGAGGGACCTGCAGGTCCTGGTGGACAACAAGCTGTCCCTGAGCCAGCAGTGTCCCTGTGGCCAAGAAGGCCAATGGTGTCCTGGGGTGCATTAGGAAGAGAATTGCCAGCAGATCCAGGGAATGATTCTGCTCTACTCAGCCCTGGTGAGGAGGGCACACCTGGAGTGCTGGGTCCAGTTCTGGGCTCCTCAGTACAGGAGAGACATGGAGCAGATCCAGTGGAGGGCTATGAAGGTGATAAGGGGACTGGAACATCTCTCTTACCAAAAGAGACTGAGGGAGCTGGGCCTGTTCAGCCTCAAGAAGAGACAACTGAGAGGGGACCTCATCAATGTCTGTCAGTATCTGAAGGGAGGGTGCCAGAGGATGGAGCCAGGCTCCGCTTGGTGGTGCCAAGCAACAGGACAAAGGACAGAAACTGATACACAGAAGTTCTACCTGAAAATGAAGAACTTCCTTAATGTGCAGGTGGCCATGCACTGGAACAGGTTGCCCAGAGAGGTTGTGGAATCTCCCTCACTGGAGATATTCAAGAACAATGTGGAAGCAATCCTGTTCCACGTGCTCCAGGATGACCCTGCCTGAGTAGGGAGCTTGCACCAAATGACCCACTGTGGTTCCTCCCAACCTGACCCATTCTGTGATTCTGTGAACATGAAGACAAGACTTCCTCCATGCTGGTACTGCCCATGTCTATAAAATGGGAAAATTGAGAATCTATATTCTACTTCCAACACCAACACCAGACTATGACCTACAGCCCAAGCAACTGCAAACCTGTGAATCTAAACATTTCCTGATTTGGTCACACAGAGTTTAACATCCCTCCCCAGCCCAAAATAGCAAAACACCACTCAAAAAAAAATTGTCAGTAATTTTAGTGTTCTCTAGTAAGTACATATTTAATGGTATAATGGTGTAAGACTTGCAAAAACATTACTCAAAGAGATAATATAAAAGTGGTTTTAGTAGGATTTTGAGAACATTCACAAGTATGTATAAACTTGTAGATTTAAAAACCTACATTGAGAATTGATGACATGGCCACATTTGATTTACATATACTAAAGCAAAAGGGATACTGAGATACTGCATTGGGTCTCCCAGAAGATGAAGTCTAACATACAAATAAAAAATAAAATCCACATCAGCGCAGAGAAGCTTAACTGCACAATGACTGAAACACACACTGGTTCACAATATTTATTACAACCTATTGCTTTAGATAAACCTGCTGTACGGTTAGTAAACCCAAAGCACATTATATGAAACAACAAAAATGTACAGCACAAACCACATCTCTTTGAAAGGTATGCAGTGGAGATGAACAGAGGCACAACTTGTAAGTAAGAGCACAATAAAGATCCTCATACATGAGTACAGCTCTCCTGGTAACAGATAATGATGGTAAATAAAAATCATACTACCAGTACTAAACATAAGATAGGTAAAAATCAGAGTAGTATTGTTGTATCTGTATACAAAGAATGCAGGGCCTTTTTAAAAACCCTCTCTTCATTCTCTATGACCTGTAAACACAACTCTCCAAAACCATCTTCCCTCCGTACCTGAACTAGTATATAAAGATCTATACAGAATGTGCAAATCTAGTGTAAATATTCTTAGGCTCTCTTCTTCAAATAGAAGAAATACAGGTTTAAAAACATTAACAACACAGATTCCCTCTACCCAGAAACACATCAGTAGCAATACTGCCCAAGACATGCAAGTCAGAATTAGCAAAATACTGGACCAAGAAATCCAGAAGAATGCATGAACAATAAATACAAATGCATATGAAAAAGGAAAAAAGTTATCAAGAGAAACACTGGCAAATGAAAGTGAATTAGGATTCTTGTCAGCTTACAGATCTGTTCCTAAAAAGAACCTACATGATTTAAATAAACCTATGATGTTAACTGAGATTCAACTACACCTTAGGCAGACAAGATTTATTCATCAGCTTGTTCATTAAGATGTGATACCTGGTAGTTACATGTCATGCTGTATATGACTTAATAATGACATATTTATAAGTATTGCTAGACCAAGATGTTGGGAGTCAAACAACCACTCTGTTGGGCTATTTGCTACTGCTGCTTTTTCATTACCACTCCACAGATTCTTTCTGCAACAAACATTTTGTCCCTCATACCAATCTGTACTGATTAATGTTTATGAAAAAATAAGTTAAGACAAAAATACTACAGTCTAGAGCGAGTATGGTACAATATAGTTCTTGTGTTAAGACTTCTGGCCCAAGAGTAATTTAAGAACAGTACCAGCCTGAGCAGAATGCAGTTCTAAAGCATTTAAAATACAGATGTTGAAACAGTCTGGATTTTACTTCAGTGTTGGAAAGTGAACCAGAGACTAAAGAATTTATATACAAAAAACTCAAGCATAGTCCAGAAGCTCAAGCAATAACTAGAGTTCACTCCTTTTAGAAACTGCTTTACAGGGTGTTCTTTGCTTTTTGCTGTGAGTGCAGATGTGAACTTCTTCAAATAGACTGAGCTTCCACTCACACAAAGAGTCAAAACAATCAGTGCAAAGAACACACAAGTTAATTTAATTTCTAGCTCTCAAAATAAAATAAAAAAAGCTTTTTAGTGGTATCTACCATTTGTCTGACAACCTCTCGTGAAACAACTTATCAGAAGGTCAGGCAAAAACACTGAATATCAATAGAGAGTCCTTTGGCCAGCAATTAAATATTTCTGCCACTGAGAAAAAAGTTACACTTCCCGTGTCTAGAAACAGACACAAAAGCCTCCTCTACAACAAAGACCTGGTGATATCCACGCAATGCTGATATAGCCGCAAAGACTTTCAATCTTCTTTTTTTGAATAAATATTTACATACAAGGCCAAATCACAACACTGCCACCCTAAGAAAATAAAGTTTTATTGTAAAACTTGATTTGTGGTGAACAACCAACAGCTGTCTAACAGTTCATTTGCAATGCTGGAGTGTATTACAAAACTCACTACAAAAATCAGTTTCTATTTTTCATCTGAGGACTGAGAGGTTGTTAGTTGCCAGCACTGTAACAACATGGTTAAAGTCACTTTCTAGTAAATCAATATTGCTGGGTAGATACAGTCAGTGCACAGATACAAGTGACTTCTACCCAGTGTAAGAGAATCTAGCAACAAGCCTCAAAAATCTCAGACACATCAACTTCTTTAGTCATCAGTACTGAATTCCATGTGAATGTTGGGATTATTGACCATTACAAGGTCAGGTGTCCAGTGTGTTGACTTCTTTGGAGCAGAAATAATGCACAACTATTGCATTAGGGTATCGAGCAAATGCACTGTAAAGAGAACAAAACACAAACATCAGCTGTCAAGACAAACAGTTTTTCATATTCAAACAAGAGCATCCAAGTTGTGCAGAATCAAAGAGACACATGATAATGACATTTTAAAAACTACAGCCTGAATGTAGTAAGAGAAAACTGACAAAAGAATTCTATGAATTTTATAAGAAGTTCTTTTGGGGGTTTTTAAAATCTATTTTCATTTCTGTAGACACACTTTACTTGGAAGTCACTGCGAACAAGTTAAAGACTGGGGAACATGCTTGCCCTTCAAAATCTTGTTGAACTTAACAGCACTAGAAAAATTACAGACAGCCAAAACAGTATTATATACGCAAACTTCAATTCTGATGCTACATGCTGCATTCTAACAGCAAAGAATTTAATATATATAGCAATATGTTTATTAAAATGTTTTGGGAAAAGAACCTTTTCCTATCATTGTTAATGCTACTGACATCACAGAAGAGCTCACATCAAGAAAAAAATAATGACTAAGTCATGTAGCGTTTCCCTCCAATTGAAAGACCAAAAAAACCAAGTGCAAATAAAATTTGCATTCTATATTAACCCAAAATTACCAACTAGGAATGGTAGAAGAAAAGTTCACATATTCACAGAATATTCTGACTTGGAAGGGACCCACAAGGATAAGAGTCCAACTCTTAAGTAAATGGCTAGTACAGGGATTGAACCCACAACCCTGGTCTTACCAGTACCATGCTCAAACCAACTGAGCTCATCTCAGGGTCACTGGCATCCAAACCATCAAGAAAATTAGTTCTACTTTTAAACATCCTATCATATCTAGACTATAAAACAAATCAGTCTGGGAGCCATAAAGCCATCAGATACAGAAAACTACACATGTATCTTAGTTTAAAATTCTTTGTATCATCCTTCTCAATTGTAGTTAAGAAGCAGGTTCTTAGAAAGGCAGTGTTCTTATGAAGTTTTCAAAATTCAGTATGAGAAGCAATTTTATGCCTTCTAGAGCTGTGAAATAAGAACTCTTGGGAGTTTCTGAAGGGATTTTATACTCCTTTGCTGAAAGGAGGATTAAACTCTTGAAGCAAATTCACTGACCAAAGCTTTGAGGTATCCCTAATGATCCAACCGACTAATGTAATCTGTAATTCACTCTTCAAACAGCTCCTTCAGACTGCTGCTCTCTCTGGCTGTATATACATTCAGTTTTCCAACATTATTAGTTCAAGTGTACGAGATTAATATTTGACTCGGTTTACCCAGCTCTCTCACCTGTTACCTATCTTCTTTTTACAAACAGTGCACACCTTCTCCTCTGTAATAATGCACTTTACTTGCTGATGCAAGATCCGCTCTTCCTGGACCTAAAGAAGGATAAAAATCCAAGCTGCTCAAAAAGTAATGCCACACCTTGGTCTGATGAAACTGCAAACCATCATAATGTTTAATTGCCAGTGGCTGCATCTACATTACCAAGCTATGCAGCACAGAACAAGCAGGTCTGTAGAGCAGAGCAGATGGTATTGAACACCCAATACCCACACTGTATGAACTGCAAGGCTTTACTTTCACTTTGATCCACAGACTAAGGCATTCTCACCACTGAGGGGTGTTAAGGTGAACTACTGAACTGCTTCCTCTGGTTTGCTTCACTTGAAAGAAAACCAGTCCAAGCTGTCTGAGATGATTCTGCATTGCACACCACAGTGAGCAAAGACAAACGCCTCATCCAAATTAAAATGAATGTACACACCATCTCCTGCAAAAAGGATGTTCAAACTACATGGTTCCCTTTTAATTTCAGGTGCATTACAGCACCATCTAGAGGACACCCATCCGCTATAAGGAACAGTAAATTTAAATATTGAATGTACTTTAGAACACTATTCCAATAAATAACAGGTGGTGGATGCTTACCCTCAGAAACTCTGCATGGAGAAGATTCTTGAGCACTTGATTAAATCTTTTCTTCTGAGCATTTTCTTCAAGGACTTTCTCTAAAAAGATGCGAATCTCACTAATCTGTGTATTTGCTGGGAGTAGGTTTATAGCCTGGAAGAAAGTTAGGAAAAGTTAAAAAGGAATAGAGACCAAAATAGAATAGACATTGACACACTTAGCTTGACACAATTCATTCACTTGCCTACTCCAGTACCTTTGTAATCTCCTGCCAACAGCACAAACTAAGTACTTGCAGGCCTGACTTACCTTAGTGGTATCCAGTTTGCTGTGGTGCAGTTCCAAAACCTGCAGAGCAGCCTGCAGATTGGCTTGAGGCTCCAGCACTTCCATCTTGATCGGTCCCAGGCAATGAACACTGGGTGGGGAGAGATACATGCGGAGCAGGGACAGATAGACCTACAGCACACAAAAGGAAAGCTCTGAAACCACTGCACGTATCCACAACTGACAGGGCTGGTAGAACCCAACCATGGTACTAAGTTGTACCCATGCCATTCAAAATTCTGAACTTCTCATTTGAATATCTCTTGATATATGCTCAAATTCACTGATACTTTCAACAAAACCCACTGTAACACTCTCAACAAAAATCACCCCACAATCTCCTAAATTCCAAGAAATCATACTTAAATTCCCATACACTACACAAACCCTGGAAAAGTCGATACAGAGCAAGAACTTTCAAGTCTTGAACAAAGTATGAATAGCCTTCTACTTCCTTACTGAACAAGAAGCTACTTACATCTTTGTTGCCATCTTTGTTTCTGTCATAATGTTTATGGCAGTAGCTAGAAGAATCAACAGAAAAGAATCAAGTCAAATACAGAAACAGTTATAGAACCCAAAGAATCATTTTACAGAAATTAACATTTAAATGCTCTGACTACTGAAGTCATCCAAGTTTGGTAACTGCACATCTGATTCAGATCAATTCATCAAACTGCACAGCGGTTTGCATTACAACGCTGAGAGAAGCAAAGTTTTGTGCAAGTATCCCACTTCCAGTCAACTTAAAAAGCCTTATTGCAGAAGACAAATTTAATTCATCTGTGTGAGAAAAAGGGGAGGAAGATATCTCCAATCAACACATTACAGCACAAAAACCTATGTGTAGATATATCTAATTAGCATATCTGAATCTCAAAGAGAAGCTGCTCATTAGTGTACACTGCATACCAGGGCTGAATGCCCTCTAACAAGCATTTGCTGAAAACAGCTTTAAAAGCAACTATGTCGAACAGGCCCCAATGTTCAGATATACCTGCCAGTGTTGGGTAATTCTGTTCTTACCTGAGTACTTCTGATTCACTCAGGAGGTTCCCTAACACATAACACGTAGAAAAATGCTGTATCTTTACTAAAGAGGATTCTTTTTGATGTGGGCTAATGAACGTTTCCCCAAACAGAAAGGAAGCAAAACAACACACAAGTTCACAGAATAAGGACAGGTGGAAAGTAGTAACTCATTGATAATGGTCATACTGCTCTAAAGCACAATGACAGAAGAGCATGAAAAGGCAAACCTCAAGGGACAGCAGCATCAACTGTAAAAAACAGATACCCAAATGAGCTTAAAAGTCAAGAAAATCTTAAAACCTGGATGATCCTGAAGACTTAGTGTTTGTGTTCCATCCTATCCATACACTACACATCCTATCCAAATGGCAGTAAGCAAACTAAGTCTTGCAAAATAAAAAATTTTTAAAAGTCCTTACTTTTCAGCCATATTGGTGTCCTTCAAAATATGAACATAAATAAACAGAGCTTGCTCATGCTTCCCCATACGACCCAAGAGCAGAGCACGTTCTTCTAGGAGACCTAGTGATAGCATGAAGGACTAAATCAATAGTTACACAGAGAAATGACAAAATTAGTGACTAACAGAAGGAATTATTAATCTGTGCTCAGGCTTCAGTTTAAGTCACACTAAGACTATAAGTCTGTATTTCACATTAGTCTTCTCAGAAACCTTTTATGAATTCTTAAGTAACCTTAAGAAACAACAACCTTCAGATCTATTAAGTAATTCAGACTCATCAAAAAGTTAAGCTAAATAGTTAATTATAGATCAGTTTAAGGTCTTACTTAGGTCAACAGTTACAGGAATCCTGCAGAAACTGGTAAACCCAATTGTGCCAGCAAACACAGAGTTAGTATACACACCAGCAGCCTGCAACTACAGCTACAGTCACCTTCTTTATTTCTAGTTATGATTCTATGATAAGCAAGGAAGTCTTGCTGTACAATGCAGTAAGCTAGGGTTTAATTAACCTATGGAAACAGAACTCACCATCAAAGGGGAAGTCACTAATAAGTCGACTAGGTTCATACCAGCTAGACTTCTCCAGAAAAAGAAGCAGCTTTTTCCGGTAATCCCCCAAATCTCCTCCTTCCTCCCCAGCAGGCACTGGAGCTCTATCTATATAAAAAAACCAACATAAGCTAAATTATTACAACTACTTCACTACACCAGTACACAGAAAAAGATAAACAAATCACTATGAAGAGGAACTAAATGGTGAGAGAACTGTTACACAGGTTGGGACAGTTGTGGACCTGCCAAAATAACTTCAGCTCCTAAAAACACATCAAGTGGCTGGTTAAGGCAATACTCAAGTTATTCAAAACCCCTCCCTACCATTAACACACAGAAGTCAGAGCAGTAGCTGTCATTCCACTTAACTGTGAACAAAGCGTTGCTTTAGATCTCTCAAGGGGCAGTAAACTAGACTGCCCTACAAACCCACAACTTCTGTTTTCCAGTTCCCTCCATCACTTAGGTATCTTACGCTGGATGTGAACAGGGATGGCTTACAAAATTATGGTATATGAAGGCTCCCCTGTGCTGTCCCATACCCCACCAGAAAAGGCTAAGCATACCTGCAGGGAAAGAACTGAGATATTCTTTCATTAAGCCCTGCACTTTCTCACAGTACAGCTGGATCAGACAGTTGTGAAAGTCCGCACCGGTTTCTTCCCAGACATGAATGATGTGTTCCTGTAAATATATGTTAAGGCTCAGCTGTAGACACTTCCTCTGGGCAGTAATTCATTATAAGCAAGCAACATGGTTGCCTTTACCAAGCTTGACTTCAGGATTTCATGTACTCTATGTTTTCTTTGCACAACTTATGGCCCAGCTGGCACTCCATGAGACAGCATCAGGCTCCAACTGCTGGAGAACTAATATCTTACATGTAACATTTTGTACTGAATGTAAAATCCACTAGCAGAGATTGAGTTCTTACCAGGTAAGGAACAGCCAAGCTTTTAAAATTCTCTATCAAGAAACTGAGCACTTTGTCACGTGGTAAAGCTTCCACTTCAGGGAGGTCTTCTGTAAATATCTGTTAAACAAAATTTTATTCAGAGAATGGCAATTTTCTTTTTTTTTTTAAACTGCCACAGTGTATTTTCTCTGAGGCACTGAAGCCCAGCATATCATGCGCCCAAAGAGTAAGCACAAGATGTATATAAAAAACATCTGAGCAGCTTATTCAGACACTGAGAAGTTATTTCACATCTGAAAAGATTAACAAACATCCCCATTTCTGCCTTAGTGAACACTTCTCTTACACAGCCCAACACGTCCCAAATATAGGGAGCCAATTTTATAAGCAAATCAACATTTGACATTGAAATACTCCATTAGGCTCTTGTGCAAAAGTGTGATATCAATAACGTGAAGTGTTGTATCAAAAGTTCCTAGTTATTTATTACAATAAGGTGTTCCCAGAATGGAAGAGCGTAAGAAAAAGTGAAAGATTGACCTGCTCTATCTATTGCTAACATTAGCACAGTACTGAACACAGAAAATACAAATTATGTCTTTAATTGGATTTAGCATAAATCAGCTTCTTACATTGAGTTATCTCAATTCCATTTACTGTACTAAGAATCTCAATGAAAAGGTGCCTCTTTCAACCACACTTGCCTTCAATCCATCTTCAGGAAAATCTCTCAGCACCCAGACAGAGTAGGAAAATACCAAATGCAAGTTCTCTGTGCCTGGAATACAAAAAGCAGCAGTGCTCATTGTTAAAATCCTAAACATCTATCTACTCACAACAGAAGCGGACACTTTCAGAGCCAGCAAAGTTTAATTTACATGAAGAATCTAACTGTTGCTCAAGTCAAGCAAATCACTCCTCCAAGTTAAAGCCACAATTTCATTGCTTCAAAACATGATTTCAAACAGAAACAAAAATTAACTCAAATACTAAGTGTCATCAAATGTAAAGAATTCAGCCCAAAACAAAGATTGGTTGCTTTAACCACATTCCAAAAGTCTTCCCTTTCAGCTTGTTTTTATTAGGGTAGAGAAAGCACTGTATATTTCACTTGTGTTGCTTTCATTAGTCCATTTCCAGCCTGTCAGTCTAATTACTTCTATAGCAAATGGTCAAATACTTTATAACAAGTAGGAAACCATCACACTACTGAAGTAACTAGCATAGAAACTACATGACAGGTAACAGCTTCTCAGCTTTTAGCAAAATGTAGGACTTTCCCCTTTAAAAACTACAGTTTGATCAATCTGGTTCCCAATACTAATAAAACACGTTAGGAAAACATGACCTTCCCCTCACCCTCCTGCTCATAACCCCTGAGGCATTCACTGCCCAAACAAGGCAACAACTATACAAGAAACAGAAACTTACAGCAATAAAAAGGCAGGCATTGTTTGCTCTTTTCCATCCCACAATATTTAAAACAAGCAGCATCTTCGTATTAGCAGTATTAAATAAATAAATAAATAAATAAATAATGCACCTGATATGCACTGTGAAGTAAAACAATTGAAATAGTCCCGAGAAGAGCCAATCTCAAAGTTTCAGAAACAAAAGTGGGACTTGGCAAATGGCAATAAACTTGTGAGTCTGAATTTTGTTGAACTCTATTAACTCTTCTCTGAAATTACAGGGCATGCTGGCCTCACAGAGAAAATTTTAAAAAAGGACAGGACAATCATGGAAGTAAGTACTCATGTAAAGCAGGGCGTCTTAACTCCTTACAAAGAAGTTATAATTAATTAGAATAGGTCCCTGCCAAAGCACTGATCAAGCTGCCTTTGTTGAAATCCCAAGCAAATCAAACATGAAGTTAAAACCTACTCAAAACAGTGACAATGGCAGGAGGAGAGGAAGAGGTCATTAAATAAATACTAAAGCTTCCTGATCATTTTACTAAAAGGTCAACACACTATAGCACGAAACAGAACAACTGGAACCCTCAGCACGTAACATTTGTCTGCATGGGGATTCACACAGGTCACAGGCAGTGAATTTCTAAACTTCCTCAACAACAAATCCTTAATTTAAATATGAGCTCTAATACGGAAAAAGTCCTGCATAACACTATTTTAAAAGATAAAAGAATAATGCAACACAGAAAACTACCTACCACCCCATCAAATACATAACTCTCCTGCACACTGATAAAGCATATATTTGATGGCTGATCACACAATTCATTGTTAATATTTGCTTTGATGCAATAAACAAGTGCTTACTCTATTGACACAAGGCAAGTATCAAACACACATCAGTAATACAAACTTGATGACTTAAAAGAGGGTAGCTACAAGCCTGGAGGAATTTGCAATTACTTGAGAGCTACCTAAGAATATTTCATTAAATGCCCAAGTATCAATAGAAAACAGTCAACTAAAGAAGAGTTTCTACTTCACTCAGAATGATAAATTATCACTGGAAGAAAATTCAAATTACTATGGCCCATTTTCTCCCAGTAGATATTTTAATCAGAAATAAGGAATGTTCTCCAGTAAAATATTTAAATTTCAACAAAATCTGAAACCCTTGAGCTAATCCTTGAAGGCTGCATTATGAAAGAAATCAAACAAGGTAACAAGGATACCCTTTCAGCGTGATAGCCTCCAAAAAGCTGCCAAACAGTGGAATAACCACTAAGCTCAACAAGAATAACAACTTCACAAAAATACTGCTCTTCTTCACACTCACCCAAATGCTGCAGATATTGCACTGTCCTCTCATGACCCTTCAAAGGCGAGTTGGCTTTCTTTGACTGATCCACCAGTACCTGTAATGCTTCCAAAACAAAAGAAGTTCATTCCTTTGTAACTGCTAGTTCCAACATGAACTACAAAAAAGTGCATTTTTCCTGCTACACTACTGAAGACAAAACCAAGGTTTATTTTGAACATACAGACCAAACTGTAACAGGTTTAATCACAAGATAGCAATTAAACATTCTTTTCAGAATACTGCCTGCTCACTGAAGTCAAAACACAATACAAAGAATACAAACTTCTATTCCTTCTCCTCTCCCAACCTCATACTTACCTTTCTCATGGAGACCTTTTTTCTCATACAGTATTATCAGCTCACTATATTTGTGTGCCTTCTTTAGCACATGCTCACTCTCCTCGATATGGCAGTGATTGTTCTCCAGACGTAGCAGTGGCGCCACCAGTGCTACATTCGTCTGCAAGCAAAAAGAGAGCACTTAAACTTGACTGGAAGTGCACCTTCTAGGTCTATAGTACAAAATACAAGTTAGAAGTGGGGGCAGGGGAGGAAGGAAGCCTCACAGCATAAGAAAACTAAGAAATGACAGTTTAACATCTTACAGTAAGGTCCATGTTAATCTCCATAATTTTGGGGACAAAAAGAAAATGACATATCAAAGCTACTCCCCTAGAATAGAGGTCAGGCTTTGAAAAACATCATAAGAGCCAAGATCATACTTTCCTGCATTTAACAGTACAAGGCAATAAAAGCATCCATTAGAACTTCAAAATACACAACCACAGCCACTTTCTTTTGGCAGAGGCAGCAACCAGGAACAGACACATATGCCTCATTCAATGAAACTGCTTCCTGACCAGTAAGCAAACTAGTTAACATTCAAATTTTACAATTCATTTATAGATGGAAGAGACACAGTTGTGTGAGAATTTCAGAAGTAGTTCCTCATCCTCCTTCTTAAATATTTCAGTCTGAAATTCCAACAGAGCTCACATGGCAAAACCTCTAGGTCACAGAGAAACTCACATGCAGGTAACACTTTAACAGAGTGGTATCAATGATTTGTAGCAGCTTCTTTTTGGATTTGATCGTGGGTGTTCCCTCCATGAGGGGTGAAGTACTGGACTGATGATCAGAATCATTTAGCTTCTTCACTAGCTGACTCCTTTTCTGCAGGACATCAAATGAAATTTTAAAAGGAAAAGGCCATGGATTTCTGCATCTCACCTCAGTACATATAACCCACCAACCACAAAGACTAAATTAAGCCAATAACTAACTTGTTTCCCAAAGAATTTTATTGTTACGAACTATTCAACACAAACTTGACAACCATAGGCAGGTGTATAAATTTGTTTTGCACATTTATAATTTTGCAAAATGTCCAGAGTCTTGAGAAAATTGTCAGAAGGAAATTCTGTTAACCTCAACAGACATTTTAGAGAAGTTAGGAAACATTTAAAACATCTGGAAAACAACTTAAGATTTTGCACTACTAGGCATAAAACCTATCCTCCTTCAGACACAAGCTTCCTTTTACTCTAGTAAGGATGGCAACCAAGCAACTCAGGTTCCAGTTACGACAAAGCAAAGAGGGCAGGAAGTTACAGTACCCCTTAATTCCTGTTCCACCTTTTACTGCATGCCCTCAACCCGTCTCCTGGAGAGAGTGCCCTTCATAATAACCACTGAATAAAACTAAAAAAATGAAGTGCTCAGGTCCTCTGCAGAAGGATAAGAGAAATAAAATACTGGACTTGTATTCAGATCCGATCCATAAGTCACATGTGATATTTTCCATGTATCTGGGAGGTATCTCATGTGTTCCACTTCCCCTGCTTACTCAGGAGCTGCTGCCATATTTTCCAGCCATGAAGACAACCCATCAGGGCTAACATAACAAGAGCTGGAGTAGGTGTACTGCTTCCTGCTCATCAAAGATAACCAACAAAGCATGCTAGAACTGAATAACCCTGCTCTAAAACCAGGTAGAGGAGTACTCACTTGAGTCAGGTAGTCAATCAGAGCTAAATGTGCCTTCTCCAGCTCTGCCCCAGAGAGCCCTGGCAGGGGGTTGGGATACTGTAGCTGTTTCCTGTAATCTGTGGGCAGGAGGTCAGGATACAGACCCATCACATGAGTGGGATCTATGCAAAAAAATAACTAATATTAGTAAACATTCATATTATTTTTGCAAACTTAGAGCAAGCTTATCTTTCTAACAGAGAAGTTTGTAGTCTACTTGTGCATCCACAAGTTTCTAGAGCCTAAACAAAATATGCTCATTACAGAAAAAAAGCTGTAACAATGCAAAAGAAGCAAGAGAAAAACGTGTTCCAAGTCCAAGCATGGGAACTTCCTTCCTTGGCAAACTTGGAGGACAAGCCATTATTATAATCTTACTGCTCTTCTTGCAGAATTCTACTATTAACCACTATGAAAGTAAAACAGGATTTCTAGGAACAAGCAGTGTTTTAAGGGAAGATTTACTGTGCTTTTGAAAAAAGAACTAAATAGTACCATCTGTAACTAATGCAAAATCATTTCCACAGAGTTTAAGCAAATTCAAAGTTACTATCCTCTAATTCAAGCTCAAAATATTTTGACTTCTTAGTCCTTGTCATTCACTGTAGTTTTCCTAAGTAAAAATTAGTTAAGTGTCATGAAAATAAGTTCTAGGTTTAAATGCACATGAGATGTCTGTCACCAGTAGAAAGAATCTCAGTCTTAAGCACTGTTCTACGACACAGTTCAGTCTTCAAGTATTCTTCCAATAGCCCCAGTACGACTCAGAGGAACAGCACCACAGACTATTGTGACTTCCAAAAGCACAGAAAAGTTTCCTGGCTTCAGCATCTTGGCTAACCCAAGGCTTAAGGGGCTGCATCTGAGTCCAATGATTTTGCAAATCTACAGATGTTCCTTATTTTTCATTCCAGCAGCTTTTAGCAGCTGCTGAAACATTCAACTTCAAAGGGTCTGTGCATATGCTGTGTATGCTTTAAAATACCCTAGAATACAAATATATTCTGTAAGAAGGGCAAACTCCTGGTTTGATTTCATTTTCTAAGTGTAGTTAATTAAGTATTTCATTGTACTTAATTGAATATTTAATTAAGTAATGAATTACCAGCACCATCAAAAAAATAAATAAATAGCTGCCTAGGCTACTTGCTGTTCGCAGGCGACTGATCTGCACAAGACAGCATTGTTTTAAACTAAAACAAAACAGAAAACAAACAAAAACCCTATAAAATAGCCACTGAGCTTGATTTTGTTCCTCCTAACTGCCAACCCAAGCATTTACCTGTACCAAGCTTGGCAAAAACTTGCATGGATTCATCAAAACGCTTCTGGCAGAAAAGGTTGAAGGCAAAGAGGTTCTTTATGTGGTGAATTTGTTGTCGCTTCTCACTATCTGAATCATCTTTCATTTCCTGTATACATACAAATTAACAAGCATTAAAAACTCTTGGGCCTCATATATGAGAAAGAAACACTCTAGAGAAATAACAGGAGCATAACCCTGTGGAGAGAGTAGGAAGAAAAAAAGATAATCTCTCAAAGTGAACACTGATGGTGACTGACTGTGTTTATTGTATCACTGAGATAACGTGGAAGGTCTGAGAGCTACCTTTGCTTACCTATATACCTGCCCTGTCACAGCAAACGTCTCTTCACTCATTTGCCTTTTCAATTTTTTTTTCAAGTCAATAATGTAAAATGCAATTAATTAAAGGGAGTTTCCAGAAATCAAAAAATCCTAACATAGTACGAGGAGTATAATTAAAGATACCGCAGCAGCATCTCTAACAGATTATTGTTTCAGGAGTAATATTACCAAAAAAAAGGCCATGTGACAAAACAAAACTCACAACTCCAGGCTGTTTACAAGCAGTCTGAAGACTCTGAAGTCCCACTGATTTCAAAATCTAAAAGAAGGTAACCAATTTAACAGCAGAGATAATCTTTCATATACAAGATGACTTCTCAAAATCTAAACCAAAATAGATCAATATGGAATAATGGCAGCACAAAACTAAAACCTCATTTAAAAAAGTCTAGAATTTACCAGTTTGTGCAAAGTGAACAGTTGGGAGGTTACATTGCCAGATTAGTGGTCTCACTACAGTAAAGCAGATTGTAAATATCCTTTTGTGTACTTTTGCACAATTGCATCCACTGCAAACTTAAGTTTTTGAGTACTTACTGCCAACTGCAAAGCCAACTCAAACTGTTTGTCCTGCAGAAGCTGCTGGATCTGTGTGGCTATGGACACCGGAATGAGCCTCCACACAAAGTGATTACTTGCCACATATATAATGTTTGTGCTGTAAACAAGACAAAAAATGTCAATTATTAAGTTTCAGTGCTGAGAAAGAAGAAATACCCCATCTTAAAAAAAAAACAATCCTGGTTAATACACAGGTGGATTGATCCAAGAGCAACTGGAGCATTACTGCAAAGCAGAAAGAAGACCATAGCTCCAGTATCCCAAATTCTTAAAGGCACTCAACTCTGTCCTTTCCTCCTCAAGGTATGGCCTCCACCAATCTCTATAAAAAACGCAGCAGGCTGCTTCAATGGTACATCTTAAGGTGAGAGCTAGAAAAGCTGCTCTCCTGCCAGTTTTTCAGAGTGCTACATACAGCCAGCCAGCCTGACAACAGTGACAGTGAGGTGTATCAATACCCTCCAGAGGTGATGAAGCGTGGCCTCTGCAGCTCGATGCTCTGCACCAGCAGCCGGGGTTCAAAAGTGCGGATCTCCACGTACCTTGGCAGGACAGCAATGATGTAGGGAGGCTGGTGTTCTAGTCATGAAACAATTGAAAAATTTAGGTGTAGTTCTCAAGCATTCCTTGAAACAAGCCATGATTAAGGCTTCTCTTCAATTTTTTCATCCCCTTGAAATATGCTCCATTTTCATATTCAAAACAAAACTCAATGCCTGACACTGACAGCAATTTGCTAACAGACTACTATAAAGCCTTTTGCTCATCCTTCAACATAAGGAAATTCTGAGGCACCCACGTGCCCACAACTAGTGTTTTAACACACTGTCTTCCATTTCAGACCTTGTCACTTTACAAAACACATGGAATACACCTATTTATAAGGAGAGAGGCCCATAGACCACAAGCAAAGAAGGTTAAGAAGCAAAACCAAGCACATGAAACCTTCCAAAGAGTACAACATAGAATACTGTAAAAACTGTCACACTCCAATTCCAGTCAGTTTCAAAATACTGAACATAATGATTTTATGACAAACAAAAGAGTAAAGAAGCAAATTTTAAAAAAACCAAAACCAAACTGCTACTTCTCACCCATGGCTATAGGAATATCTGTCCAATTCAAGGCACATTTCTGAGTACAGACCCCTTCTTCATTAAGCACGACTGTTAGATCATCTTGGCCAACTGCAACTTTTCCATCTGCTACAGGAGCAACCAATGGTTCCAGCTGCTTCCCTGTGGGAAACAGTTCTTTGATAGATCCTTTTCCATCCACCTAGGATAATAAAGAACATTAAAACAAAGTTCTACAGAATAAGCTTTTATTTCAAAGCTGCATAAGACTAAAGCAAAAACCCCTAGAGGGATTTGCCCAGGCTAATCGCTAACAGGACAAGTGCAAATTTAAAGATAATCAGTAAAAGTTTTGGCATAATTTATCCTGCTTATACATCATTCTGAAATAAATTATTACTTTTGTGTCTGAGATAACGTACTCCTGCTACGGCAACAGCAGTTGAGCACATCATTCATACCAGTTTATAAAATGCATAACAGCACAGCAGCAAAATCAGCTGAAGTGTCCAAACATCTCATTTAGGCCAAAACTTTTAACACTGTTTTATTCTGGCATGAGTCAGCACTGACACATAAAAAAACTAACTAAAATCCTAGAAATCTGCCTAGCCTTTTTTCCCCTGTCCTAATCACTCATTCTTCTGACCACATACTATAGTGGGAACTGAACACATGCAAAAAATTGCTGCTTCATGAGCTGATATAGTAACAACTCAATGCCACCAAAACAGAGAATCCTTCTTCAACTCCAGCTGCACTTCCCTTCTACTGCTTCCCTTGCATTACAGCTCAAGCGTTTAACATATCAACAGCTAGCCACCTGAAAACACCACCGTTAAAAACATGGGTACTTTTCCTGCTTATTTAGTGAAATGAAGCTATTCAAGGACAGCTCAGTCAAGCACCAGAGCCAACCCAAAGTAAACACTTGAACAGCTGGTCTCCACCCTGCTTGCCCGAGCAGCTGCACAGCTACTCCTATCACTAGGATAGCAGGAATCAACATTTAGGAGAGCACTGCAGAAAGGCATCCCTTCTTTTGTGAGCAGCATCAGTTTCAAGTGACTATAAAAATTACGTGCAGTTTTCCTGTTGACCACAGATCAGTGTTGCCACTCAGGTATGTACATGTACATGTGTGGTGCACCTCATCTTCACCTTATTTTCCTATAATATCTGCAGATGCCAATTGTAAAGGCACAAAAAAGAATAAACTATAGCTGTAAATGAAGTCTAAGTAGAAACTGTAATATTAAATTAACAGTAAGCCCAAAGACTTTCAAACAAACTATTACAGCTCAGCTAGAGAATGAAAAATGAAAGAATGTTTAAGCTTCACTGTATGCCAGATGAGTTATTCTTGGTCTCCTCTTTTTCCTTTTAGAGCTAATTTGATTTCTTAATACATTAAATAAAATGCAAACTGAGCTTACACAGACAGATACATTTTGGTTACCAAACCAAAAAGTATTTTTCTCCAATTCCTTTTTTTCTGCAAGAGCTGTAGACACTGGTCTCAACAGCAACAAAGAGAAGATCACTTCTTGACAAAATACCAGTTTAAAAGGACAGGCATAGACTGTCCCTTCCAAAACCACAAATAGCAGGACTACCAGATGCTGTTTCTCATAAATCTGTTAGCTAAATTCCTGAGCACAGGAGTAGCCTCCATAGTGTCCATTGCTATCCAAATCTTCTTAAAACACAATTACATAGCCCCATCTTACCCGTATCAGGTAATAGTCCCTTTTGAAGCCTACGCAGATGGAGTTTTCACACCAGGCCATAGACTTGGGTACATCAGGTACACTGAAGTCCCCCTGAGGAAAACAGGTTAAACTGGTTGTTATGAATGAAAAGCAAAAGTCAGATCTGGAAACACAGAGCATAACAGGCTGCTCTCTTGTCGACATCATATTCCCCACCACCTGTGCCCAACATCTACTGCTCAAAGAATGGCAGTACTGAGCTAAAAGGCTAGATTCATGCACAGTGGAGAGGTGTGCTCTGAGTCAGACGGTCATTTTCTAGTAGGGCACTGTAGCTTAAAAAACCTCTACCCATTTCAGTTACTTTTTTCCATTCCAGTATTCACAACTGCAGCTCTCTACACTTGTCAGTAGCTATCTTCTAAATTAACAACATACTTGAAAAACTTCAAGTGCATCCACTTCCATAATGTTTTTGTAAGGTATACATTGTTATACATTTCATTGACTTAAAAAGTACTGCAACCAGAATGTTAAAATATAGGACGCAGCCATTACTTTATGAAACTGTATCAATGCCATTAACTGTGATTTCAAATACGTATTTTCACTTTTATTTGCTGCTTCATGGTTAAATCTCTGCAGAACCAAACATCAGGGTTTTGAAAGTCAGCAGTGCCCAAGTAACCAGGACTGCATGGCAAACAGTGAAGAGCAACTCCCCTCCCTGCTGAGACATCCTGGCTACAGAAAGAACACAACTCACCTGTAGCTCATGGAACTCTCTGTCCTTCCAGAAATAAAGCTGCAGCTTCTTACGCACTGCCACACACATTCTCAGCACCTCTTCCCCTGTATCTGATTGCTGTGGAAACAGACAGGCTCCACTCACAGGTGAAAGAGGCAAGTAAGGTAAGACAAGGCCAAGAGAAGCCTCTGCTAGAAGCAAAGCTGACCACTGAAGAACAGCTTTGTTCATGCATGCCAGAAGGGCATTCCCTAAAAAGGAAACATGGGAGAGGGAGGAAGGAGGCAGAGGAGGTGGCAGAATACTTAAAAATTAACTTTGACATGGATTGTGACATCAAGGAAATCCAAAAATATAAAAGAGCACCAAAGGCATACTGACACACAGAAGACAGGTAGAGAGCTATCAGTCCAACCCTGGAACTAGGATAAATAGCTGGAACTCTATGCAGTATAGGAGAGGTGAGGAAATGGAATAACACAAAGAATGTGTTATACTAACAGATAAAATCACTAATAACTTCTAACCTGTTGGAAGTTTCCTGACAAGAAATACTAGGAAAGCTAAGTGCCTGGACACACAAACAAGCCACTTTGCAATGACCGGATGTAAAGGTGCTGTGAAAGACATTCGTTTTCATGTCTAGAAAACCCTAAGAATTTCCTAGAAAATTATTTAACACCAAGATCCAATGGGGCAAAAAGATAAAATACTTCAAGAACTATGAAGAGCACTAAACCATCTCTTCTGATTACAAAAAAAGGTGTCTGAATGACATATGCAGGCTGAGAAACTCATTTGAATAGAAATGAGTCAGTTAATAAACCAGAGCATATGAACAGAGAACTGTTACACCTTACAGAGCCATTTTATGGCTTGAATCTATCACAACTGCTCTAGGACTCCTTGGGCCAATAAACAGAAACAAAAACATAAAAAAACCCAGTGAGAGAGTTGCTTGCAGAGGGAACCACAGTGAGCTAGTACACTGGAAATGCAAGGAAAGGGAACAGCTTTTATATTAAGCGGACCTTTTAACAAAGAAGACAACCAAAGGTAGTATAGGACAAAAATGCCTTGAAATCTTGTATCAAAAGTTCTGTATCAAAACTACAATCACAACAGGCACAGCAAAATACCTTATCAAGCAGTGTAAGAAAAATAATTAAAAATTGTTGCCTTAAGCAAATGTAGTAGGTACTGATTTTAAAAAGCACTAGTACCCAAAAAATCTTCATCTAACACAAAATTAACAAACCTGATCTATACAGTAACGTGAAAAAGGAATCCTTATCACAAACAGTAAGGACATCTGTGCAGCTGTATTCCTCCCCTTACCTGGAGATCACAAGTGAAGAGAGATGCACCTTTTGCCTTGGAAATCATGGTGATTTGTTGAAATGTCAACAGGTCATGGACATAAACGTTATTTTCTGTTTTAAACAAAATTCCAATTATTATTTAATATTTAATACATGTAGAGTCATTGCTAATTCAAATGAGTTATTGTATTTTGTGTTTATATAAAAAGAACTTGTGAAACTAAGAGCTGCAAGAAAGGAAAAGACGTGTTTTCCCAAAAGGTGAAAAATGCTAGGGCACATACAAATACAATAAATGCAGAAAAGGTGACTAACACTAGCATTGGTAGAACTACAGGAAGGTAGTGCTAACCAAGCAGAGGAAGGCAGAGTGGAAGGGACACCAAGAAGGCCAGAACAGAGCAAGTTCAAGATGGAAGATTGCATGAACAAAGACCATTTCGAACTGGCTGCTGAAATTAGTGGAAAGTGAACAGCTGAAGATGTAGGGTACTGTGGTCAAGTCTCAGTAGGCATGAGGATGCAAGCAGCAGAAATCTCCACATGCTGGAGCTGGAAAATCCAGGACTTGGAGATGATAAAGAAGGGAGTAGTAACACAAGCAGAAAAAGATATTAGAAGTTAAAAAATGATAGCCAGAGCCAAGCAAACTTAAATCTTCCACAAGATAGCAAAAGATCACATCTGTATATAAAGTGAATTTGGTGTAAGACATCAACAGTAAGTTTGATACACCAAGCAAATTTGGTCAGAAGTTTTAGTTCCTATCATACAGTGCACACACATGCGTATTCATGTACATACAGATGCCAATACAAACTGTATTTTAGACAGACACTTTAGAGCATGCATGTACTTCTTCATTCCTAATCACAAATCAGCATGAAGGCTTTCTTCTCCAAGCTGGCTTACAACAAGCAAAGCTGCTTCTCTATCTGTGCTACTTAATGCTTCCTCTGCAAAATACAAGGCTAAGTTCTACACAACTTCTCAACAACCAGACTATAATACAGGTGTGTGGAAAGGGTGCCACATTTAGACAAGTAACTGCATCAAGAAGAGCTCATCAAATATTAAAACACTTTTCTTCACTTACCTAATAGACTGACCAAAATTTTAAATTGAGAAACAACATGGATCTGAAAAGGAAAATGCAGTTAGTGATTCCATTCATAAACTAAAACTCTGAACAAGGCTTGATTATACATTGTCTAAGAAAATCTCAAAATAATGAGAGCAGCAAGACAGTTTTCCATGCACAACCTTCCTTCACCTATTGCAACTCTTTTCAAGTTACACTCATCTTTCACAAGCTGGCACACAGCACTAGCAACCTAAGCTGGTAGAAAAAGTTGTAACATTTGGTGTGTCACTAGTATAAAAGTACTTCTAAAGGATACATAGAGTGTTGCACCCTGAAAGAGGATGCACAATCTTTAAGGTGTTTTCCCAGGAATCAATACAGCCATTGAGCGCAAGTTCTCAAAAAAAAAATAGCAGCAAGACTGGGAGTTACTTTATTTCTGTATTTCAAGTAAGTGAAATTATATTTGCATTCCTATAGGATTTCTTCTGAGAGTCAAATAATACATTTCAGCCTGTTGGTGTATTACCATCGTTTCTACAAATATTCTCAGTCAGAACAATTGAAGGCTTATCACTAACAAAGCCAAAAATAAACCTGCAAGTTCCAATTCTTTGATTTCTGATTTAGCAATCAAACCAAGCTTATTCCTATTAGGGAAAGACTGGGCAACACATCTGGCTGTTACACCCTAGGAGAATCTACACCTTTGGGAAACTTTTTTAAGTATAGCAGAGATTGCAGATGTATATTTGATATTTCATTTATTGGCTGAAAACTGTCCCCACACCAAGAAGATGGTATTTCCTACCTGCTGAATCTTCTTTGAGAAGTTCTTGTTGGATTTCTCTAGTGTCACTTCAAACCTATTGCAACCTATCAGAAAAATTGAAGAGAGTATGCAAACTGACATTGCTCATGACTGTGTATATCTTACACCAAGTAAATTAGAAATAATTATGACAGCAAACTTGGCCACTTAACACTAGAAGAATGACACTTTAACATATCTGTGCTTTTACATCATAGCTAAATGCATCAGAGGGTCTTCTACACAGTCAGGTGAAAATGTAAATTACACTTCTTGTACCCAGCTGAGGGCCTCAACAATAGTTACATTTCTGCCTTGCCCAAGTTTTACATTACAAGCATTATATTTAGGTAATTTGAAACCCAGAGATACAAAGATACCCATAAAAATCCACACTAATCAAATATCAGTAACTTAAATTGCACATCACTGCAAAATAGACGAGGAAAGAACACTACACCACATGGGTTTAAAAGGAGTTTTAGGGAGAAAGACTTACAGACACTTTCTGATGACATAACCTCTCCTGGCATTGATGCAAAAAAGGAGAGAAATTTACCATGTGAGAGAAAACACTAGCATGCTGCAATTGGACAGACAGCCTATAGGTTTCAGAAAAATCAAGGTGAATCCAGCCTCTAGAATCCAAGTAGATACAAATGAACATGTTTCCAAGAGCTGATGAGCCTGGAAACTTACATTTGGTGTTCACTTTCCTGTGCCAAGCTACACAGTATTACTGCATTCAATAACATCAGTTTCTACATAACAGCTAGAAATGTGAAATACAACCTCTTTAGAGAAAATCAATTGTAACTAAACCAAAAATAGAATAGTTCTATTTGTGGTATTCCTAGAATAGACTATGAGCACTTAAGACTGTCAAAGAGGCAGAGAAAGAGTAAATACATGACAGAAATAGTTGGCAGGTATCCCTCTTCTCCATCTATGAAGTTCATAGACCTACAGAATATATTTGCTGTTTCACTAATCCAGTCCTTCAATAAGAGATAACACACATCAAAACTCTGGCAATTGGCACACTGCACTGCTTCTACACATATTTGTGCACTGTATTCATAAAAATTACAGTAGCTTACTATAAATTTAAACACAGCGAAACCTGAAATAAAACATATTTTACACACAGGAAATGCTATATAGGAAAAAATCAGCAAATAATCACACTTGTGTTAAAATGACTACAGCCTCCAAAAGTGTAGAAAATAAAAATAAGGTAATCAACTTTTTTTGTGCCATTCTTAAAATCAACTTACCTACATCTTTCTTGATCCTGTAAAGCAGAAGATGCCCTTGCTTGGTACCAACAAGGAGCCATTCCTCTACAAAGACAGGAGAAAAAAAAGATAATTAGTTCAACAAATACTACCCTTCACAGCTGTGCTGGTTTTGGCTGGGGTAGAGTTTGTTTTCTTTACAGTGTCTATTATGCAGTTGTGTTGTATTTATCAGAACACTTGGAAACCTGCTTCAAACACCAAGAAGGACTTTCTGTAGTGACTACACAGTTCTATCATATCTCCAGTGGAAGTGCATAGAAGTAGCTTTAGCTCTCAGGAGAGGTTAGACAAAGACCAGGCAGTAAAACAGAATAAACAGCCTGGCCAGTGCATTCCACTAGTTTATACAAAGGTAAAGAAGCAAACCATTGCATCTTCTGTGCAATCAAAAGAGGCGATAAACTATTTTTCAGACATCATTATCTCTAAGAGAGGAACAGTGCTACGTAACAGGAAGTACTGTCAGAAAGAAGAAAAAGGAGTTTATGTGGGTTAGATAGCTTTTTTAAGAGTCAGGTTTTTACAGTGTCTCTCTGAAATAGTAAGGTATGTTTGGAGGGAGAGTGGCAGTTTCACTTAGATGACATTTGCATTGCTTGGACAACCAAGAATCATTCAAGATTTATAAAAGAGGGCCTTTTTATACAAACTCTATGGCAGTTTCAGACTCTTCCTCTTTACAGCATTTACACCATACAAAAAGCATAGAATTTTTACAGGGTCACAAAATATGACTGAATTTCTTCTTCACTGAATATCATATGGGAAAGCAGCATATATGAATATTTCTTACATCACTAGATGTGATCCCTCATCACCAAAGCAAATTGCAGTTTAGTAAAATCTTGTTTCCTGCAAGACCTTTCTTCTAGTAATTGGTAGAAAAAAAAATCATAGAGATAGTCGCATGTGCTTTTACAAAACCATACTGCTGCTATCTATATATTTAGGCTTTTCTTTCTACTTCAGCAAAATAAATGCTTTCCAAGAGAGAAAAAGACAAAAGCTACAATGCAGGAATAAACTATCTTCACATCCTCTCCAGTACATAATTCCATCATAACCAATCCATGTATAAATAGGGCACTATGATTCAGGATATAATTCTTAAAATAATTTCTTAAAACAATTAATCATGGTCAAAATACCATAGTATGTGGAGCTCTTTCAATTGCCGATTTTGCATGATGGTAGTACTTCTGATGGTACCTCCTCAAGGCTTTGAAAAGCCTTATCAAGCCTAATCATTAGGACAGCTGGTGCAATCACCTGACCAAAATCTTGACTCTCAAGTACGCCCAAAAATATAACCCACAATTATATGTCACTAACACATGCAAACATATCCGAAATCTAAGACTTCAACACACCACCAGCCCTCCAAAATAAATTTAAATCAAAACACGGTGAATGTTTTTTTAGCAAGAAAGCAGCCGACCCAGGGTTACAGCCCCGGGAGCCCTGGAAGCCTCCTCACAGCCAAGGTGCGGCCGGCAGGGCAAGCAGGGCAGGGGGCCCGCGGAGGGGAGCGGAGCTCGGCCCGGCAGCCCCCGGCACCGCCGGGACCCGGGGCACGGGGAGAGGCTCCCGCGACTCGACACGGACGGCCCGGCCCGGGGAGGCGGCAGGGCCGCGGCCGCTCAGGGTTCCGCTGGCCGGGGCCGGGCGGCGCTGCCACCCCTAGCCCGCCGCAGGGCAGGGCAGGGCAGGGCAGGGCAGCCACACGAACGCCGCCCGGGATGGGAGAGCGGAGCGGCTCGGGCTGCGGCGCGGCCCCTCCGGCTCACCCCAGGCCGCCAGGCAGTCGATCTGCAGCGGCAGCTTCTCCAGGATCGGCACATGCTCGAAGGCGTCGTGCATGGCGGCGGCTCCTCCGGCGCCGGCTGCCGCAGCGCCCGGCCCAGGGAGAGGCGGCACCGGCGGGGCCGGGGAACTGCCCCGACGGGAACGGTCCCGACGCAAGCGCCCCCGGCTCCCGCCCCTTCCGGCAGAGCCCTCCCCGCCCGGCGCCGCTTCCGCACCGCGGCCCCGCCCGCCGCTCTGGGCCCGCCCCGATGGCCCCGCCACCGCCCTGAGCCCGCCCCGATGGTCCCGGC
>JACBWW010000004.1:31705534-31720596 GCA_020086605.1 Lanius collurio | reverse complement strand
TATTTGTTGGGGTATTTTTTTAAATTAAATCATGCGACCTATGAAAGGAAGGGGCAAATCCTTATTCCAGGCATCCACCACATTGCCGGCAATGAGATGTGCCACAACAGCGAGTGTTAGCTTTAGGCAGCTGTTACCTACAGGTCAATGGCATTTAAAATAGAAAATTTTTCATACACAGTGTTATGAATAAAATTGCACTTGATTTTGTTAAAAACTCATATCACTGTAACTTTTCCAAATATTTCCCTCCTGGCATCTTAATTTTCTTCATCAACAGGAGCTTCTCTCTAAACGCTCTCATGCATATTGGACACATGACATACAACAGCAGTTGTATCTACCAGAAAATGGGTCTGTTGTTTCTTCAGTGCTTATTTCTATCTGTCCCCACCCTCCCCCCAAAAAGGTACAGGCAGTTCACCTCTAAGTGTCAATTGTAACATTGAAATATAAACTCCTCAAGCAGACATTAGGAATTTTAGTTTCACAGATTAAATATTTGAAAAGTTACAGAAGGTGCTGGAATAGTACACATGTAAATTGCTTAAAAATTCAAACTTGCAGCAACTTTAAATTCAAATTTCCAAAAGGTTTATAATGTCCTTGTGAACTTCTTCCACAGCAAGACACCCTCCATGACATTAAAGCATCAAACTTTCAAGGCTGAGATCAAGAGACAAATCAGCAGGATGCACTTGCTCCACCAAGCAACTTTAAAAGAAGTGTCTCCACTTCCAAGAGAAAAAGCTACTCCTTCATTCCATTTTGGACCTTTCAAAGTGGGTAATCATTCTTTCCTAGAAAATAAAACACCCAATCTTGTCATTTTCCCCAGTAGGTTTACATTATTCAGAACATGCACATTCACAACAAATGACACTCTTATGCATTTTAAATCAGGAGTCCAACTTACATAACAGATGCATCACTTATTTTAGAATACATATTCGTATTCTAAGAAGTTGTATCATGGTTGTTCCCATTATCCTTCCCCCCCTTGTAGCATTTTACTGTTGCACTGACACAATCAGAGTCCAGTTCTAATAAGCCAAGACTTTATCAGCTGACTCATGACTCCTCTGGCATGTCAGAAGACTAATGTGAACTCAAGATTTCTTTACTGACCTCATCTGAATCCAGAAGAGCTGGAAGAGCACTGCAGTGGGGGGAAAAAGTTAAAATAATTAGAGCACATAATAAGAGCATATTGACAACCATTTTCAACCTTACGCTGCTTTTTAGGGCACTGAAAAGAAACAGTGAAGACAGACCTTTCAATTTAACAGAAATTAGAGAAAGACACACAAAAAAGGAAGAGCCCAAGGAGGATTCTCAATGACCTTTACCGTTTTAAAATTCTTTTTTGTTACGCTTCTCATTACCAGCTGAACAATTTCCAAGTTGCCATGAAATAAACTGCTTCATTCCTACAGGAATACTGATGAACTGTACTGAAGACATTTACAATATGTGACTAATTTGTAAAAACATGTCCCAGAAGTCAAACAAGTTCCACTGGTACTTCAGCCTTCCCAGGTACAATAGATCTTCCATCTGTGGGGATCTTGACTATTCACAACCCTGATTACACTCTCAGAACCAAAAAACTGCAGCAGATTACCTCAAAGTGCCATTTCCTAGCTTACATCAGTCTAGTCCTTTTTCTCTTAAGGAATCCCACCAGTATTCAAAACCTAAGTATTAGAACTGGGAAAACCAAATTCAACCGAGAAAATGCACTTTTTTCCTCTTAAAATTTCACCTAATTTTTTGTTTTTACCCAAGTTCAAGCAAACCTTTGTACTTCAATCCAGATTCTCTGCCAAAATTACCTGTTCAAATTTGTGAACACAATTAATCTATGAACTTTGGTTTTGTTATGAAAAATGTAGACACAGGCACTGACACTTTTAGCATGTAAAAGCTATTAAAAGCAGGAGAGATACAGTGTACATAGCTGACTATATTACCATAAACACAAAAATGACAACAGATGTTCCAAACAAAGCTCAAAACTGGATTATATTATGCCGTAGTTTACACTCAGCAAGACACTCAAAGGTCTTTCCAGAGCACTAGAAAGGTTTATTTATTCTTTCTTTCCTGGATTTATTTATATTGTTTTACCTTTAGTAAAGTGCAAGCCAGTCTATTGTTTCACATTCCAAGAGACTGTTCCTTAAGTCAGCCTGTGTTCAACCCCAGCAGACTGAACACAGCCAAGTGTAATCACAATGAGGGGCCAGAGGCCAGTGCCAGGCTGAGCCCAACCTCTGCCCATGGAAGTGCAGCATACAAGTTAGGAGGCATTCTAATGTATTTCTGTGGGCAAGGAACCTGCCTTTATTGTAACTATAAAAATACTCACACATCTGTCACTGATGAAGGAACGTTCTCCTCTACCCACTTCAGGTCATCCTCTTGCTACAAGCACAGAAATTAAACAGAACACAAAAGTCAGTTTTCCCACTATGCTGTCAATATGCAAGCCTTTTTCTTATCAACCTACTTGACAAAAACCCATGTGCTTATAATGTTAGATAAAATATTAAAAACAAACAGAGAAGAACACTTCAATTTGATTTCTGGATTAGAGAAAACACGCTCCAAAAGAAAAAAAAAAGAATAAAGAAAAACCCACCCGCTTTTTGTGAACACTGTAAGAGTCCTCCCCACCACACACAGCCCCTTCCCCCTGCCAAAATAGAAAAGTTTGATTTTTTTGTTATCTATCCTCAGGTAAGTAGTATACAGCTGCAACCAATCTTTGAGAAAAATTATGTTGATGACAAAAATATGATTGCTATTATAATGAATTCCTACAGGTTCTTTCCACTTTTAAATTTATGCATGAATTCTATGAAAGGATTCTAAGATATTTTTGGCCTCACGGATGAAAGTGAAAATATCTTGCTTATAAGTCCCATGGAAAAAATGCATGTTTACCAAAAGTATTTAGGTAGGTACATAAAAATATATACATCACCCCATTCATGTAATGAATCACAAATCTCAAAACCAGAGGGCAATTTATTTAAAACATGGCTCAGCCTCCCTCTCAGACTGAAAAACTTCTTAAAATAATATATTAATCACTATCAGAATATTGTACTATACAGTTCTATCTATACTGAATTGCAGAAACCTTCCTAAAGAACAGACTGAATTCTTAAGTTACCACTGTACTTACAGGAAATCTCATGCAAAACCTGTATTTACTTTCTTTTCAGAAGTACTGTGTTATCTTATGATACTTTGACTCACACTCTGAAGCAAACCAAAAAGCTTCCATTTATTGGCTCAAAACTTGGCATATTTGTGTGCTACTAATGGCAGTAAACAAAGAGATGAATCTATATTCTTTGAGGTTCAGAGGTCATACTCACAACTTTGTTTGCTTTTACATTCCCATTTGGTTCTTGCTTTGTACTTCTCATTTTCATTCCCTCTGAAGCCAAAAGAAAAAAGATTTGGGTAACTGAATTATAATGTCACAGACTCTAAAGTGTTGAGTGTTAATTCAGGATATTTCCTCAGATTCAATGAGACAGAGTTAGCCAAGATAATGATTTAGACTGCTTTCCCTTTGAAAGGCTTGTAGTATTTTTCCCTGACAAGTGGAATACCTAGTTTTTCCTGAATTTTACAATTTTACCTAGAAAATATTAATTTCTAGTCCTTTTATTTATGTCAGACATCAGCAGCATAGAACTCAGACATAGTTCCCAAAGATCCCAAAGAGGCTGTGGAATTCCCATCCTAGAAGATACTCAAAAGCATCTGGACATGGTCCATAGCAATCTGCTCTGGGTGACTGCTGGAGCAGGGGGCTTAGACAGGATGACCTCTAAAAGTCCCTTCCAGCCTCAACCATTCTGAGACACAGGCAACTCCCAAAGTTTATTTTACCCACTGACTGCTCACCAGCCACTTGATTGACTTAAAAGCTGAGAAGCGATGTGCATCTCCCAGCCTGGCAGACAGCCAGATAACGCTGGTTTGCCAAATGCACCTGATGGGTTTCACACTTCTCCTCACCTCCTAAACAAGACAAATAGCACTGACATATCCCAACATAACTGATTTGTGGACAGACAGCAGTAGGCATGTGACCCTACCTTTTCCACAGCTCATAAAGAGAGTTGTTACAATAGACAATTTCATCAATTAACATATTCATGCCTGTGTTTACACTGGATATTCCTATGCTAGGCCCTAATGTAGAAGATGAAGATTTCAGAGTTCAGAGAACAGATAATAAATGAAAATTCTTAAATGGGATTTTAAAAGAGAACTGCACACTAAACCACTGCCTAGCAACAATATCAAGATGACCCTAGTCATCATGACTGAATTAAAACCTAAGAGTTGGCATATTTAATCAAAGTCCACTGGACATGGCAAAGCAACCAGAGCAGTAACAGTGTTTTCAGTGTCAATGGAAAATCCCAGAATTAAACAAGCAGTGTAAATACTAAACATAAAGCCAGCATTTCCTCTAGAATTCCATGTATCAATGGCAGCTGACTCTGCTTTTCCGGCAGTAATAACATCTTTGCCAGAGAGCAAGACACCTTCCTCCACAAAAGTGTCAACACTGGAATTGAGTGGAAAAATTTTTTTCTTTTACCGAAGCTTTCCTTTAACATTGGCTCTTTCTGCTCATCATCCTCCTCCTCTTCGGATAGCGGTGAGAAAGCAAACCTTTAGAAGTGAAAGAATTAAAGCTGTCTTAGAATTCTCTCTCTTGTCTCTCAAGAGATCCATTACCCCAACATGCACATGGCTTGATTATTCTGTGTAGTTCATTGTTTTTAAGACTAATGCTAAACTACACAATAAAAATTTAAGTTGTTTCTTTTTAAATAAGTTGACCACCAGAAACAGACTGGATTTTGTGTACGTGAGTTCTCTAGGTTTACTCTTCCTTACACAAACTGCTTAGTATCCTTATTGATCAGTGTACAGCAACTAAAAATCACCCACCAGTACTTTTTGAATAAACAAGCATTCCTAAAACCCAGTATTTTTAAGAAGAGGTAAGAAAAGCTGAACCTTTGGTTGTTAGCAGATGGTCTCCACAGAATCATGATAACAAAAAGGATCATTGAAAACAATAAACGCCAGATGGCATCATCCACCCATAGCTCTTGCCAGTCCTGTCAAGAAAAACAGCAGCACAAATGAAAAATGTTGTGAAGCAAGAAATTTCATGTCCTCATCTCTTTCCAAGGCTGAACTATAGGCATTTGTCAAAGAGGCTCGTTACCCACAACAGCGAGAATTTTAGCATGTGGTGCTTTGTGGCAATCTCACTGCCAAATATAAACTTATCAAGAGGCAGCAACTGTAGAAAGTACTTAACATAAACTCACCGACTGACAGTCCACCAGCCTGAACTTCATGGTCGTCCAGATGATAAATACAATAGATGCTGCAATTTCAAACAAGCAAGTTGCTTATTACTACAAAAGATGTCAATTCAAATACCCTACTAACAGGACAGTGTTTCCCAAACAAAGATCAAAGATCTGAATACTGAAGTCTTGAAATTCAATTTAATAGTTTTGGAAAACAAGAGATGGGTCTATTGAGCTGACCTTAGACAGAAATTTAGGCATACATTTTACTCTTGTATATTTTACTCATTTCTTCACAGACACAAGGCATAAATCAAATATGAAGTATTTACCTCTTAATTCCTATATCACTTTTATCTAGCCTTCAAACCATGGTTTCATTATCACTTGACAAGTAAAGCTGACCTTGAAGTAACTGAACAACCTGAGCTGCTCGAATGCCTTAAGCATTCAGATCTTGACCCACAACAGTTCCAACACTCAAACTATGCTCTTACCACAGTTTTAGAAGAGACTCCCCTCCACTAAAGTATTTTAAGATGACTAATAATCAGGTCTGAAATGAATTTCGTCCGAGCTGTTGTTCAAAAGGAACGTCCTTTTTCATTTGTTTGTTAAAATAAAAAAATACAGTCTAGAGGTTTTCTGCTAATTGTATTGATAGAAGAGTACCTGGAAGTACCAACAGATTTATTCTTGAAGTTCAGTTTATCACTACTATCAATGAAAAAAGAAACTCAATCTGTATTCTTCCAGAATAGAGAGGGTATTATGTTACAAAACTAAGAATAAAGTTTTTCCAAGAATCACTCTGATCTTCAGATATCTTAAAAATCCCATAGTATACAGTGTAATTTTGGCAAAAAGTATCTCTGTGAAGTTAACAGCATAAGATAATGACAAACTTTTGCCCCAGCAGCTTGAAGTGGGACCAAAGTGCTCTGTTAGAGGAGCTGCATGGAACCACTGAGTTATTACATTAGGACTAACAATCCAATGTCTTTGAAATATTGACATAACACTTGGCAAAGACCCGCTGTTAGAAATGGGTCAAACGTTAGAAATACCAAGAACTTTGACTGTACTTACAGAAAGGTCACTAAACTTAAAAATTTGCTCTAGTGACCAAATCAAGCCCTATATGAAAAGTGGTTTTATTATACTGGAATAATTTTCTGCTTACCTGCTACTGCCAAGATGAGTGTGTTGGTGAAGTGCCGATACAAAGAGAGTTTCACAACATTCCTTCGAAGTTTTAGCAGCTTCATTGTTTGAGTTAAGCTGATGAATATGTATGGAAAGTCAAGGAAAGGTCTCTGAAGGGACAAGCTGGTCATAGACTTAAGAGGACACAGACCTTATGATCAACAGCTCTCTCAATCACACACTGGGTTGTTTTCATTTATAGGGGCGAGGGGAGGGACGCAAACTAAGCCTCTTTGGACTAGTAAGGTCATTCGGAGTGTGTAGACTGCAGTGAATCATGTGGCTAAGAGAGTCAGGGGGAGGGCTCAGGCATTTAGATATGAGGTGCTGAGGCTCTCAATAATTTGGTCTTTTGAGTAGAATCCTGCCTGGAATGGTATTCCTGTCAGGGAATACCAGGGAATTACATGGAATGAGTATGTCAAGACACCAAAAAAGAAACATTGCCTCATTCTGTCACTCACTTCAAGACTAGTTCAAATTTTACAAAAAGACTTTTAGGTTTGATGATGCTAAACAACCTTCACTCCAAAACACAGTCATTTTTTCAAAGGCTACTGCTATTGTACCATAACATGCTACACTAGAACAAATTACCTTCATACTCAACAATGAGACACTCATAACACACAGACTATATTCTGGAGCAGCTTTACACAGACACATCCAGTTCAATAAAAACTAGGTAAGCAGTAGGCAGCAGAAGCTTACCTCAACACTCAATTACAGAACTTTTGTAACCTTTACCAGAAGTAGAAAAAAATACATACTTAGATCTTATTATTAAAAAAAAGTTCAGCCAAAAAAAGACTGAAAAAAACAAATTCAAAAGAAAACAAACCCCGTCAAGTAAAACAGTGAAGGATATCCACCAGCACAGGGCAGTATCTAGGAAAGCCAGGGGAATAAAAGCCAAGGAGGCAAGATCATTCTGGGCCTGGAGACAAAGAGAGAGCCAATAAGAACAAACTGAAAAGAAAAAGTACAGAAGTGAGGAGGGTCAGGCTGTTTTATGAGAAACCACAAATACGCCACCACAACACTTCCAAGTTTTGCAACAGAAACAGAGGGGTTGAACCAAGAGTTTAGTCCAATGCACAGAGAGGAACCGACAATACCGCATTGCCAGTTCTCAGTCCTCCACCAGCAAGGCAAGAAGTAGTTTTCCAGATTAAGTCAACCTAGCACTGTTAAAAGGAGTCTCTGCTGAGGCAATTGCTGACATTAATTGCTCTGGCCACTTCCATTACAAAAAACTAGCAAACAGCTTGTTAGAGATGTAGTAATTACATCTATTACACTATCCATGGATGAACTGAAAGCTCCATTCAACCATGAGCTTGACTAAAAAGGCAAAGCTTGCCTTTGCGTGTACATCATAAACTTATCAAAGTCCTAACAGAAACAAGCAGAACACCTTTTATTCCTTTTAAGACTGAAATAATAAACTATGGATAAGGTCATACATTCTGCAGTTTTTAAAAGGATATCCACAAAATAATACAGGCATCAATCATGGACAGGGCCAAGTTTGCTATCAGAGCCACAGTGTCATAGAAAAACTGGAAAAGTACCAAATATATGACAGGTTAAATACTTTATCCTAGAAACAGAGTAACAGAAATCTGCATCCTGAGATGCATTTAACGAATCCAGTAGCAGCACACACTTCACCAGGCACAGCCTCCAAAATCAGAGCAATGGGAATTTGGGTTGGTTGTTGTTGGGGGGCGGGGGGGGAATGGCTGTTCACACAAGTAAATACAACCAATAGTATCTGTTGCATATGGGACCATTCAGGCAGTTATTACTGACCCCTGTGACTCTAAGAACACCTTCCATGCCAGAAAATAGTAGATAAAGGGCTCCAGCCATAACCACTTTGTGAAGAGTCACTCCAAGGCGAGGCCTGTAGGAAACAAAGTGAAATTCAGATTAAACTGGAAACAAAAAGCGAAGTCATGTCAACTTGAGTCTAAACATAAGGAACAAAGCATATGAATAAAAGGTCCTTGTAACAAGCCACATTTAGATCCAGAAATATTATTATGGTGCTTGAAACTTACTATTCATTTTCTCTTATGGTATGAGAAGACTAAGGGAGAGACTAGCAACAGTCCTGTTCCTTAGTTAACCTGTTCAGCTTCTTATGACCATTTCACTAAGTCTCATTCCACTTCTTTACCAGTTCCCCCCAGCAAACCCCCACTTGCCAAAAATTTCCATTACCACCTAGCATGTGTTTTTACCACTGAATACAGCTGCAGACAGACAAATGAGCCACAATCTTACTGAACTAGATCCCCTCCCCATCAATGACTCTTGACCTACCCCATTTATAAAAGCTCCCCCTCACCCAGAAGGCAGGCCCATAAAGCTCCCATTCCATTTATTGGAGCATCTCAACAATGACTCAGAAACCCACCCTACAGTAGCACACAGAAGTAGATGGAAAGAAAAGTAATCACAGTATGGAACTGTACGTCTCTGTTTACTAGTAAAGAAGTCTAGATCTTCAGAGCACTTAACCAAAGTACTTACTTTTTAACAAGCAAAATAAATGGAGATGAATATTGCCCTAAATTTTTAAAAACCAACAGTGAAAACCCTTTAAACAGAACACAACAAACACGTTACAGAATTACTCACTTGACTATCCCATATCCCAGGCTGACTATGATGACCAGAGTTCGAGCCAATGAGCGCTTCACAGCAGAAAGAAGTTCTGCCAGTATTACTGCTCCTTGAACTACCAAAAGCAAAGAGGAGGAAGTTAGGTCATTAAAATATAATTTCTGTTTTATTAACTACAGCATGCAATTGTAGTATGAGAGCAGATACAGAAACTAGGCTATTAAAGTGTATATAATCTATTACCTACATCTGAAGTAAGTTTTCAGAAAATATAGGTCACTTGGCTTCAAAAAAAAAAGCTACAGAAAAATTTTACATCCAGCCTGGATACTGTTCCAAACAACTCAACCAGCAAAACGTTCTGCACCATGGGTATGGCCAGTTAGCAAAGTCATAATGACATTTTACTTGCAGAGTTTCATTTGTATGCATCTAGCCTGAAAACTCAAAACCAGAGTAAAAGGAAAAGAGATTAAAGGGAATCTCTTGAAATGGATTATGAGGCTATGGGTTGAATACTAAGAGTTATCTACAATGCTGTCATGGTGAACAAGGAGTTTCAAAGTATCTTTCCAAGGCCAATACCAATTGTGAGAAATTAATTATAAACTACACTGACCAAGTCCTACTTTAAGCTTAAAGCCAGCACTGCAGTGCAGAATGTAGCATTCTATACACCTAAGACACTACACCCAGGAGTCAGAGAAAGCAACAGCATTTTAGCTTTAGAATATAGAGTATGATGTTTAAAACATATAAAAAAATACAGAGCTCTGGTTCCCTGTTCTTTGTTTTGAAACAATCCTCAAGTAATCATGTAGTCAACAGGTACCTGGCACCCCAATTGAGCATTAGCCATTAGTGCAATGGCCCGAGTTAAACTGCACGATGCCACTGTCACCTACCGGATTCCCCTGTGTAGCGGATGTTCTGGAACTCGGCATAGAAAACGGCTTTCTCGAGCATTCCCAGGAAGATAACAGCACCAATCCAGAACTGGATCCTCAGGAGATCCCGCCAGTAACAGGCTGACCACGCAAGCCATAGAACCCCGAAGAATACGTACACAATACACATCACCATGAAAAACTATTACACAAAAAAAAGAAACAAACAGGAATTTCAGACCAAGAAAAATAATTACTTTGTTTCCATTCCACATCTGTAAGACAATTCTATTTTCTTCCCAAGTATAGCAGCTTTGGAAGTTTTTAAATAGACTAGAAATAAGCATTGTTTCATTCGTCTTCTTTGGACTCTTTAACAGTGACAGTCTAATTTCTCACTGCCAACAAAGGGAATCAGAGTAATTGAATTTCTGTGCAATTTCTCCCTTGAAGAGTAGTCTGCCAATTTATTCACAGGCATTTTTTCTAAGGAAGGTACATGCTACTAGATTTCAAACACTCAGATAAGAATTCAAGCAAATCATCAAGTACTAGAAACTCCATTCTCATGTACTGTTCTATTAATAACTTCATCATACATTGACATTAGTCTGCAAATAAACTTACAGGCCACCTTTACACACCATTCCAGAGAACAAAGATAAGCAGCTAATGCTTGTAACCCCTCTGTTCAAATAAATTGACAACTTTTCTCTAAAGTTAATTTCCATCAAACTCAGTTTTTGCCAAAGGTTTTGGCAAGCAAAAAACCTGCAGCTGAGAAAGAAATCCAGAGATTCATCTAAATATTAACATTTTGTGATTTTTGTTTGGTTCAGTGTTAGTTGCTACAGAAGACCTTTTCACGGTATGTTTCATATAGCAAACAATAAGCTTGACAATGTTAGTGAATATTGAATTTTCTAATCATATGAAACCAAGTTAAAATTTTCAAAAGGACACCAAGATTAAGAAGAGGAATTGGAAGGAGAGAATAAAACATTAAGTGAATGGCAGGAAGTAGTTAGCCAAAGCAGAGGACAGCCATAATGAAGCAGTCTCCTCTTTCAGAAGGAAGATTTTTTTTTTTTTAAACCAAGCCAACACTGGTATTAGCTGCACAATCCATCAAAACTTTCACAAACTGGAAACACCTTCCTTAGGAGAACAGCTTACTGATCCTTACACATTTTCACACCTGACTAATCTATGCAGTTCAAACTGTAAGGACCCAGGCAAGATAGTCCACATGCAGATGCTCCATTATGGAAACATTTAGAGATACAGATTCTTTTCTAGGCCAGTCATATGGGATATTCACGCTGGTGAATTACATTGCAATAGAGCTGCTGGAGGCTTTTTGTGCCTGCAGGAAGTAAAACACGTGTTTCAGAAACGCTGCCACTATTGACAGGCTGCTCTTGCCAATACAGTCAGGCTAGAGACCCACTTGTTATTGATCCCCAGCTAAAGTCAGTCTTCACTACATAAACACTTTAAAGTTCCTTTATTGTTTAGCTTTCTCAACAGAAGAAACTAGAAACCAAGTCAATAACAGCTTGAATGAAAAGAGGATTAGCTCTTTGTAGCTCAACTATGCTTTCACTGCTAGGCAGTATTAAAGACCTCCTCATGGGGTGTAAGACAGCTGGTGGAGGAAGGAAGATTAAGCTGTAAAAGAACAAAGAATGCAGTGACAAATGAAAGGGTAGCTGCAAACAAAAGAATAGCAAGTTTTCTAAGATATGAGCTAAGGAGAATAAAAGCACCAGTAAAACTTCTCAGCGAGTTTAAGGCTAATACTGATAATACTGATAATTTCAGGAACTACAAATTAACAACCATTAATTCAAACAATCCAGACAAGGACAATATTGACGGCACATGCAAACAACTGAAATCTGTGTCTGTTTTCCTTACCCTGTACTCAGTACAAAAAAACCCAAACCCACAAAACCCCAATCAAACAAAAACATCCCATCAAACCAAAAAACAACCTCAGTTAAGTAACTTTTTCTCCTAAGACACTGGCTCTGTGTTTCTTGAAGTATGACAGCAGAGTATTTATTTGACATTCAAATCAACTGACAATTTTATAGATCAAAGAAAAGCTGATTTACTTACAATCATCAGAGGGTAGTCTGCAAGTGAGAGATACTCATATGGCCCCTTCAGCTCTACTGTCACTGTCAAAAGACAATCCAATAACCAAATTGAACAAGAACCAAAAGGAGAAAGCCAGGACTTAAATGATTTTCACCAAGTGTAAAGAAATTCCACATCTTCAAAAGGCCTTTAAATCTAACTTGCACTTTAATCAAGTTAACTCGTTACATTCTCAGCTGAAAGCATGCAATTAAAATTACACACCCCACTACCAAGTAACTCATGGCAGTACTTAAAAGTAAGTTTTGCTGGAGATTCATGTATAACAGGAAAAATTCAGAAACAAACATAAATCCACTTTTTAAGGGGCTTTTTAAACTTCTCTAAAGTTTGAATAGGTTATCAATGCACTGTTAAATACAATATAATACCAAGGTGATAATTACAATCTTTTTCTACATGTTGACTTATTAGTATAAATCACTGCATTGGTCTGCACATTTCTGAAACCAAGCACCAAGCATCAAAATTGAAATGCTTGGGATTGACTCTTCTTGATTTCCACCAGTAAACTGACAGAACACTCTTAGGATCTTCAAGACACAAGAGATCACCTCTTTTCTTATAAGAGCTGTAGTAATATTTCTACCTATGTGAAGTGAAAGACAGTGTCTTATGAAATTTAACCAATCCTGTTAGTATATACTAACAGGACTTTAGAATATTTTGACTGGAAATACATGAAAATGGTGCTGTATTTTCAGTTTACTGTATAAAGAGCTATCTTACTTGTAAAGAGCTTGTTTTGATATGAGGAGGGTGTTGTTCTCTCAGTTCTTTTAAGTCTGGCAGTAGAATCTTTAGCAGTTGTAAGTCCAATTTGCACAATAAATATATATGGCCCATCTCGCCAAGTTTTGATAACAGCATTCATTGCCTGAAAAATCAAACATCTACATGTAAACAGTGCACAGCCAAACAGACAAGAAAAAGACAGAAGTAGCCATACATGGGTGGTATCTTCCACGTAAATATAAAGTTCACCTTTTCCAAGACCTAAAACATTTTAATAAATATGTGATATGTAAATATTAAGTGTACTTATTAGACAAAACACTTAAAATTTAGTTTTTTGATTCCAGAAGAATCCTCAAAGACTTGGGAGGTGATCAGGTCTTCTTTTGCAAATTTAATACTGGCTTACTGCAAAAATACTCAAAGGTACTGCAAAAGCTACAAAAAATTCAAGAAAGCATCATACTCCTTTTCAGTCTAGAACCATTAGGACCATCACAGAGATTCCTGCAGAATTCAATTGCTTGGAAACTGAAGAGTTACATATAACTCCTCTCCCTGGTGAAGGCTGAGTTTTACAGTGTAAGACAGAAGTAGCTGAGAGGCAAAAGATTTCCATCGCAGCCATTTCCTGTGGAAACTACTACTACAGTCCCTGCAGCAGCTCTCATACCTGCAAGACTCAAATCCTGCCAGTGAACTAACGGAGGAACCATATCCAAACAAATATTTGCACCATAAAACAAATCAGAGATCTCATTGAGCTGCAGCCTACAAAACTTTTAATTCCACAACTGAAGAAGCTCTAGCCATCTCAGAAACTGCAATATTGACTAAGAGCTTTAAAGTTAAAACTAAGACCATCTTCATGTATGCCACTCACGTGACTACTTCAGAACTGCAACAAAGATTTTTTTCTATAACGATCTCTCCAAAAGAAATTCAGTATTAAGAGCATGCACTTCTTTTCAGAAACCTCTTGACTAAAAGACCTAAAGCAAATAGAATAGTATGTATAAAAAAGGAGTTTATGCTAATATTAACTGAACATAAAACTTGGTTAGAAACACAATAAACTTAAAAGAAAATGGATAAATTTATATACATAAATGTTGCCTTTAAATATCACCTTCTCTTGCTCCATTGATTCCTTATTTCACAATTGTACACGCAGCTACTTAAGTTTTAGCTTTAAAGTAAACGGCCCTCTAAGCACACAAGGAGTGAAATATATTTTCTTTCTTGGCATCAAGGATATTTAATTAGAAATTATTTTGAAAATTGTTCCTGGTTAAGTCTTGAACATAATATATAATAAAAATACTAAAGGATCTGAAAATCAAAAGTAATCAGTCAATTTTTTAGTACAATGTTTCAAAAAAATGACTAAAGACAAAACCAAATGTATTCTGTAAAGAATAAAGAAGATAATTTCAATTACTATTTTTAATTACATTGGAAAAAGTAATTTTGTTAATTTACACCATCAGTTTGAATGGTATCAGCTCTACATTTCACATATAGAAGAAGCAGTTACCTCTGTTTTCTGTTTTTCCACACAGCACTACTTAGTTTCAAGCTAAAAAATTCCAGATGTCAAAAAATCATAGAATATGCTATCAGCAATTTCTTATACAAAGAAATACAGATTTTAAAAAGCGAACCAAAACAAAGCAAGACTGCTCGATTACAAGACATGTTTAAATTTAGTATACATACAGTTTTATCTGTCACCATTGTGTGATTTCCTGCAATCTCCTTCTTATCTTTTAAGCCCTTAAGGGAAAAAAAAAAATAAAAAACACAGAAAAATGGATAAATAAATATGCCAAAACTACCTCCTCTTCCATGACTACACTCACTCATTAGAAGGAAAGGAAGATTACCTCTTGTTTCTCAGGCGAGAGAGGCTCTGGATGAACAAATTCTTTATAGAAAATCTGCACGATATAAGAAAAGTAAAGCATTTATGGACACTTTATAGGCACTTTAACATTTACAGGCACTTCACCCATTAATGTGACATTACCAGAACAGCTTCCAGTAAACTGAATTATTCTTTGAACAGCTG
>JACBWW010000004.1:31431808-31705525 GCA_020086605.1 Lanius collurio | reverse complement strand
GGAGAGAAGCAGTGGCATAGTATCCTGACCAACCCGGATGCTCTTCAGCCGTAGTCCCAAAATAGTTATCTGCTTGTTCATCCTGCCAAACAGAGTAGAACGTAGGTTAGCATCAAGTATTTCAAATGGTTTATCTCAGTAGACAGCTGCAAGACCTGCAGAGCTCCACAGTTTCACTCTGCACATACTCTTGAATCAAATTTAGTACAATAAAGGCATCAAAACCACACAAGACTATAAAAATGATGGTATACAGGCTTGGAGTAAGAATTAGTAAGTGCAGCAGACAACATAAACTTCAGTCTACACAAACAAACTCTGCATTATTTTATTAAAGAGTGAAGATTCAGTCCTGTGTTAGGTTGGTAGTTATAACTGTCATAATTAATAGTTCAAGTAAACATGTAAAAATATTAACCCTAGAAAGCACAATTATATTCTACCACATTTGACAGAAACACTATACATTTTGTACAAACTGCTAATATTTGCAATGTGCATGCATAAAGAACAGAATTTAGACTTAACAGGTAAATATTCATTTTTTTTCTATTAACTGTCATTAAGCATTACTGCAAATATTTTCAACTACCATAAACTCACACGCTTCATTTTAGAGTCAATGTACTTACTTAAACTCCTGGGTTTAAAACAGTTTTAACAAATACTTCCATCTGACCCAAAACCCAAAAGAAGTCAGCAACTACAGGAAGCTGTTGATCATTTCAACTCCACTCCAGGAATTTGTTATCTTCCAGTGGAAGAATGTGTCTTGCAGCCCCAAATCATAATGTGGATGCAAGACAGACATCTCTAACCCCATCCTCCCAAGATCTGCTTACCCCTAAAAATCATAACCTATGTTTTTCCAGGCAATTCTTACCCCAAAATTGAAGACTTCATTGTAGCAGTCAGAGTATCTTAAGTACCAAGTAACATTGAAACCTTGGGAGGGTTCACAAGCTTTTTCATCCCCTTCAACTAAAAAAAAAAACAAACAAAACAAAACAAAAAGAAAATCAAACATGTGATATGTAAGACACCATCTTCCTTCTAGGCTTTTCCTCAGTCTGTGCAAAACCATCATAATTAAACTTCCAACATGAAACTAAAAGCAAAACAATAGAAAAATATTTTCCTCAAGTAACTTATTACCGTCCAGTGAAAGAAAAAAGCATGTGAACAGAATTCCATTACACCATTATACAATTCTATTAAAGACTGGAAGACCATTTAGAAACTTTTTGTTCTCAAGATAATGAAGGATGTTTCAGCAACTGCAAATACCAAACGAGGAGAGCAGCAGTGACTCCCAATGACTACAACACACAAAAAGGGCCTCCCTTTCAGAGACAGAGGCACACGTAACAGGCAGAGAAAGCTAGGAACAGGATAATACTAAGCAATTTCCACATACAATTTAAATATACCAATACTATCACCTAGAAAATGAAGGTAAGATTTTGCCAGTCAACATCCACCCCCCAAAGACAATCAAGATACCTATACATTAGCCCATGCTGCCAAAGCTGCAAGGCTACCTAAAACAGCAATAAGAAAAATTTCCACTTCAATTTACTAAAGAACAACATGCATGAAAAGTGAAACACAAGACTTTCCTCCAGTCAGGAAAGGCTTTTGTGTTTCAAATCTCATAGTTAAACTAAAGCCCAGTGAAGAGAATTTGACATTAAAAAGGCAAGCTCCACTCTTAAATAAAATGAGCAGTGACTATTTAGAGTCTTGGAAGAGACATTTAGATCATTACATTTGTGTTTCCACACACACAAATGGCAAAACTCTTTTGAGTTAACCGAACACTTGCAGTGGCTAAGAAGTTCCCACAACTTTACAGGCAACATTCATGTCAGAGGAGGCATCCACAACTTCGTTACATGCACACTTTTAATGAATGTTTCCATATTGACCACTACAGGTAGATAAAGCAATTAGAAGGAAAACCCTGCCACAGAGTATTAATTGACTAATCCCACTTTACACCTCATGACCACTAAAGCACATACATGTACAGCTAAAAACTCAGTAACTGAGTTTCTAACAACAAAAACTTAAGCAAAATCATTGAAAAATAGAGTTTCCTTATGACACCTTCTGGTAAGCATACACGTTCCACATTGCCCTAGATGTTGCAGAGGGCACAACCAAGAAACTAAAAGGCAGCACAAGCATTGCAGTGGCATGGGCAGATGGCAAATTCTTTGATGACAAAGGCTCTTCTAATAAAATGATCAAATGAGGAGTATCTCAAAAAGTGCTAGCAAAAAATAAGATCCAAAAATACCTTTTTAAATATCTTTTTTTTCTGTGAAAAACCAATAAGCACCTATATATTCAGCAGCAGTGCACAACCTTCAATATCTGCATCATCAAAATTACAGAAACCTTGACAAGGAAGTACTCCAAAAGTCAGAAAAAGCATCCACGGCATTTACTGAATTCAGCAATATGGAAATCTAAGTTCCTCAGCCTTCAAGCAAAAGCCAGAAACATTCAGTTTGAATGCAGTCTTTGTACTCATTTACAGAGAGCAGGATTTCTATCATGATCCTATACAAGAAACTAAATGCCTTCCAGAACAGCACTTCAGAAAAGTAGATAAAAATAAATTCATTATTGACAATACTACATGCCAGCAACAGTCTTCCCAGTCAGAAGCAGAGAGCATCAGACACCAAGATGCCATATAGATATAAAAAAAAAGGAAAAAAAAAAAAGAAAAAAAAAAAACCACACACCACCAAGAAGACAGGGAAAAACGGAAATAAGAAGATGCAGGTGCTCACAGAAACCATGAACAACCCATGAGCAACCATGTTTATCATACTTTCCACACAAACACCACACAGCAGATGGAAGAGGCAACACACAGGAATCAAAAGGAGACCAGTTTCCACACAGACGTGGGCAGAAAAGAAAAAACAGCAAGTTGAAGCTTCCCAGTATCAGATGCAGTTTAAGTTCCATCTAGGCTGAGAAAATGAGTAAGTTCACTGCCTTTGTTCCTTCCTCTTTTAGTGATTCATTTTCCAAATTCACGTAAATCTTTCAATCACACTGGTATGTAAAACAGGTGTCTTCACTAAAGAATTTTAAGGCTTAATGCCTGCTTAAAGGTTGACAGTACAGTGTAATTCAATTCCACATCAGGAGCCAAAGGGTCAAATTCTTACTGACAGATGTGCCTCACAACAAATAATTTTTTTCCCGTGTCTTAGTTCCTTCTCTTGGTTATTTCAGCACAAGTAGATTTACCACACACTTCAGAGACCCGTATCTTAGGTGCCATGTCACTACAAGTACACTATTTCTATTAAACTTTAGACAAGAAAGCCTAAAACCTACCAAAGCACCAAAACACCCTTTCAACCCCTTGTCCTCTTCCCAAGAAGCAGATTTCTAATTTTGATCCTGCAGCTGTACACTTGCAATTGTCTCACTGCAAGATGCAAACCTCAGTGTCTGAGCTACACTTGTCAAGCGCGAAAGCCCTAACCCTAAAGTGATGGACCCTCCCTAACAGCCATTCAAATCCTAGCCTCCTGTTTCAGATTCACGTGGGATCAACGGAGGCACTTCAACTCTCCTTGAACACCACTGTCCCAAGAAGGGCACGTGTCAGAAATTAAGCCTGAAAAACAAGGTAAGTACAGATACCAGAGAGAGACTAAACAGCTTTCCCTCATGGTAAAAACTGGTGCAAACAACCACTTGAAAGTGCTCAGAGTGCATGGCAAAGATTTGAAACCATTCTAAATCAGCTAGTCACTTCTATAACATCTTATTGCCATCTAGATGCTGTCTTCATGTTCACAGGTAAGAGGGTATTTCACAAAAACTTTCCTTGGAGCAGTAACCTACATAACCCATAAACCTGGCCAGATCAGCAAAGAGCAATACACAGAACAAATGGGAAGGCTGCCAACATGTTTGCTCAGTAAAACACTCAACACACTGGGATCAGGAGGGCAAAACACCTCTCAGGAGAGCTCTACCATAGTGTACAACATTTCCTTACCACTCTCAGAAGCACTCAGCAAAAAGGAACAAGGCTTCAAAAAGCATTGCCTTCTGTATTCACATCAGTCACCCTACAATACAAACAGTTCCTGTCCAACTGGCACCATATCTCCCAGACACAGGAATTTAACAAATCTTAGATAGGGAAAGCACACCTCACAGCAGAGGGCAGCACATCCCACACCTGATCATCCACTATCTGAAACAAAGTGGCACTCCCATTGCCCATCTTGATCTCTCCGGATAGAGAGCATGAATAGAGCCATTCATTCCTGCTACAACCTAAACAGATCAAAACTGGGAAGCTCCAAGGCTGTTAACAGACTCAACCACATCAGAGCTATGGCTTTCATACAGTGCTAGGATAGCTGTCACTGCAGCCAGTGGAACACAGTGTTTTGAGTTCCAAATGTTAAAAGTAGGTGGTGCATCAAAAAGCAGAGAGATCAGGTTAATCCCTTGTAACCACTTACATCTCAGGAAAATGGTGGTGTTGCTGAAGAGAATCTTCCCAAAGCTAAACTTCTTCCCCTGCAAAGGCACAAAACAGGAAGAGATATTAGTGGACTTGATGCCTTATCAGCCCTAAAATCACATGCCAAACAAGTTAAAAATTACAAAAAGTAGTTACCATTTATTGAAGTGGTCCTCCAGGTGCACTTATGGTGGAGTGCACATGTGATATAGGGCTTCAATACTTTTATAAGTTTAGCAAATTAGCATAATTGATGAATCTCCAATTAGAAGTACTTAATGAAGTCATTCCCCTCTCTGTTCGGCCCCCTACTGAAGCCTCCTCCTTGCTTCCAGCCCTGCATTGTTTATGTCTAAATACATGGGAAAGTAAAATGTCCTCGGTTCCCTGAAGAAATGAGATTATCATAGGATTCCAGGAACGTGTTTGTCTAACTTAACAAACTTAATGGTAGAAATACTGAAGTTAGCTAACTATAACTATAATTATACAATAATAGTCTAGAGAGATACTAATATATGAAAAATATAAAAAATGCAAAAATCTTTTAGCATCAGGCTTAATGTCACTGATCTTAAGTAAACATAATCTTCCATTCTGAGTTTTAAGTCAATACAGTAATGAAAGCAAATGTCAAATCTAGAGCCAGACGTACTGGACTTTCCAGTCATGCTTCACCACCCTTCAATATACTCTTAAAAGACGGTTTGAGAGGCTTGAGGCTTTTTGATCTGCAAATGGAACCAATTTCATGTTGACATTTTGAAATGATTACCACTTTCTTGCTGATGAGATGGCCTGTACTATACAACAAAAAAAATTCTGTTCTACAAACCAACAGGAGTGTTCACAGCAGTCCTTCAGTTTTGCTCCTGAAGCTCAAAAACCTCACAGAAAGTGCACATTACTCTCATTGCCTGATAAAGGCCGACCGAGCTTGAGGCAGAACAGCGTTCCTCGGCACAAATTCAAGCACGCGGAGTTTATCCGAAGTGCCGAAATCCCTTCACCTCCCCTAAGGCCCACAGCCCTCTCAGTCCAGCGGTGCAGCGGCCCAGCTTTGCCGAGGCCAGGCCACAGCGATACCCGCCGGTGCGGGCCGCCAGCTCCGCCGCACAGGGGGGCGCGGGGCGGCCTCCCCGGCACAGGGCCCACCGACGCCGGGCACCAGCTGCGGAGGACCTTCTTTCCTGCCTTCCCACGGGCCTCACAGGGGCGGCTCTCCCTCCACCGCCCATCGGACTATTTCCCGCACAAGCCTTCTCTCCCCTACCGCCACCACTGACCCCGCCAGAGCGGGCTCAAGCGGGGCAGGAGGCAGCCACGGTCCTGAGCCCCCGCACCAGTTCCGAGTGCGGCTCCACAGAGGCGCGGCCCGGGCAGGGACGCCCCGACCGCAGCCGTCCCTCCCGTGGAGGACGCGTGGAGCAGCCGCGGCCTCCCGCCCGCACACGTTCGCTCCGACCGTCGCCACACCGGCCGGCCCCGCGGCTGCAGGCCCGGCCCCGCGCCCTGCACTCACCAGGAGCACCGGCAGCCGCCATTTGGAGCGCTGCCCGGCGCCCGCCGTGCCCGCCAGCAGCAGCACCGTCAGCAGCCGCAGCAGCAGGGCTCCAGACCGCCGCCGCCCCCCGGAACGCGGCGCCGCCGCCATCCCGCCGTACGGAGGCCGCCGCCGCGCTGGCCGCGCCTCTTCCGCTCCCCGCGGAGGGACGCGGCGGTCGTGGGCCGGAGAGAGAGGCGCTGGGCGGAGCCGCTCCCAGCTCGGCCCGGGCTGTCACCGCCCCCGGGTGTCACTCGCTGGCCCGGTCGTACTCGGGGCCCGCGGCGTTCCCTGGCCGTGGCGGCGGGCCGTCACCGCTTCTCTCCGCGGGGTCGCTCGGGGCAGCTCCGCCATGGAGGCGGGGACGCCGGGGGGAGTCAGGTAACGCAGCCGGATGGGCGCTCCTCGGCCGGCCCTGTCCTCGCTCTCGCTGTTGCCGGGGAGGCTCCACCGATTTCCGCGGGCAGCGGCGGCGTGCGGACCCGGCCCCATCAAACGGGCCGGGGGTGGGGGGCGGGCGTGCCCGTGCTGTCCCCGCCGCCCTGCCCGGGAACAGCCTTCCTGCGGCGGAGCGGGGAGCGAGAGGATCCACAGCGCGAGGGGTGGTTCGAGCTGCGCCGTGTTAAATGCGCCGACAGAGGCACACGAACTTGGAGCAAAACCCGAAAGGAGCTACGTGTGTTCAAGCAAAAAATGGGAAGGGCTGAGCGATCTAAATATATGGGCACTGTGAGATCTCACATAATAATCCAGGACTTGTAGTTGGGACCGAGCCTCAATGGTGCCGTTTGCATTTTCTATGTTGCATGTATGTAATTAATAAGTATTCTATAAGCATCAGTGTTCTATCTGTCAGAACTAATACCTTGTTCTCTTCCGTGTGTGACTGAACCCAGCACGATCTGGGAGGTATTTTGATGATAAGACACTACTGACTGCCCATTTTTTTCAGGCAAATAAAACATTTACTGTTATCTAATAAATCCAGAAGTTACTTCAAGCCTAAAACAACATAGAACTGTCACCAGGACCATCAGAAACCTCCCTCCTTTATCAGTCCCACTGAAGGTTGAAGAAAAGGGTGCAGGATTTCTTCTTTTCTGCCAGTCCTCCCCATTTTTTCATTCTTATTACTGGAAAATAATAATTTACTGTAATGACTGCAGGGGGAGGTCTGGCTTCAAAATGCAAACCCCCAAGAATTCAGCCACCCTAAAATTTAGCTGTTAGTCAGATAGATTGATAGATTCAGTAATTTCTCAAAAATTCAAAGTTTAAAAGGAAATGGTTCAGCATGAAACTAAATGTGTTAGAAACTCTTCCCATATCTAAACACAATAGTTCAAGGTCCATCACATTTTATGTTGGACCAGAATTTTCTGCACTATCTTTAATCCTGACCACTTTTGAAAAGGACCCCCACCATCTGATCATTCAGCAGGTGTTTGATGGACTCATTTAAACACTTTCTTTATCTGCTCCTTCTAGTGTCCAAGATGAGGCTGTGGACAAAAGCAACTTTAAGAAATGCAACCAGATTGCTTTTTACAGGTATGGAGAATTGTAGTGTGGTGGTTATTTTTAAACAAGATACAGTAAGTAGTTACACATTGATTTTTAATCACAGCAAGTCTGCTTCTTTCAGGATTTATCTTTCAAAGGTGAGCATTCTACTCACCTATCAGCAAGCAATAATCAGCATACTTTAAAATGTGTAATCTTGCATCCAAAATGTCTTCTGTTAAAATTCCAAAGGATCAGTCTTCTCATCTGACAAAGCCCCAGCAATGTTTTAACTATAGGTGCACTCAGATGCAGGTTGTTCTCCTGATGTGGATGGTTCTATCTATAGTTCAAAGCAGCAAAACACTCAATAGAAACCATTAGTCTGTGGCAACAGCATATGTGATTACATTCCATTGAGCAAGTACCTTGGCCAGAATTCAGTGTCAAATCTAAATCCTAGCTAACTAGTCCCTTAAAGCTACCCTTATGCTAAGTCCTATTTCTCATCCCATTTCTAGCTGTGCTATCTCTTGACCTTGGTTTTTTCCCTCCCATTTTCCATTATGTTCTATCCTGTCCTAAATGACTGAAAAAATTGATTGCCCATTGTTATACCAATTAGTCACTGACATACTGGGTTTATTAATGAAAAATTTTCTCATTAAGTTAACCTCCAAGACACTTATCTGCAAATAGTTCATAAAACATGGACTTGGCATGGAGAATTCAGTTTCAAATTACAAACACACATTATTTCATCACCCCAGAATGTTGAAGCTGTCCATCAGGGAGTTGAGGGGATATAAGACAGAAAATAAAAACCAGATTATTCACCTGAAATTTCAGGGATAAATGAAAGAACAACGATGTAACTGTACAGCTAAGGATTGGACACTTGAATTAAGACTATTAATTGTCTTAAAATCCCTTGTGGAGGGGTGATGGGTGAGCTCCTGAACCCCTCTAACATCTCATTCATAAGCATTCAGGTGTGCTCAGAACTATATTCCTTCTTTTTCCATTTGACTTGAAGTGCTAGTAAGTGTATTTGAAAAATTCAATACAAAATTATTAAGTAAACATTTCTAACAATGTTATGTTCCTCTCTATGATATAAGCTACAAAAGCTGGGGAGACCAAAAATAATTTTCTGTCTTGATAGGCGTCAGAAACGTCTCCATCCTGGAAAATCCTTGTATCGAGCATTGTTGGATTCAGTGACATTAAGTGATGAGAATGTCAAATTCCAAATTATTCATGAGGAGAGTAAGGTGAGACACCACCTAGCATAAGAGGGTGCTTACAGAAAGAGCAGTGACTATTTTCAAAAAGACTAATAATATTTGCAGGTTTTGAGATTCTTCAGTGAATAATATGTGAGAGATAATGCAAACTATCAGTCAAACTATGTCCTTACTGGTCAGCATTTAACTTCAAAAAAAATTAATGGCTTTACAAAAAAGACAGTTCTGAATAAAACTCTTTTTATCTGAAAAATATTTTTAATTCATAGTTTTCTCCACTATTTCAGAATAATAAATTCTTTTTCTGTAATGCTAGATATCAGAGGCTTGAAGATAAGGAGTTCATTTAAAAGACGTTGCTTCTTCAAAGGAGTGAAGTAGAGTTAGCTGGTATAAATTTGTATGGATGATGATTTTTACTCAAAAATGCTAAAGAACATTAAATCAGAAACCAAGCAGTTTCCGTTTTTTCTATACATTAAGTTTCTGGTGATGCTGTGTTAAAAATAAGTTGGTAGTTTTTATCCTTTTTTATCCAGTTAATCTGTTTGCTTGCTCACAGGTTCTTCTACAAGTAGAAATTTATGAAATAGAAGGCAATATTTTCAGGCTTAAAATTGATGAGGCATCTCCTCTCAGAGCAAGATACAAAGTTCCCGATGTTCTTATAAAGGAACCTACTACCCAGAGGTAAGTGATGGGTGATTTAAGTGATGATGATTTAGCATCTTAGTAATTTATACAGCTTCATTTCATTTCTCCCTCCTTTATGTTACAGTACACTTGTCTCTCTACAATATAAGGTTGTTACAGGAAGAGAAAAAGAAAAAAAAAGCATGTGGCTAATTTACTTCCAAAAAATATTGTTAAATACATAGGAGAAAGTTTTATCATACCCATAAGAAACCTGAGCCTGTTTGACCCAATCAGAAAATAACCTACTTGTTACAAACCATTGTTTTTATCTAAGGCGTTACCTGTTAATTGGAAAGGAATGCAAGCTCAGGATAGTTTTCATGGCAGTTCTGTAGCCACTTTTTGCACTGTGTGGTGAACTCTGAGCACAGCATGTATTTCTGGCCTTCTTTGGCTCAACATTAGCCTTGAGGTTTGTGTAACGTATGCAGATATTCTTAACCCATCTTTTGTATCAAATTGTTATTTAGTTACAGTGGATTTCACGTGCTGCTGATTCTATAAAGCTGTTGTTGCTTTTATTTGCCAGACTCTTCATATCCCACAAGGAGGCAGGTATTTTGGTACTGTCAAGTGTTAATGAGGACTACAAACTTCAAGTCACAGCCAATCCCTTCCAGGTTGAGCTGCAGTCCAAGGGGGAGACAGTTATAAGCATGAATTCCAATGGGTTGTTGTATTTTGAGCACCTACAACCACCTCCCAGTGATAGGTACAGTATCTTCTATCACATCATTGTATATACTGGTTGTGCTGTAGCTGGAGATAAGTCTATGGAATTGCAATTTCTGAAAGATCTTGGGCACTGTATCATGTCTTATCTTTTACTTCATATGTACAGTAAATACACGGTGAAGTTTTAACAAACAAATTCTAGATCAATTAGCTGCAGACTGTTTTAACCCCTTGCAGCAGCTATTTGCAAGATGCTAACCTCATTTAATGGCCAGTTCTGCAAAACACTAAAGTATACTGGCACCTCTTGTCTTTCTTGGGAATGAGTTATGGTAGTATGATGAGGTTATTAGTTTAATCTTTTTTATCACTAAATTTACTCTTTAAGTGCTATTCACTCTATAAGCGCTTGAAGTCAAGTTTTGTTCAACTTGCAATGTGCCATCTAGCTACAAGATTTCCCAGGTTAATCACACTACAAAGTGCTGGAAGGATGAGAAACCTCAGTGTAGGACATATCATGACTCAAAAATGGGCACAACAAGCATCTCTCTTACAGAGCATTATTTTAAACATTGAAATTAACAGAGAGCCCTTAGCAGAATGATAAAGAAGTGAGGAGCTTCTGGTCGGGTAAAATGCTGATGCAGATAGAAATAAATATGAAAGGCCAAGAAGTCAACCTAACTGAAGTACTGAGTGAAGGTTATTTTAGGGCATCGAATAGTAAAATAATTTGCAATGATTTTATACCAAAACTCTTACATAATGTATAAAGCAATGCATGGTGCTATTTTACTTTTCTGTTTGAAATCCTTGCTTAATTTAACAACAAACTGATTGTTTCTATGTATGTGTTTTCACTAGAAAACCTACAGCACAAAATGAGGAGGAGGCAAGTGATCCCTCTAAGGTAACCCATGCTTACTGCAGTTCCAGTGTGAATATTTTGTAAAACAAAATTAAAATCACATTTCATTTTGCCCCATATTATGTTTACAAATACAGTCTAACCACTTTCAAAAAGGACCTGGTATAACATATTGAGATATTTTACCAATTCATAGTTGGAGAAAGATTTATGTGTTTTACCAAGTCTGTAGAAGGCATCAGTTAGGTAGATTTAGCACAAAAATGCTAAATCGGTAGCCTTTCTGTAGCCTTTTTATTACTAATTTATTTCTCTTTTGGTTTCTTATTTGATCTGGAGTAGATGTGTAAAAGGGAGTTTTGTGATGATATTTGTCATTTTCAAATTCCCTGTTCATTGCAAAGAGAGTTTCAAAAGAGCAAGACCTTTTTTATAAGTCAAAAAATGTGCCTCCACATACATTCAGGATTAATACAGAAATAAAATTCTCTGTTAAAATAGACCAGGTCCTGGCAGTGCATAGAGGCACATAGCAGTTTTCCCAGGAGGCTGAGTTGTGTCTGTGCTATAATTGTAGCCTCCTGCAGAGCAGGTGGCTGCTGACTCTGCTGTCCTGTAATAAATGGCAGGAGCTGTGCTGCTTTCAGCATACTTATGTCTGAACTCTGCTGCCAGGGAAGTCACACAGCTGCAAGAGGCTAAGTCCACTTATTGTGGGATGAATGTAGAAAAGAAAGCTAGGAAAGACACTGCAAGAAGTGTAAATTCTACAACAATGAATTACAAGACACAAGGAAACTAACAGTATCAGTTACAGACATTCTAGAGTGTCTGGGGAGTTTTTTTGTTGTCTGACCTTTACTGTTTGGGGAAGTGGGTTTGTTTCTGTTGTATGTTGTTTTTCTGTTTGGTTCTATCCATGCATTTCATAAATTTATTCAACATCAAGGAGAAACACATTTTTTACAGTGAGAATAATCACTCACTGGAACAACCTGCCAGGGAAGTGGTATAGTCCTATCACAGGAGGTTTTCAAGATTTGTTTGGACAGGCTGCTAGATAATCTCATCAAAACTCCCTTTACCATTAAAGAGTGGACCAGGTGATCTTTTGAGGTCCCTTCCAAACTGGGCTATTCTGTCATTCTGTGATTCTATTCAAGATGTCAGATTTACTTTTATGCTGTAGCAGACTGGTTGTGTGCAACGTGTGCACATCAGTTCTTCAGTGTAAATTCCTGCAGCTGAATCTGATTTGTGGTTTTGATTTATGTATATTGGCCATATGTGGCCAAAAAAAAAGCAGTGAACAGTATATAAATCTCATGTGAATAAACATTTTTCTTAGAAATACATATGCGAGCAGTTTCATTTGCCAGGCTTAGCTATTTCTATTTGTACAGGAAAAACAAGGGGATCTAGGTCTCTGGCAAGAGAAATTTGGCAGTTTCTTAGACATCAAAGCTCATGGTAAGTCTCAGTCTAGTTCTGAAAACAGCTTTAATGTTTTGTACATACCTATGTTTATTCATTTTTCGGTCTGCTTTCTGTTTAGCTGCTTAATGTTTATCAATGTCTCGCTCACTCCTGCTTTTCAGTTGCCTTAACTTAGTTTTAATCAGAAAGTAGTGATGGGTAACAATTTGACAAAAGCTCTGCAAATATTCATTATATCTTTGTTTAAGAGGGAACACATTAAATGTGACCTGTTTCATCAAGTCACTGTGTGCCATTTCTGACACAGCATTGACACTATCTGCATTCTGACTGTACATGTGTATCATACATTATTTCCTTTTTCTTTTCTTTTTTATTAGTATTAATACCTAACATTGACTTCACCTGTAGTTTGTTCTCCTTACATACAAGAAATCATGATGAAAGCATTAATAATTGTCACAAAGAAACTTTTTTGAAGTGTAGACTGAAAAAGGAAATACTGAGCAATCTTAAGCGATAAGAAGAAGGTTATAGACACAGTAGCTCAAATACAATTTAAATTATCAGTTACCAAAATCTGCTGTCCATCCCATATGGCCCTTAAGTTGTTTAGCTTTGTCCATTACCATTATCGTGCAGACTGTTATAGCAACCAGCACTACCTAGTAGCTGCAGTAAGAAGAGGGAAGTCTGAAAGCAATTCCTTTTGGTGACAGAAACTTCTTCAGTTCACAGCCAAGACATTGAGAGCAGGAAGCTGTTGCCCTTGTTGTTCATGCTATTTCTCATGTCTTAGGCTAGCACCCTGTTTTTCTGTTTTCTGTGTCAGAGGAATTAAGTCCATATGGTCAGATTCTGATCCTGAAGCTGCTACTTGTCAGTCTGCAGGATCTCTGGTCACCAGCCAAAAGTTGCTGTGGATTCAGCAATGTGACAGGATGATATCACTGGTAGGAACTCTTGGGCATGCAACTCCCTTGGCTGAGGCTGCAGAGACCAGTGGGAAACAGGAGATAATTTTATGCAGTTTCACTACAGAATAAAGAAGTGACCTGTGATTACATGGATTTGGGGTTTTTCTTCTGTTAAAGTGATTCATTTAATCTTCTTAAGAAGTTCAAAATCAGAAGACATGCAATAAAATCTGTTTCAAACATTACCTCTATAGAACAGAAGTAATAATGGAAGTGAAGTTGAAAGGAAGCATGAAGGAGTTAATTATTGAAACATTAAAACCTATTTTCTTTTGATTTATCGTTAGGTTGCTGTGCTCTATTCCTTTCAGATAAGCCTAAGAATGGAACTCTGTGTTCTCATCATTTAATGTTATTTCCACAGGTCCTAGTTCTGTAGGCATGGACTTCTCTTTACATGGATATGACCATGTTTATGGAATACCACAACACGCAGAAACACTTCTCCTCAAAAACACCAGGTAAAGGTGTCAGGGTGTCAGATTGCTAGTGAATGCAGTGTCTTTTTTTTTGTAAAGGAGAGTTATAACGCTATTAATAATTTCATGCAGACAACAGCTTGAGATATGTATATCATATAGTGTATATTTTAGTTTAATGATACAGCAAACTGAATTGTAGCCCCTATCCATGCAGAGTAATGTATTCTTGCTTTCCCTAGTGTGCAATTTCATGAATGGCCCCTTCTGTTTTCTCTCAATTTTCCATGCAGTTGTTTTCTGAATTGGTGGATCAGTCATGTTCTAGCAGATCTCATAAAAGAGCAATTCCGTGGAAAGATGGGAGAGTTCAGAAATCATACTTTAGGATTTAAAGCAAACGCACAGTAGTCTCATTGGCAGCAAAAATCTTGTTTGGTTCAGATAGTCAGGAGCAAAGCAAAGAAGCAGTAATCTAGGCAGTCCATATTTCAGCTCTGGATGCTATACAAAAGACCAGAACACAGAGCACTCACTGAATATTCACCAAGTTTAGCGGAGCAGCAGTAGAGTTAAAACTGGCCTAGTGCAAGATGCTTACATGTAACAAACACATCTGTTTGTTTGTCCTAGCGATGGTGATGCTTACCGGCTTTATAATTTGGATATTTTCGGCCACAAGATACATGACAAAATAGGCATTTATGGTTCAGTGCCCCTTCTCTTAGCACACAAGCCTAACAGAACTTCAGGGATCTTCTGGCTGAACTCTTCAGAAACACTGGTGGATATTAATACAAAGGCAGTAGCTGAGGTGAGAGTTATTCCCTTCCCTCAGAATTAAATAACTAAAGAAAACACTTCAGGACAGGGCCAACAGGAATATAACAACACTGTTGGAGATTTATCTTTTGCTCACTAATGAAGAATTAACAGTATCTTCCTCCTGTCCTCCCTATTGCAAAATTTGTTGTATTAAACAAAAAGAAGAAGGAGATGACACCTTTCAAGAGCCAAGTTATAGATCTTGTAACTTAACCTACAGGAGGAGGCAGAAAGAAAATACCCAGAAAAAATCTACACAGGTGGATGTAGCAAGCAGAAGAAATGGTGAACAAAAATCTTGACAATCACTTGGATTTGAGGAATGTTTATGATTGTTAAATTCTTGGGATTGCCACACATTTCTGCTTAGCAGGCTCATTCTTCTGTGGACTGTAATTGACCTTGAAGAAACACGAAATGTTCAGGAAAGGAACTCACTCAACTCTTGAAACATGAACATATGAATTCTGTTAAAATTGAAACAATGATGAAAAAGCAAATCTTGCTTTTCCAGCTCTGCATTACGTGGTTATTTTTTTTTTTTTTAAGTTATGATATAAATATTACTCAAAGATCCTACAGAAAATGCATGGTCTTTAATTATGGAAACACACATTACCTATTTTTTCTCATTACCCATTACTCTACTTTGTCTAAGTGGCAAGGTAAAGGATTTGTGAAGGATATATAAGAAACATTCAGTGTGTATTCCTAATAGCTTCCAGGTAAGTGTTAGTGAATTTTGTGTGTTTCCCTCTTTGATCCTTAATTGAATAAAAGTTTTATAGAGAGAGAGATTTAGTTTTACCTTGTTTTCCTTCCAAGCACACTCCATCCAGATCTGCTGCAGAGACTGCAAAGCAGAGAGCAGTGCCTCTAACTGATGTACGCTGGATGTCAGAAAGTGGGATCATTGATGTTTTCCTACTGATGGGACCCACTGCATTTGATATCTTCAAGCAGTTTGCACAACTGACAGGTACTAACTCACATAACTGGAGTCAGAATGGCCCACTCACCCAGGAGATTCTCTGAGGAACATGCTGTACCCAAGAGTGCGTCAATATTTACCTAGCCCATTGTGTACAGGAGGCCAGTTGTTCCCAAACTGCAATGTGTAGATCAAAGGCTCGTGCTTTGGGAAGACAGGCCTCCATCCTTATTTTCCCTGGCATTTACAGCTGGCCAAACTTGGCTCTAACTGAGAAGCCAGCATAATTACTGCTATTTCTGAATCTGCATCCTTAGATGAAGAGGTGAAACACAGGGAGCTAGAGCTGCCAGTCACTATCAAGACAGGCCACCTTATAATGTGAAAAGACTGAATTTATTGATAGCTTTATCTTCATTCATATACTCTTTTCTAGGCACTCAAGCCTTGCCCCCACTTTTTTCTCTGGGCTACCATCAGTGCAGGTGGAATTACGAGGATGAGCAAGATGTCAAGGCAGTGGATGCTGGTTTTGATGCACATGACATTCCTTATGATGTCATATGGCTGGATATAGAGCACACAGATGGCAAGAGGTATTTTACTTGGGATAAACAGAAATTCCAGAACCCCAGAAAGATGCAAGAACATCTCAGGAAGAAAAAACGCAAGGTAAATAATATTGCAGGAAGAAAGAAAAGATTTCTCTGTAGTGTGAATCTACCCAATCTTGCTTTAACCAGGGACTTCAGATACTGGAAATAGGTTAACTACAACACAATAAAGTAGATTATGTTGCCATCTGGTGATGCTTCCAGCATGCAAGCTATCTTGTTTAATTCAGTTCCTCATATCATTTTATTATTTAGTAGTTTGTTCTGTATCCTGACCATCCAACTAAATTTGACCCATGTGAAACTCCCTCTTACAGAAGCAGCTCAGTGTTGTCATCGATGAATTCAGCAGAAAAATTTTTCTTCTTAGCATGAGCTTTCACCATTGATAGTTTCTGTGGTTGCTTCAGCTTTTCTTTGTGTTTCTGTATTTCTATTTTTACAGCTAAAATATTTTCCTTGGAATTACTGAGTTGTAGAATTGCTTAATGCTTGATCGTTACCAAAAGTCAACGAACTGGAGATTGTTGCAATAGCATTCAAATTTTATAATCTCTCAGTTGGAGCTGTAGTACTTTCTCAGCCCTGCAGCAAAGCAGCAGTGTAACTGCAAAATACAGTACCTGTTGCTGTTGTATGCTACACAAACTAAAATAAATTTAAATGTCTTAAGGCATATGATTTTAAGCAGGCACATGAACACAGAAGTCAGATATTTTCCCACTCACAGAACACAGCAGTGAATTAAACCTAGTGATTTTAGGGGTTGCAGTACTTGCTTTTATCTGACACCATGGGTTTTGTCCTTTATTTCAGAGGGGTGAGTTCATGCACTCCTTGTAAATTCAGGTCCTGTACATATGTCTAGCACAGTATATAAAAAAAATGGTGTCTGCTTTTTAAAATTAGTGACACAGCTCTTTTCTCCACCTGAGATGAAGTCATTCTCTGCCTTTCATCAAAAGTGAGATGTACTGTTTTGTTAAGCACAGCTGAAGCTAATGATGTGTTTTCTTACCCTGGCAGCTTGTGGTCATTGTAGATCCTCATATTAAGGTTGATCCCTCATATACCCTGTATGCACAGGCAAAAGACAAGGGCTATTTTGTGAAAGACAGAAGTGGGCAAGATTTTGAGGGCATCTGTTGGCCAGGTAAAAAAACACTCTCTCTATATATATTTTAAGCTGTTTATTTTAAAAACTTTGCAGAATTGGATAATTGGGATCCATGGAAGCAGAATTAAATTCTTATATTCCTTGCAATTTTTGTAAATATTAATAATTATAATCATTAATAATATACAGTTAATATAAGTAATAATAATATGGGGGTTTGGTATAGTCACTTTCTGATTGCCTCAGCTGTATAGCTCCTTCTGTTATATCTATTGGATCTGCATATAGTCCCAGTGCCTAGAACTGAAAGCACTGGATTTGTTGATGAGAACAGCCATTCCTCTTCCTAACTTGTCTTGGACACAGAAATACAGTCTGGTCTGTTGCAGTGAGCACAGCTTTTGTAGGCTGGATGAAATTTAGTGAACCCTGATCTGTAGACTTTGAGTCTATAGTAATATAGTGATTTGACACATTATTTTTCATGAGGCGATCTCATTGCAGGGAGGCAAAGGAGGTTGTCCCCCTTCTTTACAGACAGGAAACCCACAATCCTGGCAAAGGAATTATTATGGGAAAAATCAAGGACATATTACAACTTCTTGTTGCATGGCAGGATGTATTTGTTCAGCTTTTCAGTGACACTTTCCTGTTTGAGCTCAGAATACTGGGAGTGCTGTGTTTCCCTGACTTCTCGTTCACATGTGAACATATTTCAAACTGCTAGCAGTCATCCTTAAATGGCACTGAGCTTCACACCTCCAGAATGGCTGTAAGCTGACCTTCAGAACATGGAAAGGGGGGTACTGAGTTCCAAGTCAGCCTGGAATTTGCTCTTGAGCTTTATTTTTTAAAAAAATAGCAACTACATTATTGCTGCCTGTGAAAAGCATTGTAGCTTTAGGCCATTGTATTTAGGTGCAAAGACCTTGTTCATAAAATTAGGTAGATAATTGGGATCTCCCACATCCACAGGTTCCTCTTGTTACCTGGATTTTACAAATCCTGAAGTGCGAAAATGGTATGCAGATCAATTTGCCTTCAAAACATACAAGGTTCGTATTTATCTGCTCTACATATCCCAGAAAGCCTGAAAAGGGAGAAAAGAGAGAAGATACTGTCTAAGCAAGTTGTTGGCCTTTGTAGCTCTGTTATTGTAGTGTATAGGAAAATATCTTGATAAGCTGAAGTGCCATAGAAGGATTTTCTCTATGGACTTATCTTCACTAAGGTAGTTGGAACCCATATGCAACCAGAGAACATGCTCACTTAGTTGCAGCAGTAGAAGGGACAAACTGCAGGCATTTTAAGATCCCATAATCTATAACAGCTGCTGCCATTCCAGCCTTTACTAACTTAGCACACAAGGAGCAATGTGGGAGTGCATCCTTACAGCTCAGTCACTTCATACTGACCTTCCTGCCCAGGGCTGAAAGTGTCTGGATGACCATTGCTGCATGCCTCCAGTTCCCCTCACCCTTCCCCAAAGTTCTGATTTGCAGCACAGTTGTAGAAACCACTTCCCTAGCAGATATGCACAGTAGATATTTCCCATGCTGCTTTTCCTCTCCAGCTTTTCACCTCTGGCCTTCTCTGATTTTTCCTCATGGCTGTTTTATACTTCTCTTTTCCCTCACCAGAAAGCAGGAATAGCAAGTGCCTACTGAGTTTTGTAAGAATTGCAAAGATCAAGTGGGCTTGCAGGCTGCTGCCCTGACTAGAAACACCTCTAGGAGGGATGAGATGAATGACTGGGACTGGGGGCTTTCAAGTGACCTGAGAAGTGTAATTACCAAGTTTTGCTTTTGTGCTGCTGTTTCTGCTCATTCTCCAGACTGGTCTGACACCCACTTGAGATAAACACTCGTAAGTCACATGATTGGCTCTGCCATGATCTAACTGCATCCCTGTGTCACAGGCATCCACTAATATCCTCTTTGTATGGAATGATATGAATGAGCCTTCAGTCTTCAAGGGGGCAGAACTAACAATGCAGAAAGATGCTGTGCATTACAACAACTGGGAGCATCGGGAAGTACACAACCTCTACGGATTCTATCAGGTAGAGTATCTGGAGGCACAAACAGCAGTTATTCTCATGGAGTATGTCTGATGTGGTACTTTACCCTGTAGCAGGTATTCTGTAACCTTCATCAAGGACTGAAACTCTGCTGTGCTGGATGTTGCAATATTTGAAATAAACTGTGATTTTTCTCAAGAAAACGTGACAACATCTGTGCCTTTCTGCCATAATAATGTAAATTACATTGGCTGTGACTATACAACATCAATACTTTTTTTTGTTCATGTATATTCTAATAAGAATGTGTTATTTAATAATAGGTATTATTTATGGGTACAGATTTCTTAATTTTTCTGCCTTAGAAGGGCTAAAATGACAGTGTAGAAAGTACCCTAATTAAAGAGTTTGTCTTCCTGACTTCTATATTGATGATTTTCAGCAAATGGCAACTGCAGAAGGACTCATCAGACGTTCTTCAGGAAAAGAGAGACCATTTGTCCTCACACGATCTTTCTTTGCTGGATCACAGAAGTATGGTCAGTAAGGATTAGCTGGATGCCTCCCTTGCTGCTTTATTAAGTTTGATGGATAGTAGTCTAGAGAGGACAGAAACTGTCTTATAAACGCTGATGTGCTAAGCTCATAAGAGTGCAAGTGATGAAAAATATGAGGAAAGTCTGGCAAAGTGTGTACAAGTCAAAGGCAGAACAGCAAGCTGTGTCCTGTGACAAACCAGTACCTGCTGTTACTGCCTATTTCAGGAGCATGCATGTATAAAGAAATGCAATGTACAGCAATTCACAAATAGTTCATGATTATTCTCGTCTTCTTTCCTTAACTGCAAGCATAAACTGAGGTATACATTTAATTTTCCTGCATAATACTGAAAATGGGTATTTCCAGGGGCAGTATGGACTGGAGACAACACAGCAGAGTGGAGTTACTTGAAAATATCTATTCCAATGCTTCTAACCCTCAACATGGCAGGGATTTCATTCTGTGGAGGTAATGTGTTTCTCACTGTGCATAAATGGTGCCACCAAGCTTGTATTCCCAAGGTAGACTTCAACACAGACAGTGGAAACCTCAACAGCCCTGTCCATTTCCACGTGGTTTCACAGATTAGTCTGGTTTCAGAAGCCTGAAACCTGGCTCTCACCATCATGTCTCCACTAACTTTTGTGCAGTGTTTGTGTCACATCTGGAGCAGCAGTCCTCAGGTGGTGTTCTGTAGCATCACTGGGACAGTCCTCTGTCACTGGGAAAGTCACTCACCCTTCAAAAGCTGTCTTGAGATTTTTTTTTCACTCTTATTTAGACAAGCAGCTGCTCAACAGCAGAACAAATTGTGAAATGCATGGATTTATACACTAGGAATGTTTGTTAGAGGAGAGCTTCACATTTTCCAGAGCAATCCCCACAACTTTGTATTTTTATTTGTCTGCACAATATCTAGCTGATGTGGGAGGGTTTATTGGAGATCCAGAACCAGAATTACTTGTTCGCTGGTATCAGGCTGGAGCCTACCAGCCCTTCTTCAGAGGTCATTCTAACATGGAGAGCAAACGGCGCGAACCGTGGCTCTTTGGGGAGAAGAGCACCCAGATCATCAGGGAAGCCATTAGAGAGCGCTACGTCCTCCTGCCCTACTTATACACTCTGTTCTATCGGGCACACACGGCGGCTGAACCGGTCATGAGGTAAGAGCATGAGTCAGGAGGCTTAGGGGTTCTCTGCAGGAACTTAGTCAGAGAAGGGAAGTTAAATTACCATCTCTTACTTTTGTAGTTACTTATTTGACTATTAAAAGGGAAAAAACCACACAAAAATTCTGATAGTACAGAATTCTATTTTCATGCATTCTGCAAGCTTTGTTAGGGCTCTCAGAGGAAAATCATGTTTTGAGGTTTTTCCCAAATGACACCTGGAACACACTAATTCAATAAACACATCCCATTCTTTAAACCCTTTAAAGTAGTGTGGACTTCAGACTTTCTGTCATGATAAAGAACATCCCATAATAGTCCAACCAGTGCATACAACAGTGCTTAATGGACTCTGAACTTGCTCACCTAGAAATGTAAATGCCATTTTGCCTCTCATGAAAATATTTGCTACTGCTTAATTGTTATTGTTATAAAATCTCATTTCATATTAATAGTTTTATCATTTATTTTTGCAGTATTCCTTATAATGTTTCTTTTAGTGGAGAATTTAATAAGCTAGAACGGAAATTAAATTAGAAAATAAATATTTGTCCTGTTGCTGTCTAACCTCTTAAAAATGTACCTCTATGGAACTCACTGCAGTACTTTCAGGAAGAGATGAGTGTCATTAATCTCTTGGGATTGATTTCTGTGTCTTTGAGGTTGTCCTAGAATTGTTCTTCTGCACACATTGACCTTTTTGTTATGCAGATACATCTCATGTTTTAAAAACGTAAAGGAGTTTTTGACAAGGGTTGAGTGGTTTGAGTTTTGAAGATGATTTGCATTACAGACATAGTGTGAGCATCTGTCTGCACATATGTAGGTGTAAATGCATGTTTTATGCACTGACATAGAAAGTGGGTTTCTGTCTTTCTTGAAATGAAGCTTTTGTTGACATGTGAACTGCCCACAGTATTAAACCACACTTCTCTTGTGTTAAGTTTGCTGCAGTGTACAGAATTAGAGAGGAAGTATATTTTTCTCAGTGAGACAAGCAGAGTGGAAAGTGTGTCTCATTAGCAAGCACATGAGCAGTAGGGCTACAGTGAACAAGTGGGCACCTGTGAGTGAGCAGGTGAGCCAGGCTTTTGTGTAAGGGTACCCAAACCCTGTCTCTTAACAAGCTACTACTGTCATAATCTCTCAGACTTTAAATACACAACTCCTGTAACCAGATGGTTATTACTCCCCTTTTTCGGTAAGACTGAAAATGAGCTTCTGGTGCAGGTTTTGCAGGCGTGTCAGGAGGAGACTTGCTATAAAAGCAGCAGTGAGCTGCTGAGAACAGGAAGGACTGTGCTGCAGGATCTAGCTCACCAGGTGCCAGCACTGCTGGTAGACTGGGACACAAAGGCTCATTCATCTGTCTGTTTGAAGGAAGGCAGATGTAGTGCAGGTTTAAAGAAAGAAGGCAGGAGGAAAGAAAATGAGGCCACAGGATGTAAAGATAGGTATACAGTAGTGTCTTCACCCATGCTGTACTGGGGACTCTAATCAGTGACTCAAAGGGCTACTTTGAGTCACTGACACCAAAGAGGATCTGGCCCAATCTTCAGTTCTTGATAACTGTGCCTTGTAAAGAGAGGGAGAAAATGGAGCCTGAAAATGCCAGAAGGACTTTAACACATTGATTGGAGAGGAAAAAATGTAACTGAATTCTATTATCTTTCTTTTCTACAGGTCTCTCTGGATAGAATTTCCAGGGAAAACAGAAACTTTTGATGTGGAAAATGAGTATATGCTGGGTAAGCAGGTGTCTTGTTCTCTGGAATATGAGTTAAATATTTTTGAGGTGTTGCATGACAAAAAGAAAACATGAAAACACTCAAGATTTTAAAACATTATACTTAATTATACTAATTATTGAATATAGAACTTGAGACCTCTTTGAGGGACCTAGTTCCAACTGCACTTTAAAAATAGAGGACATAGGAGATGCAAAAACCGAGTTTTATCTTACTAGTCACTTTAAAAAACATGATTGGTTTTGACCTGAAACATCAAGCTGAGTGGAGCAGCTAAAACCAGTCTCCTTCAAAAATGGCATAGCAAATAACTACTACCCAGACATGACTGGTGTTTACTGTGGTATGGCTGGCTGCTGAAGTCAGTCAGTCATCAGCTCCTACACGGGCCTTTTTTTCATAGGAAAGTGAACCTAAGCATATGGTGTGTCCAAGCAAGCTCCTAAAATGCCTGGAGGAGGCTGGCAACCCCAGAGCACACAGGTTCTGCTCTGGGGAGATGCAACCTTAAGGACCACAGCCTGTTTATGTTTTTTTTTCCAGGAAATGCCTTGTTGGTGCATCCAGTCACAGAGAAAGAGGCCAAGACAGTGACAGTTCTGTTTCCAGGGTCAGAGGAGGTAAGGATGTACATGAATTGCTCAACTGTTCTGCCCAAAGAAGTATTTTATGCAGAAACCTTCCAGCTCCTCATCTCAGAACTGCTTTGCCAAGTCTTGGCTGGCCATGCTGTGCCACTCTGAACTTCCATCTTGATGCCTTACTTGCTTGGCTCACAGTAAATGTACTTTCTTGCTTTTTCAAGAGCTGCTGCACAAATTTCAAGTCACCTACAGTTTAAATCTCCCCTCAAGGCTTGCTGCTTCTCATCAATCACCATGAAACAACTAAATTGTCAATTCTCTTCTTTCATGTATTTCTCTTTGGGTTAAACTTCTCATTTTATGTTGGGAAAAAGGGAACTTTGAAGAAAGATCATAAGGAAATCAGAGGGAGACTGGGGGGAGGGAATATTTTTACGAGGAAAGACAAGCTTCATTACATGTATAGGAAAGACTGACACATACCGAGAGCAGTTCCTCTCTGGAGTAAAGGTATTTATCCACAGGATGGCACAGTGGTCCACTCCTACAAAGAGCATTTGGCGACAGCAGCTGTGAAGTGGAGGAAGGGAAATTATTTAGGGAAAAGAGTTGCTAAGGGAAAGCCTGAGACTCTAGAGAGTAAGCAGCAAAAGGGAGTGTGTGAGACCATGCAGAGCCTTGTGACTCCACTAATGCACCTGAGGACACTTAGAATTCTTCTCAGTATAAGGAGAAAAACAGACTAGGCTCTCCAGACAAGTTAAGGAAAATACTTTTATCAAGAGCTGTGTGGCAATTGCCTGCTTGGCACACTTAAAGCAATTAAACCTTCTGGTAAGTATGGTGCATGGGAGATTCAGATGCAGCTCTCTTTTGTCACCCAGTATTAGCAACTTTGTTGTTAATTTTCACTTCAATATAAATATGCTTTTTCAAGAATTAGACTTAAAAAAAATTTGAAAGTGTTTCATTGTTTTGCACTTCCAGATACTTTAAGACATACAAGACATTATGCAAACTGTAGAAAAGGTCAGATTATTTTTGTGTTTCAGAAATGATAATTTATTCTTTTCATCCAGAAGGTCACTTAATTTAAAAATAAATGCTTTTTCTTGCACATCAAATACATTGTTAGGAATAGTGACAGGCTAAGTAGGAGAGTAACTGCATCTGCAGGAGGATCTTGGCATATGTGTTATGTTCATTCTTTTTTCATTTTTTCTAGATTTGGTATGATTTCAGAAAATTTAAGCGAATGGAAGATGCAGGCACAGTGAAAATCCCAGTAACACTGGAGAATGTATGTTTTTTTTCTAAAATGATACTTGCATTGAGGAGAAGAAAAAAAACCCAAGCTTTTGTTTTGTCATTATTTAGACTCAGAAAAGTGACATTTCAACTTTCTTGCAGAAATGTAATCTAAAATAGCTTTTGTGTAAAAGTCCCATCTCTTACGGTTATATTGAACACTGCTGTATCCTGGTGGTGAAGTGATAAAAGGGTTGTTTTTCCAAGCAAAATTATTTTGCTTATACACATACAGAAAGGTACTACTATTCCCATTATTAGTTGAATAATTTTCTTTATATATTTGTGGTAAAAATTCATTTCTAAGTTTTGAGCAAACTTCTGTTATCTCTGATCCTTGTTAAAATTACATTATCAGAGTACAGGAGCCTTTCTGCTCTGGCTCTGTGTTTTGCAGATTCCAGTATTCCAGCGGGGGGGCACTGTGATACCCCTGAAGACTACAGCTGGAAAATCCACTGAATGGATGATAGATATTTCTTATGAACTCCACGTGGCCTTAGACACAGAGGTACTCTGAGATAGCGATCCCTTTTTACAAAGATGTCTTCTGCTCCACTGGCCCCTTGTTGGCCCTTGCTGCTTGTTTGATCAGCACAATGGCATCTGCATTTGAGTGCCCAATGGCTCTTCTCCTCTTGTGCTGTTTGAGGGGACTCTCACTTCTCCCTCACTGTTCCCTTCAAGCATGACTATCTGAGCATAGCAGAGGCAGAACATTTTTCTGGCCTTTTTCAGCCCTTGTCTAGTCCCTTGGAGGAAGGAACAAAGAATGAGCAGGCCACAAACTTCCTCTTAAGCACAAAGAGGGAACTTCCTACAACTGTCTTTGCTAGTAAAGAGAGACACGTGGCACCTGCATCAATTTACAAAAACAGGATATACAACAGTCTCAGAGCTGGATTGCCTGAGTCTTCCAGGGATACAAGTTGCTAAAGATAAATAAACAAACACCTTCAATATGAACCATAAATACAGTGATACATTTTAGTTTCATTATTCAACACTAGATGTTGCTGTTAATTTGTACTCTATCTGGTGTTTTACAGGCCTGTGCCATAGGTGAGCTCTATGTAGATGATGGGCATTCATTTCAGTATCTTCACAAGAAGCAGTTCCTCTATCGGAAATTCACTTTCCACAAGAACATTCTCTCTTCCAGGTAAAAGCAATTATGGACAAAAGCCACTAACACATTGTCAGTGGAAATGCCTGTTCTAGCTCATGAGGCCTTCATACAAATGTGGCAGTATTAGTCTCATCTGTTGCTTAGTGAAGTCCCTGTGTGCATAATCTGTCACAAAACTGCAGAAGTAAACAGTGTTCTACATAAGTCTGAGGGCAGTTACATATGAAATACTGAGTTGTCTCATATTGTTTCAGTCTAGACAAACTCAAGATTCTGCAGATTGACACAAATATAAAGAAAGTCATTAGAAAGGGTGAAGCCTATCAGAGAGACAAAAAAAGATAAACTGGAAGATCTGCAAGTAGGCAACACCTTGAGTGTATTTTCTAACAGAATCTTCGCTGAGAGGGTGGTCAGTCACTGGAACATGTTCCCCAGGGAAGTGATCAAGGCATCAAGACTTTCCTAGTTCAAAGCACATCTGGACAATGCTCTTGTCATAAAATTTAGTTTTAGGTAGTCCTTCAAGGAGCAGGGAGTTTGGCTTGATTTTTATGTGTCCTTTCCAACTGGAGATGTTCAGTGCTTCTGTCTGGAAACCAAAACCACACCATTATAGTCTTCCAGAGTAATCAAAACTTCACCATATATGCATGAAGAGAAGCACTTGAAAGGAGTCACAAGGGGCACCACCTGCAAAGGCTTAGTGACAAAACATAAAAGCCAGAAAGATCCTTAGCTGCTTGTAAGGATTGCGATGCCAAATATGTCACTGTAACACTTCTACTATTGAGGTGTGTTGCACATAGAGCTGTGTAGTGCATAAATGGTGATTCTGCAGGTGTTTTTTAGTACTTCAAGGTTCAAAAATATGCAGGAGGTGGTCCTAATGCTGCAAAATTTAATACAGAGCAAAACTAGTTTAGCTTGTATAATGTAGTTAAAAATATACTTCAAATCTCTTATCTGGAATATGAAATCTGGAAAGCTTAAAGATTCAGGATGGGAAAGAAAAATGGTGCTAAATTGCTACCAAATCTAGAAGTTGGAAAAAAATTCATTTTGAGATGAATGATATAATATTCTGTACATTACAAAAAAAAGTTTAATTTTGAGAGCTTTTTAATGAAAACTAAATTAGTTACAAAATTAAACAATTTTGTCTCAGATTGAAATATCTTACTTGAAAAAAAATGTTTAAATTAGCTCTATATTTATATTTTTGAGTTTTAACTACTGTTTTCTGAAAATCCAGAACTTTTCTGGTTGTCAAAGCCATGCTTTTTTTTATAAGATAGCTTCTCAAACTGTTTTTCTTCTGACTGTGAAATCTGATATGCAGTGAAAAATTAACTGACAATGGGAGAAAGTTTTATTTGTTTTTAAGAGAAAAGTTAATAGAGGAAAAGGAACCAGTATAGGGAGCTTTCAGGATGAGACTGAAGTAATAATACTTGTGTGATACTGAACTTATACTGATGGAAAGAAATTAATGTGTATGAAATAATTTCCTTTTTTTCAGCTGTGTAGATGAAAGCGGACAATACCACACCACATGTGTAGTTGAACGGGTGATAGTTCTGGGATTTGGAAAGCAACCCACTTTTGTGACAGCCAGTTCCAAGGGTAATGAATTAACATTATTTTACTACAATTTTTTGAAATTCTGTTGCTCTGCTGCCATTTACTAGAGGTGTTAAACTGACAGGTCTGTAAAGGAAGTGTTACAGCATAGGAAGCCTCTTTGTTTAGTTTTCTTTGCTACTTGTTTGATATTCAGGACAGAATTTAGTGAAGGGAGCCAGCAGCTATTCACCATCGATACTACATGCGGAACTGAAGAACACTGGCTTTGTAAGGTGATAAATATATCAGTAAAAGTTCAGGCAACATTTTCCTGCATGGAACATGAGCAGAGATGGCATTTCAAATGAAGGCCCATTTGCTCAGGTCTGTCAACGTCCCTACTCTAGAACAGGAAACTTGCAGACAAACCCATCTTCTGTTTCCATGCCGATCCAAAAGCTCTGGAGTTGCTGACTATCTCTAGAAGTTGCGAGGGATCCCATATGGATAGGCAGTAGCATCTACAGAAAGAGCTTATGATTTCTGGTTGCTTTCCAAGCACGTCCCTTCACTCTGAGAGTCATGGACAAATGGACTTTCTGCCCCCATCTGTCAAGGGTGCTTGGAGGAAAACTTGTGCAGAAACCAGGGTTACTTTTTTTCAGAAAAATCCTTGAGTAGTTCCATAGTTTGATGTACCATAGTTTGAAACATCAGGAAAAAAAAAAAAGTTACTTTCTTATTCCACTGCATTCTTATGTGTATGCTGGGAAGGTTTGCCTTCTATTTCTTATTTAATTAATCCTTTCTGCCAGTGGCAGGGACAGCCAGAACTAAAAACTGTAGAGAGTCACATATAACTTTCAGAACGGTTCTTCTTACATTAAATAGAAAACTCTCTTGTCCTGTTCAGATGGGAAAAAAAAAGAAGTGATTTTCACATACAATACGAAGACCTCTGTGATGACACTGGAAAACTTAGCCCTGAGCATTGATGCTGACTGGGAGATCTGTATCAGCTGAAAGGAGACGCAGCTTCTTTGGAGAAGCCGTTCATTGAGAGGCTGAGGAGAAATAAACTGGGAGGACTTCAGATGCTCACTTGAATCCTATCAAATCAACAAACATGTTTTCCACCAACATGCCCAAACAAACATTTCTTACAATTTTTCTTTTACAGCACTAATTTGAATTTGGCTAACTTTTTCTGTTCAGGAAAAGTAATACCACTAGGATTGCGTCTTTGGGGAAATAAGATAAATCTATTTGCATTAGGCTAGCTTCAGTTACGCTTTAAGTTTCAGTTCTGCCTTCACTTGCAATGAAAATCATGAATTGATGGGGTGAGATTGTGGCTTGTTAGCACAGGCCTTAATATAAGTATTTGAAAATCCCACTGTTCAGAGACTGGAGCACTTGAGGAGATCTGGGCCAGTCCAACAAACAGCATCAGCAGATACAACATACACAGGGGTTATCACCAGAGTTCTGCCTGCCAGCTGCCTTCGGAGAACCAACACAGCAGCCACCCAGTGTGATCACAGACACTTCTGCTTTCTAGTCCTTATGACAATGCAAAACTAGTTGGTCTGCACAGGAAAGCAAACAGCAGGCTTGCCAAACAGCTCAGACACTGGAGGTGAGGTTTGGGTAGGTTGTGCCCACCCAGTAACAGAAGACAGTAATGTGGCAGTGCAGAAGGCTGTCCAGCAGCCACCTTTGCAACTTGGATTTCAGTAAGGCACAGGTCCTCATAAGTGCAGTACTGGCTTAGGATAGCAGCTGTACTCACACAGAAACATTTTCCATGTTATTGGTCCCTTTCATCTGCAAGTACTACTTTAAAAAAACCAAAACATTATGTTGGGAAAGAATTGGCATTGATGGTGGAATGTCATTGATTTAAGCCAGCCCAGTGAAGGAGCTATGCTTTTCCACATCTTCCAGGTCCTGCCAAGGTTTGGCTTCCTTTACACAAGTTTTAGTAACATCACTTTTTAGTGTCTGGCTGAGATTTGAGCAAGGCATTTATGAAGCAAATTTTAATTTTAATGGGATTGAGTCTGCATTTAGGCATCCCATTTTATGCTAATTCCTCCATTCTGTTACAACTCGGCCTAATGTTCCCTTGCCTCCGTTTTCCACAATCTCTGCAAACAGAACTGGTGTGTCCTCATGCTTGCTTCCCTTGCAAAACAGAGACATTCTGAGTCCCAGATCCATTATAACCTGCCTGTTCCCTCAAGCCTTTCCATATTAGGCATCTCTTTTCACAGGCTGCCATTGCTCCACAGTTTGTTTACCCTTTTCATTTGCTACACTTGTCAGCTATATTATTTTGAAGCCAGTTGTGTTTTGAGTCAAACGTGAACATGCCATCAGTTGGATTTCTGGTTCTTCTGGATTTCTAGTTCACTTAATTTCTTATAGTAAGATAAGGAAGTATTTTCTACAAACGTCACTAAATTAATTCATAGGAAACTGAGAAGGATGGTCACCATTTTTGCCAGCTAAAGGTGACATAACGTTACTAATCTCCCACTGAGCTTAGTCAGTCATTCCCACCTGCTGCTGTTTGTCCTCTGCAGGGCAGATTTCTGGGAATAGCAAGCATGAGAGCAAACTGTGAGTACTCTGCTCTTGACTACTCAAGCATAGTTTGTTCCCCACCAGACCCCTAGATTCCTGCTTTGTTATTCTGCAGAGCTATGTGTCAGCACCTTCCAGGAGACAGTGGGAGCCTCCACTCCAGGAACTGGCAGCATAAATACTGTCGTGCTTAATGCAGACATGTTAATCCAGGTAGAACAGCAGCAAGCAGATCTTCTATATTTGCAAAAAGAGAGGGACAGACCCTATTTTTCTATCACCTTCTAAGCTGTGACTGATGATTTCTTCCTATGTTTAAGCATAGCAGTGCTTCTGACAGGATACAGTTATTATCTGAGGTAATTTAATGAAATGTTTTAACTGCTATTTCTCAAGTTGGAAAGTGAAATAAAGTTATAATGAAGCAAGTTACATGTCTTATTCCTTTCAACCTTCATTCTACTGTTAAGAATCACTAGTGAGTATTCCTCCAAGGGTATCTGGTCAAAGTTAATTACTTGCTTTCATTCTCTGGCCCTTGGTGAAGATATCTGCTCCATAGTAAGTACTCATGGGTCAAATTTTGTGTGGTGTGAAGTTCCTAACATCTATGGATTTCAGTAGGAATTAGTTGCTGAAAATCTTAGCAATTGTCTCTTTAGATCTGAGAAAATAAATTTCAGATAATATGATTTACATTGCTATTTGTAGTAAATCACATTTTTGTGCCATAAATGAAGAAATAAATTTTTAGTATATCTTTACAAAAGAAATAATTTAATTCAATTAGTGAAAACAACTGGAGAGAAAACTTCATACAAATTAAATAGCAATATTTACATTTTAGATTAGTTCACTAAAGATTAGTTCATGGTTACTCTGTCTGACCAGGTCATCTATTTGGGTACTTCTGCTTGCAGTAAATTCCATTGCCTATGGGATTTAATTCCTGAAAATTTATTTTGTTGTTTGTATTAGACAGCACATCCATTCTCTATGGAAAATTGTGTTTCTTTAAAGACACCATTTGTCTTTTGCTAGCAACTCCTGTTAAAAAAAACCCTACATAACAAACCCATCTGTCCAGTAAGACATAAGAAAAGGAGAAATTTTATTTTAACCAGGTGTAACTCCTCAACATTGGCTCAGAAGTGAGAAGTGCATGTCTTCTGCTTTTAGTCAGTTGTTGCCTGCATTGCTTATCCCACTTACTGTGAATGTGGGTATTCTAATCACTGTAAAGACCCACTCTCAGCCACTAATCCCATTCACTTTACTATTTTGTGGGTATTCCCCAGCCAGCCTTCCTCTTTTTTCATCATTTCCATTCCATATGCAGGCACTGGCTGATCTGTTAGCTATAGCAGTAGCAGCAGGTTGCACCCTGGCACTTGCTGACCATCCCACTAGAAAAAAAACCAAACAAAACCCACTGCTGATCATTCGCTTGATCCTCCCCAGCAGCCTGCAAAGAGTTTGTCAAATGTCATACCCCTCCTACTGACAATTCTTCCAGAAACAGCGGTCTATGTATATAAGAGATGTACTGTTATACCAGGCAGAAAGAGAGAATATGAAGGAAAAAAACAAATGCACAGGCTGCAAAATGAGCATTTTTGCTGTTGCTGTGCAGTGAAAGGCCCTTGCATCTCACTACTTGCATGTCCTGCAAAGACTGACATACGGCTCTGCCAAACTGTAGTGCAATGTAGTGTCAAGTGGCCCAGTTTCCACGCTAGGCTCTTTATAAACTTTTCAGCCTCTATACCAAAAGTTGCCTTTTTCACGGGAGGTAGCTATTACCAGGTGTATCTTAGTGTTGCCAAGCTGCTCTCCAGAGGAACCAAACCCAGCTGGCAAGTATTGACCGGACCTCAGTAGCATCAAATTAGCACCTTTTTCACCATTAGAAGCATCTTCTGATAATCTTCTCTAGTAGTAAAAAATTGTCTACACCTTTTCTGCCATAAAGTGTAGAAACAAGTCAGGTACAGCAATTCCTTCAGTAATGTCAGGACCACTGCCTGGCAGAACTTCGTACACAAGGTTCCCAAGCCAGCAGGAGTTTAGCTTCCAGTTTCACTGTCCTCTCTACTTAAGGAAAACATGAACTGCTTGCACCAGGAGTCAGTCCACACACAGAGCCCATCCCAGGAACATGCCTGGCTTCGGCACAAGCTGCACTGAAGACTGACACCATCTCACTAATGCCCTCCCTCTCATTTTCCCTCTCTCTTTGCCTGTAGTTATATTTAGATTTCCCAGTTAAAGCTTGTCCCTTCTGGACACTTACACGCACAGGACAGCACACACGCATGCTGAAGATACAACTCAGACACAGAAGTGAACCAACTGATCATCTTGTCCCACATCAAGGAACAAATTCCAATTTCTGATGACAAAATACTGCCCTTTGAGAGGATGCAAAACCACATGGAATTTTCTGGCTTGCAAATTTGACTAGAAGACTTTCAACAGATAGGAAAGACGGTTTGCACAGCAACTTCCTCTTTTCTGAAATTTCCTTCCAGTTTGCAAGATCCTGCTGTCTTTCAGCATTTGCTGTAAGCCTGATTCCCATGCCGTCCGCCATAAATGCAGCAGTGGCTCCGCAAACAGCAGCTGGGTCAGTCCCCAGCACCACCATTGGCACTACCGAGGGGACAGGAGGGGGCACAGGGGGGATTTATTCTGCCATTATAAGCCGCAATCAGCCCATTATCAGTGTAAAGGAGAAGACCTATGAAGAGCTTCACAAGAAGTGCCTGGAGAAAAACATTCTCTATGAAGATCCTGATTTCCCACCAAATGAGTCCTCCCTTTTCTACAGCCAGAAAAGCCCTGTCAAGTTTGAATGGAAAAGACCACGTGTAAGTAACATGTTTGCTGAGTGCCTTGTTCTGTAAACTGAAGTATCCACCCTGAGCTTACATTTTTGCAGAAATTGTGTGTTGGGGAGGCAGGTGGAATAAACTAGAAATATATTTCCTTAGAGCTCTCCTGGGAGATAACTAGCTAGGGCTGTGAAAGCTTAGACAATGTGTATATAATAACTAAAATACAATAAAACAGAATGAAACAACAACAACAAAATAGATGGAATGAAATATATAGAAAGAGACACGGGGAATTTAATTTTCTTGCATGGTTTGCCTGGAATTTTCTTGTCTGAAAGTACCAAAGAAAAACTTCCTTATTCTGCAACAAGTTAGTGGGTTTGGTGAGGCTTAATTTTTTTAACACTACCATGTTTCACTTAAACCTTTATTTTAGTATTCTGCCATTTTTCTCATGTGTGAATAAAAAACGACAGGTTATGGTCTGAAACATGCTTTTAGTCAGTTGTTGCCTGCATTGCTTATCCCACTTCACAGTGATTAGAATGTGGGTATTCTAGTCACTGTAAAGACCCACTCTCAGCCATTAATCCCATTCATTTTTCTATTTTGTGGGTATTCCCCAGCCAGCCTTCCTCTTTTTTCATTTTTTTTTTCCCATCTCTCTCACTGGCAGAGGACCAATACCTCAATTCACAGTTGATTCCCCCTCCTACTGCAGAAGAAGTTAAACTCTTTCCCTGCAATATCTGCTGGTCAGCTGCTCTCCTGCAGCAGGAAAGCCCCTGGGACACTGCCTTGGCCCCTGCCATCCCCTGTCTGACATTGGGAGTATTGTTCTGAGGAGCCTCCACAGCTCCTTCTCTCTGGCAGTTTTTGGCCACCTCTTTTATATTTGCCATACTCCCTCTGCACCCAAATCTGTGCTTCAGTGGCAAAGTCAGTGGTGATAGATAAAACTGACCACTGGAGTGTGAGTGAATAGCAAAAGACCAGGAGCTCTTGTGGGTGGCTCTTACTGAGGTGGAGGAAGGCCACGTGCTGCTGTCATAACAACATGAGCAGTGTGGAGGGACCAACATGAGTTCCCCATCTGCTGTACCCTGTGCATTTGTGCCCTGTCATTCCTTCATCATCACCATGGCTGCACCAGCCCCTGGAAAAGTGTGTGAATGAGTTAAATGCAGCCCCAAGTCAGTCATGTAGAGGGATGGGATTTCCCCTGTTTCTGCAGAGGGAAGGAATACAGCAGCATGAGTGCCAGCACCCTGCAGCAGACAGACTGCGAGTGTCATATTAGCATCAAAACAAAAGAAATGCACAATGTAACCTTGGACTTGTCTTATACAACTGTGCAGGCACAGATCAAGCCTTTATTATTGGAAAGGTTCAGACCAGGGTCTTAATCCCAAAGACATTTCTTCAAGTCACTCATGAATATGTAAATTTTGAAGCTCTGTACTTATTATTCATGTAGCAGCCATAAGTTGGGGACCACATAAGACTTAAAATACAACATTAACTTCAAAACCAAAGCTATCTGTTTTGGTTTTTTTATGCAAGCCAAGACTTCATGAAATCAAATGAATCTGAGGTAGTAATACTGGGCTAAAGAGTATTCTGCTAGGACGTTAAAGCAATCACTGAAGCACCACATATACTCAATTGCACATGCTATGTTTTGTAATAGTGTGTAAAGATATGGACAACTTCTGTTCTTGTTAAATTGCAATGGCTTTTTTTTTTCCCCAAAGAAATAAACTAGCTTATAAAATATACTCCTATAAAGTGGTAATTTTAATCACTTTGAAATTCAGATCAACAGTTGAATAAAACTTGATAATGTATTCTAAAAGAAATCAAAATATCAGACAGTTCAGAAGTCCCTAGAGAACATCCTAATGCTGACCAGTCTAGATCCTTTCCCTGTGGCATTTTGGGTGCTACATACCTCCAGACACAGCAAATAAACAAGTGCTCTATGATCACATTTAAAACAGTGGCCTGGGAAATAGGCAACCTGTTCCTGACCATCTCTGGTTTCCTGAGTCACCTTAGTCCTGTCACCTCATCAGTTTGTATCAAAGCCCCTCTACCAGAGGTCAGGTCCTCCTCTACCACCTCCCAAAATGATTATCCTCTGCTGCTGCACAAATGCATGAGGACTGGCCTTGTCCCTTACCCACAGAAGGACAGGTGCTGTGCAGGGCAGCTGGTAGCCCTGACATGGGAGCAGCAAAAAGGCCTTTGTAATTCTACCCGGCTAGTGACTGCCATGCCACGACATGAATGCACAGAGAAGACCTCCTGATACTCAATTCAGACAAAAGCCAATGAGAGCCCTGAAAGCTTCCCTGAGTAAAGACTGCGGGATCCATTCCTCCAGTATTTCTGTTCAGAGTATGCACGGCCATGGGCAAAATAAAATCACCTGCAGTTATTAAAAAATATTAAGTTATTCACTCACCCACAGCAGGTAAGAGAAGCCCAAAGAGCTGTTCACACCTGCACCAGGTTATATCCAGCTCATTGACTGGCTGTGCTTCTCACAACTATGCTGCCTGTGGGAATTACTCACAGCTGAGAGCAGGGATGAGGCCACTGATCTTTGAGGGCTGAGGAAGGATCTGTGTTATAACATGGAGTATTGAGATGTGCTGCTACAGTCCTGTTTGGATCTAATGACACCAGGGTACTGACAGGAAGGCTCTGCTGTGACACCCTGCCTTCAAAGGCACCATTGTTATTCTCCTTGCTCACAGCCAAGTCACAGCATTAATCACCAGATTCATTGACTTCCCTGTTGTGATCCTTTCCATTGCCAGAAAATCACCAGGAGGAGCTTTCTTTTCATAACTAATACAAATAAAATCAAGTTAACAAACTACTGGATTTGCCTTAGAATAAAAATTAATCAGCCAGATCATCTACTGCACATGTGTGAAGCTGTTTGCACTTAGTAATCACAAAATGTGGGCCTGTGCAGGTCATACACAAAGCAAAGATGGCAGTTAGTGCCAGCAAGGCAGGACTTTCAGATGAGGATAATCCAACTCAGAAGCTCTCAAACCAGCTTGGTGTCTGACAACATTGAGCTCTGCTCTGAAATGTGCAGCACAGCCATTTAAAAGCATGGTCTAGACCACAAGAGACCAAGAGACAATGAGACTACAAAATGTCTTAAGCAGGCCAAAGAAGATCTCTGTTTGATAGGATTAGTTTAGAGAATTTACTTAGAAGGCCATAGTTTATTAAGGGCAGTTTTTAAAGGAATGAATGCCTTTTGCTGCAAGTATTAGCTGACTGGCAGATTTCTTCCTGATACAGAAGAAAAGCTAATGAAAATATAACAAAGGTCAAATGCCATTTTTAGTTGCATGCTGCTTTTGCATTTTCCACTGCTCCCTTCCAACTGACTCATAAATAATCTCTTCCCAGAAAGCAGCATGCACCACTAATAAATTTTTCTGGGATTCTTTGTTTTCCTTGCTCTAACTGACTCTTGATAATGAAATTATAGTCTGAACTGGATCAACCCAGTGCAACACAAAGGTCCTTTGGATAATACCAAGGCACTCTGAAGCACTCAGATCAGAGGAGGCTCTTCTAAAAGATGAATCATTGCCTCAGTGAAGTGCAGCCTGTTGGGATTCTCTGTGATAAATTGACCTGAGAGATGAAGAGCAATCCCTTGCTCAGCCAGGAAGACTGGAAGGACAGACCTACCACCTTCATCTTGGGCACCAGGTGGTCTCAATCTGCTGTGTAGCTCAGCCTTGAAAGACCTTGATACCTTTCTCTGCAACTTCAGCTGTACTCAGCACAACTAGCAGCTGAACTGGAGAAATGCTAATTAAAATCATATCCATAGTGTGCTATACACACCTGGCCCCCACAAAGAAATGCAAGAAAAGCATTTCTGTTGTAGCTAAACCAGGCCATATGACCATTGCATGATTCTCTCCTTTGCATTCCTTTGCCAACCATCCTACAAAGCAAATGACCCCAAGATGCAATAAATGGCTCTGAGTAACACATCACTGTACATTTAATATTTAGAAACCTCTAGGTGGCACCTGACTGCTTTCAACTAAAACACAGCATGTGGGGTTTCAAAGCTAGTTACAGTAAGAGCAATATGAAGACAAAATACAATAATAGAATTTGAAAAACACAACCCAACAACCTGGCATCTCAGACTAATTTTCAGCAGAGCATCACAGCAATGTGAAGAAGAATATTTTCAACAAAGCAAGTGAGTGGAGAAAAGCATGAAGGCATCTCAAACATCTGCTTTGACAGAACTGGACCCCAACAGCTGACCAAGGCCGAAAATAACAGGATAATCCCTACATTCCTTCCCTCGAGGGAAATAAAGTGCCTGCAGGGGTTGGTGGTGGGGAGGGTGGTGGAAGTTGGTCTCTCTGTCTGGCAAGATGACTAATCCAAATATTTACATCAAAGCAACTCTTCTGATAACTGTGAATGAGAAAAAAAGTGGGTTTGAGCCAAGTGAAACTACTAGACCTGAAATATGAGTGTGGGAAAGTCCAGGGCCACCCTGATGATAGGGGTAAAAAGCTTTTGACTGCAGAGGTCAGCTGCCCGTGTGTGCTACCACACAAGCAATTGTCAATTGTTTGTTCTTTCTCCTTCCCACTCTTGTCTCAACATCTTTCAGCAGATTGGGCTCTTGGACTATACTTTGTCTTCTTCCCAATTTGCAGCTGCTCAGGACAGTGCTCCTCAGGTTGCAATATCTTTCTTTCCTTACCCTCACAAGAGATGGGTCCAAAAGTTGTATCTTCTTATTCTTTTCTATACCAAGTATTTGAGTTTGAGAGATGGGATAAAGCAGAAACATTTTTTTACTCTGTAGGACAGGCGATACCCACTTCTTTCCTTGGTTTTCCTCTACACACAGAAAAGGGCTATGTAAGCCTACAATTGTCCCACCTCACTTGCTGCTTTTTGCCTTCCCTCCCTGCAGAAATGTCGCAATTATTTATGCCTGTACAGCATCTTGCACCCATTCTGTTCTAGTATAAATACTGACAAACCCAATACATTGTGCAATGTGCAGGACAAAAGAAGACTTTCCTGTCCTCAGAGACAGATGGTATCTGTACACATTTTTGAATGTAGCGTTGTCAATTAAATACTGCAACATGAGAAAAAGAAACAAATTACTTAACCAGGAGGTGATTATTTCTGGTAATTAAACATCTGATCCTTTAATTTTAAGGAAGTGAAATGCTGGGGTTCATTCCCAACTAAATGCATTCTCCAACCCTTTTAATGCCCCAAAACATCAATTACTGCAAATTGGAATAAGATCATTTCTAAAGAATTTAATCTGGTCCCCTGATGGTTTTTTCACCTACTTGCTGTCATGTCTCCTCCAACGATTTGGTTTTTTCATTACTGTGCAGAAAAAATATTTTTCCCAATTCTTCTCATTTCAATGTGTTTTCACATTACAGTAGAGAGAGAGCCCCCCAGGCTCACTATTAGACCCTGTAGATAACATGGAGAAAACGCTGACTGAAGTCTGGAACATCAAAACATTTTCATAGTGAAACTCTGCAGATGAAAACTGTGCAAGAGGTTTTGATACCATAAGCTATCCTATGGGAAAATGTTCTAAAACTGCCTCTACTTCTATGCTAAACAAGCATCATAATGCATGCTTTTCCTGCTCATCCATCTGTTTGTGTTTTGCAGGAAATCTGTGAGAATCCACGGTTTATTATTGGTGGCGCCAACAGAACAGATATCTGCCAAGGAGAATTAGGTATGAAATTCTTATTCAACTCTTTACAGAATCTGCACTTTTTAAAGTCTGCATCAAAATTTAGCTCTCACTTAAGTTTCTTTTGCATCCAAGGTGATATCTGAAATCTTTTGTCTCAGTGTATCACTACACATCTACTGATCCCTTTGCTCTGCTGCAAATTGTTGACATCTGGTTTGTAGAAATCTAGGCAAGAACTTTTAGTGAAAGATTCACATGACACAGGGAATTCTTAATGCAGCTACCAGTGTTCATCAGATTTTAGGCTTTTTCTAAAGTACAGGGAGTATCATCTGTTCAGGATGTGTGTATCCAGCCATGAACAATGCCCATGAGCATTTCAAGAGAATAAATAAAGTGCTAAAGTACTGCTGAACACATGGAGAATCTTGCTCTACTGAGAATTAACACGTTACTTTGCAGAATCTCTGGTTTTTCCTTTGATTCTAGTTGCTCTCTCCCTTCATTTTGTCTCCTGCTTCTGCTCATTTACAGGTAACTGCTGGTTTCTGGCTGCCATTGCTTGCCTGACCCTGAATAAAAAACTACTCTGTAGAGTCATACCTCATGACCAGTCCTTTATACAAAACTACGCTGGCATTTTTCACTTCCAGGTGAGTCGCTCCGTCTAGTGGTAAGCATATGTATTTACCCAAGGCCCAGCTCTTGGCAGGGCTCTTCCCTCTTTCTGCACCCTCTGGAAGCATGAGTGACATCAGAGAGGAAAAGGGATTGAATTGCCTCACCCCAAACTCTTCCATCAGGGCAGTCATAGAAAGGCCAGCCAATAAAAGCAATTAGGGAGCATTAAGCCACCAAGGAAGTATTTGCAGATTGCTATGTCCTAGGTGTAAGAAGTAACAACAGGTGCCTGGTCCTGCCTCAGTGCTCAGATGCAGCTCTACAGCCAGCACAGACACGTGGCTACTTGGCAAGACCAGCTATTGTTAGGCCCACAAATAGCTGGTCTGTCAAAACAAGTTATCGAAGAACTTCTTATTCAGAAAAGATTGACTGCTTTCCACATTTCCTTTGGTTCTTTTAAGGGACTTTTTTGCCCAGGGGAATTCAGGACAGCTGCCTCCCTCACAGTAGCCATCAGTTTTGGCCACATTACAAAGCAGTTAATTTCCACATTTCTCCTCTCTCAGCCTGACTTTTCAGCCAGGCTTCCCCTCTCTGCACCACGTCAATTCAGTTCGGGTTTTTTTGTTTGCCTTTGTGCAGTTCTGGCGCTACGGAGACTGGGTGGATGTGGTCATCGATGACTGCTTACCCACCTACAACAACCAGCTGGTCTTCACCAAGTCCTCCCAGCGCAACGAGTTCTGGAGCGCCCTCCTGGAAAAGGCCTATGCAAAGTAAAGCAAACTGCGGGGCTGCGCCGGGCTCCCCGCAAGGCTCTGCCTGGGGCCGTGCTCAAACCTCTGCATACAGCATTTACGAGCACACAGAGAATATACCTGAACACACCCATTTTCCCATGCCTTGGAGTTGGGGATGGGTTAAAGCATATTTTCTAGGAAGTTGTGCTGCTCATTCAGAAATCGTTTGATTTTCAGCATATCTTTCTTCTTTTTCTATATGTGCAGGTGGCATGTTTTAGAATTTTAACTTGAGTTAGCAGACAGATGGTTTGTGGGCTTTTTCAGTATGTGTGTTTACATAGCTGTAGTTATACACACACAAGATGGATATAAACATATAGGTAGGTATCTTTACCTGTGAAAAAGAATCTTTTTCTTTTCTCTTTTCAAGACTCCATGGGTCATATGAAGCTTTGAAGGGAGGCAACACCACCGAAGCCATGGAGGACTTCACCGGAGGAGTCACAGAGTTCTACGAGATAAAGGATGCCCCTAAAGATATCTATAAAATCATGAAACATGCCATTGACAGAGGATCCCTCATGGCCAGTTCCATTGATGTGAGTCTGTATGAACTTTGCAGATAAGAAATGACAGAGGAGAGGGACCTCTCCATTGGTAACCAAATATTTACCACCTTTGGGACTACCTGGTTTAGGCCACATAGAAAACATCCTTTTCTAGGGGATGGAGTAATCCCCACTATAGACCATCCATTAGCAAATAGTGAGTGCCTAAAAGGAAATAAACAGAAGCAGAACATGGAGGTAGAGAGAATGGGTGCAATCAACAAAACCAGCAGCCCTTCCTCCTCAAGACTCTAACCCAGTGAAATGAGGTTTGTACAGGGATCCTGCAACTATTAAGATACAAATCTTCATGTCAAAGATGTTAAGTGTACAAATTAACATTTTATCATCAACATGGCCTCAGATTGTCTTCACTTATTGTGGTACATTTAAAAGTTAAAAAAGAAATACTTTATGGAGTACAATATTGCAGTAAAGGTGGGAGAACAAACAGTGCTATCGACCACTGTAAATAAGAATGGACATAATGAGGGAGAAGAGAAGTAATCTAGGCTTTTACCACTCATCTTCCTGCATGATACTTTTCTCCCATTCTCTGTGCCAGGATGACCTAGGCTTTTGCTACGGCTCAGCTCCTCGCAGCGACATTGGGGAACTGATTGCTCGCATGGTGAAGAATCAAGAAAACGCACAGATGAGTCAGCCCACTGTAGACTACCAGGGGATGGATGAGAGGCCAGCCTGGGTACGTCTCCTAAGCAGTTGACTTCAGAGTGCTTTTATCTACAAACAGTTAGAGAAACATATCACCTATGCTTATAAATCCTTATTTGGCTTCACAGAACAGCACCAGAGAAATGTTCTTATGAATGCTGTTTGACATGTGTGTTAAAAGACTTCAGTGCTTTCAAGCACAGTGACTTGTGCTAGAGGGTTTCACTGATACAGAGGCTTTAAAGGGCTGTTGGCTTGTGACACAGGCTTATCATTTGCAGAAAAAGAAATTTATTAGTGAATTTTATCAAGTCTCTTGCTTGTGGAGAGAATAAAAAAATTAAAATACTAGACTAGAACAAGATCCTTGAGTGTGCATGGAATGTCAAAGAAAGAAAAAGCAAGCTCTGCACAGTTCTCACTCCACACAAAAAAGTTCTTGGTGAAATTATTTTAAGACAGAGTGCTCTACCCAAAAATGGAGGAGAGTCTGCTTAAAGGATGCTCCTTTTTGATTACTGCCAATAAAGTTTAAAATGCCTAACAAGGAAAATGAAAAACATGTTGAGTTTTATATATGTGAGTAAATACAAACTCCAGCATATCCACCTAAGTATCTAGCAAAACAGAGGGATGTTAAAACTCTCTAAGAAAAAGTCCCATACTGGATAACTTAAAAGCTTTCAAATCTGTAGAGGGACATTTTGCATTTTCCTTCTCTGTGTCAGGTAGCTGTCATACCTTGCCCTTTAGGGAGCTGCATTCCCATGAAAATGAAATTACATCTTTTCCTTTATAGGGGAGTGGGGAAGGTGGGGGAACAACAAAAAAAAAAACAAAATAAAATTCTCCACAATTACATCACTTAAGCTTTTGGTTATGCAAACTGTCTTCTGCATTTGCAGCTGAAATAACTGATTTTTCCTCTTCTGACATCCATATTTAGTTCTTCCTAAAAGACTGAAATGGTGTAATTCTTTGGGAAAGCCCAGTATGACTATCTTGTTTTGCAAGCATGGCTGCCCAAACTACCCATGTCTGGGGGGAGAATTTCCTCCCCAGTGACTATCTACTAAAAGAAGATTGCAAAACTCTTTCTGTAGCTGCTGCCCCAGCAGCTGTTGTGCTGCTGGTTATTGCATATTCCTGAATCATCACCAGGAAAAAAATCAGGACTCTTGATGGAATGAGGCAGATGAAACACTTCCAAAACCTGCACTTTGAGAAGTCATCCAGGGCACCAGAAGTTAATGTTCTTAAACAGAAAGAAGTGAAAGGATAACTGACAAGAAATTATGGCAAAAACATGAGGAAATAGTAGTGAGGTTATAGTAAGAAAACAGAATCAAGAGATAAGAAACCAAATAGTTGCTGAAGTGAAATAATGGAAAAAAATTGCAACAGCCAGGAAATATTTGGGTGAGATCATCCCTGTGCAAGCTGAGAACATATCAGTATGACCTTAATAATTCTCCCTCAGGATCCAGCCCTGCCTTCATCATGCCATCAGATGTGTCAAGAAGGGATGGCAGAGTTACTGACAGAGCCTTGCAGGCATCTCTGCAACAGAGGAGGGGGGGAAGTTTTGCTCATTGTCCATGTGCAGATGGCAGGGTCTGCCCCTCCCACCAATACTGGAGATCTCTCCTGCAAGTACAGCAGGCTGTGGGCATCTGCCATCTTGCTCCCAATTCTGGATCTCACAGATAAGCAGCATTTTGAAATTTGCAAGTAAAAATCCATCAGACACACTAAAAGCTGATGACTAAGGCCACAAATGTAACTGAGCAACACATTGTTATGTCCTTCCTGAATGTTAGATGCAATAAAACAGTGTCAGTTATAGGAACAGTGTATTAAATAGGTAGTTTAGATGTCATTGTGGTAATACAGCAGCAATGTGGAAAGATGAAAGTATTCTAGGTGTTGATTTGCTGTGATATTTAACCAGTTTGTGTGTAGCAACCTTACTGAGTTGTACAATTACATACTGTTCTAGAAAAAGCTGAATAGTCCTTCTAATACAAAAAGCTAATTACTTTAATTAAGAATGCTATATCCTGCCATGTTCCAAGTGCAAAAAGCAATAACCTACAAAAAAGGGAAAAATACACCAGAAAATGTCCTTTCCAGCTGATATTATTAACTTTTTCCATTTTTAGTTGATGCTTCACTCCTTTCTAACTAACAACATGAATTCTATGGGCTTAGCTTGGCCACCTTGGCAAACACAAAGAGGAGAACAAGGCAAAAAGTCCTGTCACCTGAACAATGTCACCCTCCCTTGGAAAGGCCTGGGTGGCAGCACCTGCCCTCGAGCAGGCAGCTGAGCTTTGCGTGAGTCCCACGGGTTTTTCCCTCTGTCTCACAGACCATAGTGCCGATGCAGTACGAGACACGGATGTCCTGCGGGCTCGTCAAAGGCCATGCCTACTCCGTGACAGCCGTGGAAGAGGTACGTGCACCGCTGCCCTCCAGCCGGGGCTCAGCGCTGGCCTGGCACCACGCATGGCAGCAAAGCCATGAGAGGCGTGAAAAGTGAGACAAATTATGAGCTAAGGAAACAAAGTTATATTCAAATGAGTAAAAACCTTGTGGACAAAGAAACCTATCCAAGTTTTGGCTTTCTGGGGAAATGCCTGCTTGGGCAAAGGTAACCACAGGCAGCAACCTCCTTGTCTTACAGCCTTCCCACAGTCACCCCAAGAAGATCAGGCTGAGGTATGGCCCAGCAAAGCACCATCACTGAAGAAGCTGCTGACAGGCAGAAAACTTCCTTTTGAACCTACTCTCAGTCTATTCTTGTTGCATTTTTTTTTCAATTAGACAGTATTTAAAGGAGAGAAAATACGTCTGGTAAGGCTGAGAAACCCCTGGGGCCAGGTGGAATGGAATGGAGCCTGGAGTGACAAGTGAGTAAAACACAGCTTCATGTGATTTAAAAAAGAAGTTGTAGCTTTATTTGCCTTTATGCAGCTTGTACGTAACCCTAATATTCAGTGATGAGGTATCTGAATTTTCTTTGTTATCATTTAGAAGTTGATTGAGTGTTCAGCTGAAGCTGTAAAGAGGAAAAGAGTACCTAGTAAGATGTTAAGAGGGACTTAAATAAATGTAATGAGGATAGAGCCCAGTCTAGTAACAGATTAAATCTGATTTTACTGTCTATCAAATTCAGCAATGTCCAGTTTCAAAACAAGATGTGACAGTAGAAAAATCTTTTAAGTTATGAAAAACCAAATGAAGCAAGATGTCAGGGTTTTCCTACAAGGAATTTCAATAGCTACTCCAGCAACAACAGTCTGCAAGCACCTTTTTCTTCTAGCTAAGTAAAATTAACACAGTTCAGTAGATGTTTGAGAGCTGGTAAGAGGAATCTTAAAGGCAAGGCAAAATAAGTAAGACAATTGCTTTTTTTATTTGGGCATGTGGAGAAGAGGGTAGTATTGAGAACAAATAGTTGCAAGGCTTACAAAGGAAAACTTACGTAGAGGTAGCAATATGATTCTTGATTTTTCACTCTGAGGCTAAAGTGTAGAAACTTTAATGAAAACTGTGTTGTAAATCCTAAGCTAACTCGTTTACTCCTTTGAAGGTCAGAGGAGTGGAACTCTGTTAACGAAGCAGAGAAAATTCGCCTGCAGCACAAAGTCGCGGAGGATGGGGAGTTCTGGTGAGAACATCAGTCAAAAACCTGTGCTTCTCTAGGAAATATGCAAACATAACAAAAATTAATGACACTGCACTACTATAAATCTGCTAAAATCATTGCAGTAATCTCTGCTCCCCTTCACAATCCCAATAAGCCCTGCTCTGTGATCCTCTCATTCTCCTGCCAGGGATTATGCAGTGCCATCAGTACAGTCTTTCTAATTATGCTGCACTTCCACAAGCTCTCCATCACTCTTTCTACATACCATCCCCTCAGCTCAGTTTCCCTGAGTCTGGAGCTGTACCTGTGGTAACTGACCTACCAGCAGACCAAAAGCATTTAGAAAACATGGCACTCCCACTGCAAACTTGTCCCAGTACTGACAGTACTGTTGGTCACCATCCGCCACCTCCCCAGATTCTTTCAGATAGGTGTCAACCATGTAAATCCATTTGGGTTCAACTTCCTCTCAATTCCTCCAGGATGTCATTTCAAGATTTCATGAGGTACTTCACAAAGCTTGAGATCTGTAACCTCACACCTGATACTCTGGAAGTGGATAAATTCCAGACCTGGACTGTGTCAGTTAACGAAGGGCGCTGGGTGAGAGGCTGTTCAGCTGGAGGTTGCCGCAATTATCCAGGTGAGCAAAGGGTCCTGAGAGATATGGCCTCTTTGACGGGGACTAGGTTAGATCCCAAAGGTTAGGTCATATCACAGCCTGATTAATGCTCAGCCATAGGAAAAGCCTTGCTTCCTCAGTGGACAAGGCATGCGATTGGTAGCTGGAAATCTTCTGTCACTATGTTGTAACAGAACATTGTAAATCCAAAAGGCAGCCCTGGCAAAGATAAATCATTGTTCAAATATTTCACAGTACCCCAAGTAAAAGGGATACATTTCACTCTAACAGATTTCTCTGGGGAAATCCACTTCATTGGATAAGTGACAGGGTTAGGGACTTTGGAAGTTTATCAGATGACAGTTCTTCATATATCCTTATATGCTATGCAGTTCTTAGAACTAAGTAATAGTCATACCATATAAAAAAAAACATGTATGTCTTAGCCCAATTTTAGCCTTTCCCTCAGGAGCCATAGGCAGGGAACTTAAAAGTTCTCTTTGCTCATGAGCATCATTAGAAGACTGAAGCTTTACATGTTTTCTTTGGGTTGCTGGTGGAATTTCACAGATACATTTTGGACCAATCCCCAGTATCGCTTGAAGCTCCTGGAGGAAGATGATGATCCTGAGGATGAAGAGGTTATCTGCAGCTTTCTTGTCGCACTGATGCAGAAAAACAGGAGGAAAGAGCGCAAGCTGGGAGCCAACTTGTACACCATTGGCTTTGCCATCTATGAGGTAACAGCTCTGTTGGGATCCCAACAGCAACACAGCTCTGGATTTTTCTCTTTGCACTGTGGTCACAAGTTCTGATAGTATGCATTTACCAAGAGAGTCACTGAATTATTCAGGGTGGTTACATCAATTGCAATTTTTGCTTTGCAAGGAAGTCAGGGAAAATCTGGAAGAGAGGAAGGAAATTCAAGTCTTTCTCACTGCTCCTACCACAGAAACGTCAGGGTTTACCCATTTATTTAGTAAGACAGTTTTTAGGCTTTAATAGTGACCTAATACCAGATTTTAACATATTCTTTCCCTATATCTCCCTTTCATCCTTTCTGAAACTAAGCATTTAAATTGGCAGAAGAGTGTGAAGAAGGAAACAGACATCCAAGACTCCTACATAGCAATTAGTCTCTGTCCCTGCTATTGACTTGATGAAAAAGTCAATTTACTCAGTCCCTTGCACAAGCATATTTTGTTCAGATTTTAGCTGATTTCATGCAGATGCCAAGAAATCTAGAAAGGAAGAGGGAATGCTTATATGCCTAGGGGCATTTTAATTACTGTGTCCCCAGAACTCTACGTGAATGTCCTTCTGTATGACCTATAAACACGTGGACTCCTCTAGCAGCTCTGACCATTTCTTCTCTCTATTTCTCCCTAAGGTGCCCAAAGAGGTATGCGCAGAACGGAGCCAGATTGACATCTTGGTGTATAACCACAGCTTGTGTTACTGTAGTGCCTGTCAGTAAGTCAGCAGGAGGCTGTCCAGTCAAGTTTGTTTTCAGGGATGTAACAGCAGTAGAACTGCAAACGTTTTTGCTTTGAGTCTTTATTAGTAACATTTTGTGAGTAATTTTTAGTTCCTTCTCACTCGCACCCTATTTCCACTTGCACCTTTTCCTCAGTGCTTCTTTTCTCTTCTGTGGTGACCTGGCCATCACTTGCACAGTTGGCCAGAGATCCAGGAAACAGTGTCTGTGAGGGCTTTGCCTCCGCAATCCATGCAGAACCAACCTAAGCCACTTCCATTTCCTCCTGAAAATAATGCAAAGGGACTACATTCTGCAGTCACAGAGTTTTCTCTGTAGTCTTAGAATTTGTTTAGAAAATTAATGATATTTTCAAACATTGAAGAAAGCCTATTGAAAGTACACAGATTACATTTTTTCTGAGCCTGACAGTAGCTGAATCATTGGCATCACAAGTTTTGCTAACAAGCTCACCCAAAGGCTGTTACCTGGAAAACATGAGAATGACAGTCTGAATGTAGTCTTTGCTGACTATCTTACAGATGGTTATTTCTGCAAGAAACAAACTGCAAGTGTTCTTAGCCCACAATTCTTGGCTTAATTTTCATATTTGAACTAATACAGTGTTCAACTGTCACATTTGTTTAGCAGACACAGAACTCATGTCTTGTCCAGACAAGGACACATTTTCGCTGAAAGCACCTTCACTTTACCACTCTGCATGTAGGAGTTACACAATTTGCTTACACCATTCCCTGCTATACCACCCTCCAAGGAAAGTAGCTGAGCTTTAGTAGCACACAACCCAGCATCTAGCAAAAGAATCAGATACAAGTGCCTACATGGCAGAAGTCAGCCACAAAGTCTGCAGGTGGGCCCTGGAGCAGCCCTCAGAAGCCAGCTAGACTCAGTCAGTAGCAACTTAAGGGTGCCACACTCTGTATCTGCCACCAGCTCCCATCCTCCTCAGCTCCCTGCTTGCTGAGCTGCTGCTTCCTGTGTTTTCTGTCCCAGCTGTGCACTGCCTGCATGGCAACCCACATGGGCAATAGGCAAGACTACCTTGAAGACAAACTGACTCATTTGTTCTGCAGATGCATGGTACTAAGCACCACTTGCAGAAGGATTTTTTCCTCTACAATGCCTCCAAAGCTAGAAGTAAGACCTACATAAACATGCGCGAAATCTCTGAGCGCTTCCGCTTACCTCCCAGTGAGTACGTCATCATCCCATCGACATATGACCCCCACCAGGAGGGAGAATTCATCCTCAGGGTCTTCTCAGAGAAAAGAAGTCTTTCAGAGTAAGTTGTAGAGCTATTTATCTGCCCATATAGGTGAGCAACCTTACTAGTCTGCTAAAGTCATGTTACTGGTTTGCTACACCCTGTTTTTAATTTTCTTAACCTCATTAGAAACTCCAAACTCATTTCCACAAGCTTACTTTACAGACTAACAAGAACCTGCTTTGCATTGTCTTTGGAGAAGCTTACTGCTTGCAGGATATCCTTTGCAAACAAACCATTAGCCATTTACTAAGGCCAAAGACCTTCTGTTTTGCTTCCAGTTCACTGTTATCAAGGCTCTTTATGGGAGTAAGCCAGGTGGCAGCCATACTGGAAGTGGTACTTGGGATGTTCAGCTCAAACTGGGGAAAAGCTACACCTAGAGCCCGCAGCTGTAATGCTGGAAGCCAGCCCACACCACTGGCTGCTTGGAAAGTTCAAATGGCTGCTTAAAAACCACCTAAAGAAACAAGCAATTTTGGGAACACTCACTTTCCTGATTTTTTTATTTATTTTCTGCTCTCTGCTTAGGGAGGTTGAAAACATGATTGAGGCAGAGCGTCCATTGGTAAGTACTGTTCTGGTCCTCTTTTGTGTATAGGGGGAAGGGGAAGAGGAACATGATACCTAGGGAAACCTACAGCAGGAAACCATTTGCAGCTACATGACAGCACCTTTACCACAAATTCTCATCTTTTTTCTCATCAAGATACTCCTGTTGACACTTGCTTTATATACACTACTTTCTGAACTTGATTCAGATCAAATTGTTTTTTCAGATTTGAAATCTGATCCTGGCAGAAAGAAGCTGGATGCTAAACATTGTCTTTGCCTCCATCAATGGAAATTATCCATTTACCAAGGGAGGCCTTGCTCTCTGCCCTGAGATATTTTCTTTGTGAAATTGGCATCTCATCTAATAAAGAAAAAAGTACCTTATTTTGAAATATCTGCTTTCTACAAAGGGATCCTAATAGCACTCTGATTCAAAATAGCATCCATGAGAAGTTCTAACTCTTCACCCTGGAGTTTTACACATCTTTGTGGGAATATACTACAGCTAATAGTACAATTAATCTTGAAAAAAAAAATCAGAGGAAATGCTGTTGCACAGAATTGAGCTCCATCAAACCTTGCTCAGAAATGTTCCCCTTTTGTTTGCTGTCATAGTAAAGAATAACTGTCCAGATACGGAGGAATTAAATGGCCACTTCAGATATCATTGATCTATGGGCATAGAAGTTCAATCTCCACTGCACTGGCAGGCTGGGAAAAAGAAAGGGAATACTCAGAGCTAAAGAGATTTTATTCAAGCAAAGCCCCAGATGAGATGAAACACAGTTTTGCTGTGGTTTCTGCAATGTGTGTCCTTTAGAATGCCATTTCTTGGTGGGTGCATGTTCCCTCATTTTTAGTAATTTGAGTACAGGAACTGGAGAAATAAACATGAGAAAGGGAAAAATAAAAAAATAAAAGTTTGCCATCAGCTCTGCATAATCTGACCAAGCACTTTTTAATTTTATCTCTTCACACAGAAAAAAAAGGGCAAGGTAGGTACCTGTGCAATGTGCTAAGCGCCAGCAAGGCAAAGAGTATGTGCAATGCATGAGCAGGGGCAGAGTTCCCTGGTATCATAATTTTCTCTGTGTCTGGAAACTGACCTGGTTAATGAAGGACGTTGGATATGAGGCCATTTGCATGCAGCAACGATTTTGTCTTCCTACATTAGATTCTCGTGAAATAGCATTAGCATCATATATCCCTCTCACTCAAAGGGCTGGCAAAAGGGTAACAAACTATTCAGCTTTATCAGCTCGGTCCTCTGGGTTGTTCTAACTGCCCTTTCTTCCTGCCCCTTCACAGGCAACCTGACACTCCTTGCTAGTGAAAAGCATCCCTTCTCCAGACATGTGCCCTCACACTTGCTTTCCATTGCCTAGTGCAGCAGCCACTCCCCTTTCCTGAAGTTTCTGCTCACCAAAGTCCAGGATTCTATTTTTGATTCGACAAACACATTTTGGACCTCGAAAATGTAATCAGATATTTTAATCTCAAGACAGGCCGATTGTAATTAATACTCTAGAGTAATACATTCACATCATGTAGCAGTTTTTTCCCTTGTTTCAAATGCACCAAACCAGAACAATTGCACATGGCTGCTTACAGCTGAGTGCTTCAAGAATCAATACAGAGAAAGAACATGCTTCACATAACTAACAAGCTCCTACACAAAAACTCCTTTTCTGTGTAAGATTCACATATGGTTTGTTTTCAGTGCTACTGTCCTTCATAGAGAGGGGCAAGATCATCAGTTTAAGTGATGAGAATCTGGGAGGTTTATTTTGCTTAAAAACAGAGGGGAAAAAACACACACAAAAAAAAACCACAAAAAAAAAAAAAAAACCAAACCAAAAAAAAAACCAACAAAAAAACCCCCAACTAAAACGCTGCAACCAAAACAAAACCATACAAAGAAACCCCAAACAAAAACAACAACAAACCAAACATGTTCAATTACTGTCTTTCTGACAAGGAAAGCTAGAACCCAGAAACTGCATTATTTTGCAAAAAGACTTTTGCAGCTTTTTTTAGCCTGGGAAGAGCAGTAACTGCAGGAATTTTTCCACCTTTTTTTTTTCCCTTTCTTTTCTTTCATTCTGAGAAATGGCTTCTCTTGTCATGCTTTCAAGAGCAGGAGTTGCTGCTGCATGCACTTGCCACAAAACGCTTGTAACCAAATATTTTCCTTTCCACTATTTCTTGTGTAATTTCCATTTCTTTGCTCTCTTCTTCTAGCCTATCATCTTCGTTTCTGACAGAGCAAACAGCAATAAGGAGCTGACAGCAGATGAAAATGCTGGCAAAGATGGTGAAAAAACCCAAGCAGATGAGAAAAAGGTTTCTGCAGAAAGTGGCAGAGGGGGAAATAAGGCTTGATTTGGCTAGCACAAAAGAGTGGCTGGGGAGAGCACAGGAATGGGGCAGAGAGGTGTCCTGAGACACTAAACAGCTTCTCATCAAATCTTAGCATTACTTGTATCTGGTTTATGTGGATCTAATGAGCATGAGCACAGAGAGACTGTCCCTTCAGTTACTTAACAACTCTGCAGGAGGATTTAGTTGCTTGAAAACATCTACCGGTTGCTCTCTGATACAAGGATCCCAGCTGTGAGAGATCCCCACATTCAATTCACTCCTGCTCAGTCCCCTGAGGTGGTGCTGCTTTAAAGAGGGCACATGCACAAACTGTGCCCGAGGGGCTGCAGAAGCTTCTGGCACTGACCACAGCCCCTCCTGTTACAAACTACACACCTCTATCCTAGTCCCTTCTGGACAGAGGATAAAGGACAGGCAAACCCAGGAGCTCCAGCACCCCTCCTCTTTCCCCTCTCTACCAGAGAGGAGGAAAACAGAGTAGCAAATTCAGAGTTTCTGCCTGCAGGTCGGTGAGACAGCCACCTCTCATGTCCAGGCTTGTGGCATCTGGAGGCATGGCTGGAGCATCTGCTTACCGGGAGGGTGCTCTTCTGCTGCATGGCTGCCAGAGCACACAGGTGGCAAAGTGGGAACCAATCTAAATTGTCCTCTGCATTTAGACAAAGGAAAACAATAACTAAGCCAAGAAATTCACTTTGTTACCTATAATTTTCATTTCCTTTTTCAGTATCAGCTTCAGAGTTTGAGGTTGCATTTTCAATGTGTCTGATAAAGCTTCACATTCCTCGTTTTCCTCTGTCTCATATGCTATTTGTCTTCAGCAAGGGGGCCCCCACATCATAAAATGTTCTCACATGTTTTTCATTTATAGCCTACAGGGCAGCTGTGAGGCAGATATTGTGTCCCTGCCCACGGCAGGGGGCTTGAATAAGATAGTCTTTAAGGTATCTTGTTCTTGGTACTCTTCCAACCAAAAGCATTCTTTGATTCTTTGATATGCCTCTTCTGCTCCAAACTTCTCTTTTGCAATACTTTGGAACAAAAAATTAGAAGATAACTGCCAGTGGAAATAATTATTTAGGCTCCTTCAAATAGAAAAGAGAACAATGGGATGAAGTTAAATACTTGGCAGTTTTAAGGAACAGAATTAACAAAAACATGGGGAAAGGAACGGGAGGACAACCCATTCCTCTAAAGGCCTCTGGATTCGCTAAGATGACCCCTCCTCACACAAGGGCAAGTGAGCCATCCAGACCCTTTCTATTCCCCACTGGGCTAAGGATGGATCTCTTCTTTGCTTGTCTTTTTTCAGCGTTCTTCAACAAAAGCTCATGAGGAGAGTGAAGAGCAAAAACAGTTCAGGAATATTTTCCGACAGATTGCAGGGGATGTGAGTATGCAATCGATCCCTGTCTATGCCATCAAAGCAGCCTGGTCACAACAGCTCCTAAATCAGCTACTCCATGGATTCAAAACACTGAATATTAAACCTTCCTTTGAATTTCCTCCAATCAAATTCTCCTTGCAATTTCAAGATAAGCAAAATCAAAAAAAATCCCCATTAAGTATACAGCTATCCTCATATGTACGTATAAGCTATTCTCACCTGAAGGAGTCTTATTTAAATTCAGCCTTTTTCTTCTATCCCTCCTACAAGATGCTCTTTTGCACAGCAGGTACAAAAAAGTTAGAAATGCAATGCCCTTAACAAGGGAAGTTAAAGATAAAAACAGATCAAAGAACTGCATAAATCAAGCTGCTGCAAATGGGTTACAGGAATTTTCTGATTTTGCTCTTTGACTTACACACTGGCCTGAAATTACCAGTCATTCTTCTAGATGTAGTTTAATGAGCATTATATGGTAACTTCAGATCTACTTTGTCCTGCAGCCTCAAGAAAGAGCTGGACTAATGTCCAGTTTCATGTAAACTAATGTTTACATGAAGTAGAATGCCTTCTGGTTTGAAACATGTATATGCCTAATTGAAAAAGTGACCAAAGACTTTATACTTTTAGCACATCAATCCAAAAAATTATATTTCATAAAGAACCTTGTAACCAATTATATTCTCACCACATTTCCATCAGGACATGGAGATCAATGCTGAGGAACTTAGGAACGTTCTCAATAATGTCGTTAAAAAACGTGAGTTTGAGCATGTTTTTACTAACCCTGGAAAAAGAAATCTGTGATAGAGCATAACTCCCCACCCCAAGTTACACTCTAAAAATTATTGATGTTTTCAAACTCAGAAATTTCCTAGTTACATTTCCATGGACATTGCATCTGAGACTTCAGCAAGCTGAACTTTTCACAGAGATGATCTCTATGGTTGTTAGTACTGAGAATCTAGAAATGAACAGAGGTTCATTGAAGTACCACACAGAACAATAACGCATTTCTCGCAGTCTGCAAAAGCCCTTTAAAAAAATTTCTATTGGAGAGGCAGACCTTCCTCCCCCTTTAACAAACTTTAGCCTACAAACCCTGGAATTGCTTAGTAACCTGGATGTTAGTTTAGAGTTACCCAGAGTTTTTCTGTGTATACAAAAAGTCAAGAAAAGTAATATCTAATTCACAGGCAATAACATTGGAGTCTTTTCAGATTTCTATACCACTCATTTCTTACTGGATGAAGGAAGGTTTGGCTTTTACTTAGATTAGAGTTTCACCTGTGAGGAGAGTCACTTGCTGATTTGCATGATTTGTATTCACCTGAGATCATTTATTTCAGATAAGGACCTAAAGTCAGAAGGGTTTGAATTGGAATCCTGCCGCAGCATGATTGCTTTAATGGATGTATCCTTTTCTGGTGAAAAGGGAGTACTTGAAACCACTCCAGTCCACTACTTTTCACCACTACACACACTCACCCACACAGCTCAGCCAGGGAAAGCCAAGGAAACAAAACAGCAAATTGTAGACTATAGTCAGATAACAAAGCATTAGTTAGCATTGGTTTGGCACATCTTAATTCCAGTCATCTCAACATTAGCATACTTGGCAGAGAAAAGCAAGCTACAGAATAAATCAGTCAGTATGACACTCTTCTTTAGGTATCAGAGACTGCCCAGCTGATGTGCTAAAGCATGATTTTTTGATTATTATTTTTAAAACAAACTCTACATAACTATAGTTCTTGCCAACAAACTTACTGTATTTCTCTCTTTAAGTTTATATTGTATTACATAGTCTACTGTATGCTCAGCTTGCAGTGCATGCAGAACTTGTCTGGAACAAGTGCAATACAACATACTACAAGATGCTACATGGGGTTACCCCTGCAGCAACGCCCCTCAGTTTTCCAGTTTGATATAACACAATTTTGAGAGAATGTAAGTGCATTCAAACATAACCAGAACAAAAGTGTAACTACAACCCAGAGCCAGAATGGTTGGGGCCTAAATACATTTTTGAAAATAGCTTTAGTCAACATTTTGCTTACTTCTCAATTAATTTTAAGAAAGGCAGGAAGAGCTTCACTGTAAAGCTCAGTTGTCTTTAAAAGCATTGGGTGAGCTTCACATTTGGAGGTATTTCAGAAGAGCCCACTAAAACAACCTATTCATGCACTTTTAGAATAGCTCCAGAGACAAGGCTCTGTCTGCACCAGAAGTTTGCTTCTACACAAAGTGCTAGTAGTACTTCACACTCCTGAAGCACTGTGCTATATGCACAGTAACCAAAATGTTTACAAATATCTTACTGCACAGCTCAGCCAACTCTTGATGCTGAGAAGGTCCCCAACCCAGTTTCACATTCATCCCTTCACCAGTAGTTTCAGATTTAATTAATTTTATCTTAAAAATCATGTGGTTTTTTTTACCTGAATGTTTGCATCACAGACAGATGGCTCAGGGAAGATAAACTTTGATGAATTTCGACATCTCTGGGACAAGATTAAAAGCTGGCAGGTATTGCTGGTGTCTTCACCACTCTTCTTCACAGCTCCTGCAGTGCAAATGCTCTACAGGAAAACCAGAACTCTCCACATACACTGCAGCAAAAAGAAAGGCTAAAAATAATGGTGAATTTGCTTCTAAAATGAAAAGTAATGACTCTCCTCATCCTACTTCACAGCCTAAGCAAATAGCCTGAATTTCTTATGTACAGCCTTCCCCCATGAGAGTAGCACAGGGGCATACAAATTGAAGGAGGAGAATGATGGGAACTAGAATCAGGCCTAAATAATAGCTTAATTGGGGTAATAAAGAGGGAGGATTAACAGCATAAACTCAAGTCAAACAAGGAGAGTCTCTAGAGGAGAGCTTTTTTGCTTCCCAGAGATTGGATCTAAATTATTTTACTTTGTGACTGAGAGGAAACCTGTGCTAACAACCCAGACTGCCCAGCAGTGGCAATATAAGGCACATGGCAAATCCTCCAAGTGGCTGAGGCACATATCCCATATCCACTCAGTGGGTGCATTCAGGAGAACTACACGTTTTTATTAATATTGTATGTGTATTTTTTTCTTTTTCCAGAAAATTTTCAAGCGTTATGACACAGATCATTCAGGAACCATCAACAGCTACGAGATGCGCAATGCAGTCAATGATGCAGGTACTTCCCCCAGTGCAGTGTCCAACAGCTGAAGAAATCTTGTTTTGTTTTGGTGCATCACAGGGTGAGATCAAGAACACAAGGGTGACCTTTTAAAGACAGACATAAGAGAAATTATAAAATACTTTTTCCCCCCGACAGAGCTTCTCAAATATCCAAATGGCAAGCCTTGTGTATCTTGCCAGCCAAATACGTCTCTTCAGCTCCTCTTTAATGCAATGAGTGATGCTCTGCTGTTTTAAGGATCTCCTGCTTGGTGTCCTGCTATTCAAGAGATCAGGGTGTGCTGAAGATGTTTGCTGTCATTTAAACTGTGGGTTCTATACATTTGTGTAAGTAACAAACAAAGAACAGTGGAAAACCTTCAACCCAAGTTGAACCCAGGCACTGAAACCGAGATGGAGCAGGTCTATGTCCAAAATTGTATCACAGGCAATTGGGTCAACATTGCTTGAGTCACATTAATGTTTCTTCAGTACTGAGCCACGGTGGGTTCAGCCTCTTCAACTTGTACAATGAGAAGAAAGTATTTTTGCAAAACTTGCAGTTAGTGAAATCCATCCTATAGAGACACTTAGGATTTTTTTGCTTGTCTTAGACACACCAGTATGCTTCTTCCCCCAGGGAGCAGGCCTCTCCCCCCAAATGTCTTTACCAGGTCTCCAAGGGAATGAGATGACCTCTTTGATCAGAAAATCTGTAGTATCACTGTTAACCTAGATGGGACTATTTCAGTGACACTGTCTTCAGTAGTATTTTGGCACATCAAGGAACAGAAAAAAATGGCTACCTTGTACTTTACAAAACCTCAGTGATTCTGTAATCCTTTGCTAAAGACAAAACTACACCTGGATTTGGACTCCTGCTGTTGTATAGATATGGGTAATTCTTATTTTCCAGGTTTCTCTTCTCACCAGGGAAGTTGTCAATGTGAAAAAAGAAAATATTTAAATACCTCCTGCCCTGACTTTAGAACTAAGAACATTTCACTCTTACAGCACCTAAGCTGTGCATGACCTTGCATTTAGCCAACAAACAGCTGTACCCAAGCTGTGACAGACCCTTTAAAGGTACAGTCACAGGCTGTAGCATTCAGTTCTACATTTCGGTCCCACCATGCCAAGGAGCTGCTTCCTTGTCTATTTTCTGACCACTGTTTAATTATGTTTTTATAGCAACTTCCTCCTGCACTTCTGTCCCCCAGTTTTAGCTGCTTTCCTCTTACCAGGCACAGCTGAGCCATCAGGCTCTCTGGGGCTGCAGCTCTCTTCACACTTAGAGCCTGAGGTAACTTACATACTAAGGGCCCTCTCAAATCATAATTTCAAAGCATTGCTCCTGTTTCAGCAAAGCAGCTGGACACAGTGAAGCTCCTTGTAGCTTTACTTCATTTTGTTTAGCAGTTGCATCAGGACCTTCCAGCCTGAGCCTCAGCTGGGCCTGGGGAGCGCCTGTAGCAAACCCCTCCTGGAGCAGCGCTTTCCCCACCCGTGGTCCAGCTGTGCCCCACTTTTGCTTCTCTGCAGGGTTTCGGCTGAACAACCAGCTCTACGACATCATCACCATGCGCTACGCTGACAAGAACATGAACATTGACTTTGACAGCTTCATCTGCTGCTTCGTGCGCCTGGACGCCATGTTCCGTGAGTGGCTGCCCCGGTTTCACAGCACTACCTCCCCTCCTGCCCCCAAACACAGCCATGGATCCACAGAACGGCTTGGGTTGAAAAGGACCTTAAGGATGATCCGATTCCAACCCCCCTGCCATGGGCGGATACCTGGCATTGGACCAGATTGCTCAGAGCCCCATCATACTCACAACAGAGTTTGTTCACAGCACTACTGCCTATGTAGGGTATTAATTATTAAAGATATGTGCTTAGAGAATCTAAGATATGACAAGCTGTCTCATACAAAAAACCCCATGTGTTTCTCCTTGAATTAGCTAAGGAAAAATGCAGCAGAAACACCTACTGACCCCACAAGTAAAGACCTCCACAAGTTTGCATTTCACAACAGGAGTACCCTTTGATTTCCTGTCTGGGAATCATCTTTACTCAGACAGCAATCTAATCTACTCCATGTATTTTTGTCTCCTTACTTTAGGGGCATTCCATGCCTTTGACAAGGATGGAGACGGCATCATTAAGCTCAATGTCCTGGAGGTAAACTGCTTTATGACAGTATGTCTAACACAATGTCACAATGCTAAATTTTAATTGTTTTAATCATTGTACATATTTTCAAGGGAGTATTCTACAAACAGAGTTCATCTGAAATTGCCATCTAATTGGTAAGAGGCTGCAAAACCTCCTAAAAAATTTACTACAAATTTTACACAGAAAACATCCATGATCTGCCAGCAACAGCTGCTCTGTAAGACTCCAGTTAATGCTGAAGGGCACTGCTGCGGCCTCTTCATATCATCTTTAAAGTCCATCAAAAAACTTTTGAGATTTCTTTTATGTGGCAATTTAGTTCAAATACAGTGACATAGTGTTAAATAATGGGGATTAGCATAGTTCTTTACTTTTAAAAAATCTTATTAAGAAGAAAGTTTCAGCTTAAAAGCATGTCCTTTGTTAAGGAGACCACTTAAAAACACCCTTCACTTTTTGCAAAGGCAAGAGAAATAGGAACAAGAGACTCAAGGGAAAATTCCCCACTGCCTCTCTACTTCATGCTAAGTGATAGCAAGCAGCTGCCTCCCAGTTAGAGATGGTGGTGTCTTCATACAGTTTGTGGGAGGATGCCAAAAACTCCTCCATCCTTTAACTCTTCTTTCAGTGGCTGCAGCTCACACTGTATGCGTAACACCGGAGCCAGTGCCCGGCTTCATCAAGAACACTCTGAAGACTTCCAAGGAACTAGCACCATTCATCCCAAGGGCAAACGAGCAATTCCTAGTTATGTCGTTCAGTCGCCGAGATAAACAGCACTTGGGAAGAAGCCTTTGGAAAAAGAGACAACCATTCTCTCATAGACAGGACAGTGCACATAGTTTGTAACTACTTTATAGTATCCTGACATTTTTCCTTTGGCAACAAGGATTAATTTATTGAAAACTGAATTAAGCTTTCTCTGCATAATGAAGGCATGGAGAATACATAATTGTTCTGCTTGTGCTGACAACAGGAAAAGTCTTCCCTCTGGTCAGGTGGAACTGGGACTGTATCTAACTGTGAAAGTCAGAGGTGTTTACTGTCACTTTGTAATTAGTCATTAAGTCTTTGTTCTGCTCTTGGTATTATCCTTTCATCTCTTTCTAATGTTTACTGAATATTTCACATGACATTACATGCTAATTACATTAATATTATGCAACTCAACCACTCAGTTACAGATTTGGCTGTGCAGGTTGGATCTCTGCTATGTAGAAATGGGAGAGTAGAGCATGACAGACTGCAACACCAGAGTACCACTTCATCTAATGCTTCAGCAGAAGTACTAGAACTGAGCAATTTGCTCTCACTTTTAGTACCCCCATGGGATATTAGTCACACATTTGGACATTATAAGTGTTTTTCCTTGTAACTGCATTCCCCAAAACACTGAGAAATTTATTTGCCATTTGAGGCAGAAAACCTCATACACACACATTCTACATACCTACACACATGTATTTTCCTCATCCCTGGTCCTATTTCCCATTAGTACCATGCATTTCTTTATTGCAAGAGGCGACTTGGAGCAGAATCAGATATTATATCAGCATGACCACTTTGGGAATATTATTCCAACAGGCAAGTACAATTAGCTTCATGGAACCAAAAATAAAATCAATTGGATTTTTGGCCTAGGCTTTTTTTGGTTTTATTCTGAAAGAACAGATGAAAATGAAATACTGAGCACTCTTCCATCATTCTCCTGAATATACAGCAGCTTTTAGAGTTTATGGCAAGTGTGAAATTAGCTTAATATCTCAAATACTTGCCAGTTTACTCCTTAAATGCATTTGAAAAAAAAAAAAAGGCACTTGAGAGGTTCCCTTGCTACCAGCTTAAAGGATGACAAGTTTTTACAAGTACAATATAAAAAATGGTAGGAAAAACAAAACATGCAAGAAGGAACAGACTTTGTCAGAACCATCTACTTAGTTGTCTATTGGTAGCAAAGCGATCCCCGAATGTAATGCAAAATTTTAAAAACAAAAGGTAGTATCCACTCAAAGTTATTCCAGTGAGTAGCTCATTTAATTGAAAGGAGGTCACTAAGAAGCCGAAAACCTTCTGACTATAAAGTTCTTAGTGTTGTCTTGCACTGTAACTTAGTCTGAAAGAGTAAGAAAATCCTATAGTTTATCTGAAAAATATTTATTCTCCTTCAAATTCAACTTTTTTTTTTAACCCAAATAATTTTTAAGATGACTGGAATACTTGAAGCCCTGGCTTCCGGCCATGCTTTCCCTCCACTGAGCTATTATTTTCCATACAAGTATGACAGAGATGCTCCTAGTTGGGATGTTCAGAGAAAAAACAACATCTATCAATCAAAAGATCAAAATCAGGATTTTTAACTGGCAACTCAAAACTGTCCTTACAGAACTACCAACAAGATACAGAGCTCGAGAGAACATCCCCTGCAATGGGCCAGGAAGCAAGGCAGGCAGCACATCATTGGAGGCACCAGTTGGGTGGACAGCTTCACTTCCCTGTCAAATGACTAGGTTTGAGATTCCTGCACACTTGTAACATTCCTGCCAGTGCTGGAGCTTCAAAGTGGCCAGTCTGATTTTATCCAGCCCTCATAAAACAGGAAAGAATTCCAGAACAAAGTCAAGTTCTACCAAATCCTGTGAAAAAATAATTCGATTTAAAACAAATGAGAAACAGACAAACCATAACAATATAAAGAACTTTATTTTTTTTCATTTCTTCTTTTGCCATGTAAAGTTTCATTATTACACTCACAGCTTTGTACCAAAGTAAGAGAAGAAAACCATGACCAATCTGTGGACATGTTCTACACAGCTTAAATTACTAAATATTCAATCAAATTGTTTTATTCCACTTCCATTCTTCAAAAAAATCTGATTAACATCACAGCAAAATGAAATCCGAGAAGCTGGCAGGCGCATATAACAGGATATTACCTACACAGTTTGCTCTTTGAGGACTAATTATTTTACAAACAGTAGCTGAAACTGTTTCCTTATCCTTCCTCACATAATCTGCAACTCTGGACAACTTAGACTGCTTGAATTATAGTACCATACAAGCCTGAAAACCAAAATTCACCTGCATCTGTGTTTTAATTCAACTTAAGGAAATTTCCCCAACAAAAACATTTCCCCTGCCATTCATTGCAGGTTTGCAGTTATCATTTACCTTGATCCAGCATGACTGTGCTGCTTGAAAATGTGCATTAAGAACTGCACTACTTCGAACACACCCCACAGCCAAGCTACTGCTATTATGCAGAAGCCAACTTATGTGCTGGTAATATGTTTAAAGTCCGTAATTCACGTGTAAGTGACACAAGGTAAGCAGAAGTCTGGATATTTAATGCATCTCAGTACCAAGGGATGCAGCAGTTTTCCCTCTGTCCCCTTCCACATACAGAAGCAGCAGCATTAGGCCACAGTGTTTTGCACTGCCAGATAGCTGTTACTTTTCCCTGAAATTTGAAGGAGAAAGGAGAAACAAATACAGACCAATCCCAAAAGGCCCCTAAAGGGCCTGCCATATGTAGTCATCCATATAGCAAGTCCAGAACTCATTTTTTAACATATGACTAATAAAAAATCCACAGCTAACCATAAAATAAATCCTCACTCTACTCACTCTTCCACCCATAACTTTTTACTTGCATAAAAAACAAACCGAAAACAAAAATAAATAGTCCTGAAACTGGCTTCAGATGTGCAGTACTGCTTTTCATGCAAATATTACTGTGTTAAATGTCACAAGCAACCCACCTTCCCAAAGTTATTACATTCCTCAACTGGAGGTATATCAGGAGCCAAAACCATAAGTTGCAAGACCAAAGAGGATCTCACTAATCAATACCAACAAACATTAGTTTGGCATCTCTCTTCTGCAATTGCCTGCAGAAGAAGTAAATGGCCAATTGTGAAATCTGCACCAAATTCCAGCTGGACAAATAGGAAACTTCCCCATGTAACTCCAGAGAAGCCTGGAGATTTCCACAGCTGCACAACTTCATAGCAAATCCCTTTAAGATATCCTCATGACAAAGCAGTACAGCACTTTCCTCTGAACCCCTGAGGATTTTTTTAAATTGTTTCTAATTTATGAAGAAAAATTTTTCACTCATGCAGCTCTGCTATCTTCCCACCTCTTACCCATTTTAGGATTCTTACAATATATCTGAAATGACCTACAAAGTAGCAAAAGACACCACTGATAAAACCGGACTTCAGAAGCCCAGACTTTTTAGGAGGATTGTTTCCAAGACAGATAAGGAAATATCATGGACCACACAAAAAGAAAGACTGCTTCCACCAACTAGAAAAGATAAACCTAACAAGCAAATGGGAATGCAAATTAAGTGTAATAACTGTTTGTGGCAACATCTAGTGAGAACTTTGTAAGTTCTGAAAAATAGCTGAAAGAATGTAAAGACTCACAAGAGAGAAATAACAAAATCTACTCTCACACATTTTTCAGAATGCCGCTATTGCCCCACTGGCTTGTTCTTGGGACACACCTCCACACCTTCACGGGCAGCACAATCCATGAAGGACAGCTTAGAATGCCCACATGGTTTATGCCACACTTACATGCTCCCCCACTGTGGTTCAAAAAACTCCCAGAACTCCTGAATATCAAAACTTTTGGAAATGGTTTAAGTATTAAGCAGTCTGCTGCTTTTAGGTCATGAAAAAACCCAAACAAATGCTCTCAGACTTTAGAGCATTACACCTTCCATCATAACATCTACACCATTTAAAGACTTCCTCCGACTTGATTCTCTGTTGAATTGCTTCATCAACAGACCACAGAAAGATAAAAAAAGAACCCCAACACCAAAACCACAAACATACATCCCCAAAAACCAAAACAAAAACACCCTCAGAACAGCCTGAGGTCTGAGCCACATACTGGGGCTTTTTGCTATCCACCAACAGCTTAATAAAAAGTAAACAAACAAAACCAATCACCACAAAAGCACTGGAACCTCAGAGATTCCCATGTCTTTGAAGTAGGATGCTACTGCATCTCATTCATATTTTACTCCTGTCTCACAAAAATATTCATCAGTGTCAGACCAATTCTGCTTGTCTGCTAAGGTAATACAAAACCAGTGTGCTCCAGAGAAGGCCCTGAAGCTCCTTTATTTGATGGCAGTGGAATATCCACGGGCTTTCCTCAATCATTCACTTTCTTGGCCTAAAAAGGCTTATTTATAGTCAAAGAATGAGGTGATAAAACTTACTTGGTCTATGGCTGACAAGTCTGAAGATGGTTGTGAAAAAGATACCCAGTAAAAGCAGTAATCCATTCAGTTTTCTTGGAAAAGCGCTGGATTAGTGTATAAGCAGCTCGGTTCGCTGTCTTCACCTTCTCTTACAGCTTAGGAAAACCTCTGCTTATGCTATCCTGAGCAGCAAGTTAGGCAAAAGGGAACACAAAGCTCCTTGCTAGATTAGTCTCAGTGTTAAAGAGGGTTCTTTGCTAAATTAGTGTCATTAGGGGAGAGAGGATGGCAAGTGCCAGAAGTGCATTTCACTGAACTTCACAAGGTGAACTGACTCCCCTCAAGGGACACCTGCAGGGGAATCCTGACAAGTTGAAACAGTCTTCCCTTCTGCACTGGCCTCTCTGTGCATTAGTAGAAACAAGACTTTTACATGTGATAGGCATTTCGTATCCTCAGCTTCTGCTTCAGAACATTAGACTTTAAAATCCTGCTCCATTCTTTCCAGTTGAGTTTTTGTGAACTTGATACAGCCCAAGCCAATTAAGTCAGTTCACAACAGAAACAAAACACTACCAAAGTGGATGCACAAAACACACAGTGCCTTTGCATTTCTCTTGGTTTGCTATGCCATGAGGATACGGGACTGCAACACTCAGTCACTAAGATTCCATATAAAATCAGCAATCCAATTAGGGTGTTTTATCAAGATATGGCTATGCTGGTCTTTAACTAAAAGAAAAACAGACACCACTTACTTCTTTCCCATACATAAGGACCTATACTGAAAAAGACGAAGACTGCAAACTATGTGAGTGGAGCCACTGTTCTGGCTGTTTTGCTGCTACTGGCATCTCTCTCAAGAAATAACTGCTTTCCTCAAAATAAACAAAATACCTCAGGAGGTATGGTATCTATCATTGTATATATTGTGCCAGTTATAGCAATTTTTACACAAGGAATAAAAAATAAGTTACAATTAACATTAAAAAATTAATTTATTCCAGTCTCCATAAAATAATTCTTCTTTTTATGAAGAAAGTAAAAACGTACACTGGATATTCAGGTTACATTGTTAGAATTTGTGATATTCTGGTTTGCAGAATTTTATTAAAATCAGCTAAAAATCTGGATACAACAGAACCAGACATGTCTTAGACATGTAATAGGCTTCAAGCTGAGATCACAAACAGCAGCACCTATTGTAATCTAAGTTCTCAACACTCTTTGGAGTTCCCAAAGACTATGCTTCTTAAAAAAACAAATAAAATCACCTGAAAAAAACCAAACAACAAATAAACAAGGCAGACAAGAGAAAGGAATATTCTTGTCCACCAATGAATTAAAAACTTGCAAGAACTTGGGCTAAGTCTTAATTACCAGCCTTATTTCTACTGAGTACAACACAACCTGCAGTCCCTGTAGCAATGCATTTCAGCCCCACTCAGTTTTTGCATTGCAAGTGGGAAAAGAAAGAGGAAAGACTGGAGTAAGAAACTGATGTTATTTGGAATAATTATGACATACAAAATTACTTCCCAATGTGGGAGGTGAAAAGCTTCATGAGTCAATCCTGCTGTCATCTTCAGCATGTCTTTCAATATGTCCTACAGCATCCTAGAAAAGAAGCAGAGAAGTAAATTTAAAAAAATTATTATAATCATCCCAAAAAAAACCACAAAAAACTTTACAAAGGATTTTAGAAGACTCAGAGAAAGTGACATTCTAGGTAATATACATTTGTTTGGCTTAAAGCTTCTAAAAAGTTAAATATTATCATTGTCAAGCTATTAAATCATATACATAAAGTGTTTCACATACTGCATCATTAAAGGGAAATAAAACCCAGCTTCCCTTTTGATTAGAAGAGCAAATTAAATAAACACATCACATCCAAAGCCAGCACTTGAAGAGAAATTAAGGATTTTACTGTTTGTTAATTCTCAAAGAAACCTCCTTCCTTTCCATATTCTGGAAAGCATTCAAAGGAAGGCAGTTTATATTGCCAAGGACTAAAATGTAGATTTTACAGACCAGTCTATAGGTAACAGCCCTTTTCACACTCATTCCCCAATTCTTTTCCACATGACTTAATCCAACTCTTATGCCTTCATTTTCTCCCCCTTTTCTGCTAGCTTTTATCCAGAAGTTTATGCACTACTTATTTAAAGACTGGTTTTGCTAACAAACTCACATGAAAAATAAGTAACAATGGAAGAGGTAGTGATGAATAAAAATTAAAAGGAGAAAAACATTTTTTCAAGGCATATGTTTTTTCATGTTATAAAGACATCTTTCCTTCAAAAATTTTCCTAGTATCTTGAGTAGAATTACTTTGATAATTTAAGAATTTCACCATTTCCATGTAATATTTTAGGATCAAACTGTTTTAAATTGACCATATGTCAAATTATCATAGCTGCACTCTTCATCTGCCACAGGCTCAACTGAACCCTGTTTGTTAGCCTTGGATGACTGTAACAACATCCAGTCAAGCCTGCCAAAACTAGAAAAACTTAAACCTTTTTAAGAGAAATAGGGTCAAGTCTCACAATTGTGGTGATATAAAGTACTTAATATCAAATACAACCATGTCATTTCAACCACATACTTGCTTGGAACCTTTCCTGGAAGTAAAGAAAGCATCACAGTTCTTCCAACGACATTTCAGGGTCTGAAAATTTGGATTGGTGTGGTCACTTAGCAGGTGTTGTTTCAGATGGTCCACAACTCCAAAGATCAGTGAACATCCATGCCACTGGTAGAAAAAACAACACACCACAATAAATTAGGAAAATACAATTTTTGCTGATACTTTTCTTCCTGCAATTTCACAAATTCTTCCAAGACTGTAAGCACGCATGCCAATTCCTGTACATTTTATATCTTATTCCATTTCCAATGGTCTCTATTCCTTTAATTGCAGCTTTACAAAAATTCTTCCTGCCTTTAGCCAAGCAAGAACGGCAGGAGGAAGAGAGGACTTAAACCTTTACTAGATTTAATCTTACAGTGACAAAGTCATTTGGAATTTAATTAAATTTATTTAGCAGAGTAAATCAGCTTTTCTATATCACTCAGCCAAAGTTTTCGGTTTTAAACAGTTACAGGTCACTATCTAAAAACTGCCAGAAAGAACAGTAATTTAAACTAACAACTTGCCCCAAAGCAGACTATTTATATATATATAAAACTAGTGATATAGACTTTAAAAAGTACATACACATTTGGGAAAAAAAAATTAATTATAAAAAACTCTAAGGTCAAGCTATCCAAGACTAAGTGAGTAAAAACCACCCCCAGAAAATTCCATAACAAAGGAGGGCTAAAAACATTTTGCTAATTACCCAGCATCGATAATTTTGCATCAGATTAAGCCTCACAGCTCTGACACTGCCATCATAGCATCCAGTGTAGATCTGTAAAAGAAACATTTATGGATAAGCAAGCTGCAAATAAAAGAAAAAGAAAAAAAAAAAAAAAAAAAAAACAAAAAGAAGAAAACTAAAGAAGTAAAATTTGGAAGGACACTTCAGTGTAGGGAAAAACAATAAAATGTCATCATGCAAGGCTTCTACCTATTTTAAAAATATATATAACCAAATTCTTTTAAGGTTTGCATTCATAGTTCTAATCTACAAATGAATAAGGAATGCTTCCATAACCTCTTTTGTTTATAGTGTCATGTGTGTAACAGTTCAGAAAACTTTAAATTATGGCACTATCCACTAAAGTTAAAAAATACGTAGGTGTAAATGTCAAGTTATATATTGTCCACGACTTAACCAGTTACATGTATTATCAAAAAGGGATGGGAAGAAGTGTGTGGAAGAACATCAGAATTTCAGAAAGACTGATGCAGATTCTTTCACTCATCCGTAAACATCTCATCTGAACCCTTCTTCAATTTGAGAATGCCCACAACAGACCACTGTGAGGACCCAGTTCAAGCCTTGGGTTGGACTCACATGAGATGTGATGCTTGGGCAGTAAGTATTCCAACTAGTAGGAAATCTGTTTCTTTGGACTTAAATTTCTTTTATTACAGATCACTACCATACCTTGCATTTTACAATCTCAAAGAAACTTTGCAAGCAAATTCCTAGACATGCAGACAAATAAGTGCTTTAAAGACTATTTTAAGAAATATTTATACAGAAGTGCTTCTGAAACTTATCTTGCAGGGCAGATGCACAAAGAAACCTGTATACCTGAATAAATTGCACACTTTTGTTTATGTTCTGTTAAAGGTTACTAGAGGTTTGACTGTGGGTGAATTATTTCTCTAGCATATGAGTGATTCTCTTGAGTAAAAGTCAAACAGGACTAACACTTGAAAAAGCGGAAGTATTTTACTATTTCTGGAGTCTTCACTGTAGTCATCACTGCAAAAAGAACTATTGTTTTAAGACTACTGTAAGCTAAATGGTGATTTTTCCCCCAGACCATAATATTACATAAATGTAAAGCTGTTATAGTAACTTGATTTTTTTACTAAGAACAACTTGGAAATACAGCTAAACAGTATGCTGATTTCTTTATCTTTATCCACCTTGTATGCACCAGTGGCAACTAGAACCTTCTCTTTAAGACCAGTGAAAAGAAGGGAGTTACCATGCTCTTATGGATAGTCATACACATGATCATATCTGAGTGGCCTCCATAGACTTGCAAGCGGTCGTGCGACTTGAAAGAAACAGAAACAGACACTTAATAACATGACATTTTTTAAAAGCCATTTTTCACAGACATATAAAGGATAATACTTCCAAGAGCAGCTTCCTTGGTAGCAATTAAACTGGTGTGGTGGATTCCAAACTTTATAGCTACCTTGAAATCTCACTTTTGCTTACTTTGCTTCTGGGAGTCTTTTTGTCCAACTAAGCACTCATTCTCTCAGCAAACAAAACTAACATTTCCCCACTTATCTGAGCCGTCATTGTCTTGGAACAACCCAAGTTCTAAAAAAATTGTTTAGGTTATATTCTTTAAAACCCATGTATTTTGGCTGGTGAGACAACTATATATACTGAGTGACAGGAAAGAAAGGGATGGGCTAGAGATCAGCAAGTACAAAGGTGACTTCTATTTGACTTCAAAATCATTAATTAACACATATTAGATAAATGTCATTAGTAACCACGTATTTTCTTACCTGTAGTTCATAAACACGAACAAATTTATCCAGACATGCTGTCACCATGACTTTCCCAAGAATGTTCACAACTGTTACTGCATGGTTATGGCCCTTATAGATCCGTACCAACTCTCCAGTCTGCATCAAGAAAAAGCAAAGGTAAATAGGGGTTTGGTTTTCCTTAAACAAAAGAACAAAATGGTTTTTACCTAACCTAGATAGGTTAGCTAGGTTCAGTGCTCACTATGCAGAAATGGAAACACATTTTATGAGACTTCCATTCCCTGTGAAGGCACTTAAAGATCAAACACTACTTATCCTTTTGTTCGCCTATCCTGACACAGAACCATCCCAGTACAACAGAAATGCATGGGTCTGTGTAAAGTTCACTCACCTCTTCTGTTTCTGAACATGAGCCACCAGCGTACCCAGGTGGCCAAAAAGCCAATAGCATCTTGGCCAGTACCAGGAACAGTGTGGCCACCAGGACCAGGGAAGCGATTCTTCACCTGTACTCAGCACTGGTGAGGCCATACCTCGAGTGCTGTGTCCAGCTCTGGGCCCCTCAGTCCAGGAAGGACATTGAGGCGCTGGAGTGATTCCAAAGAAGGGCAGTGAAACTAGTGAAGGGTCTGGAGCACAAACGTAATGAGAAGCAGCTTAAGGAACTGGGGTTGTTCAACCTGGAGAAGAAGAAGCTCAGGTGGAACCGTATCACTCTCTCCAACTCCCTGAAAGTAGGGCGTAGCCTGATGGGGGTCAGTCCCTCTCCCATGCAACCAGCGACAGGAGAAGATGAAATGGCCTCAAGCTGTGCCAGGTGAGGTTGGACACCAAGAAAAAGTTCTTCACAGAAGAGTGATTAGATTTTGGAATGGACTGCCCTGGGAGGTGTTGGAGTCGCTGTCAGTGGAAGAGCTTAGGGAAAGACTGGATGCTGACAATGCCATGGTCTAGCTGATATGGTGGTGTTTGGTCACAGGTTGGACTCAGATCTCAGAGGTCTTTTCCAACCTAATTGATTCTGTGATCTCTTTCCATCCTTAGTTACATATTCCCAACCATCCTGAAACTAGTACCATGCTATTAGTATTAGGATCGAGGATCAGTTAAATACACTTTTTTTTGTCAACTAAAATTTCTCTCTGGTAAGTTTCTTACTCTAACTTATTGCATAGCTACATGAATGGTGTAACAGAGGGAGAGAATGGTAGGCTAGAGACAAAGCATTCATAACGATAACAACAGCTTTTGAACCATCTAGCTTGGAACACAGTGTTACTCAAGTTCTTCTAGTAATAAAGAAACTCTTCCCACCAGAGTATTTCACATGGCTTTTCTCTGAACCCTTTCCATAATTTTGTGGTAATATTTGCAAAAGCAAGATGCCCAGATAAAAAGGCATTGTCTATCATGTGACAACAGTCAGCCCATTTATGTAACCTCTTCATGCCTCCAGAGTTACCTACAGTGCATAGTCACATTCACAAAATCATGAGACTTTCTTTTCTGGAAGCAATCTGCCCCAGCAGTCAGTCAAATATTCAGGAAATACTGACTTTATAGCATAGGGATTCAGTACATTAATAGCAAAAGTCATTCCATCTTTCTACAGGAGACTTACGTGAATGTTGTGGGCATGGACAGACTGATCACTGGAGCCACTGAATACCAGATCATTCACAACCTTACACAAAAAAAAAAAAGTTTTTATATTTTGTAACAGATGGGCAAGCAGAACATTAAGACACTGTTCAATTTAAAGTTGTACTGTAATATTTTCTAAATTTGAGAGCCTTAAAATCAATCAAGAGTATGAAGGAAAAAGCATGCACTGAGTTCTTCACATAAGAGCTAGAAAATGTATTACAATGATTTTTGACACATCACAACTGACATAAGAAGCTGTTAACTTGCAGCCCACCAGGCCAACTCATCCTACCTATGGATTATTCTCAGACAGCTCAGCAGCAAATCGGAGACCAAGCACAATGAATGCAGAATGCTGCTCTGCACATGCACAGTAAAGGCCAATGTTTCCTGGAAATCTTGGACATGTTGTGTAATTGTACGCTACTTATGTAAGAAAAATGATACTCCTAAGCCCTAACGAGCAACAGGACAAGAGGAAATAGCCTCAAGTTGCACCAGAGGAAGTTTACAATGAATATTAGGAAAAAGTTCTTCACTGAAAGGATGATCAGGCATTGGAACAGGCTGCCAAGGAAGTGATGGAATCACTATTCCTGAAGTATTCAAAACACAAACATAGATGTCGCAGCTTGGGACATGAGATATGGCAGCCAGAGACAATTTCCCTACCAAATTACTCAGTTTTTAGCATTTAAAATAGAGAAATCCTCTATTTCCTATCACAATCTCCTCCTCACTTTAAGGATTCTTTGTCCAAAATGTATTTTCAGAGACACTTGCCTTCATGCAGAGAATAGTCTTGCTATGACCTTCCAGAGTTCTGAGAAGCAGCCCGTTCCGCGCATCTCGCACGCTGATGGTGCAGTCATAGGAGCCCACTACCAACAACTTGCGTGCTCCTTCCTGAGCTGTGGCTAAACAGCTCACTGCTCTAGGGCCATGGCATTCAAAGGTATCAAGCTGTTTATTATTCTGGTGGGGGAAGAATGAAATAGCATTTAAGAATTAAAATTTTGCTATGACACTGACTAGACCGAGTCCTTTTGTGTTGTGCTTGTTACAGCAACTGATTTCAGTTCAGTAACACACAAAATAGCAGTGGTAAGAATTGCATCTTAACAATTAAGTTTCCAAATCAAGGAAATAACTCCTTATGTTACGTAGACCAGGAGGAACCTTAAGGAAAAACATAACAATACAGCACAGTAAGAAAGAAAGCAAAACAAAGAGACAGGGAGATAGGACAGCTTCATGCATAGACAAAATAAACAACCAAAAGGGGCCAACAATGACCATTTATACCAGAATGCTTTCATTACAAATACATTTACTACTGTAGATAAAGAATGGAAAGAAACACAAAGAGGAGAGAAACAGCATCACAATAGGCTTTCAGGTGCCAATACTGAAACAAACTAACCTTTACGCTGAAAGTAACCACACTGCCATTTGAAAGACCTGCATAAAGGATCCGCCATCTACTGTGTAAACAGAGCACTCGATCTTCCAATTTAAACTGTTCCATGAGCTCTTTGGTCTAGCAATGGAATGAAGAACTTAAGTATTTCATTAACTGAAAATAATTCAAGGAAAAAAGCCTGAAATAAGTGATGATTTTCACTTTTTAAACCAACAGAACTGGAGAAAAACATCTGAAAGTCTGGTGTCACATGGCAGTTTGATCCTCATTTTAATCAGGACCATCTCTAAGGTCTCACTGCACTTCAGCAACCACTTATTACCCTAAACACTTCATTCTAGTCATAACCTCTAATGTGTATAGAAATTTAGACTACTGACTATACATATATACACACATACAAAAACCATCTGTTATATAGTTGAGGTTGAGGATTCCCCATTAAGCTCCCCACAGGGAACTTAAGGGTTTAAAACCTCTGGCAGTTTGCTCCCTGAAGCAGATACTTGACTTCTAGTCCTTCAAGTCACGGTTGGCTTTTTATCATTTATCCTCAAATAGCCAGCCTCAGGAAGCCTAAGTCTGCTCTTTCACCTGCCCTCAGAACAACAGATATCTGTTCTCTCTGTGGCTGCTCTACAGGTAGCGCAGAGCCTTCCATAAGCAATGAAGTTAGAAACACAGGAAGTAAGATTCATGGCCAAACAACTATTCTGTGCTTTGGTGCTCACAACATTTGGCAACATGCCATGCTCTTCTGGCAAAAATGCTACTGACAAGCTAGCCAAAAGATTAGGGTAGTAAATCAGTTAATGGTTTGATATTTGTTTGTGGGGCTTTTTTTCCCCCTGCTCTACACTCTAATGAGGTATGGTGTTCACGTCCAAATCATATGGGTTTAAAAGGCTTTTAAAATTTACATTTGTAAAGAAACACTTGCATAAAAATGCAGGATGTGTAAATTGAAACAAAGTTTGAGTACCTTGATATTGTAACAGTTGATCGTGTGGTCACTTGAGCCAGTGTAGAGTGCAGCATTCTTCCCATTCGTCTGAGTGACCAGAAGGCAGTTCACTTTTGAAGTATGTCCTTCGAAGATGGCCACACACTTCCTGCTCTGAAAAGGAAAGCATAGAGTCTGTCAGCATAAAGGCCCATAATACCTCTTGGGATATGCACCTAACAGAACAGGGCAGGACAGCTAAGAACAAAAAAAATCAGGATACATGTAGCAATCTATCTCCCCTTATCCCTCTCACAGGGAGAAGGGTTGGGGAGGTGGAGAAGAGAGGTTTAAGAGAGGAATAATATAAAATAAATGAGATGCTTGAAAAAGCAGATGCTTTCTTTACTACATAGTAAGGCATTATAAAAGACAACCTTGTGATTGCAAATAATGCAACACTACTCCCACAACCTTACTTACAACGAGACTGTAGGCACAAACTGTTTTGTCTGCTGAGCAGGTATACAACAAATTCCCAAAAATCTGAATAGCATTCACTGCAGCCAAGTGTCCCTCAAAGGTTCCCTCTGTAGGTTCTTCATCCTCACCTGGCTCCGAAGACACTTCTGTAGGACAGAGACATGTGTACTTTTGACTATGGGAACACAGTCAGGAAAGTACCCTGCTGTGGTTTGTACTGCCAACCAGCAGAACTATTTCAGGGGCTTAGCATCTTTAAGTCAAATTTCACTGTGGATCCCAGTGGGACTTTGAATGTGACAGAGGGCAATATAAAGTGTTAAAAAGACCTTCATATGACACTAAGTCCAGAAATATCTTTAAAATTTAAAAGAGATTGTACTATTGCTTGTCCTAGAGCTCTACAGAGACAGTAAAGCAGTAGTGTTCATGTGGGCAGGGAGATGTGGAGGAGTCAAGACACAAAGTATTCAATGTAAGATGATGAGAGTACATGTCACTGCCCACTTCAGTTTTGAGTGCAAGCTTTTATCTTCAGGGCAAAATTCCCCTATGGAATTGGAAGCAGGTTGATCGAGACTTAAGTCAAAGTCCTGCAAGATACTAGATACAAAGTATCAGAAGGAAAGCTTAAAAGATATACCTGAGGAGTTCTTTGATCCTCTTAGGGATGACATGGAAGTCTGTGTCTCAGCCACACTGTAACACAAAAATAAATAGCAGTGAGACTGGACTTTGCATGCTCATTTTCAGACAAAATACTGGTAAGTAACACCCCAAAACACAAGACTCTGCAATTAGTAGAAAATATGCTGTGACAGATACGCTCAAAACCAAACTGGGCAGCCCTCTTATTGTACAAAGAGAAATTAGGAGGTAACAAGACACATTCACTTGTTGACCAAAAAAGCCAAGTCAGTTTTTATTTTCCTTTTTATTTCACTCCTGAAGTCACTGATGTAAGACTTTCTGAATGGAAAAAAAAAAAGAAAAAAAGGAAGGCCTCTTATGAATACTATACAATACTTTTACTTTTGAGAGGTCTACAATAATCTCACCTTCTTTTCCCATCATTCCTATAATTTGTGCCAATCTCACTGGTGGAGCTCACTTCATCATAACCAGAGCAAGATGCCTCTAGGACTGCTTGATCCACAGAGTTGCATGAATCCCTCTTTGATGGACTGTCTGGTTTCTCATCTCCTGACTCTGATGAACCAACATGAACTACCTCGCACTGAGGTGCTGCAACTTCCACTAGTTCCAGAGAAATATCACTATCATTCTCATCTTTGTTTCGTGCTGCATGAACAGGAACTCCACCCTCCTCTCTTGAAGGAGTAGACGTAGCAACTTTTTCTCCTTTAGGAACCTTTCCACCCTTGACTTTCCGGACAGGCTTGAAGTCAACCATATCCTGCTCTGTATCACTGTTGTCTGGCACATGGGCTGCCCTCAGAGTCTTCTTCTTCCTTAACTTTCTCCTCCTTCTATTCCCCTTCTCTGCTGGGACTGCGGCAGTTGCCAAGTGTTGTTTGGATGGTTCTGCTGACAATTTGGGGGGTTTATCCATTGGCATTCCTAGAAGGACCGAATGCTTTGAAAGAGAAGTGCTACCCTGACCCAGTAAAAAACTTTCAGCAACTGTATCAATTGCTTCTCTCTTGCTGAAAACAGACATTGAATGAGGTGAAGTGTTCTCAGGAAGTCCAGACTGTCCTTTGTCTGCAGCAGGCTTGTGGACATCTTGATTAGTGTGTTGGAAACAAGCTGTCAGCTCTGATAGGGATATGGTTGCAGTGATAACTGGATACACGGAAGTTTCCTGGTTAGTCTTGTCTAAAGAGAACAGACTAGTGTTACATTCAATCTGTACAGCAATAACTATTTATGCAAAGTGTCTCTCCCTGTATTTTCTGTTTACACCTAATTGTGCATGTAAAGTACATATTTCTACATGTTGAAAACTATGTGCACATGCAGATCTGGTATTTCAGTCAGCTATCCAGCCTTTAAAAAACGTAACTAGGGAATAAAATGTTTATCCATATACATAGAAATAAAGGAATGGGGCACATCACTCAAGCTGCTGGCTGGCTATATGCTTTTAAAGTTCTGACAATCTTTGGTGAATCCTACATTATTGACTTAAGATGCTACCATTCCTCTCTGTGTGCTCCCTTACCAGCTGTAACAACTGCTGCAGAGATTACATTAATCAATGCATGCCAAGTATAACTCAGCTGTTCAGTGACACAGTTTGAAAACCTTGTGCTTAACCCCGAATTATTACAGCTATTATATACAGTTATTTCTACCAAGTTACTTGGACCTAATTCAAGGCAAACCCACTCTCTACTGCACTGTACCTTTATCCTGGGAATAGTAGCAATGTAAGCCATGAGGGTAGGCTTTAGTGAGTTAGTTTAGTGTGGGCTATGCAATGGAGTAAACACACTCTCCCTTGTAATTTAATTTTGATTGAATTAATATGAACTAAATGATCGAACCTCTCAGCTGAGATAGACTAAGGGCTGTACCCCACAGCTGTTTCCCACACCCTAAAATTCCCTAGTTGCACTTGCAAAAACTACTGTCCAGAACAGGATGTTTCAAGTTCACTGCATTTCTGGGGTGGGATCACGCAATGCAAATGGGAAGTTGGCAGTATTTCAAACACTTCCCTCTTCCAGTCTCTCAGAAGCCAGCAAATAAAACCCACAGTAATGCTTGCCCAAAACCACATTACACATCACAGGACAAATCTGATGCTTTGGAATTACACATCCAACTAGAAAGAGCTAGAATGAGAACATCTCACCCACGCCTTCCTCAGATGGGGGATTCCAAGATAAAACTAGAACTTGCTGACAGCATAGGATATGTTGCATTTAAAGTAAATCAATGGAAAGATGTTTCTCCCTGGGCACAACTGTCATGCACAACTGCAAAACCTAGCGGAAAACCCTCTGTATGGAAGAAATGAATGCTTAGATGAAGTCTGAATGAGTTACTGTGTTCAATTATAATGGGAAGAAGGCAATACAAAACTTTAAATTCTGAATACACCTCTAATATCATGGGTCACTCATTTCCCACTGGAAAGGGAAAGGAAGTAACTTGGTCACTTTTTAACAGGAAAATAATAGTAACCAGCAATTTAAAATTAAATTTCTAAACCCAGAAGTTATTAGTTCTCAGCACTTGCAGTGCTGAGGGTGTTAGAAAAAGAAGTAGGAAATCGCCATGGCAATGCAAGAAAACAGAATCACTCAGTTCCACAGATGGGACACACTGCTGGCATTTAAGGGGAAACCAAATGCAAACAGCTCCCTCAAAGCATAGCTGAGCTAACATCCTAGGGAATTTAAAAAGCTAAATGTGCAACCCCAAAAAGTAAGCAGTATGCCTCAGAGAGAATTCCTCTTCCTCAAATTACAGAATTTACCTGAAGTTAAATGCTTATTTCCCCCCAAATTACTAAATTTATCTGACAGCAAACTCAAATGTTGAACATACAGAAGTTCATCAATACCAAAATGATAGTAATTTGACAAATGAACATAAAAAGAATATTCTTGCTTTTAATATAAAAAATAAGTTTGTAGGAAATGGAAAAATACACTAACATGATTAAGAATTTCTAATATAATTATTTGAGTAATAAAGGCAGCTATACACTGAAGGTCCATCTTCATAAGAAAAAAACAAAAAACCTCTTCAACTTCTCTGTTGTGAAGTCTAAAGATTTTGCAAGCAAGACACTTCATGCCACTGCAGCTAGTGATCACTAAATCTTTCCTTAGAACTGGAAAACTGAGAATAAAAATGACACTGATACAAATAAAAATTTCAGTAATGTTTAAGCATAACAGTATGGAATATGCCAATAAAATTAGGAAAGCCAAGGAAAGGCTTCCTAAAAGATGAGTGTTAATAATGCAAACAAACACAAAAGCTGGTTCTTCCCCTGCCCTAAGTTTACTTTAGTGAATACCCCAAGAGCTTCACATTCCTTGTCAAATCCACCAAAATGAGATGAAGCAAAACTCACAATACAACATTAACGTATTGTAACAGAGTGAAATAAAAGAAATGAAATGGTGACTAAAAAAAAAGCACAAAACCTACTCCTTATGTAATTCTACATCTGAAGCAAACCAAAAAAAAAGGAAAAAAAGTCAAATTCTTGTAATCAAAGAACTCTAAACTTCAATTAAGCCAACATTCATCCCATGCTTAAGAAAAATGCTTAGAAAGGTAGAACATGGCTTTTTCCAATAGTATACACTTCAGCTGGAGCAGAAAAAATTGTGTTGGCTATCTTTAACAAGGATCAATCTCATGAATGTTCTTCTCAAATTATCTAAGTTAAAGGTTTGAGCAAATGACATTGTTATGGCAGACAACCAACCACCATTAGAGTCAAGTCACCCTGCTTGACTTCACAGGCTCTTAAGAAAGTAAGGGATGATTAAGCTTTTAACCCTCAGTTTTTAACTTCAGTCACAGAAGCAAGTTGGAGTGGAAACTACCAATAGCATTTAAGCTTTTGACCACAGACTACAGCACACAAGTTTTATGGGGTTTAAACTGTCTAAATAAAGAGTTAGTTATTTCAGCTGTAGCCATTAAGATCTCATTTTGCTGAGGCAGGAGCTCTCCCATTAGCAGTTCAATTAATTCAGCAGTTTCTCCTCCAGATAAAACTAAACCCCTTATCTTCACCACTAACCCTCCTACACCCCTCACATGAGTGAGCAGTGCCTAACATTCAATTAGGAGAAGATGGATTTTTACTTCTAATATTATCAATTATACTCCTTGTGTTTATCCAGCAAGAGCCCAAGAAGAACACAGAATAATCTCAATGTAGCTGTTCATAATTTTGTAAAAAATATTTTCAGGCACACATTATTCTTTTGTAGGCTTATTTTTTGCTACCAATGCTCATTAAATGACGCAGAGTAGAAGACTGAAATTAGAGAGATTCTTGGGTTTTCTGGGTTGTGTTGGTTTTGGGTTTTTTTTTTAGTTAACTAAGTTATTCTAAGATGATATAATCTTCAAATTCATGTTTGTTCTATTTTTAAAGCAAAACTAGAAAGTCCTACACAACTTAATGAGAGTTCACCCCTGCCTGACAGACTGCAGGCTGAGACACAATTTACATTCCTTTTGGGAAAAAATAATTTCCTTACTTTCTTCAATCTAATTATCTTAAAACAAAGCAAAGCCACAAATACCATCATTCTGTTCCACCTCTTCTGTTTGTGGAGCACATGGAGAGCTCTGGAGTACAGAATTCACATTTTGTTCTGTGCCTTTTGGAGACACAGGTTCTTGTTTAACTTGTAGTGAGGAGTCAGGAGTATCGGAAGGTGTATTGCCAGAAGACTGGAATGGTGATGACATGTTTATGGGAACAGAAGCTCCTCGTGGAAGCACAGAAGAAGACAAAGTGTCCAAAAGGGGCAGGAGAGAGCCTGAAGGAATTAAGCCAGCTGCCATTTGGGATTTGCTGTTTCGTCTCTCAGTTAGGACATCGCAGGAAAGTTGCTCTGAGAGTTCAGAAGGTTCATATGTTTCTAATGGCAAAAGAGGAGATACATTGAACAAACAAACAAATAAGTATCAGAACAAAAATGTTTATATTCTACCATAAAACTCAGTGGTGCCAAGAGCTCATTTCTTGTGGACACACAGTTAAGGAAGAGAAGAATTTGAAACAAAGCCACTAGAGGGAACTATCAAAACTGACAGTTCACACTTGACAACAAAACCTCATTTAGAAAGTCTACGATTTTATTGCAGTTTAAATGAGCGGATTCAAGTTAAATACGGTTTTTAAAAGATTCTGAGTTCAAAGAATATGAGAGTAAGCATTCCACTGTTGTAGTTCTATGGTTTCCTGTACCTTGTAGCCCCTGCAAGATCTGGATTCTCTGACTTCTCAGTGTACTCATTTCCATGGTTATCTGCAAAACAGTTTGTAGCTTATATCAGTCAGTTCTGCATGCTGCTAACTTCTAGTTCAGACAGTTTCCAAAGCCCACTGTTACCTGTTGCTTTAACACAAGGAACCGTTGAACCTCAACATAGGCAGCCTGCAGGGCAGCCCTTGCCTGCAAGAGGTTGCTGTCCACACTCTGCAAGGACTTGCTTAATTCTTCTTCCCTCAGTGAAATAGCCAACAACTGGTCTACCTGAGAACGTTCTGAAAAAGAAACAAAATTTAGAGTCTAACTGTACTGAACAATACATTAGGATACATTAGTTGTGACATCACAATAAATAATACCACCTCAGAATGGAAATGAAGTAGGCCAAGCATTCAAGCATCAGTAATTATATAAGCTGAAAAGGAGTATTTATGCACAGGACTAGCCACATCTACATGGAAGAAGGGCCAAGTCAAGCACTCCTCTTTAAGGAATCTCAACCTTGACTCTAGTAATTAATTCCATCACAGCTTTGCCAGCACTGATTTAGTTTAAATAAATGAAGTAGTTCTCTTCCACAAAGATCTTTTCTTGAAGTACATGTGTACAAGTACAAATACACACCTGCCATTAATGTAATCAAAAAGGCAAAGACAAATAAATTTAAGCTAAATAAGATCTAAATTATTCAGTGAATGCAAAAGCCAAGGAAAAACTGTTTAGGAGAAAAAGAACCCAATGATAAAAACACAGTTTACTACTCAAGATCATTTTGGGCCATGAGACTGGTGTTTGCAATCTCTTGAGAGAGTCTCTGACCACTGAACTCAGTAAAAGATCCTCCTATTCCTCCTAGAGACTTCTGGCATTACAGAAATTCTCCAAACAAGTTAAATTTCCATTTGGGCACTGCTTAATTGCATTCAGGTTATAATTTCCTTTAGCAGATTCACTACAATAACAATCATGTTAAAGCAAAGTAATGGGAAAGATTTTACTAAGTAAAATGTGTTACTAGTCTCTATAACAGACACTGGTCATTGAAGACAGAGGCTGATAAAACCCCCCACCTTTTCAAGCAGTGAAATATTCATTCCCACAGAAGATTCATATTATTGGCCTGCATTACAAACAAATCTTAATACAAATAAATCATGAAAAAAGGATAAATGCTACATTTGAAAGCCATCTTCTGGAGCCCAAAGCTCCTAGCAGAAGTTAAGTTACCAAAGAAAGTATTTTGTCTAAAACATGGATGGTTCATTTTGAGACATGGTGATGTGAATGTTTTAGGCATGTTTGAGAAAGATCTGTCTAATGCCAGAATAATAGTTTTCTTTGGTCAGAAGCAGAAAGGAGTGAGGCATTCCACACTCCTTTCCACTAAGGACAGTAAAAAAAAATAAAAAGTATTGCCAGAGAACACAGACAAAATCATGCAGAGTACAAATTTTCTGGTGAGACCATCCAGAATTAGAAAGGGAGAGCTGCATGGCTGACTAGAAGGGAGTTAGATGGGGACTTCTCCCTTAAGAACTTCCATCCAAAGAGGCAACAAACCTCACTACCCTGCACAGGGGAGAGCAAAGGTCCCATCTGTACAATCAGGAATCTGAACTGCAGGCAGAAAGGGTACACATACCCTTCTCTTAGGAATAACGTATGACAAATAAAGATAGAAGTGTTCAGAGAAGAATGTGTTGCAGATTTGTGAGCAGTCCACATTATAAATGTCAGTAAAAGCCCAAGAAGCAGCAAAGTAACGTTACTCCAGCCAAGTCAAAATACTACTGGGTGTCACACCATATGCACATTTGTATGATATTCACTCACCTTTTTTACCTTTGATTTTTCTTCTCTTATTCTTTCTTTCTAGACTAGGGATTTCAGGAGAAGATCCCTCCTGTAAGTAAAATCATCTATTAACAAGTAACAAGAACAATTTTGCCTAAATCAAGAAGTCGAACATCCATTGTCTTTTCAACCATTAGTTGTACACACAAAGAGCACACAATTTTTTTGCACATCCTCATATATCTCATCCTTTGCTCTGCTCTTAAAAGAGGGAGGACAACAGAGTGCCACATTTTCATCTCAACTAGGAAGAAATATTAAATAAGCCAACAGCTGCCTTCTTGCTCAGATGTTTAAGACCACACTAGAGTCAAGAGTTTCTGCTTTATAGTTGTAGTTGAAGACATAGAGGATTAAAAAGTGAGAAATTAAAATTACTGCTTTCTGAAAAATCATTTTGTGAAATTGACCAAAAAGATTTTTTTTAACCTTTGGATAAAGGACTGGACTGTGAAACTAATTCAGATTTAAGGATATCATCTTATGTATATAATTTTGGAAAAATGTTTTTATTTCCTTGCTTAACCATAAAACCAGGAACATCTAAGGAAGACTAATTTCTAATACAGGCTAGCTTCCATTTAAATTATGTTGTGAAACACTGAGATTCTTGCTACAAAACAAAGTACTTGCACAGAAATATTTTAACAGCTCTTGTTTACCAACACAGTATGCCAGGTACCAAATCAAATAAAGAGCATTTGTCATTCCTACTAATTGCAAAAATTATCAAAAGTCCTGCACTATGAAAGCAGAAATGGAAAATATTCCTACAGAAAATTAAGTCAAACAAGTAAATTAATTTCATGTTATCAATCTACAAGACAATCAGATGGGGAAAGTCCTCCTTGCACAGATCTTTCCAAAGCTGAATGACCATTGACAGGGAAAGAACCTTTTCAGCACACCAAAGCTGGGCAAAACTGCACACTTACTCCAGTTGCTCTTCGCTTCTTTCCAATTCCTTGGCTGTCATTCTGTTCAGTACCAGATGTGCAGCTACTGTCCGTGGCTGCATCTATGTTATTAGACGCCGCAAGAAGTGAGGCACCACTTGAAGCTGGACAATTTTCTTCTGAGATCTCTAGTACATTTTGTTTTTCAAGAAGAGGTGTTCTCTTCTCTGGGCTCTCCTGGTCTTGTTTTGTGAGGGCTGTGATCTCAGAGGTGGTCTGTAGGCTGTGACTTCTTCCGCTAGCCTCAGTTCTTTCAGACATAAAAGGTGACAAAGCAAGAGATGGTGTCTCCTCTTTCTGATCAGCCTCAACGTCAGTGCTTGCCTCATATCCAGATGTTTTGTGATGTGAGTGGCTGGCTGCAATTAGTTGCCTTTGCCCACTTTCTTTTATTTTGGCTTGTTCACTGAAAAAGCTATAAGCAGAAGGATTTCTGTCTGCTATGACACTGCTTTCAGAAAAGCTACGTTTTCTGGCTGAGCCAGACACTGCTAAGGAAATCCCTTCCCACTGGAATCCTTCTAGAGTAGACAGATCAGATTCTTCACTGAGTTCTAGACCCTCTTGTTCATTTTGAACAAGAGGCACCATTTCTATGCCAAACCTTTAACAAGATAAAAAGAAAAATAAATAAACAAGTTACAAGCCTGCTACACACGAAGAGAAGCCTCCTCTTCCCCAAATGTACATTACTGCTTTAAGAGATCTGGCAAGTCATTACACTGGTACTCTGCTTTCTACCTCACTTGGCAATGGAGTATCTTCTGTGTATCTCATAATCAGATTTAGTAGCTAAGAACTGACACCATGATTTTCAAGTCAGAAATCATGTTATTACAAATTATTCCACTCCAAGGTTGGAATAATCAAATGTGACATATGTTCAAGACACTTCAAATACTTCAGGTTTAAAGAAAGTTTCAAAAATGCAGTATTATATAATTGCTTCCTCAAATACAAAAGCAAACTGCATATCAGAATAAAAGATTAACAACTGAAGAGTGAGCATTGACACTGCTTGCAGCAATGCAAGCATTTCTTGTAATTCTGAATAAATGAGGAAATAGGCAACTCTCACAGCATTGTTCCCATCCTGATTGCATTTTTACATTCTTCCATTACTAGAACTTGAAAAGAAAGCACATTGTTACCATCCACATTTAGATATTAAAGTAACCATTATGAACTGATCAGAATCTTTTCTGAGCAGATTACTTTTACTGATCTATGGATAGACATTCATTTATAGCATCAATCAATAATAAAAACTCTGCATTATTTGCAAAAAATTTGCATTATTTCCAAAAATTCTGCAAAAGATCATAGCACAACAAGCTTCATTGTGAACTCTTTGTTTTAGGATTTTTGGAGTTCATTTTGGATATGGAAAAAACCAACCCTCCCTCCTTAACATGCCCTGAGAGGCATGGTTAGATCTCAAAGCTACCAACCTTGGTAAACCTTTGCCAAGTTCCTGTTTCTTCTTGGTTACCTGCTGGATGACCTGATCCCAGTTTACATTTCGCCGGGAAGCACTAAGAATCTGCCTGAGGGTAGGTTTAAGCCCCGACTCCTTCTCTGTCTCACTTCTCCGATGGCCGCCAACATTCCGAATGCGACGTGCGTTATTGAGGTTGGGCTCTGGGAGATGTGTTCCGACTTTGCTCTTCAGACTGATATGCCGTGTCAGGTCTCTTTGCAGAGAAGCAGGCAAGCCAAGTTTGCTCAAATCTGGAAGGAGGCCTACTGACTGGCTTCCTCCTTTTTGAAGCTCATTATCTGAAGGATTTTCTAAACCTTCCATTTCAAATTGATCATGTGACTTGACACATTCTTCATTCCCTTCCCCATCCTGTGAGGTTTTCAAATTCACATGCAAATGGTCCTGACTGCTTGATGAAGAAACTGTGGGTTCTACCTGAAATGTAAAATTTTTTAGCTCAGCAGAAGAAATACTTGAAGCAGATGGCTTTTCATCATCTTCATTTTTAGAGGTGGCAGTTCTACCTTCAGGAGTGTCATAGGATAAACAAGGACTAACAGAAGAATCCAACTTTTCAACTCTTGCTTCTGAGTTCTCACTTCCCATTAAATCATCACCACTCATTTCTTCGAATGAATCTGGTCTGAACTCCTTCTTTGGCAATGCTTTCCCAGTTTCTTCCCTATTCTGGTCACCTGTATCTTCGCAAGAGCTTAAGGGAGCATTTTGCAAGGAAGGCTTGGACTGAACATTTTTGGGATTTTGTTCTACTTCACTTAAGTTATCAATGGGCTCTCCAAGATTGCTACCAAGCACATCTTTGTTATCCTGCAAGTTACCAACACAAGCACCATGCAGCTTTGACGAAAAAGAGGAGAAACCGTTTGTTTCCAAGTTCAATGCATTCAAATGATTCTGCTCTTCACCACTTGTTGAGGATAACAGAAGCCTGACATTTTTTAAGAGACTGTTTGTGTCTTGCTTTGTCAAGGATAAATTCATATCTGTGATACTCAGAAGAGGGGATTTCAGTGATGGCATTCTATTACTTTTGCTATCATCTTCGTCAGGCTTTTCACCATTGGAACAGTCTTTCATTACCTTGCAAGAATCAAGGTGATCGGAGGTTCCATTAGAAGGGGAAGATGCTTCATGGTTTTTAAGTTTCGAAACATTAACATTAGCTTCACAAGTTTTTCCTTTCATTGATGAATCAGTAAGAGGCCTAAGTACAGAATCCATTTTATCTAAAGTTTTAGGAACATTATCTTCAGACCATGGTTGCTGCTCTGCAGTTTTCTGGGATGGGTAGGGAGTCCAGCGATATGTTTTATCCCTGGAAGGACTGACACTTTTTCCACTGGCTCTTGAAGTTTTGCTTTCTGGTTGTATTGTTGTACCAAAATCCAATGCCCCCTCAGAAGCAAGCTTATCACTAGTAAAATCAAGAAGGTCACTCCTATTTCTTCGATTTCTGTATGGCAGAACATCACATTTCTCTGGCCGCTTCCATGCATACCTTTCCTTACTGTATTTACTTGGCTCTGATGAATATGAATCTCCCGAGCTTCCATAATTCCAGCCATTTGCACCATGAGGATTTGGTTTCCAGTTTCCTCCATAATTCTTGGAATTCCAGCCAGAAAAATGACCTGTTTCTTCAGAGTGCCAAGTAGAATTTCTTTCCCTGCCACCATGATGCCAATTTGATGTTCCTCCTCCCCGCCCACTTAGATGCCAAGCATTTCCAGAATTCCCATAGTTATGTCGCTTTGAAGGGCTTCCTGAAACATTCTGGTGCCAGCCAGAGCGCCCCCTTGCACCACCTGAATGTCTGTTTACACTAAGGTTCCTCTGAGAGTGTGAAAATTTGCCCTGTCTAGGACTAACATAATCATCCTTTTCCCACTTCCAGTCCCTCTGTGATGCATTACGATGATGCCACGATGACTGATCATAAGCTTCTCTTTCTTTGTAAGCAGCTCTTTCTTCTCGCCTTCTCTGTGACCGCCTATCATCACATTCTAATTCTTGGTTTGCACAACTCGGTTCCGTTTGCCTACAAAAGAATTGAGAAAAGCCTAAAATCTGATGCTATTCTACTAAAATCCAACAGTCCACAAGCTTCATGAATTTTATTTGCACTGGGAACAAAATATTTTTTTAAATTATTTATTATAAAAAGAAACGGATACTTTTTTAGCAGCTTTGCTGTTCACTTTCAAAACTAATGTTGTACCGCAACTTAAATACAATAATTTCAAAATTTCTCTTACAAGAACAACTGATTTGGTGCAGGGACAGTTCAATAGACTAATTCTCAAATACTTGTCTGTAACTTGCAAGATTACCATTTTTTTATATTTACTATTGAACTAATAAGAAACTACTAGAAAGAAAGCTTCTGTATGTTGTATAATCTTCATAATTTGATCAATCTTGGTAGATAGAAAACTCAGCAGTGACATAATTATTTTTTCTGAAAACTATTCTGCTAGTGTTAGATGGTGTAACCAGAGCGAACTGATATAAAACAGAGGAAAGTTAGGCTGAAAAACCTGTTGAAAACCTGCTGTTTCTTAGTGTTTATTATACTTACTGGAGAGAACAACTGACATGATGGCTCAGTTTATAAAGCTTAAGTTAAAACACAGATGTAAAACATCCATAAAGATGTACCAAAGATACAAAAATAATTTGTCTTGTTTTAACCAAGAGACTGGAACAGTCCACAGCATGCAATGCTGAGTCTGTATGAGCCTTCCAGCAGCACTATCGACTGCCCTTTGGACAGTACTTGTGCTTGGCAACTTATCACAAACACATGGCAAACTATCACATGTATATTTAAAGATAAAGGCTCCCTTAACAGCTACAGCTATTCCCAGGGTCAACAGTCTAAACATTCTAAGTATCTATCCTACCAAATGAGGAGTTTTTATTAAAAGTTTTTTTCCAGAAACTGATTACAGAAATACATCCATTCTAGATCCCTGGACAAGAGAGACAGTAAACTTTCAAACTACGGCTCGAAACCAATTGATTTGAGTAAACTGAAAATTCACATTGTATCTCCTTTTATGTTTTTGATACATTCCAGTTCTGCTAAGAGATTCACAAGTAACTACTCTAATGAAAAATGGCCTACTGTGCAAAATAATCTGAGCTCTAAGACAATTCAAACAAGCGATGTCTAAGTGACACAGTAAATTCTAAGAGCTGACTCAACTAGATTACAATCTAATGGAGACAATTTTGCTGAATCAGTAACTTAATCCTTGTACTTTCTGGTTTTCCTCTTCTCCAAACCAGCATCCAGCAGACAGAGATTTTCTATGGTTTCAGCTGCTGCAGAGCAACACTGCACTGACAGCATTACTCTTTTTTCATAAGACAAAAAGGAAAAGTGAGACTTTTGCTACCTACTTTAACCAGTATGAAAATATTACAGCTGTGCAGTGCAGGGACACACTAGTATGAGAGAGTGATGTCAAAACCAAATAATCTCCACAGATTTCAACATCTGGAAACACTAATTCAAATTTCTAGCCACAGCAAGCAGAAGCTTCTTTTAAAAACCATATGCCTCTTTAGTACCACCACCATGGCATAAATCTATTCGAATAATATATTCCCAACTGGAACATCACACAAGCAATGCACACGTGCATATTTTCATGTAAAACAAAACCAATACTTATTACTCTCTGGAGCCTTCTATTTCATAGTGAGCCACTGTAACTATGTTTAGCTAATGCTAAGCAGCAACAGTAAAACAGATAAGAAATTTTATTCAAGGATTATGGGATTTCAATGACATTTACAGAATAATCCAATTCATTTTATAACAAAATATGTCCAGCAGCAGTTTCTAAAAGGCCAGGTTCCTACAAACAACCTCCACTGTAAACAATATTAGCACTATTAAGCCTTTCAGTCAAAAAGGTATCAAATACTAAAATAAAAACATTAGGGCTCTCAAAACACAAGACTGTTTTTACCCATAATGAAGAATTATTGTATTTCCTTACTAGTAGTAGAGGAACAGGACAAGAACATTAAGTAGAGTCACACTTACATGTTGAAACTACAATATCCACACAGGTCTCTTGGATTGTTCTCAAAACAAGTACATTGGCTGAAGGCAGTTTACATTTCATAAGCACCTAAGCCTTAGGAGTGCATCCTCACTGTGGTAAAAGCAATTCTACAACCTAAGAGGAGAAAGGAGAACTCACCGGCTCCGTTCCTTCTTTAGCTTGATTAGTTGAATGACTTCTTTGTCAAGGTATTCTTCTTCTGCCTCTTCTTTCTCTTCATCTTTTCTGTCATGGGCATTAACATTGTCTTTGTGCAGCTGACTGGAGATGTGCTTGGCATACGCTGACAAACCCACCAGTGTCACCCTGCACACCCGGCATTCATGGCTGCTATCCCTAGGAAGAGAGGCAGAGGGTGGACTTTCAACACTGCCAACTGGCATGGCAGGTACCTCTGGTCTTACTTTGTTTCCTCTGAACGTGCCTGAGTTCAAGGCAACTAGGTTTTGCTCAGTATGTTTAAGTTATTTGAATTCTCTGGCTTTTTCTCTCAAGGTTTAGTTCTTTGATGGTCAGTTTTTTACAAGATTTTTTTCCAACAATCAAGAGGTAAAAGACTTGATAATAAAGCTGTGCTAACTGGGAGGAGGAATTCTTCTTGAATTGTTGTACTTAAAATCTTTTCAGAGGAAACATAGTGAGCGAGGAGGCAGAATGAAAGGCCTCCAGAGCTAGCAGGAGCTCTGAAGCCCATCCATGCTGCCAGCTGCACTGGGGAAGCCTGGTGACAGTTTCTACATTTAAACCCTGCCTTGAGCCTTCCCCCAGTGAAATTTAGAATAGGGAGGAGGCAGTACATGGATACAGCCAATCCTGATACAACATAACCTAAACTGGGACAGCTGAGACTGCTGCCTGGAATCCAAAGCCTCCACGGCACAGTGAGTGATGGCAGGGTGTCTTCAGTTCACTGTGCTTTATTTGGTTCAAGTGTGCTATGAAGTCTGCTTTCTACTTTGGAGGACTTATCTTAAAAAATATAGAAATAATTTCAACTGGAGAAAGTTGACAGCTGTATCAGACAAATGGCTTTACTCATGTTACTGGATTAAGGTTACAAGATTTTTTAACTTTTTTTTTTCTTTTTAAGAAATTCAGACTACTAAAAACACCACATTTGCATTTGTTCTTCTGACAAATCCTTCGAAAACTCCAGTGTTAAAGAAATACATTGTTAATTTCCTAAACAAGGAAAATACGTTCACCAGATTAAAAAAATAAAAAAAAATCACAAAAAAATTGATCAGAGCATACTTCACTGCAAACAACTCAGCAGGACCAATACAGGATTCACTGACTGCCTCCACAATGCTTCTTTCAATTCTGCCAGCTAATTCATAAAAGCAGATTTGTATGTCCCCATGTAGTGCTTGAGACCAAAGTCTTAGAGCATAAGCATTACAACACAACATACAGTACATGACTAGTGTCAAGAAAATGGGATCCATAAAGGAAAAAGACAAACATGAATCCTTGTTTTTTTAGTGAACAGTTAAAAATAAAATGAGAGAAAGCTCAAAAGATGTACCTTCACTCAAGATATTAAGGCAACATTCTTATCAGCGGTTAATCAAGTGTCAGCAGCTATGTTTTATTTATCCTGAATATCAGTGGTTTTCCCTACTAACATAGTTGATATTTAACCAATTCAGACACACCTAGAGATGGTTTTATTTTAAACACCCTAAGTATTAAAAATCATAATTTTTACGTTTAATTATTCTGTATGTTGCGGCCTAATTAGTTTCAGGTTAAACATTAAGATAAATTTCATTTATGATGTCAGTAGCTTCCAAATTTAGCTTGTATTTTCCAGAATTAAGAGTCCCTAATTTTGTACACTTCACACTTACTAATAAATATTCAAAGCCCAGATCCAATATATTGTACTTTGGGCTATCTTATTAATGCAATAAAGGTGACCAAACCAGTACATTTTATTAATGTCATTGGAAGAATCCTCTTCACACTCATAAATGGCACAGCTGTGCATAGCTAATAAGAATTATTTTTAACTTAGATCATCACACGAGGCAAACTGCAAATAGAAAGTTGGCTTCTCGCTGAAAAAGATGCTCTCTTTACATAACGTTCCACTTCAATCATAAGGACTCTTCAATGAGAAACACACCCCAGTGGTTCTAATGTGGTACTAATTAGCTTTTAAAGAACAATCCACATCCTTCATAAGACCCACATTTCAATTCTTTCATAAAACTTTTACCATCCTCATTTATAGACTAACTAAATAAATGCAAAGTTTTATTTACTTTGTACAAAGCCAGTGAGTTAACAGTGGGACTGGAGGACAAAAAATTTGTTTCTATCATTTCTAACTTGCAAGTTACTAATTACAAAGCTGTGGCTCTTGTACCAACTGACAGTCTGAAAGGACAAGACTCAGGTGGGTAGGGACAAGACTTCTCTGACCTGCCGTTAATCTATATGAGCCTAAAGAAAAAAACAACTTACTTTTCTTTATGAACAACTGCTTTAATTGAAGATAAACTGGCTAGGAGTTCAGATAGCTACACTTAGGGGAATTTAGATTTACTTCAGTTCTATACTTTTCCCATTAATACCATCTAGAACAAGCACAGTCCATGACACACTGATCATGTCTACAAATTCCCCTACCATACAGGAACACCACACAATCTCAGTTGTTCAACCAGACGGCCAAAAGAAGTTTGAAGTAAACATGACAAAAGCATTCTCAGTATGAAAGCATCCAAGAGCTTTATTTACTGGATGTGTACTTCAGACTGTAGACTCAATGTCCCTTGTACAAGAGCACTATTTCACTTTCAACTAAAAATAAACAAAACCCAAATACGCTACGGTTTTGTACTTGGCGTCCAATTCTCCTTATACATCACATGGAAGGAAGAGTCTTAAAATGTTTCAGAAAATTATTCTAGTCCTTGAGATTACTAAAATAACTTTAAAAGGAAAAAAAGTATGAATCAATGCATGAGTTTCCTTTACCTCTTCCATACAGGAAGTCTGAAAAGTGACTTCTAGTTGGATATTAAATTTCAAAGCAGTAAGATGTTGATACTACACACATTTAAAGGGTATTATCCTTTGTTAGACAATTCAGCCACATTTAAATGGTATTATCCTTTGTTACACAATTCAGCTGCACTCACGAGGTTGTTGCTTGTGCTTCACATTTTCTACTTGAAGTACACAACTGTAAAAGACACCTATAAGACTTCTAATTGAACTTAAATGGGAGGAAGAAGAAAGGGCATGAGAGAGAGAACAAGGCTGCTGTTGCATCGTGAAAAATTAAGTTCATTATTTTGAGAACAAGCATCTTCTGTGCATTCTTCTGAAAGAAGCAATGAAGACAGATAGATTAGTAATAAAAAATGTTATGATTTATATGAAAGAAATTTAACTTAACATCAGTCCTATGGAAACGGAAAACCAAAAATTGTCCAAACATTTGCAAGTCACTGCACACATAACATAGGACTTCTAGAAGTTAGTGTTACCTTCCAGAGCCACAACTAAACTAGAAACAACAATAAAATGCAGAAGGCCAGAAATAAGATGCCAAAATGAATGACATTTCAGAATCATTGTCAGAAGAAGACAGTCCAGAACAGAAATGCTCCACAAGTCAGCTTCTAGTGCAGAGAGCATTCTGCTTTTTTCCCTGGATATAAGATACATGTCTTGAAAAAATGAATCCCCCACACCTCAAAGAGTGGAAAGGGGATTACTTCTAGTCCTTTAAAAGGTGTTTAAAACAAATTTGTCATTTCCATATAAAGTTTGTGCGGCAAGATGATTAAAAATTAGTTTGTAGATCCAATACTCTAGTATTTGACTATATCTGATCTCTGTGGCTACCTCAAAATCCGTACACCTGAAAACACTTATAAGTGTACTCTGGTTGCAACCTGATTCTCTAGTATTAGGGTGATATTTGAATATCCCTTAACTCGCTCTTTATACTTTCCAAAGGTTTCAAATAAAACAAGGAAACCTTAAAGAAAACACCATCTACCATGGTTAGGTCTCTTAATCTATTAACTGAATCACAGTGGCAAATGACAATCACTCAAGCAGATATCATTCTCACAGTGCTTTAAAAGATCAAGAATTGTTTTTACATCATTGAAAACTTAAAAAAAACCCCAAAATTCTGACAAAGGCAGAAATCTAGTGCTTGCAAAAAAAAAAAAACCAAACAAATCAAGCATAAAACTCCAAGAATGAAGTAATTTTATTTCACTGCAGTCAAAGCAATGCAGGTGAGCTTTCTTTCACATCATTTTTTGCCTCCTGAGTTTCTGACATCATGAGAACACATTCATTACCAGCTTTATGACAAGGCACGCTACTAAAGTGAAGCATAAAAATAAATTGTGCAATTCAGCCTGTATGGGAAATAGGTCACAAGTTCTTCCAGAAAGTGACATACAAAATGGCACAGGGAGGAAGGATGCAAGATTGTTCTCATACCTTCCCTTCAAGTTTTCCAGTTCTCTGTGGTGAAGCATGCTTCTCATGTGTTCTTCCATCTCCTACAACACGTGGAAAAAAAAAATTGATCAAAATAAAATAAAATAAAATGCTGTATCGTGTCTGAAAAGCTCATTTTTGAGAATTCTCCTGCCTTGCACAAGGGTGTACTCTACTCCTCCAGGGCTGTAGCACCTGCCATTCCTGTTTCTGTGACTATGAAAGCACAATTAGGCACGCTTTCAGGAAGCTATGATACCTTTCCCAAGAAGGACACATGTGAGTCATTAAAACTCAACACAAAGGAAGCAGAATTCCAGGATAAAGTCAAATTACAGCGCATGTAGCAATGCTTATTAGACTGATTTTTGACAAATCACTGGTGAGAATCATTTTAATTAAAGTCTCATTGATACCACTCTTCAGAATCTCAGTACTTAAAACAGTTTCCCTGTGCAATCTGAGCAGTTTCGCTTTTATTTTGTTGTAAATTCTTAATCACATACTATTTTACTCAGCCAGACACTTCAGAAATGAAGATGTCAGTTGGTTGTTTACAGCAACCTTGATCCATGAACTGCAGTACTATTATACTTCCTATTGAAAGGGAACTGCCGGAAGAGAAAGAACATTGATCATTCAGCAAAAAGAAGCAGCCCAGATGAATTAACTTTCTTTTGGTGTTTGACAATCTACAAAGATCAGATACTAGTCACTATCCTCTTTAGGCCTTGAAATCCTATCTGCAAAGCAAAAGGAACATCTTCAGCCTTCAAGAGTTGTGTGCATTAATACACCAGCATTTGCCACATCTCCACATGCCATGTGGCTAAACAATACATGAAGGTCCATTAACAAACACTCAGATCCAATGCAGACTTTGCATAAAGACACAGCACACAGAAGATGGACACGAAAATGACACATTAATGAAAACACGTGCTGTGCAACACAATTCCATTTAGCTCTTCCATGTGGAAACACAGACCTCCCAAAAGGAATCTGAAAAAATCTGTATTACAGTATTCTTCCCATATCACAATTCACAGCCAAATGGCGAGTGCTTTTCACTTTAGTATCTTTATAAAATAATATAAAAAACTTCAAAGACCTCCATATTTTTAAACATTCATAATCAAGCACATTGCAGAGCTCATTTCAAGAAAGATACTTCAAAGCACATGCAAATATATTCTTTGATTTGAGATAGACTTAGGACAATATATACCTATACCTAAAGGAAAATTGTACTTAGCACAATTTTAAAATGGAAGCATTTCTCATACGCATTCCATATTAATATCTACTGATGCATGTCAAGCACGAATTATTTACCTTTTTTGAGTTGTACACAATGTGACATAATGCACATTTCCGTTGCTGAACCATGCTTATTACTCTGGAAATATCTTATCCCATACCTGAAAATAAAAACAATTTAAAAGTAACCAACATTCAGGATTACTTGTTTCATTAATTTATTTTACTAAAGAAAGTAAACAAAGTTACTGTTCATGAAAACTACTGCAGCTTATGAGAGTACATGCCTCTCATGCATAGTCAACATTCATCAAAAAAATATAAGATAGTTTTGAACAGTCATCTAAAACATCCATAATAAAAAGTAGCTTTCCCTTTCTTTCATTTTGTTCCTTATCATCCAACACATGGTACTTATTCAACAGCCAGAGATCTATAGGAATCCTCTCAGCTACTCAAATTAGATTAACCAAACACTTTTCAAGTAGGATTATGACAGGGAGATAAGGAATTGGGAAAACCAAGCAGGGCAAACTCAGATCTTTATTTTAGTACACAGAGCTGCTCAAGGATGATATTTAAGGCCATAGGAAAATGAAACAAAGGCCATTCATGATGTCAAAGACCACTAGTCTTCAAGTTTTATCAATCCATTTACTCACCACAAAATAAAACTTGAAGTGATTTAAATTCAGTATTTTTCTCATTAGCCTCTGTAAGAAGTACACATGCAAGTACTGAAATACTCAATTTAGACAGCATTTTAACACCAATCTACTTAAGACTTGCACACATGCACATAAAGGCAGTAGCAGGTCAAATTAAATGTCATGTGTATTTTATCTTAATGTTTAACTCATAAGGAGTGCAATTAAATTAGAGAGTCTAGGTTACAATGCAAAGACAGCTATGTCTGTTTAAATAACATAGTATTTTGCACTTATCTTTCTCTTAAAATACACTAAAATGCAGAATGCCCAAGCATTAACGTAATTTTTTATTGACTTGGCAGAGGCAGTTCCTCACTCTAAATTGGAAATAAATGTATTTTTTTAATACTAGGCATTTTTGTATCTGCACAGAAAAATACAAATCCTTTCAAGTTTTGCTATCTTATATTAGGTAACTTCAGAGCTAACTTAGCTAGTAGCATCAAACTTAACCTGCAAGAGCCTTCAAGAACTCTTCTGACAGCTGACTCTACAAAGTTAATTCTAATTATTTAACATCAACCTTCTGTATCAGGGACATCAGAATCTCCAAATCTGGTACTGACTAAAAGCTTTGAGCAAAGGGCAGGAACAGGATTTTTACCAAATCCAGATCACCTAAAGCAATTCTGATATTCAGTTGTTCTGTCCAACTGTAAACAAAAATCAGCAAGTAAAAATCACAACCCTTTAAGTCCAAAATGTAGTTCTTTGACAAGTAACTCTTTCCCTACAGATTTGCATGTCCATTTATACATAAGGTACCAGCATCTGTCCAGTTTAAAAGGGAAGAAACAGAGAGCTGCAGTAGCACTTCCACCATTAGACAACAGAGAGTTTTGTCCCTAAAAATTCTACATCCTCACACTAAAACAAACACACTTAAAACACAACAGGAGATTCAGTCATCTAGTGTTCCCTAACCACCATTCTTGATCTCCCTGAGATACCTGATAGTTTTTAATATGTATTTTTTAGCTTCACCACATGGGCCCCTGATATATTTGAATCATTAGTAGCAGCTGTTTATTTTGACATGTAACCCCCAACAAAAGTGTAAGATTATACAAAACTTTGCAGCCTGCATATAATTCATATGGTATCAGTGATGTCCATGCAAAAGCACCTGCCTTCATGGAAGGTCAGGATACAGAAATACTATCTTTTGGAACAAATTATTTCAAAAGCATTTATAAAGATCATAACTTGTTTTTAAACATATTTCAACTGAGCCAGCAGTTAGGGAAAGTTTAAGCTAATGTGAGTAGAGACAGAAAATGAGATATTGCAGACTCCTGATCCTCTAGTGACTTATTGAGTATAGCTGCACATCATCAATATACAGTTTATGCACAGATCCGTGCAGCTGCAACAGATCTAAAGGAATTACTAATGATCACACACAAGCAACAAATGTTTAGATGCCTATCCAACATAGTAAAGCTGGTTTAATGCAATTAATATGGAAGTACCCATGGAAAGCAAGGCTGCTAATCTTTGCACCAATTTCAGACACTTCCTTTTGCATTAAAATATTCTGTACTCTCTCAACATTCTTCACTGGCACTACTTTGTAGTTTAGTGGAGTAATAGCCTACATGTGCTCAAGATCTCATTCAAGATTACCCAAGTATTTACAGAATTCATTCTGCACTGGGGTGAAAGCAGCATGGGACTTAAATCAGGAGAAGCAGCCCAGTTAGCATGGAACATTAAAAAGCTTCCACCAGCAGAGCTAACATTACACCTGTTTTGGCTAATTAAAACATACAGTAACTATACACGATTACAGGAAGAGTTTTCAGCAAACTGCCCAATCAGCTGGGCATTACTTATGACAGAGTACTAAAAATACTAATAGAATTCAAATGCTATTGGATGTCACTATGAAAAGGGAAACTTTCAACTCTACAGAGAGAAGCCCTTGAAGGCACGGACTCAGAAATAAAGAGATTCGGTAGATGTTACAGGGTCTGGGAGAACACAGACACACATTCTATTTCCAGATCACCTCCTGACTTACTGTCTTACATAGATATAAGCCCCTTCCATCATCCCTTAGCTTTCTCCCAAATGCTGCTAAACCTATAAACCCCACAGTTCACTTTAATTAAGTACTTCAATTTTACTGGAAAAGAACTTCCATGAAGTAGTTTAAATGACATAATAAATCAAAGGTATTTCCCCAGTCACTAAGCAAAATCAACAAGAACCAGACAGCTTTTGAGCCATGTAGTCAATGCATTTTCTCTCATCATATACCAGTCTGTTCAATCTCAAAACTTCCATTCTTCATATAGAAACTTCAGAAACAGAGCTCTCTCTAGATAAATGCGGGCACATTTGAATTCTTAAAAAAAAAAAAAAAAAAAACTCCAAATACTTTAAACTTAAACAACCTTCAAGCTTTTATCAAATATAACACTTTGTGCTTTTGAAATCCTTAACTTGCTGTATAACACATAAGATTACTTAGATTACTTTTTATGGGGCTTGAGTAGGAAGATGAGCTACTCTAAAAAAATGAGCAAACTGCAAGCAAAGATAAGATTTTACCAAAAAGACCCCACCACCATATAAAAAGAACACGTTAAGAGCATAATGTAAAGCCTTTGAAACAAATGAGATATTACAACTTTCTATTTTGAGAGAATGTAACTGTTCAACGCGTGATTTTTTATTTGTTTGTTTTAAAGGGAAGGGATGCATTTTACATCTCTGTGATGTAAACACAACTTGCCCATAAACTACACCTGTACTGAGCTTGGAAACACCACACAGTTTTAATTAAATTAAGCAAGTCTGCTACAGACATTTTGGAGAACTCTTCTCACAAATAAAAATAGTCTACAAAGAAAATTAGGCTTTAGACTACTTCCTGCTACAACATCCATTTGTCCACAGTTATTCAACCTTACCGGATAACATACATTAAAAATGTATGCCAAGATTAAATCTGCTACAGATTAGTGGCTGAACACTCTGACTATATAAAGCCACAAGTGCCATGGAGTGGGGTGTGCAGCCTGGCATTCCAGCTGCCTAGAAATCTTCAGCAGGCTTCAAAGAGATCAGCAGTGCTGGCCTGTCTAAATGCCTGCCTAAAAGCTGCATGTCCCTACAGAGAGCAGCGGAAACTCAACAGTTGAGAAGAACAGGAGCACAAATTCACTGTGCAGAATGTTCTGTAGCAACATGCTCAGCTCCTTGCAGAGATGTCATTCCTAGTGCCTTAGTGACCTCTCTCCTGCAGCAACCAACTGCACACATACCAGCTGAACTGGAGAAGAGTAACACTAATAATACAGAGCCCTATGCTCAAATTTCATCACCTCCAGCAGAATTTACATGGAATAAAGCACCTACACTCACAGACTACCTTCCCTTCCAAGATTTGTTGCCCCTGAAGCATCTGAATTCACCATGCATCCCCTGCTACACCATAACTTCCACTAATTACCTTAACCCTACTTCTGGGCACATGCGTGAGGCACTAACTTTCCTTCTAAGAGATGTTGATCTGTGCAACATAACCCAGGCAACAAAAAAAAAGCCTTAAGGACTTACTAAAGTTAAGTCATGACTAACAGCATGATTCTCCTCCAGCACACTGTCAGGCACTGTACGAACTACTTTGCAGTTGGTTTCTTATTTTTACAGGGCAAAGAAGAAAACTATATTGCACTCCAAAAGTTAAAATACTTGTACCAGAAGCAAAACTTTTGAGGTAGATTTCTTCCTGCTTTCCAAGATTTAATTTCATCCATGTGACAAACTAAGAGTAATCTAGACCCCTGAGCCCTGAAGCAGCACCACTATTGTAGTGGGTTGAATCTGAGTTGATAGACAGAATTTTAGACCAATGGCGCTTCTCACAATTTACACATTTAAACCGCACGAAAAGGCGGGAGTTTCTCTTGTTCCAGCCCGCCTGAGGGAGGTGGGGGAGGCCTGAGAGCCTTCGGGCCCCACCGGGCTGGACCGGGTTGGGCTGGGCCGAAGCCCCGGCCCCTTTCCCCTCTTCCTGATGCCACAGCACAGACCCCGGGTCACTGGGGGAGGAACCATCCCAGAGCCCAGGCGGCTAAACCCAACCATGGACTGCCAGACAGCTGGACCCAGCCATGGACCGCCAGACAGATGGACCCAGCCATGGACTGCCAGACAGCTAAAAATCTTTCCAGAGCAGCTTCTTGGGACCGGCGGGTCCCCCCTGTTCTCCACATGGAGCCGACGGGAGCCTCCTTTCTGCAGCCAGCAGCACAAAAACAGCGAGGCTTTCTTCACCATAAAGCCTGAACAAGAACACCCTTCAACACAGAGGTTTCGGAGTCAGAGAGAAGCTGAGCCATGTGAGACGGAGCTGGAAATGGCGACGGAGAAAAGGGGCGGTGCCGCGTTCCTCGCGCGGAGCTTAAAAATACTTCTGGCATGTGGTGGTAAGAAACTGTAATATCTCAAACTGTTTGTCTCTTTAATCCATTTGAAGTACATGGGGGGATGGAAGACTTACACGTGGCCCGTGAAGTTTGTGAAGAGTGCCTATGCCAGGATATATATAGAAGCAGTGAGAGGCTTTTAAAGATTTGTAGCAGAAAAAAAAAGCCTTTGTGTTCAGGACAAAATGACCCATCCTTAAAAAGATTGATAACCCCATGTGATGGCCCAGGTGTGGCAGTGTGAAAAAACTGATATTTTTTCACAGAAGAGATGTATTACACCACAGCAGATTGTTTCTTTCTGGGCAGGTCTGTTGTTGGGGACAGTTTGAGAAACCATGTGAAGCAAGAAGAAGAAACCCTTTTTCCTTAAGCATAAGACAGAGACTTTTCAAGAACTGTAACACTGACTAGAATCCTATGTTGTGTTATCTTGTGTGCTAGTTAAGAGTAAAGTGCTGAGAAGAAGGGAGCAAGGGGGAGGGTGTGTGTGTTTTAACTTCTTGTTATATCTTTTAACTTTTAATTCTGTTAGTAATAAAACTTTCTCCTTGTACTGCGACCATTTAAGTTTGAACCTGGTTTTTTTGCCTCGCAGCTATCTAGTTTTCCTCAATATTTTCTTATTTTGTTTTCCTTATAAAATAACTGATATTTTAGATGCTTGACGCTTACTTGTGTCAAACCACAACAACTACACAGCAAATGTTATAATTGGGCAAACAAGTGTTCAACTGTTTTGACATCAAGCCAGAAGACTTGTTTCACAGATCAAAGTTCTTTAAGTCCCTGTTAAAAGCAATAAAATTTACTTCACTAACTGACCTAGAAAACATCTAGCAGAAACTGTTTGAATGCTATCTATCCCATGAGTATGGCTGGGATTATTACAATATACAGGGAAAGTCTGCTGGAGATAGGGACACCACAGAGAAATAGCTCAAACAGACCAGTGCAGGCACAAAACAACTGGCAGGAACACAAGAGTTTTCATTGACTTATATTTTATTTAATGTAAATCTAAGAACAGGGCATGGACTTAAACAACATATACACTTAAAGCCACAACCAAATCACATATTTCCAACTCCTATTCATAAGCAATGCTATTAATTTCCTAACATACAAATTAAGTTTTCCTTTAAATCAAGATGATTATTTCTCCCTAGTGAAACTAAATGCTTTATTGTTATCTTACTCATGAGAACTTTTCACACACCAGAAGATTCAGGAATATGTTCTGTCTAAATTGGAATGGAGAGCTGTTCAGCATTCTGCTGTATGCTGTCACTTAGAATACCTAAAATCCACATACCTGGAAAGCTCCTGTTTTCTCCTATACTCCTTGTTTGGTTTAAGGCATATGCAAGTTTTGTTTTCTTCAGATGTTTTCCTCAAACATCACATTTCCTGAGCTTATTAAAATAGTTATTCCCCTTTCCAAACTGCCCAAAGCACTTTAAAAGAATTTTTCAGAAGCAGACATAGTACTCCAGCAAAGAACCCTATTAGCACCCTTAGGAGAAGGGAGTTGTCTGCGTACCCCTACTACTATCACAGCCTCAAACATAAATGATAATGACCGAGACAACAAGGAACATAGTAATCCACAAGACGTGGGGAAAACTACCTAATTAAAAGTTAGCTTGAAATATTTAAATCTAATAATTTAAATACTTCTGTGACTTACAAAAGAATTCACATCAGCTTATTCTGATAACCTTGAGTCACTTTAAAAAGGGTCTTCACTACAGAGATCCTTAAAAGAATGACAGAAATACCCACCACTTAATTGTACACTTATTTCTGTAACATTTAGTTGTATCATTTTTTTCTCCTTCCTAGGATATTTAAGCTCATAATATCCTTCATAAGTATGCATATGACATCTCTTTCATGATAATGAGCTAAGACCAAGGACTCAAAATCCACATCAAAACAGATTACTCTATACATCCCATTTGTTGCAGTTCCACAGAAGCAGGTACCTGGCCTTGTCAAAATAATTCAGGTTCCCTAAGAAAAATTTATATAGACACAAGAGAATAAGCAAGAGAGCATTCAGTAAGTAATTGGGCTTCTTCTACTTAGAGTGTCATTACAGAGTATGAAGAATCACTGGAGAGTGATTTGAAGCACTCAAATCAAGATAACCAAGTCATTCTTCCGTACAAAGAGCTTTCATGACAAGAAAATTCAAGTTAAGGATTCCAAACACTAAGATAGTAGTTATTAATGTCCAGGTAATAGATAGAACTACAGGGCTCTATCTAAATTATCACATCACTGTAATGCAGTTTGTCCCAGGGCTGAACACAAGCAGCTCTACCACAATTGGATCAAAGTGTAAAATAGTCTAGGACTGGATGAAAGAAACCCCAAAACTTACATTACAAATATAAAATACATTTTCATCAAACCAAAGTTACTTGTAAGACATAGTATCCGTTTACTTGGCTAGAATCAGCTCAAGTCAGACACCACCTCAAATCTTATGACACCATCTGGTGGCAGAGTTCACAGAAGAGAACTACCAGATGTTAAAAAGAGCTTTAATAATTTAAATTTGATTCTGAACAAATTCAAATTTGATTCCAGATATCTTACAAACTTTTTCTTTACAAGATAAGGTGGAAAGAAAATTGATGGAAAAATACCTTCATTTGACCTAGATACTACAAGTTGTGGCATCTCTGTACACAATTTAGGTACGCATTTACAGGACAGTGACTGCTGATACTCTTTGTACCGGATTCACAGCCCTGCAGGAATTAAGATGTCTTTAGTGGCCACCTCCTCAAATACGTGACATTTTTGCACACAGGGAGTAGAAGATACCTGAAGCTTGATCACAGTGACCAAACTGACTAGGGTAACATACGAACATAATTTGGCTAAAACCAGTGTCTTGTTCTAAACTGAAAATGCCAAAATACAGTAGCTATTTAGCTAACTTTACATACAGAAATCAGTCATTAGTGGAACATTCACAATAATGCAAGTGCAGCTGCCTTGCACTACCACTTCAGCTGAAGTCAAGCAAGGACTTTAAAAAAACCAAAACATAATTCAGTTGCTTTTAACAGAAGGGACTTCAGGATAGAAATCTATTTCCCAAGATAAGAAGATACAGTGCACATTGTACTGGCCCTTAGAGCCTGCAATAGCAATCCCAAATAGTGCAGTGCTAATGGGAATAAACTTCTAAACTTCAGCAAAGCCACTAATCAATTTTTTGGAAGGCTTAAGAGTTCGGGGTATTTTTTACACCAGGTTCTGTCAGTTCAGCAAAACAGTCAATTAGTTTAATGCAGTAATTGAGGTTTAACTGACAGAAGTAGCAAATAACTGAAGAACAGCAATAAGTAGCAGAGATACAGGAAATGCAAGCCCAGAAACTCATGTTGAAAACAAAGTCCACTAATTCTCAATTCTCTTCTCTCTCAGGTTACACCACCTCAGAATGTATCTGTTCTTTAAAGTTGCGTTTCATCAGGTGTAGGAGGGAAGGTGAAAAGGAAAGCTCTTTACTTGCATGAGAAGACTGTTACCAAATCACCATGAATGAAGTATACTGAAGTAAAAACTTTAATCATCAATCTCTTCTATCCAATGTTTCATAAACTTTTACGAATTGACATTCATAAGCACCCCAGAACAGCTATTAATACAAGTTTGGATTTGAATGACGCTGTGTGCAATGACGAATGATTACTTTCAAATACCTCATATTTCATCACATTATTATGACTTGCTTCATGCTGTCAATCCCACTCCTTTTAGATTACCAGACATTTATCACCAAACTCATACATGCTTTCACTACAACACATTTTTAGATATTTGCTTACGAGGAAGGCAACTAAGCAGCTCTGTACTCAGTCACACTTTATCCCTGGAAACACTTCCAGCAAGTATGAAGAGGCAGCAGAGCAGTTACACACCTGGGACAGAGAGCCTCCCGCTCTAACAGAAGCTGTTATACAGCAGGATAACAAAGTTCAGGCATCACGACGGCAATATGGGATGCTCACAAGGCAAGACAAAGCGTATGTCCGCCCCACGCCGACATGCCCGCTGCCGCAGCCCCTCTAGGCCGGGCTCGCCCTGCTGCCCTCCACAGGCCGCCCACTCCACCAGAGCCGGAGGAACGAACCCCCACCACCCCCGGCCGCCTCCACAGCACTCCCCGAGCCTTTTGCTCCGTGCAGCCCCAGTACTCACGGATCGCACCCCTCGTCAGGGCAGCGGCCCGGCAGCCCATCCCCCTGCGGGACCGAGGAGGCACGGCCAGCACGGCCCCGGGACCCGCCGCCCGCACAGCACCGCGCCGGGCCCGGCCCGCACACTGCGCGCGGTTTTGCGGGGCCGCAGTACAGCCCAGCCAATGGGACAGAGCGGAAGGCGGCCGCGCTGCACGCTGGGAGGCACGCCTGCGTGCCCGCGGGCCCTGCCGGGAAATGTAGTCCTGGCAGCAGCTGGACGGTGATGGCTAGCCGATAGGCCGGTGAACTTCTTGGCGAGGGCACCGGCACTGGCCGGCTGGGGGCATTTACCAACCGATAATGATAATAGATGTTATTGTTGTTGTTGTGTGTAAATACAGCGCTATAAACACGCCTAGTGCCACGTGTTACCGCTCTACGAAGCACACGCTGCCTACGGCGGGTACCTCAGCAGCGAGCAGCCATGGACATCACGCTGGGCTGCACCGATCAGGGCGGCTGCGCCTGGGAAATCTGCTCCAGGGGAGATGTTTAAGGCAGGAGGAGAAGGGCGCGGGCTGATCAGTGTGCAATAAGCCTTATTCCAGTGGGACCTTTCATGAGGCCAAAGTCGGCAGGGGCTTGGAGCATCCCGGGATGCTGAGAGAGAGAAGGAAAACCAAGGCCCAGCTCTGAGATCGAAGCAGTTCCAGTGGAAGAGGGACTTTAAGAGCCACGAAAGCTGATGCAGACCCTGATGCTGTAAAAGCTACCGGCTGTGCTTACAGCAGGTACGGGATCTGACAGCAGCCTCAGGGAATAACTTATATACACCCGAGAAGGAACATACCTCAGGAAAGGTTGCGCGGTTTAGCTGCAAAGGATGAGGTCTGTGATTACAAACAGCAGCTTTCCCTTTCTGCCCTCCTTCTCTCCGCTGGTGACAGAAGGGGGCTGACACGCATCGTCCTAACAGAGAGTAACAACTGGAGAAAAACCCCACTGATACAAATAGGGGCACTTCTGTACCGTTGGGTTTGCTGCCGCAGCTCTGGTCAGCACGGCCAGACTGCAGACCACTGCACGGGCAGCCCACACCCGGCACTGACAACCGCACTCCCTCCCTACCCTAAGGGGGAGGGAAGTCGGCGCACTAGCCCTCGTGTGGCACCAAGCTGGGTGTGCACAGGACGGCGATCCCTCCCTCTGCCGTGCGAGGGCAGCGGGGGCGGCTCCTTTCTGCCGCCATATTGGGAGTGGCGGATGAGCGGGGCGGGGCCGGGCCCCGCTTCCGGGGGCGGCGGTGACGCGCGCGGGCCGGCGCTGTGCAGCGGGGACGGGCGGGACATGAGCGCTTAAAGGGGTGGCCCGGCGCGGCGTAAGGGAGCGGCGGCAGTGGCGGCGGTGCCGGTAGGTGTGTGCCGGGTTGGGCTTTGTCAGCTTGCAGTGCCCCGGGTGGGGCGGCAGGCTGGCTGATCCGTGTCCTCCTCGGTGCCGCGTAGCGCCCTGTGCGGGGCGGGCTGGGGCTGCCGGGGGCCCTCCGGCGGGCCTGGTGCGGTCCGGCCGCTCTGGCCCAGTCATTGCCGCCCTGTATCAGCTGCGCGGGATAATGGGGCGGTCTGGGCCCGGGCTCTCCGAGCCCCCGCCTCAGCTGTGGGCTGCGCCCGCCCCCCCTATGCGGGGAGGCCTCGTGGGCTCGCCCCACCCGAGGGCGGCAGTGCCATGTCCAGGTGGCTTCTGTTTCCTTAGTGAGAGCCCGTGAATTGCGCTGTTGGTAGAATCCAGGAGAAAACCCACCCCTTGTTGCGTTTTCTTAAATTTATGTATTGTGTTCTGCTGCCTTTAGACTGATCTGTAAGAAGCTGTAGAAATAATGTAATAATCAATAAGCATCGAGGTGCTTTTTGTGCTTCTCTCACTTGTATGTCTCGATGCCCTTGGTGTTCTTCTGGGAATCTACTGACAAGTCAGCTTTATTTTTCGTTTTTTTCTCTTTCTGTTTCACTCAATGTGAAGTCAACACGTGACTTGTCACTAAGTAAACGATCTAAAGGAACTTCAGAAATTTCTTTATGCAACCTCTCTAACTGTTTGCCTAACTCTCTTTTTGTTCCCTTAAAAAGAGCACTAGATGCTCAGTATTTAGACCTAAGGGTGTTGCTTTACTTCCCCTTCACAAACAAACCTGGTTCTGTTCTGTAGAGGAAACAGCTATATAGGAATGTGTTTAGGGACAAAGGAAAAGCCTGTTGTGATGTCAATTGCTTGATTGATTGAATTGAGCACTTTATTGCTTACTGACAGTCTACTAACCAGTCCATATGCCTGACCTCCTCTGCTCTGCAGTTTTTGAAGTGGTTATTGTATTATTTTGTTATCTATATTATATAGCACAGTTTGTGTTATTAGGAGAAATGGAATCTGTTACTGTCTATAGGTGGATCTAAGTTTGACTGTGAATTTGTATTGGCCAGCATCTGATTTGGAGGAGGTTTCATGAGGCTTTTTCAGGGGCAAAAATGAGTTGTTGAGATGAGTGTAGAGCTGAACACACTGCACATAGGAGGTAGCATTGGTAGCGCCTATTCTTTGTGCTATCGCCTCTGTGCAGTGCATTCAGGAAGCTGATAAGAGAAAGCAGGAAGCATGCAGAGTAGTGTCTTGGTCATGGGCCCTGGCCTCTTCCTCCAGGGTCACCGATGCTTTATTTATCTTGTAGACATAATCATCTGGAGGAGTACATTCTGGTGCTGATACCTTGTGACACCCTGCATTAGCTGGCCTGAATTTCAGCTACCTGACAAGTAGGATAGCTGTTTGTGTTAAAGAAGAGTTTTAAAAAAACAACTTTTCTGCATTAATGATATGAAGAATTTGAGAGAGCAAAAAAACCCTCTATCCCTAACCACAAAGCTATCTAATAAACTGTCTAATTGTGACCTTTGCAAGCATGCACAGAAAATTAATACTTAACATTCCCATGTCTAAGAATATTGTTTCATGAGTTGTTCCATCTTTAGGGAAGGGAACAGCTCCCTTTGCAAGAGAAGGAACTGAGAGCATCCATGATCACCTGAGGCTGTACCAATTCACTGACAGCTAAAAATACAGCTCATGACATATTGGCTTTCCGTCAGTTGCTGCAACATCAGGGTTGTATCATCATCTAGTTCCTATCTTTGTGGTAAGAAGGCATAGGCTGTATTTCTCAATCATCCTTGCAGATGTTCCTTCCCTGCCCCCTTCCAGTTTACAAGTTATCAGTGAAGGAGGAAGAGAAGTTTGTGATATTGATTAAAAGCACAATTTCACAGCAAAAGGGGTAGGTGCAAATAGAGGACCTTCAGATGCTGAGTGAGGAACTAGTTTGATATGTAGCAAATGTGATGGATATATGACAAATTTGTGAAAGGCATTCAGCCTGTCAGAGGTACAGAACTGCTGCTTGTCAGGCAGAGATGCAGGACAAAAGTCTTATTCAGGGTGGGTTTGTGAAAGTGCCAGCAATCAAAACAATTGATTGGTCTGGTGCAAGTAGATCTGTCTGGCTTTAGAAAACTTGTCATTTTTGTCAGCCTTTCCCTGTCCAGATGTGGGCAGTGTAATTGGAATTGAACAACCACTTTTCTGGGCCTTGTGGCACCCTGCAGTTAATGTAAATTCATAAAGATCAGTAAGGGCTTTGAGTGCTTTGGACAGCACAGCCTTAATGTGCTGTGACTGTCATAAAGGAAGGAATTAAGTTTTGATTTTTCTTAGAGACAGTAAGTATTAGAATTGCTTCTCTGCTAAGTGCTGAAGAAAAGCCTATTCAAATCATGTGACTTGCCTATTATAGTTTCATTACCATGGAAGTGTCTTATAATTCTCAGAAGATTATTGGTATTGAAAAAAAACCTTGGAAATACCTTTCAAAGTCACTGTTGTAATGGCTTTTGAAACTTGTTTACATTGGAAACTGAGTGTGTTGGTATAGATAGCTGGCTTCCAGATGGCAAGTAATTCTGGATGAAAATGAAAACACTTGCAAGAAAAACTCTTAGTGGTGCAGTGGAGTGTCTTAGGCCAATGAGAGAGACAACAAAGAAAGAATTCGCGTTCATTTTTTACAGTGTGCTCTGAGAAGGTGGGTGGCAAAGACGATTATATTGTTGCTGGCTGCATACAACAGTACTTTGATCTTGAGGGTCTTTCTTTTCAAATGCTTTATTACCTCCTGCCCAAGTGTTTAATGTGCCTCTTACTGGGAAACCTAGCCAGTGAACTGCTGTTGGATGAAGTGATATTTCCTTAGCTTTCTGATCACAAGCAGGTATTTAAACCTGGGGGCATGTACATGCAGACAATAGGTCACCGTGGGTATAACTAACACTGATTTTTTTTTAAACAGTTCTGAAAGTCACCTTTGCTTTGTCTTTTTCTCAGTCCTCTCCAGCCTGACAGCTTCACATAGGAGAGTGAATTGAAAGATTTCCAGGGTTTTTGGAGCCATGACTAAATGGATAGTAAGTGAAAAAAAGGCTGTGCAGACTGAAGTTTGTTTCCTCTTGTTCAGGAGATAGAAGTAACTTAAGCCAAATCCATCCTCAGCTGCCTCGGGCAGCAATGTCATAGTTACAATATGATACATGCTATAGTGGAAAACTTACAGGATGGCTTAGCTCAACATGAGTAGTCTTGTGAAGAGATCTAAAGCTTTAGGTTGGAATTGGAATTTCAAAGAACTTTCTGTCCTGCACAATCTCCAAAATAAAGCATGGCAGTAAAAATCAGGTTCTTATGATTTGCAGGGCATGTGTTTATTTCCTTTCTGCTCTGGTTTCTCAATAAATCTTTCTCTTTTTTTTAAGGCGGTGATAGTTAAGATAATGAATGTGTTGTAGTCTGCTTCCTAGTTGAAACGTTTAATGAGCCAAGTTACTTCAAGAAAAAATATTTTTGTAGCAGGTTTGGTTTTGTATACTCTGTAGGTATCAGGCCTTCCTATGAAAGGGGAAGAAGGAGAGTTGTACTGAAATGTGTTTAGCTGAGCAAATACTGCAGAAAACTGATAACAAAAAGTAAATACAGCTGACATCACATCCTTTCTTAAAGGAGCATTGCTTTGTATTTAGGCACATTAAATTCTTGTTTAAAACTTGCCAATCTAGAAAGAAAACTAAACAAAAATAGCAGAATATTGTTATAATTTTGAAATATCTTTTTAGGCTGTCATCTTTTTTTACTTTGGTTATCTTGTGGCTAGGATTTTTTAAATGGTAGGAGAGGGAAAGCAAAGAAAATAGACATTGAACATCAATATTAAAATAAATGCTTGCCTTAGCAAATGTTATCACATAACAAAAATACATGTCAGGTACACTTCAGTGATATCAAGTTTTTTCTCTCTGTATATTTTGTCTTTATTGAGTAGTGTTAATGCCTTGGGTATAAAATAGTTTTGTCATATACCATTAACATAAGAGCTGGATACCTCAAAGGATGCTTTATGATTCCTAGGCAGAAAGATGGGGAAACAAGTATCCTTTCTTTATGTATGTATACTGTGTTCTGTTGGAACAGCTGAGTTATTTCAATCCAAATGGCCTCATCTTAGGTGCTAAATTTTCTTTAGAGGTGTCTTGCATGAAAAGCACCTGCTCTCTTCAGATAATCCAATTAGACCTGCAACTATCAACTGTGTATTTACATCTTTGGAAACAACCTATTTTGAAAACGTTTTGTTTGTCTTAAATTACTGTTATGTGCTTTTTTTTAACATTTTAAACTGCATTGTGGTGAGAAGTCTTTATTGTCTAGGGAATGTCTTTCTATTCTGCCTTATGGCACTAATTGCCTCTGCAGAGCTACTGTGTAGGTTGTGTCTGTGCTCACAAAAGCAATGCTGCAAACTAACAAAAATAAAACAGTTTTTTTAGTCTAATGCATTTGGCTTGGATGTTCAACTTTAAACTGACATTATAATCAAACTAATTCAAAGTGGCTTTCTTAAGAAGGAAATCTTAACATGTCTTGTTTTACATACTCTAGTGGCAATGTCTGAAAAGTGAAGGTGGGTAAGCTTACTGGGAAGTCTAGAGAGAAAAAAACAAAAGGTTCTGTCACTTTTCAGTGATGTAAGACCTCAAGAAATAATCATAAAACTTCAGGAAATAGCTGAACCCTTTATCTATGAAAAAGGGTGGTCAGAACATTTCTCTTAACCAAGTGTTCTGAATGGTGTTACTTAGCTTACTCACACACGGGTCATTTATCCTAGCAATTATATGAGACATCACTTTAAATTATGGTTTCATCTCACAAGAGGCAAAATACTACAGGTGTCTAAACGTGAGCATCAGAAGATAAGCACATGCATACCTCAGCTTTTAAGAATCCTCAAAGGAACTTTTTTTTCCCTCTGTGTCTGCTGTGTTGGAAGGGTTTTTCCTCCACATCTTGAAGCTAGATTTCTTCATTGTTAGGTCAATTTATAAACAGCTTCAAGACCAAATACTATTGATTTATGGCAAAAGTGGTGGAATGCTGTGTGTTTCTGTAGAACTTCTTGCTGGCTGGCAGTGCAGCTATTCAGGAAGACATGAGCGAACTAGGGAACTAGGGGAACACAAAGCCTGTCTGTCAGCTGTTGGAACTGGTTTGCTGATGACACAAAGCTGGGAGGAGTGGCTGAGATTTCAGAGGGCTGTGCAGCCCTTCAGAAGTGCCTCGACAGGGTGGAGAGATGGGCAGGGGAGAACTGTCTGAAATCCAGTGAAGGCAAAGGCAGGGTCCTGCACCTGGGGAAGAATAACCCCAGGCACCAGCACAGGCTGAGGGCCAACCTGCTGGAGAGCAGCTCTGCAGAAAAAGACCTGTGGGTCCTGGTGGACAACAAGCTGTCCCTGAGCCAGCAGTGTCCCTGTGGCCAAGAAGGCCAATGGTGTCCTGGGGTGCATTAGGAAGAGAATTGCCAGCAGATCCAGGGAATGATTCTGCTCTACTCAGCCCTGGTGAGGAGGGCACATCTGGAGTGCTGGGTCCAGTTCTGGGCTCCTCAGTACAAGAGAGACATGGAGCTCCTGGAGTGGGTGCAGTGGAGTGCAATGAGGATAAATGGTCAACTGGAGCATCTCTTTTGTGAGGAAAGGCTGAGGAAGCTGGGCCTATTCAGCCTCAAGAAGAAACAACTGAGAGGGGACCTCATCAATGTCTGTCAGTATCTGAAGGGAGGGTGCCAAAGGATGGAGCCAGGCTCTGGTCAGTTGTGCTGAGCAACAGGACAAGAGGCAATGGGAAGAAACTGATGCACAGGAAGTTCCATCTGAGCATGAGGAAAAGGTTCTTTCCCGCACTACAACACTTTACTGTGAAGGTGGCCGTGCACTGGAACAGGTTGCCCAGAGAGGTTTTCGAGTCTCCCTCACTGGAGATAGTCTAGAGCCATCTTGATACAATCCTGTGCTGTGTGCTCTGGAATGACCCTGCTTGAGCAGAGAGGATGGACCAAATGGCCCACTGTGGTCCCTTCCAACCTGACCTATTCTGGGGTTTGGTGGCAAATACTTGTTTTCAAGCCATTGTCTGATGTCAGATGCAACCAGATGCTTTCTGGTTTAGTATCTTACTGCTGGCTTGTATCGAAAGTGGATTGCTCTTTCCTTTGTCAGCTAACATGAAGAAGACAAAGTGGAGAGGGAATAGTTTGATAGCTAATATTACATGAAGTAGCTCTTCATGTGATTGATGTGTCTTTTCATGTAATTACTATCATATTTCACATGGCATTGTCTTTTACAGGATTTTATTAATAAAAGCACAGTTGTAAAGCTCATGATTAATTTAGTAGAGTATGTGTGAGCTTCAGTCATGAAGTTAATTTTTGATAGACCAAAGTTAATTCATAACTTCATGAAGTTACCTTCCAAACTGCATCACCTAGTATTCCCAGTTTGAGAGCTGTCACCTTTCTTCTCCTTTTTTCAGTCTCACTACTGGCTTGTTTTTCAATGATTTCTCCATGAACTTGTAGTTCTAGTAGCACAGGACAATATTCTGGCAGTATTGAATAAAACACAAAATTCAGTTTTTGATGAAAAGTATATACACTTTCTCCAGGTTTTGGATGCCTCCTTGACATGAAGGTAGTAGTATAACGTATTTGCGAGCAATTGTTCAAATATAAGAGTCTTATTACCTTTTAAAGACTTCTTTTATAAACAAATCCTTCTTATATATGTTTACAAATGCTATTGTCATGCTCTCACCCCAAAGGCCAAAGAAGCTGTTGTGTGGTGTATCATTGGCTGCAATATGCCTCTTGGGTAATTCAAACACAGCCTCTAAGCTAGGGTTACATTGTACAGCTTGCAGTTGGGCTTATGCTGGTATGTGAAATTCTGGATAGTCTAAATCCACAGCTGCAAGGAGAAGCAGAACACTGAGCTGATGAAAAAGAAATCTCCAGGTTGCTCTGGGAATACAGCTGCATTTCTAGCCTTGTTTCTGCAATTACAATGAGACTCTTGAGAAGTTGTTTCAGGGCGGGGATGCAATATTCATATTGATGTCCAAGATGAGATGCATTTTATGGCTCACAGCTTCAACAGTACTTGAATGGTGGTACCCAAAGCAGGGAAAGGCTCCCAAGGCTGCAGCAATGGCAGTAATTGAGATACTGCTTGTTCTATACAACTGAACATATAATTGAATTTTCATAGAATTTCTGAATATTAAGTGAGTGCAAGATCTTTATCCAAAGAACCAGCTTGATGTCATTTTCCTTTGCTTAATCTAATTCAGTGAAAATATGTACTTTCCTCCCTATCCCAGCTTTACTGGTCCTTAGCTGTGCAAATCAGATTGAAGGACATTCCCAAATTCAAAGCTGGTACTGCCTGAAAAAAACCTCATGGAAGCCTTAAGCCTGTGAATGAAAAGGTATTTTACTGATTATATACTGAAACTGGGCTACTGCAAACAGTTATTTAGAGGCCTTATGTGAGAATATCTTGATATATATATATTTTTTTTAATTATTATTTTTTTTATGATAGCAAAAACTAACTTGCATTGACATCTACTTTAGAAAAATTTCCTAGAGCCACGGTCTCAGGTTATGCTAGGTGCTGAACACCAAACCTGCTGAAATATTCTTTAAATCCTGAAGTACATCAGCTGTAAGGGATTTACATGTCTTGATTTCAGTTCACCATCAGAGTTATGCACACTTCCTGTGAAGAGCTGTGGGGTAGCAGCTGGGCAAATCTACATAAATTGTTCCTAGGAGCAATTACTTGTGTTATATATTCTAAAATACTGATCTTGTAGGGGAAAATAGATCAAGTCAAGCAAGATGTTTGGAATAATATTCATTGGTAGCGTGAACTTAATTGCAAGCTGCTTGTGTGAAAGATCAAGGATTAGTTTAAAGTTAAGGGGGAAAATTCTTTGGGGAAAAATATGCTCTTATGTCTCAGCTTATGCGCCATCTCATTAAATTCTTGTACAGCTTGTGAGCTGTTTTCCCATTGCTAGGAGTGCTGGCTTTAATACCATTCCTCCAACAAAAATGGAACTTCTTAGCTCTGAAAAACCTGTCTCTGACAGGCTATTTGTGGGATTGGTGGGATTGTTTTTTCATCTTGTATCTTTAGGCAAAATATATATTTTCTGTTCATAGCAAAAGGTAAATCATGATGTGTTGGGACTTCATTTATGACCCTATGTTTATTATGAGAAAGGTAGATGAGAAAACCTTTGCTACAGTTGCAGACATACTAGTTAAAACCTTTGCAGGTCCTTTTGCATTTGAGGAATTCACCATGCAATAACAACCATTTCTAGAGTTACTGGGATCATTTTAGGTAGTGTTTTGTCTGAGAAAATGTTTCCCCTTTTTCTGACTGTGGAAGTTCTGCAATGGAAATTGAAAGAACACTTCAAGTTTATTCTTGTAACTTAAATGTGTTAATGGATTTATTTCTAGATTACTGGGCAAACCAGTTCAACATGGAGAAGCTTGTTATTTTAAGACCTTATTTCCTGTTTTTTACTTAACAACAGAATTTAAAAAAAAAATGTTTAGGAAGCTAAATCTTGGAAAGAAAACTGTTTCATATACTGAGTATTCCTGTGTTTCTTTTAGCTCCTCAGTTAGATCATATCAGCTGAATAATTATTTTAGTGTCTTCTAGTCCTAATGAGATGTTTTACTGAGCAGAATTAAATGTATAGGCTCTCATTCTTTCAACTATCTTCTAGTTTCAACTCAAAATACTGATTAAAGGATAATTGTTATGCTTACTTGGCATCTTATTACAGGGGGAAGGTTCTCTTTAACGTGATTACTTGCAAGTAGTATTTCCTCATCATGGATGAGCTATCACCTGAAGAAATTCAGCTGAGGGCCAACCAAGTCACTGATGAGGTAAATATTATAGGAAGACATTTGGGATTATAGTACTTGTCTGAAAAGATTAGATTATCTTTTTAAAATAAAGACAGACCAGGATAATGATTCTGCAAGATTCTAGCTGAATGTTTTAAATTTTCATTTTACTTGGTGAATACTGGAGTGAAGACTACTCTCAAAAATAAGAATTAATTTTAACTTCCCAATTTTAAAGTCACTTACTTAACTGAGTACTGATCACCCAGTCCTGATTACTGATGTGATGGTGTTTGGGTACCTACAGCATTGTTAATCATATTGATATACTTCATGGTTTTCTTATCTATTTGAATATGTCATCTTTTATAATGACTTTCCAATGGGATAAGAAAAATAACAGCAAGGATTAAAAACCAAGAAAAGCTAATGTGCTGCCACTATGAGTGTGTTGTAGCATGTATTAAATATAGATAAGGTGATGAACCTTTGTATATTGCCTTGCTACAATGAACTGGCAAAGACTTTCAGGCACTGATGTGTATGTAAGTAATTATTGCACTCATTTTAAAATTCTCTTTCTAGTCTTTGGAAAGCACAAGGAGGATTCTTGGCTTGGCCATTGAGGTAAGGAAAAGCTTTTGAATTCTCCAGATTAAGTATAAAAAGCAGCATGTTAACTATCACAAAATGATTTTAAACAGTTTTTTGTCTTTCTCAAGGCACATTCACTTCATCATTAAAAGCTGCTACTTTAATTCAGTAGTAGCATTAGAATGACATAGCCTTCATGATTTTCACATTATATTACATTGCAGAAGAATCAATATCCTTTTACCTTTTTTCCTCTGAAGCAAAATGATCTAATCTCTAACTGCTACAGATTAGTTGTAAAAAGTCTTCTGATGGTCTCTTATGTCTTTGGCCGCTGCATAATTTGCTATTCATAACATCTTTCATTTGTCTTTTAGCTTAGTTTGTGAACAGTGTGGGAATGTTTCATTATGAGGACAGTAGGGCTCGAGTGAGGTAGTAGGGTAGGACTACTCTTGGTTCTAAACAAGTAATTCTACATACACCTTCTTCCAGTCTGTTCATTGGATTTAACTGGAGTTAGGACTGATAATGAAACTCTTGACACCCTTTCACATGACTTGAAACGAATCTGTATTTTGGGTTTATTGAAGAGAAGTTGTACGAGGAATCCAATCCTCTGCACAGTTGTGGCTTGCTGAAGATGGTGCTGTTATCAGTGAGGCATTTGAATCACCACAGCCTGATGAATACCTCTCATACACAAATGTGAAGTACCTGTATCAGCCAACATAATTTCTCTTGGCATTGTAGTTTGATGATTCATTCTATGCTGCCAGTTTAAAGTAAAGCATGGGTGCACCTTGCATGCTAGATCCAAGACTCTGAGCCAGCAAAGAGCTCTGCTGTAGTATATTCCTCACTGCTGAATTCTTAGGAATGGTTTTGCAGGCTTTGTTTTTCTTTCTTTTATTCTGGCTTCCAGGACTAAAGGCCTTGTCAGCCTCCTTGAAGGATGTAGGGGTGAATGAACCTAATACTGCTTCTCAAATTGAAGCATGGCTAGGTTTACTTTTCTAGATAGACATTGTCACAGTTCAGTCTGCATATTACAATAAATTTTATCATCTTGTTGTAATGTAAAAAAAAAGCCTCACAAAAACACCATAAAAACCCCACTAATTAAGATAGGCTGATAAGTATCTCAACCTGTTACACTAACATAGGTTATAATTTGAGACTTGTAATAGTTTTTCAACATGAATTATTTCAAGTACAGTGTCTTATTATAAACTTGGTTGGATTATCAAATTTAATATCCAGATGTTCTGATTTTGCACTGCAATCTCAATTTATATTTGCAACTAAATTTTTTTCTGCAGTCCCAGGATGTTGGCATCAAAACTATTACCATGCTGGATGAGCAAGGAGGTAAGTTCTTCCCTAACACTAAAAATCAATATTAGAATGTAATCAGTGTAAGAAAAGGATTATCATACAAGAGTTGTTGCTGAAACTAGAGGCTTATTATTAAAGACTATTTATGTGAAAATGAGATTTCCTAGATGGTTATTCCTGTGTGTTTGTAGTATTGAAAAGAGGTTTTAAAGTAGTTGAGAGGTAGTGGTAGTTAAAAAGTAATACAGCTCTGCTACAGAAGCTGCTTCTTTCCACCTTCACGTGACTGTAACCATCTGCATTTATGTTAAAAGTAGCAACAGAAATGCTGCTCTAAGAATAGGGGAAATATTTGCAATGCAGTAAACAAAACCTCTCACTGAATATCTTTCTTAAAAATTAAAAAAAAAAATCCTAGAAGGCAGGAAGGAAAAAAGTCACTAGTCTTGCTATAAAGATAGAACTGAAACTTATTTCTGCTTTAAAGAAATATTAATTTTCCCCACCCCCACCTTCCCTCAATCCATGTTTATTCCGGTTGCTTGTTTCTCTTCCAGAACAACTAAATCGTATAGAAGAAGGCATGGACCAGATAAATAAGGACATGAGAGAAGCTGAGAAGACACTGACAGAGCTCAACAAATGTTGTGGGCTCTGTGTCTGTCCTTGTAACAGGTCAGTTATATTGGTATTTGGAGTTCTAGAAAATTCCCAGCAGCTACTATACCAGAAGACATTCACTAATAAAAGAGCTAATTAAAAAACACTGAACCTCTAACAAAGTTGATTGTTTTGGTTTGTAAAGCTGCATCCTTTTAAAATTGTATGAAAGTAACTGAAGCCTATTTATTTCTAACCATACATTGTGCCCCTTTTACTGTAAATATAGCTGCTATATAGCATCCTGCACAATTGTGCCCTAATCTCCTTAAAGCTTCTGTTTAGTAGAAGACTATCAATGTCCATGCAGATGAGACCAAATTGGACTGCAAATAGCTATATGTAAGTGCCTATCTGTTAGAAATATGATTCCAAAAATAATTTTTTTGCAACAGTGTTTTTGTACTAATTTAAAAGCAAGGCAATTTATGTTTTGAAGAAGGAAATTAATATTGGTTTTCTAAGCATTTGAAAAATATGCATGTTTTAGGGAGGCTGAGAATAGGAGAACAGAGTAGACACTGGTATTAAAGCTTTAATATTTTTACTAGTGACTACATAAATTCTTCAGACCTACTTCACAGTACCTTTATAACATCAGTGTTAAGGCTGCCATATCTAAGTCAGTTAAGTAATCTAATCTTTAGTATAGCATTTGATTTCTACTCTTAAACAAGTAAACAGACTGAACAATGATCAGAATTATTTTTAATGCTGTCCTAGCTTTACCTTTAAGCAGTAAAGTACCAAATAGTGTGAATTGGATGTGATCATAGCCCTTCCAAATGAAGGAGACATAAATTGAGTATGGTGTCTGAAGTGAATAGTGTGTATGTTTGTTGGTGTTTGCTCTTTAGCATGAGCAAAAATATCATTCAGTAAAGAAGTAGCAGAACTTAAGGTAAAAATTCCTTGGAGTGGCTGAGTCTCCTTAACCAGCAGAATAGTACTTTGAGGATCATTTAGGAAAGATCTGAATGTGGCTTCTAAGGCTGAAAGTCTTAGTGCTTTAGTGCCTTGAAAGTGCAGATGTCCTGAGCTCTGGATAGGTGCGCTTACTGGTTTATATTCGTTGGCTCAAACTGGCGGACTCTGAACATTTTGACACACTCAGTCTTTGTTTTCTGTAGTTGATAGTCTTATTTCACCGAAGTTAAGCAGCTTATTGACACTAAGCAAGCTCAGAATTTGTGAACTCTTGTAGCACTCCAAGTACACAGATAACAAGAACAGAAATAGTTGTGTAGCAAACTGGACAGTAATGTACAGGAAAAAAATGGGTAAGTAGAGGGTAGCAAAGAAGAAAGTGAGTGTCTTTCATATATCTACTGCTGCACCAACCTTTTTGTCAATGTCAGGTTTGTCAACCATTTACCTCCCCAGGTTTTCATATTTTTCATAAAAGTGTAAAGCTAAATAAGCTAAATCAGAACATTTGCTGAATTATTGTTTTTTTTTAATTTCTCCTAGGCTTAGATTATTTATAAAAGCTTTGTGAAAACACAAAATACTGGCAGTTCTGTTATGCAGTCTATGTATTAATAACAATTTACGTTTTTGTTGATCTCTACTACTCTTTCTTCTCCATTCTCTCCTAACACTGATGCTTGCTTTCTAAAAATGAAGACTAGGATAAGAAGCTGTATTCACTTAAACTGGTGAAAGTGGATTTTAGGACAAGGTCAGTGTTAGTAGTGCAGATGCCTATTTAATCAGCTGTCTGAAGTGATGTTTCTATTGCATTTGTGCTTGCATGTGCATGATGTCTGTCTGCATGCGGTTCTCCTTGTGGCTGTGATGTTTTGTAATACTGATGTGAATAGAAAATGTCCATTACTGCAGAGGGTATTATTAGCTGTGGAAATGGTGAACAACTGCTTGAGCCCTTGCTGGTTTGACAGGTTGTGTAAATCACCCTAATGTTGCAGAAATAAAACTTGAGAAATGTGAATGTATAGCAATTTGAAAAACAGGTCTTAAAAACAGGTGGTGAGGAGGTTTTTTCCAAACTGTGCTTACTTAGAAAAATAATTTTGTTTCTAGCTGTCTACTCACACGTGCAACTAGTTTTCAGGTCACTTGGTTTTTGTTAATAAAGTCCTCACAGTTGCCTCTGGCACCTAAGACTTGGCTTCTCCAGAATCAAATCATACAAAGATCTCTTGCTGTTATGGCTTTAGTATAAATGAGGTTAAAATATCATACTCAATCTAGCTGCAGTAAATCTAAAATGCTCTTTAAGCCTGTGTATGTACAAGGAGCTAGAATTGACTAGTTTAAGTTTCTTTAGGATTTGTTGGGTGCAACATTTCCTTTATGAACTGAGAAATTATTCTATTTTTTCCCCTTGATATATTCATTCCAGATTACTTTTTGTAGCATGTGACCTATGAGACATAATTTCCCATACTGATTACATAAACAGCAGTAGAATGAGGGGGAATATTTTTTCATTACATCAAATTTCACAACTCTTCAAACGTATAACATCTGGGTTACTGAAAGGCTCTGTATCTCTAGAAATTGACTGCCTGTGATTGCAAAGTTAGATGTACTGAAAGACACTACAGATTTCCCTTCACAGGTGTCTAAAGAAGCAGAAAAATGTCAGTGTCTGGATTGCCTAGCTTAAACATGAAAATGCCACAAAGCAAGGTGAACATAAGAGTATTCTCAAAATAGTTTCTTTAGGGCTCATGAGAACAGACCCCAATTTAGATAAATTTTTGTTTGGTTGTCTTCCCCTCTTGCTGTTGTGGCTCTGTGATTCTTAAGATTGCTTTGTGTGATGCTTTGTTTTTTTTTTCCTATGTATTACATGGTAAAGGTGAAATGGTAAGTTGGTTTGTTGATTTAATGAAGTCAGTACAACTGAATTTCAGAATGAAAGAGCTATTTAAACATTATTACTATTATTTCATAATCAAAGTTAACTTGAGAAACTTAACTTTTTCTGTTGCCAAGTAATTTTTTTAAACTTTGATTAAAAAACATAGCAATTAATGGTTTTCTTGCATAGTATAGGTATTTCTTTGAGGGAGTTTTTGCATTCATCCTCCTTTCTTCCTGAAAGAGAGCTAATTTTGACTCTAGATTGTTGGAAATGCAACTCTCTTTTATGACAGGGTAAGCCTTCCTGTTACTGTCATAAGTTTCTGTCTTCTAGTGAAGTACTGCTTTAAGGAAATTGCTTCTTGTATTAAAGCTTAAGACCAAAGTAATCACTGTCCTTAGAATAACTCAGTTGTGTTTGTACTATCAATATACAAGAAATTGTATTATGAAGGCAAAGCTTTATCTATACAAAATTTAATCTCTTTTGAGTACAAGACAAATGTTTCTGAAAATTCTAGATTAATACTGAATTTCAGTGAGGAAGCCATATTTCTGGTGAAGTGGTTAAGATATTTATTTTTATGGAGTAGGACGAAGAACTTTGAGGCCAGCAAAGCGTACAGAACAACCTGGGGAGATGGAACGGAGAACTCAGCAGATCATGTGATATCCATGCAACCAAGAAGTATAAATCGGCAGCAGCCTCAGACTTCTGGAGGACCAAGTGGTGGATATATTACAAGGTTTGCCTGTTCATATTCCTCCATTTTAAAGGCACAAATCCTGTTACTGCATCTTTCAGATGTGTTTTAGGTGAAGTTGCTAAGTAGTAAATTTTTTATTATTGTTTGGAGGAACTGTTACTTCTTGGAGAGAAGATGGCAGACCTCTACGCTTTCAATACTGTAGTGCTCATCTTACATTCTTTTTTTTTTTCACATAGTGGTGGTATTGTCAGTCTGTTTCTGGATGTGAGAACCATAGGGCTTAGTAGTCAGTTATTGAGGGGACTGTTAAAAGTATCAAGTCCTATCACTGTCATAAAGTATATTTGAGAGAAACTCATGTCTTAAACTTCTGGTAACTATTTTAAATTTTAAGGCTATTTTTGTAGTAGTGCCTAGCTTAGCACTCTTTTTTGGTGGGTGCTCTATTGGAATACAGGAAGTTGTAAAAGGGGAAAAGCATACCTTGGTTTGAATGCATTGTGCAACAAAAAAACAAGTTCTAGAGTAAATCTGGGCTGGATAAAAGCAAGTTCTCGGTTCTTGAAACATTGTCTTAATTATTTGAACAGGATAACCAATGATGCCAGAGAAGATGAAATGGATGAAAATCTTGCTCAAGTTGGAAACATTCTTGGGAATTTGAAAAACATGGCTTTGGATATGGGCAATGAGATTGATGCCCAGAATAAGCAAATAGACCGGATAAATGTGAAGGTAAGCATCAAAGGTGCTCTCTGCTTTGAGCTCAGAGGTTGTAATTGAGAGGTTATTAGGAATGTGCTCACTGTCCTATCTGTATTTACAGCAAATAAGTGGTAAGATTATACCATCCTCTAGGTTGCAGTGATTTGAAGAGATATACCTTGATATATTTATATATATACATGGTACATAGCTTACAATTCAAATGCTTGAGTGTCAGGAAACCTAAATATACATCACAGATTACTACTTACTCTGAAAACTGATAAACTTCATGGTATCAAAAGGACAAACATTTACTGGAGGTATACCTGGAGGATTGTTGTTTGCAGGGAATTTTTTTTCTTGTCAGAGCGAATAGGTAGTTTGAACAATAGCAAGGCTCTTTGGGAATTCCTAAGAAGTCACTATAATGAGTGTAAAGTAAAACACAGGTAATTCATTGCCCTAATTCTTGTGGATGAATTAATATTAGAGCTGGGGAAACATTGGAATAAGGGAGTTTGTAGGTGCACAGGGAAGTGGTCTGCCCTCATCTGCATATGAATCTAGTCATAGTAACTTTCTTTTTTAATGTAATTTTATTACTTCAGTGTTAGCTTCTCCAACCAGGTTAAGCATATATAAATATGTTTTGGGAAGGTTTCTTTCAAAGGGTAGCTTAATGAGAATGTTAAGCCTATTTTAGAAATGCCCGTATTCTGAAATGGGTAGAAGTTATTTTATAGGTATCCTCATTGAGAAAGGAAGCAAAAGCTTTAATGAGTAGTGTATATTAAAGATTTTGAAGTGTAAAAGTGAACACTGATTACTGTGAAATTATAGTATTAATACAAAAGGGTAATTTAAAAATCTCTCTGAAATGTGCAGTAGAGTTAAAAGAAAGAGGAACGGAATTCCTGTAGTTTTACAGAAGTGCTTGTTGTACCTGTGTCAGCATCTCAGTTTTGTCTGGTACTTAAGGAATTGTGGTATTGATAAGGCAAATCAACATGATTATGTGGAGGATGCCTTCACTGTTCCTTGAAACTGTGCATCTGATTACCATGTTTAAAAAGTCAGACAATTTAAAGTACACTAGAAATCTATTGGAATTTAAAGTGAGGTATGAAATTCTTATAACTTATAAAGCAGACTGAAAACTGCCTGGTCAAATAAACTGCAAGTGGCAATTATTGTTTTTAGCAATAGTGTTTCTGGTAGATGCAAGGATCTGTTTTGGCCTGATGCTCTTTTGGTTTAGTGAGTTGAATAAATCTTGCTGACCAAATCTTACAAACTATTAAAATACAGTGTATACAAGTTAGAATTCCTTTACAAAACAGAATAAAAATTAAAGTGCAATTCCTGGTTTTGAGACTGGCAATGTGTCACAGAATATTTAAATTAATCTTTTTATGCTGATAACTTCTTAAATGTAGTGAACAGTATGGAAACCAAACCAAATGTCTGTAAATTTTCAAACAACAGTATCATGTAAAGAAATTAAGAGCAGTATTAGGCTTACCTTCAGACTAGAATTGATACTTCTATTTTTTTAAAAAATTCTGACTCGCCTGGGAAGTAGACTACACTGGGTGACTTTTGGTAGCCTTATGCAGGACTCCTAGTCTGAATAAACCCATAATGAAACATACGTTGCTGGCTTTTTCTTAGAAGAAGATCTAGTAACTAGATTAGTGTTTTGAAAGTGGTGTTAACAGATTAGAATCTCCCTTTTCTATAGTAGATTCTTGTTTAGCCACTTCCCTTGACCCAAAAGGCAAGAAGGAAGGAACTGGAGGGGAAGGAATTGAACTGCAAACGTCCTCTGCCCAGCCCATTGCAATACAAAGGTTAGAAATGGCTAATACTTGGCACAGGTTGAGCTTCTTAGGAGTTCTACTCATGGTAAGGGCAGAGGCTAGTTTGAGCTTATTGCACTTCCTGCACATTCCTCACAGCACACTGCATAATTGGGGAATTACTTGTAAGCACCTTATCATACCTCTCAGTAAAACTATATTTTGATACTTGTTCAACCTAGATGCTGTGACCTCACTTTTTATGCTTTATTATAGTAAATTAAACAGTAATGAAATCTAAAGCTTGTTCTTACAAATACCATATTGTTATAATACTAGGAGGTTGGAGGGGGTGTGAATGAAAACTAGGAATTTGCACTAAGCAAAATAAATCTGACTTCATGCCCATAGGCCCAGTTTTGACTTACTTCAGAGCAGCCGTGTTGCTCTGTAGAGGTTCTTAAGATGTCTAAACACTGGGAGAGAATTTTTATTCCCTTGTTTTGTTAACATGCTTCCTGACCAGCTGAGGCAAGCTGGTGCTTTTCGAAAGTCAGCTAAAGAGTAAAACCTACTTCTCCTGGTTGTTTCTGCCAAAATAGACAGCTTATGCTGGCTAGGGGGAAAAAAATTACTTCCAGCACACAGAAGTTTCTCCCCTTCTCTCTACCACAATGATGATACCTTGCAATTCTGAAGTTCATGTCAGTTTGAATTTTTAAATTGTTCTGCATCAAGTCTGCAAATGACTTACGAGTTTCTCTCTTTCAGGCCGATACAAACAGGGAACGCATTGAGCAAGCCAACATCAGAGCCAAGAAACTAATTGAAAATTAAAGCCTGCTGTCATTGTTCCATGACAGCCTCTCCAGCTGCAAGCCACCATATTCATGGATCTGTGAAACTTCTATTCTGAAATAAGAAGGGCTTGGAAAAATGAAGCAGTACCCCTTCTGTAGGGATTAGTTTTCTTTTATTGCTTCATGTAAACATGGCCTTGTCTCCAAGAAAGCAGCCAACTTCCTTCTACTTACCTGCCTTCACTTTCTTTACACTGCTCAGGGCTACAAGTGTTGGGGCTTTGAGAATCTTCTTGTATGTTTTATTACTCTTCCCAGTTTCTTTTTATTATTTTTTTAAATTTTATTTTCCTGCACCGAAAATTCAGTCCTTTATTGAAGTTGAACAAGCAGGGTAACCTGAATTCACAGTTGTGGAAAGTTGGAGAGGGCACTTTGCACTGTTTGAAATACCTCATAAGTTGAGTGTCTTCACTAAACTAGGGACTAGGTGAACATTGTCTGATTTGTATCTCTAGCATCTAACCATAGTTTTACAATCCAAACCACACAATTGGTTTGGAGTTGAATTTGTGGATCACAGAATTGAAGAGGCCCATTACTTACAACTTGTGGGTTAAGGGCTTTAAAACACTTCCTAAGCACATGAACTTTAAGGTAATGGTAACCGGAGGGATATACAGGTTTCCATTTCTTTACTGACATCGGTTTGGAGGCCATGACTAATCATGCTGCATTGTTCTGATAATATTTGTTGTGTGTATATATAAATCTGATCTAAACATCATGCACACATGAGTAGAAGAAAATAAAACCATCTCTCTGAAGTATTTATTTGATGGAAAATTTTACACCCCTTGTCTAAAAGTTAACTTCTATGTGTTTGAATAATGCATCTGAACTGGAAGAAACTGAGTAGAAAAGCATGCAGTTTGCTTGCATCCCATATCTTATTCTCTTTTGGCCAGTTTTCAGTGGAGTTCAGGTTATGCCTTTCTCCAGTGCAAAATAATGATTGAGATCTGGTGCAGAGTTTGCTCTCAGCAGTGACTTTGAGAGTGCTTCTTAAACCTACCAAACCCAGAGAAGCTTATTGTGAAACTTCTTCGTCACAAGTCTGGAGGAAGCAGTAGATATTTATGTATGCTAGTTCTAAATAAACTAGTTCTAAATAGATTCCTGACTGGTTTATTATTTGGGACTGGCACTTGGAAATATTACATGTCCAAGTTGCTTGCAAATAAAATATTTTTACTCTGTTCCAGAATAGAGGAGTTTCTGACCAGGTGAGGTAAAGCACTGTCCTGTGAAGAAAAATATTTTGATTTTACTGTAATATAAAAAGATGTTCTTGAAATCTTGATAGTAATTAAATTGCAAGTGACTTAGATAATTTTAACTCCACCCAGCAATATATTATGCTTGTTTTAAAGTTGCAAACGCTGCTTTGGACTAACCTGTGATACTCAGTGTTGGATGGCAAAAATCTTCACATCAAATTGACTGGAGGAATAATTAAAACTATTAGCATTACGAGGTGCTTTTTTGAAGGACAGTCCACAAATACTCTGTAGGCACTAATACTGAATCCCAGAGTCAGAGATGACACTAGAAATGCAAGACAGTGTTTAAGTGTTCTGTTTTCTTTTTAGTAGAAATACAGTCAGCACTATCAGTCTATTTTTAGTTGACTCCTAGGGCAACTTGATATTTAAAGAAAGAAAAACCAAAACCAACAACCACATGCACAAAACCCCACAACAACCCACCAAACAAAAACCCAACCAAACAAAAAAACCCAAACAACTGACCAAAGTGATGGGACAGCTGCATGTAAAAATAGGCCAGTGGCAGTTTCCCTTATGTGAGTAAGGTAAAGTCATTTTTAGGAGACTAGATAATTGAGTAGTGTGGGTTGGCTCCTGTCCAGCTTCCAGTAATTGTTGGAATGCTAATGAATTTCAAAAGTGCACTAACTACCTGATCAGTAAATGAAGGTTATGTGCTTAAGAACACAAGTAGCAAAAAAGTACTTTTAAGAACATTGCATAGTAAATTTCAAACAGCCACCTGTATGCCTTTTTTTTTTCCTCCTTAAAAACTTAGATTAACTTGAGGAATATTTGCTGCTAATTGTGAAAGCAAAGCATATGTTATTTAATTATGATTGTCTCCTGGAACAGAAGACTAAGGTGGTTACCTTATTCTGCTTACACAATGCAAGCCTGCTCTGTAGCATTTGGACATTGCAAACATTGGAATGTTCTTCTCCTTTGCCATTGCAAGTCCTTGTTCTTGACTTGCTTGAGCTCTAACAATAAATGAGCATGTTGGCTGATAGAATGCTGTGATTGGTATATCAAAATTGTAATACTGCAATGAATACCACACAAGGAAATAATTTCTGAGACTCTTGAGTATTATCAGAGTATCAATTCTATTTTCTGATCCAGCAAGAGCCAAATCTGTGAGGGAGTTGGTGCCTTTATGTTAGTCCAAAACAGTTCGCTTCTTTAATGTCTTACTGTTGTCTATAGAATAGATGCTTAATTTTCATATCTATGGTATGAAATTGACACTTGTACATCTTTGTATGTCTGAATGCTATTAAGAATGAAGGTTTACAGTTTCTGCTTTTGATTGTTAAACTATATATTGTGCACAAAAAATACATACTTTTATAATGGAATGTGTTTTAAACTATTTTCTCTTAGAAATGTCTTTGTTTAGTTTCCTGTCCTTGAAAAACTTGGCAGAACTAGTTGCTACTATGCAACTAGGAAGTTCCTCATCTATTTTTATTTCACAGAAATCCCAGTGCTGAGAAAAGAATGGGTGTGGTTGGGAGGAGAGGAATATTGTAGTCTTTAACGCTCTAGTTTTGATTCCCTTAAATCAACATCTCCTACATTCAGTTTGTTGTGTCCATCTCTTCTTTGAAAGACCACAACATATGTGGGAGTATACTTCAGAATGATAAAGGAACAAAGTAAAAAATCTTTCTAGTCAAGTATTGATAACAGATGCCTCGCAATATCTAGTCCAGTAGATGAAATGTAGTGATTTAACTTAGTGCCAATGCAATTTCATTTGTGAGGCAATTTAAATAGTATTTTCTCTCATACTAGAGCCACAGATTCCCAGAGCACTCTTCAGAGGGAAGAGGTATGGGGGGAAATAGAGACTTTTGTTAACTTGCAACAGTTCTGAGCTGCAAGAGAGACTGCCCTACCTGGGAAGAGCTTAGAAGTATTCTATTATACCATATATCTACTCTATCTATATAACTAGTAAAAGAAACTAGGGATGGCCTGCTTACATAACTATTATGAGGAGGCAGCACATGTCCCATGGGTATGCTTAAAGGACACTAAATGGTAAATTCCAGGTAGTCTACTCCTTGATGAGACAGACTTTTAGCACAGCAGTAACTGTACTGTGAACTGCAGCATGTGCTGCTTGTACAGCTACTTGCAAAACTTACCCTTGAGAAGGCTATATGGTGAAACAACTCACTGTTTACACCACACAATAACCTGTAGTTGATAATTCACTCTTGCTGCACTTGAAGCAATGCAGTGTCTAAATGCTGGTTGAATAGATGGATGAAATGTGTGTCTTACTGCAATGGAAAATTGAAGAGCAAGTGATACAGGTCTGAAACAAAATACATAAATGGTTTATATTGTTAACTAGGGTGATGTTCTACCTCAGTAAATCCAAAACTAAAAAGCTGCAAGCGTGATTGTGCACAGAAATAAAATTAGTTTATAGCTTCACTTGTAGGGTGGGAGTGATGAGAAGGGAAAATGGGAAGTCCCGATATAAGACCATTAACAGGTTACATAGAGTGCTGAAATATCTAGAACAGCATTCTACTATGTGACTCAGTTACAGTCACTGCAGTGAGTTAAAACAGGTAAGGGCATCAGTCACTTTTTTTCTTTGAAACAGAAATCAGTCTTGCTCTGTTCTGGAACAAGTTTAGTTAATTAGGACTAACTCGGTTCCAATCAGTATTTTACATGATGCTTTTACTGTTTTGCTCTACAAAAGCTTTGATAGCTGTCATAACTCCAAGGCAGCAAGGGAGCCTAACAATGAGCAACTGAGAGGTTTGTAAATGTACTAGTGGTCACGAAAAAGAAATGTTGACTTAATTAAATACTTCCCACAGTAGTAAGATTTTTTTTTTTATAGCAATGCTAACTCCATAATTTTCAATGGTTGTGTTCTACCATCTCTTCTTACACAGTGTTGTTGAATAGAAAAAAAGAATCCTGATAAACATGTTAAATGAGAGAAGCAGCATCTCTGAGCACAGATACTTTCAGTTAAAAAATAGTAAAACCAAAATGCCACCACAGCACAGTATTGCCAAGTGCATACATGATAGACCACTCCTTTGGTGAATACAAAGGGGGAATCTGCTAGCAGCTAATTTGTTATGTTGATGTCTCATGCACAGGAAATCTGTAGGAAAAAAAAAGCTAGTACTTCAAATGGGATTTAGGTATCAAGCAGAAGGAGCTAAAATTTAGAACAAGTGTGGAGGCTTTATTCACTACTCAATTTTCATGTCATAATCTGTGGAAGCTGTTAGTATGAAGCTGAATAGATTTCTGACTATACAAGGCCTTGCATTATGGTAACACATAAACGTTCTTAAAGCACTTCTCTGGTTATGTCTTGCAAAGCAAAGTCTCATAAACATTGTCAGCTGACAGCTACTTCTGACAAGACGCTAGTAGTTTTTAAAGAAATAATAGCTAGAATGGGGATTCTTAAGCACATCTGGTTCCCTGTTAAATGATGACTCACATCGATCTTTTGATTAAGGAGCCAATGTCCCCTAAAACACTCTTAAGTATTACTGTGTAAGAATTGAAGTAAGATGGCAACAGGGTCAGGGAACTAAATATGTCTGAGCATCACAAAAGAACCACTTATTGCTAGTCCTAATTATGGGTGTAGTGTTGAGGTGTAGCTGTCACCAATGGACAGACTCAGGTAGCTAAATGAGGGCTTTCAGTGACATCTTAGTACTAACTATTAAAATGACAACAGTTACACCAAATAAACTTGAACTGATTTTTTGAAAATAATTTACTAAAATATACAAGTACATTTTCCTTTTCAGTATAAGTTACATAATTGCATACATTTTTAGCTCTTTCTAGGTGCTTTTGGTAATAAGGCAGCAGCAGTGGGCTGACAACTAAGACCTTCAGCATTGCTCTGTACACAAGGAGTCAGTGCAAGGATATTATATTTTCTAGCGATATACATTTTTACTGAATACATTGAAGATGAACCTAATTTTTATTTGATACAGCTCAAGCAAAAATGGACTGTAGTGCAATTCTTGCTTATGGGAAAACAAAGCCTGTAGAGTAAAATATAAATAAAGGATGCTCAAACCACAATTTGTTTACTGGAAGCTGTTAATAAAACATTTAACTTAACCACAACTATTTGTGCTTCATTAAAAAAAAAAACAAACAACTTATACAGGTTATAAACTAAAACCTCATTTGTAAAAGTTCCTCTCTGCAGAGCAGTGCTTGCTCCAAGACATACAGTGCTTTGGTGGTAGAACTTCCATGTGCTATCATGGAAAAATGTTTCCAGAAGAAACAGTCCTCTTACAAATTAACAGCCGGCTTTCTGACAAAAGGGAACTGGCAACTTTGAAATGCTTGTTCCCTTTCTCTGTGAAAGAACAAGCCCTGACAAAGGAGAACATGTACTGTGTTAAAAGCTATTGTGGCACAAAAATCAAAACTGGCCCCTGGGCAGGTTCATCAGTTCAATACCTATATTCTCTAGTTCAAGTTTATTCAATGTGGCCTTAACAGGCTGTATCAGACTACTAGAAGAGGACTACTCTGATCATTTCCTTCATCAGTCTTGGTTTAAGTCAGTGAAGCAGATGCTTCTAGTCTAGGTCTTCTTATTGGTAATACACAGGGTCAGAATAGAGATCACGCAAACTTCTTCTTTGTAGCTGTAAATCGTTCCATGTACTACAAAGAAAACAAAAAAAGATCTTAAGATTTTTTCAGACATTAATAGAGAATTCATTATTACTAAAAGCAGCTAAACTTCTGCTCTCAGACTCAAAAACATTCTGCATCTAAAGCATATTTTTATATCCCAGGCATAACTATTAGAGCTTTCATTTCAAACAAAGACACCCCCAAAAAATTTCTGGCATTTGCTGCAGTTCAGATTAATGGTCAAATCTCCAGTGTTAAGGATGAACTAATGCTAAATACTTATGAATGCTGTATAATACAAAGAATCCATTATTTTTCATGCCATCAAAGTGAAGACACACCTGTCATTATTAGCTACCCTTCAAAAGATGCTGATGAAAGAACACTGACCCTGAATCCTATGAAAAAATTATCTTTGGAGAACTCTTGAAGTTATTTTCAGAAGTTAGTTATGAATCCAGTAGCGATGACATTACCAACAGACTATTCAGTGCTTTTATTCACCAGCATAAATGCTTAGTATTATGAGTAAGGACTTCACCAGGAGTTTCTTTTAAAAATAAGACAAAAAACCCAAAACAAAACACAAACCTTGTCATAACCTTCCAGTTCTCTGAGTTTCTTGATTTCAAAGAGGTTGCCTTCTACTGCAAGCAGTGAGATCTGGGAATCACTGAGGATACTCTGAGGCAGCATGCTGAGCTCTAGGCAGTTTTCTTCTAAACGCAAGACTTTGAGGCGCGGACAGTGGGAGATCTGCACTGAGATCTGGGAAATCTTGTGGAAATGAAAAGAGAAACGGGATTAAAATGGTAGGGATCAGTGATTATTAAAGCAATCTGTTTCAGACTTAGAACAATTGCCATATTGTAAATGTAAACTATACTATACTAATAGTAAGTACTTAATACATAAATAACAAATGATCAAAAATCAAAATAACTTTTTTTATTCCATGATGACAAGCAACCTACCCATCTGTTTATCACATTCCTACTCAAGAACTGTTCACATCATTTTCTGCATGACTAAATTCAGGATTTTTTAGTTCATCAAATCAGGCAGTTTGATATACTGGTACACAAATTCTAGTTATGATTCCTCATTTGTGTTGTGTCCAGGAGATGTCTTTTAGCTCTAAAGATGGTCTCATCTTATGTTCCATGTTTGTATTAAGTCCAAGATAAACCATATCCTAAATCTACATGCCCACAACATCTCAGTTACCAGACCTGATTCTGATTCAAATTGAGTTCGATAGCCTGCAGTTCTCCCACAGTGTCAGGCACATTTTGGATCTGGTTCTTTGAAAGATCTACCACATCCAACTGGCGAAGACCAGAGAGTTGTGTAGGCACAGTCCGAAGCTGGTTTCCAGAGAGGCTCAGGGTTTTGAGAGCCGAAAGTTGTCCAAATGCAGCTGGTAGCTGCCTCAAGTGATTGCCATTCAGGTGTAGTGTTTCCAGTTTTTTCAGTTTACACAGCTCCTCAGGTAAAGCAGCTAGAGAAAAATGACAGAAAAACATATGACCTAAAGAGCAGTAAACATTCATACCCATTTAATTCAAATAAGCTTCTGCATGGAGAACAGTGCTGTATTAAGTAATTTCTCACTGAATTCCTCCCCATTTTCCAGTGAAGGCACAGATCCCTGCACAGAAACTTAAGCCCAGAGATGATACATGCTTTTTAACTAACTTCCATAATCTGCAGACAAGGCAGACATTCAAGTCACAGTCTGAAATCACTACTCAGGAGACATTAGCCTGTCAGTTACAGTCCTTACTAACACTCTACCAACAGGTTCTATGACACTTGAAAAACCACAAAATTCACAGCTTCAGCTTTGCCCTTTAAAAGGTATTACTCAACTTGCTCAGAAGTAAGTTATGATATAGATAATTCACAGTGTGTCATACCAGCATACAAACCTCACCAGGTAAGGTCTTCTGGCATCCATACATCCCTCTTTCCACCTACACATGAGTATAATCTCTAACAATCCTGAGCTGCACTACAGAATCAATGAGGTTCGTAAATTATCTTTGTTTTTCCAAAAAGGCAGATAATACATATTTGATGCATAAACCCCCCAGTTTCTTCATTGTGATTTTTCCATAATGATGGATATTTGTTTAACAGAAACAGTAACAGCCACTGAATGGCCAGCAATACTGTCTACACATAATCTTCATTACCTGTTCTCTAGGCAAGTAGTAAACCATCTGACACTGTTAAACCTTCACGTCAGGTAAGCCACAGCACAAAACCTCTATGGGTTTAAGTACTCATGTGTCATTGTAAAATTAGTAAGACACTTAGTGGCAACTAGTTTTGTAGAATTTATGATTTAGAGGTTTCTATCCTGTACATGAATTCCAAAGATTTCAGTTTAAGTGACTAAACTCCCCATTTACATCTTGTGAGAGTTAAATAATTAAATTTAGCTTTTAATAGAGAAAACAAGTTATTATTTTAAAAATCAGTGGAGATATTAATTAGCAGGCATACTCAGTTTGTTGTTGTTTAGAGCAAGGCTCTTCAAAAAGGAAAATTTTCCAATGAGAGGTGGCAAGAGCTCTATTTTGTTGTTCGACAAGTCTATTGTCCTTAAGTTGCTTGTTAGCTTCTGCAGATCTTCAGGAAACTATGGGGGGGAAAAGATACAGTGTTTAAATAGTTGATAAAAATTTGAATTTTCACGTCATACAGCTTAAAATTTTAATTGTACGACTGTTACATACTGTCATATGTATCACAATGTCCATTCACCACAGTGCAATTGGCAAATTTGTTCAACGCATATTTTTTAAAATATTATTTCATCTGGGGTAAGGAAAAGGGGTACAAAGAAAACACTAACATCTAGGAAGAGTAGTTTTTCATCCAAATAAGTAAAATGAAAAACATTACATTTTCATCCTCTTATGTGCTTCTCTTAAACATGCCTGTCATTTAAAATACTCTACATCCAGTTAATAACTCTATATTTTAGCAGACTATGATTTGAAATTTTTTCTCCTGCCTCCCTTTTTAAATAATTACCTATATCATTCTCCTCATTCTTATTTACATCCTGTACCACTTTGGTACTGAGTCTTGGCACTCATGTGAAAAAAACCCAAAAACCTGACCATCAAGGAGTCCTGGCAAATAAACCAGTGGTTTTGATTTTCCTTTGGCTTGACAGAGAAAAAGTGAAGAGAGGAGGTAGGACAGTGGAAGAAGGTATGTTAGAAAAGTCTTAAAAATTACTGCAATATAGAGTTATTCTTGGTTATCCTGCAAATCATTGCTGGATTTATGGTTCCAGGACATTCTGTGTTTTTCTGCAGTTGGGTCTAAGTTAAGATAATTTCCAATATAATAAACTTTAGGAATGCTTGCTGCCAGCCCAATGAACAGCCTGTACAGACTATTCATACGGCTACAATTAAATACAATGGAAGTATCTAAATGTAACAAATTGTGGAGTATCTTTATAAGTAACAATATGGTTATAAAATTTACATTTTCCCCCTCAAGTTTACAGACATTTTCCAAAAGCACAACATCATATCTAGTACTTCTTGAATATATACATACTGTAAAGCATAAGCTCACAAGCATGTAAGCGCCCTGAGAGATAAATCCTCAATAAGAAGACAAGGCAAGCAAAAAAGAAAAAAAAAAAAAAAACAACCAAAATTGAAATATTTTCTATGACTGTTTATAAGAAATACATGTATGCAAGTGTAATATGACAGTGGAGTGGGAATTTCTCTCCGAAAGTGTCAGTCATACACACAAACAGCTGTTTCCCCTCCCAGTACATTACCTCAGTAAGTCCCTTTCCCGTTAGCTGAAACACACCAGTTTTCTGTGCTGTCTCCAGGTGGGCTTTCAGTGCACTATTTCCCATCCTAACAGTTCTCTGTCAAGCACACGGAGTTTGAGTAATGGTGTCAGCCAGTTTTACTCTGTGCCAGAGAACTGCAATCCAAAGTCTCTATGATAAAGCAAATGTAAAAAGTCATTTTATGTGCACTGTCCCTAACACTACAAGCATTCTAAAACATGGAACCATTTCACTGCTGCGTTTTCATCTCCCTCATAGTTAGAACCTAGAAGACTAAAAGTTTACCTATATTTACCTAGATTAAAGTGTCTTCATTACAGCAGTTTGATTACTGAAACGATGCAACAAGCACAGTTATAACTAAGTGGGAAAACAGCACATTTTCCACATTTTGCCTCTTTCGAGACCCCGCAGCATAAGGAGATTCTCCACGCAGACGGGCTGTGATTTCTGTGGCATCTACCAGAGCTGGCCTGCCGACACTACTACTGTTTTATTTGGGTTTTTTGAAACCTTTATTTTATTTAGAGAACTGACTCCTCTGCCCTGACTCCTAGCAGAGACACGACACCCACCTCCGCAACCCCAGCGGGGTTTAATCCCAGGGCGCACGAGTCACAGGCCGGGATTAGTGCCGGGTTCGCAGCCGGGCGGTGGGGAATGAAGCCTGGGGGACAGCACGTAAGCAGCCGCGACGGGGAGCCCCACAGGAGATGCGCTCCGTGCCGCCGCGGGCGCCCCGGCAAGGGGCCAGGCCAGCACTGACCGGCTGCAGGCCGCGGTCCCCCCGCCCCAACCCCGCCCGGCTGCTCCGACCCCGACCCCAGCACTGTCGGGGGCCGCTGGACCCGGCCCGCCTCGGCTCAACCAACCTGTCCGGGAGCCGCTGGCAGACGCTCCGCGGCGGCGGAACCCCGGCTCGTCCCCCGCGCTCCGCCCTTCCAGAACGGCGGCTCCAGCAGCGCCCGCCCGGAACCGGACGCGAGTCACCGGCGTTCCTGCCACGCCCGCCATGGCGGCCCCCAGGCGCCCTCGGCCGCCGCCGTCCCTGCGAGACACCGAGACTCCGCCCGTGGAGGCCGCCAGCCCCGGGCCCCGCGGGGCGAGCGACCCCGAGCTCGAGTCCGATTCCGAGCTCGATGGCGATCCCGAGCTGGAGCTGGAGTGCAGCTCGTGGCTCGACGTGGAGAGCGATGAGGAGGAGGGCAGCGGCGAGCCCTGGCCCTGGGAGCCCGGGCAGCGCTCGGCGACGGCCGTGCTGCTGGAGCGGTGCTTGGCAGCGGGCGCCGTGAGCCAGGTACCGCCCGGGCCCGGCCGCCGCGGAGCAGCGACTTAGGCGTCGTTCGGGTGAATTGTGCTGCATTGCGGAGCGCAGGAGAGGAACAACAACCTTAAACTGTCAAAAGCTATGATGGAGCGTTTGCTCGGTGCTTTCTTGCTACTGATTGCATTTTTCCTGTTTGTCTTACTTTCAAAGGAGACTTTGGATTTAACTTGTAGAAGAACGCCATGCTTTGCAAAATTCTCAGAGATGGAAGAAATGGTAAACATGGAAGCTGAAATCAATGAGGTACAGCCTTTACTGTTGTCAGTGTACACTCAACACTTCGATACCTGGCGGTAATACAGGGCTCCAATGAAGTATCAAGCGTGCCATGTTATCTCATGTTTTGAGGGTTTTTTAACAGTTCAGCTGTTTAACAGTTGGCACTTTTTTCCCCCGTGGACTGAGTTGTCATAAAGAAAAGAACAAAACTGTGAAACAAAAGTTTTAGGTATAAGTAGAAGGACTCAGCAGGTGGAACCTTTGACTAAAGTATTTCCTGAAGTTTTCTGAAGAAATTGAACAATAAAGAATTTGTAGTTGACTTCAAGTCACAAAAATGTGCCTCTTTATAGGCAATTTTGTTGGTTAGCAAGCAGTAACCTCAGACATTTCCTACTGCCTGAACTGGCTGCTGCCTTGTATTTTATAATGTTGGTTTAGACATTACATAGACTATGAAACTGCTTTGTAAGAGATGTAAGTAGGAGAGACATGGGTTTGAAGGGTAGACTATCCAGTGATTATGGAATTGGCAGAATGGACACAACTAGAGAGTTGTGGTCAATGGTTCTGTGTCCAGCTGGAGGCTGGTGACAAGTGGTATCCCTCAGGGCTCTGTCCTGGGACCGATGCTTTTCAATATCTTTATCAATGGCATAGACAGGCAGATGAGTGCACCTTCAGCAAGTTTGCAGATGATATGAAGCTGAGAGGAGCACTGGACACAACAGAAGGATGGGATGCCATCCAGAGGGACTGGGCAAGCTTGAGAAATAGGCTCACAAGAACTTCATGAGGCTCAACAAGACCAAATGTGGGGTCCTGCACCTGGTCAGGGCAATCCCAGACATGAATACCAGAGGTGAATTTACTGGGAGCAGCATTGTGGAGAAGGACTTGGGATGAAAAGGTCAACATGACCTAGCAACGTGCAGTCGCAGCCCAGAAAACCAACCACATCATGGGCTGCATCAAACGCAGCGTGGCCAGCAGAGCAAGGGAGGGGATTCTTCTCTTCTGTCCTTGTGAGACCCGGAGTGCTGTGTCCAGGTCTGGGATCCTCAGGACAGGAAAGAGGTGAACCTGTTGGAGTGGTTCCAGCGGAGGGCCATGAAGATGATCCAAGGGCTGGAACATTTCTCCTACAGGCTGAGAGAGCATGGATTGTTTAGCAGCCATCCAGTACTTAAAGGGGGCTTAAAAAATGAGGGAGAGTGACTTTTTACACAAGCAAATAATACTAGGACAAGGGGGAATGGTTTGAAACTAAAAGAAGATAGATTAGATTAGACTAGACTAGACTAGATTAGATTAGGTTAGGTTAGATGAGGTACTAGGAAAAAATGCTTTACTGTGAGGGTGGTGAGACACTGGAATAGGCTGCCCAGAGAAGTTGTGGATGCCCCATCCCTGAAAATATTCAAGGCCAGGTTGGATGGGGCTCAGAGCAACCTGCTCTAGTGGGTGATATCCCTGCCCATTGGCAGGGGTTTGGAACTAGATGATCTCTAACAGCCCTTCCAACCCAAGCCATTCTATCATAAACTCTGTGGTTTAGGAATGAATTTCAGTATCTGTCTTTTCCAGCACAAAACACCAAATTATTTAAGTTGGTCTTTTTAAACAGTCTTTTTCTTGTTGACCAAAAAAGCCCCACCTAGCAGTAGAAACTCTCTGGAGAGCAGGGTAACATGTTCTTGGGGTAATGCTTGCTCTCTTTCATACACATGCTCTCCCCTGTGCTGCCACTTTCTCCCTTTCTACTTTCTCCTCCACCCCAAGAGAGTCAACAATATCTGGGTAAATATGTTAAAAATGCATTTTCATTTGATGCTATTATTGTTGTAGATAAAACTGGAAACTGAAATGATGCAGCTGGAGAATGAGACAGCAGATATTACTCACCATTTTTACTTAGGTAAGTGCAGTTGTACAGTAGAAAAACCAAGAGTCATGAATTCGCAGCAGATTAATGTTTCATCTGAGTGCATGACACTTCTAGAAGTCATTGCAGCAGTCATCTCTGAATAACTTGTTAGAGGTGGTAGGTGTTTTATTAACACCTAAAGCATGTTTCCATGCTGTTTGAACTTGCACTCTCTACGCTCTCAGTAGAAGCTCTGTGTGTAACTCATTCTCCAAAGCAGTGTGGGAGGTGTGCTCAGCTCCCCAGATCAGTGGAGTATCAGCTCTGAGATCATCAGTAACTGTTGGCCTGTATGTGCTATTCTGCTTCTTTTCCAGAAATTCCGTATGTTTCTGCTGCATCTCTGTCCCCCTAAACTTACTTAAATTTATAATTCAGCACTTGGGGAGCATATGTATTAATTTATTCTTTTACACCTTTTCCACTATGATTTTATGGGTACTTAAAAACATTCTAGCCTGCCACTATTAAGGTACGCTAGTGAAATCTATTGCAATACTTCAGTGCTATGGTATAGCTTAAGAAGATGACTTCATCTCAAAGAGAATTTACTTAAGAATATGGATAATGTAAAACAATTAACTTATCTGTATCTCTAAAAAGTAGTTATGGTGAATGAGTGCATGCTGATACTAAATCATATACGCTTCAACAACAGCTGTTCTGATTAATGTCTGTCTTGAATGTAAACTGTCCACTGCAATAGATCAGTGTTTTTCTTTCTGTCTGCAGGACAGATTTTGCTCTTGTTTTAGCAGGATGATAGGTTCAACTTTGCAATTTTATTTTATAGGGAAAAAGTGCGAAATTTTACAAGATATGAACAGGCACCTGGAAGCCATACTGAAAGAGAAGAGGGCTCTCAGAAAGAGGCTGATAAAACACAGATGTCAAGAGAGCCTGCCCATTGGGGCTACTTTTCACAAGTAGGCACACAGAAAATAATTGTTCTTGTATGCATGAGTCCAAATTAATTTGAACTAGTAGACAGTAAAAATCCCATGCTTTCATTAATTTTTCCACTGATAAAAATAGACATAAAAAATGGTAGCAAAACCTTAGCTAAAAGCTAGTAGTTTACTCATTGATAAATTCATTGGAAGGTAGTGATATGTATTTTATGAATATTTACTTAGGTTATTGGTCTTGTGTTCAGAAGTCTACAGAACAAGCTGTGATGTATTGTTTCAGACAAATGTGCTACATGCTAGATTTGTTATGCTTCTCCCAAGCAGGAGTTGTTACTTTAGCACTGGGTGTCTTCCTTCCACTGTTGCTTGCTTAGAACTAAGTGTGAATGATTCCCAGACATGCACAGTACATATTTTGGTGCACTATATGGTATAGTACACCAAAATATGCACTATGCATGTCTGAGTATAGCCCTTCTTCTTACGGTCTAAAAATCTAGCCCAAGTACTGAAGAAGTGGCTATTCATTCCTGTAATTCCTGCCCTGCTTGTTGCTAAGAGTCATACAAGAAGTGTAATTGCGGAAAAATTAATTAGATGGTAAGGAACTTGCATAAAGCTGGAGGAGGGGACCAAGAAAAGCAGGGCAATGAAAAAAAGAGCTTATAGGTATTAAGTTCTTGTTGTTTAGCACAACCTTTGAGCTCATATTTGGTTACAGGTATATAGTAGAGTTGCTGACAGAGGCTGTGACTTTCATTGAGAAGCTTGAAAGCCATTTGCAGTCTGTAAGAAGCATCCCTCAGATATCACATATGATGAACAATATGGTGAGTAGTAAAAGAACTGAACCTGCTGTCTTCTTCAGCATGAAAAATACAATGCTGTTTGGTTGTTTAAGTTACTTTTATGTCCTGATAGACTCACAGGATATATAAAGATTAAATCCAATCTTTTTCTGTTTCAGGACACCACTTTGTCAAAAACAGAGGTGCTCATGATAGAGCTGGAGGAGCTGACAGAGCAAATACTGAAATGGGAAAAACTGCAAAAGGAAGTGTATTCTAACAATGTATGCAATACTGCTGACTTGGACTTTGGCTTATCTTTAACCTAACGAATCATTTTTCTCAAATAGGATGACTATTCAAAGAACTACTTCTTAGGGTCTTCTGTGAAAACTGCAACACAGATGTCTTTTAATCCAACAGAGACTTTGTAGGCAGTTATATTTCTGTTATTAACTAACAGTTCTCCAACTGTTTACTAAAAAAAAAGGACAATAAGCAGTAGCTCATAGGAAGACAGGATGCTGAGAAGCCTGTTAAGGAGTTCCTTTTTGAAATAGTTGGATAGGAGTCGTTTGGTGTCTGTATCTTCAATGGAAAATTGTTTTGGTATTTCTTTTGCACTTGCTGTAGTATCTTTATTCATTTTTGTAAGCATCTTGATAAAACACTGTATTTTTTACATCACCATAAAACTTCAATAAAAGCACTAGATTTCAAAAGCTCAGTTTCTTGCTTTTAATTTTGTTATAAAATCTTAGGTCCAATCTTATGCTTCTGTAGGAGTTCCAATCAAGAAATTAAATTAGTTTTAAATTAGAGTTTATTATGACTGATGTGGCTTTGTGGGAAAGCAGGGAATGGACTTGGTGATATATGGCAGGTCTACTGATTTGCAAACCATGCTTCAATGATAGCAAATATATTCTTGATACTCAATGATATAAATATGTTCTTCAGATTCTCTTTTTCTGTTGCTTGCCCTATTTTCGGTGTCCCACTTGGAATAAAACTCTTGTTCCATGAGTAAGATTGACAGTTTACCAAAAGCATTGATTGTTCCAGTTTGTAACCCTCACGAAGAGACAGGTTGGTGAAATGTCACTGGCAGGACATCTATAAACCAGGATGGTTGTCTTTGGAGGGTGCCCAGTTTTGTATTCAGGATACAGAGCAAACAGAAGTGGTGCAGATGTATTCCTTTCTACCATTGTATCACATGTTACATCCAACTTGTTGATTTCTGCTGCTGAAGTAAGAGCATTTTGCTTTTTTGAAGTAACCACTGGGTGGCTCAGTATCACAAATTTCACAAGCTTATCTGATTATTGCATATAAACTTAAAGCAGAATTAAGGAAGAAATCTTTGGCTCTTTGTTGAGCACACTCTATTATGACTTACTTGTGTTTGGTCTATTTTATGTTTGAAATTTTCTGAGAATATCCTTTTAATCTTTGTAACCATTCTGCAGGGTGTGATGACAAGACATCCAACTTAACAAATCTCTAGTGTACTGTGTAAGCCATAGCGATGTTCCTCTGTGCTGCTGTTGAGGAAAGTTAAGAGGACAGAAACAATTTGAATTAGGTTAAGCAGAATGTCACTGGGTAGCATGTAAGAATATAAACTCATGTTCAAGTCCCACAAACATTAATGGGGTCTTTGTGCCAACACTTGCTATATGTCATTGCAAGATTTGAGTCCAAAGTCCCATGTCTGTTGTTCCAGATGTGAAAATGAAGGCTTTCCATGCAACTGCAAAGAAGCTGACATTTTTACTGAAAATGCTTTGCACATTCTGTGAAATGGGAGAAAACAGAACAATAGGTGATCATAGGTTGGATTCAATGAGCTGAGTCTTTTCCAACCTAATTGATTCTGTGATTTTTGTGAATCAATGTCCTCTACATCTATCATAGGCTTAGCTTCTCACTCCCAATGTCTTACAGTGATGATTTAGGTCAGGCAAATGAAAGCTGTTGTAATTTAATAATTTTAGAGTACAATGAAAATATTCTAGTCCATTTGTTCCTTGTAACTCTTTGAAATATGTGTTTTTGCCATATCCCAAAGAGTTGAGCATATTTTTTTTTCTTTTACTGTATCTACTATTGCAGAGTGTCAGTGTTAGGGCGGTCACTGCACCCAGACAGTGCCTCTTTCAAGGACCAAAAAGCCATTTATTAAACAAAGGAGCATCTTTTATACACTTTTTGTATGTTGTCATTTGTGTTACAGGTTGATTGGCTGCTAAACTACTACAATATACTTACTGGCTGCTATTACCTAAAACATATAGTCATTGCCTACCTATGGCATAAGCAGTCAAGCATTCAGAAAAAATAACAGGTGCAGATATGTTGCTGTTTTCTCCTTCTACTGTTTAACTTTCTTGCTTTTGTTGATACTACATTCTCATGGGTGAAAACTAATTGTTTTTCTTCTCACAGACTGTTCTCACAGTCCTTCTCTAGCTGAAGTAACAGGCCTGAGCCATAATTTTACAAAGGCAACAAGGCCTTCCTTTTATAAGGTTTTACTTAAATGCCACAGAAGAGTTGACTGTGGAGTTGGTAGAGTTTACCTAATTGCCATTTGCCAGTGATGTGACAATTAATTCTTTAGTGTAATTTAAAGGGATATATCTGTTGAAATATATAGTGATTCACAACTTGTAGGTATTCATTTTAGCATCTCTGTGGTGAATGAAGTATTGGGTCCAAAGGATCTATCCCATACTTCACTCAGGAAAGTTTCTGGAATGTGGTACCTTTTTCATTTAGATATAACTGGAGTTTAAGGCAAACTCTCATGAAAAGAACTATACATAAAGTACAAAAAAGTAGTACCATTAAAAGTCAATTTAAACAGAAGTTTAAATATTAAAACAACATAGGACTCTAAAACTCTCATATATTATATTCAGATAGAGCTCCATTTATCATATTTTGAAATACAAAACCAGAAGTCCATTTAAAAATTTGCATTGGCAAAAGGAATTGGCAAAACCAAACAGGATTTGTCTATTGAGCCTGGCATCTTCTTTATGTCAATACTACTTGTTTTTTCATGTTTCTGGTAACATCAGTAGCTGACAGAGACAGTATTCTAAAAGAAATTTTTTAAAAACTTTCCGTGATTTTTATATTACCCTAAGTACAAACCTTTTATCAATGCAACAACTAGATTGTGATTTCAATTAAAGTTCTTTGGAAGTTTCAAAATTGTCTTTTAGATCCTAAGTATAACACACATGAAGATGGGATGTTTCCAAAGGAATCTAAACCACTTGAGACCTTTCCTTTGGCACTAATATGGAAGGGATACTTGCCTTCCCTAAATTCCTGCCAAATTAATGTGGAGTGCTTACAGGGCTCGTCCCTAGTGAACGCTTTAAGGACACCACCCTTAATCGGACTGGCGGCACTGAACTCGTAGGTAAAACCTGCGCTGGTTTGCTGCTGCAAAAGCGAATTTGGGGGAGAGCGCGCAGTCGCCGTCTCTTTCTCAGCGGGTGCCGCTCTCCCGGGCAGACCTGTTGTTTCAGGCGGACAAGCGCGGTTTGGACAGCGGCGAGTCCGCGGCGCGGCTGCGCGGGGCAGCCCTTCCCCGAAACGCCCGCTCTTCGCCCGGGAAGTTTCCCCCGCACTCCCTTCGCGGGCTGCCTGGGCCGGGCTCGCTGCTGCCCTGCGCTGCGGGGCGGGACGGGCGGCTCCTCCCGTCCCGCTCCTCCCCATCTCGGCCGGGGGGCGGGATGCGGGGCCGGGGCGCGGGCGGCTGCAGCTGCTGGGCGTGAGGCGAGCCATGGCCAACGTCAAGGTGGCCGTGCGGGTCCGGCCTCTGAGCAAAAGGTGCGGCGGGGCGCGGAGGGACGCGGAGGGGCACGGAGGGGTCCCGGCGGCCGAGGGAGGTGGTCGGGTACCGCTGGTCCTGTCAGCCGGGACGGGATCGCCGCCCTGGGGCGGCTTAGCCGGGGCTGAGGGAGGGACAGCGGGCGCTGGGGAGCTCCGCGGTACGGCAGGAGGAGTGGCAGCCTCTCGCCGCCTCGCTAAATAGCTTGGAAAGTGTTCTTAGGAAAGTCACTCAGTGGAACTGTTAGGCTGACGTCCCTCTTCCTGAGCTCCCCAAAATAGGACAATTGTCATACAGTGTCTAGGAGTCTTGCCTTCCCCTGCTGTTGTTGCTGTTTTTTCCAGCGGGAGGCAGAGCCGGATATTCCCATTGTCGCTCAGCTCCGCTCCCTCCTTGGCTTGCTTGGCTCCAATGGAAATTCCAAAAGCTACATGAAACAGCTTGAAGACAACTCCCACAAACAAAAAGATGCCGTAGCACAATGCTCTGGTGTTATTTGTACATAATGCATGCTTAAAACCTTGCAGAGTTGGGAAATTCGGAGAAGAAAAGAAGGAGAAAAAGCAAGTGGCCCAAATGTCAGTTGTTGGTAATTTACTCCTCCTGTTAGAGAAATGCAATAGCACTCCAAACAGGAATGGTTTCAAAAGTGGTACAAGCTCTGAGGGCCAGTCTTTGGTTTGATGCTGCCTTTCTTTTTGGCACGAGTCACTCATGTTGTCTTCTGACTGCACGGACTTCTGTGATAAATAACTCTTTCATGCAGTAGAGAAAATGATTCTTGAAGAGTTGCCCAGCCAGAAAACTAGCCTAGTCATTTAGCTAGCAGTACACTAGCATATTTTAGGCTCTTTCGTTCTTATTTTTTGTCTATAGTGGTTTTTTTTGTTGTTTTGTTTTTTGTTGGTTTTTTTTTCCCGCAAAAACAGACACCAGGGCATTTTGAATAAAATTTAAAATCCCACCTAAGACAAGCCTGCTAGTATTAATAGAAGAGGTAAATATGCAAACTAATTTACAGGTTTTCAGCACATTTTGCCTTTAAGTCAAAGCTAACTGATTTTAAAAATACTCTGTCCATAATTTTGTTTAAAATCATGCTTGGGTTGTATAGTTCTGATTTGTTATATAGCTGTGAATGGAACAGATTTTAATAGATATTGGCATATTTGTAGAAGAGTTGCAGCATTGAAGTAAGCTTCTCTTAACCTTTTATTGCTTGGTGTTGATTTAGGTGTGGATATATTATTTGATTTTTATCATTATCTTCCCTCTCACTAGATCCTTTTGAGGAATGTTGCATCACATCTGTCTTAATGTTTTTCCCGGGTGGGTTGCTTTAAATAGTGCATTATTGTGAACATATCATTATAGCATTCAACAGCACCTGTAACTGTCAGATAAGGTGTGATAAACAGGAAAACCTTTGATGTAGTCAGTGTGGGCCAGCTGTTTGGTCAAGAATGTAGTTTGGAGAGGAGGCTGTGATCAGAGAGGTGGGCAGCTTTCTGCATAAGAGAGAATTACTCTGCATAATAAGAGAAATTAATCTGAGGCTGAAACAGAAATGTTTGTATGAAGGTGAGAGTGGAAACTCAGGGGTAATGGAGGGAGAAACTGTTAAGTTATCCCATCTACTCAGCTCATGGTGGTGTAACAGATGGGATGGGGAGGGAGGCAGAGACCAGTCTCATGGTGTTTCACCACAGATGCAATAGGCCAGTTGTTCTTTCTACTCTGCTGCCACAGCTGAGGTCAGCAAAAGCATTTCAAGATGGAATTTTATATGTTATAAATGGGAAGAGGAAGTGGTTGTATATTCTTTGTGAAGGCTCTGACATGAGAACTTGCTTCTAGCCTTGAACAAAATTGTCCAAATATAATGACTCAGAGACATATCAAATATATGAAGGCTTTGAGTAACCTTGATAGACAGTGAAAGGACTAAAATTCTTAGTGGGTATAAAGGTCTGCTCTTTTTCAGCTTCTTATACTGTTTCCATACTCTCATGACACACAGCTCTCACTGTCTCTATACACACACTCTGCAACTGCCCCAACAGGGTACCCATGTTGCCACAGCTTCTATGATCTTTTAGGTGTTTTTAAAAGGAAGACTTCCTGCAGTAAAAATTTCAGTTCTACTGGATCGAAGTACTGTAATTTGTACAATCTCAATTCCAGCCAAAAATACTAAACCTGGCCTTTTAAGAGTACCAGAAACTGGAAAGCTGCAGGCAAAAGCCAGAACTCATGGGTCAGTTGGTTGTTTCTAGACTATCATGCAAACTTCCTCATCGCTGCTCTTCATTTAATTTACAATGGAAGACAAACATTGGCTTTGCATCTCAAAATTTACTGAAAATTCAGATGTTAAAAAATGGTAATACAGGAGCTCTCACAATTTTTGTTATCTAGCATAAGGCAAAGAGTGGTCTTTTTTTTTCTGCATCTATATGGAACCCATCACAGTGCATTCTTTGACAGAGAACTCTATGCCCAAATAATCCATGACAGATATTAAGTAAGCATGGTTACACAAAACACAGAAGTTTTTCCATTGCCTAAACAACCTGTAGCCAACATTCTTCATAATGCTATCAGTCATTCTGTAACAGACTAAATTATTTTTTATCACCAAAATATAGTTCTGGGTGTAAATTCAGTCAAATATTTTCCCTGGAATAATGTTTAAAAGTCCTTATTACACATTTACTATTCTACATACTAAAAAAGATTTGTTACTTTGAGGTTACACGGATACTTGCTCTGTGTAAATACATTTCTCCCTTAGTATGAAATACAGAAGCCCAAATGGGTGCATTAAATTGTCTATAGCCATAGGTAATAATCAGGTATTAAATAGGAACTGGGAACTGATGAAATCCCTTTATGGTTTATTTCTGGGCATCTTAATGCTTGGTCTCTTGGATGTGAGACTTTTGTAAGGAAAGTGTAATGTTATTTTTGGCTGTCAATCAGAAGTTGTTTATGGAAACGCTTTGCATGCTAGCACGTAACTATGTGAACTAGGAATGCTGTTCCTCTTTCTTTTTTGATTGCTCTGTGGTGGGTGCCAGCACTGCAATCTGCAGTGTGATGCTGTGATAGGAGACCTCACCCTCCAGACTTGGAAATGGTGTGACTGGCTGAGAAAGTATTCAAGTATTGTATTCAAGTACTGTGTCCAGGGCTCTCCTTGTGCCTGGGTAGCTCTCTTAATGCTGTGTTGGGTGTTTGTGTGCTACAGAAACACCTGCAGTATTGGACATGTCCTTTCACTTTTTTATGCAGGCCAGCAGAAACCAATGCTAGTTTTATGTGCTGCTAGGTTCAAACATGTTTGTCCCTCTCTGTGGTAACCCATCACAATTCTAGTACCTACGTGTGGTTGTTGATTGCTCTTACAGAGGATCTCAGCCCTGTGTTATGTAAGGGGAGAGGGAGGGCTGTTTGTGCATGGGAGGCTCTCTGAGAGGGGAGTGACCCACATGTCCAGGGCAATATTGTGTTGGGACCAGGATGGAGCACAGCTGCCTCATGCCTTTCCCTCCCTGATCCACTACATGTTCTGCTCTCCATCCAGCTGGTCTCAGTTCATTTGTGTGTACCCAGGATTCAGTCCTTTATCACTGTGTAGTTTGAGAGCTGCTACATAAGTAAGAGATAGGAAAGAACAACTTTTAAAAATCAGTGCTCTATACCACAATGAAAAGTCTCATATGTTTCTATAGGATTCTCTTAGCATGCACCAGTGACTAGAAGACATTGCATTCCTTCATGAATTGTGGATTGAGACCTGAGTAAAACCATTCACAGCAAGTTTGTTTAGTTCGGTTGTAAAGTTATAGTGTTGTTAGTTAACAGCTTGACACTAGGGCATCCAAGTTGCCATGTGATGCTTTTTGAAACTTTAAAGTACTTTGCTTCAGGGATATACCCTCAAGTTTGGGAGTTACTTGTGCAGGACTGAGCAAAACATAAGACATATTCTGCTGTTGAAAATATCATCTCCACTTTTCAGCTGCTTCTCTGGCCTGGAAAAGGAGAGAGGTCTTATTTGGAAAGTCTTCCTGGTGTCTTTAATAACTCAAAAATTAACTTTCCCATCCTCTATGAACTTCACAGACATGTCACCTGAAACAGTTGCTGAACAGATTAATTGTTCCAAAAGCTGCCCTTTGCCTTTTTTCTGCTTTGCCTTGTTTCTGAGCTGTATTCCCCAGTCCCCTCAGGAGTTCCTGACTTTGTCCTCCATGCTCTGGTAAATGAAAGCATCAAAGAAATGTCTGGGTAGTCCCAGGTGGCAAAGCTGAACCACACTTCCAGCTGTGCAGGTGTTTATTATCACAGTCTGAGCTGCAACAGTTTTTTTCCTCATTGATGCTGCTCTGTATGACATATTCCTTCTAATTGCCTTCCTGGAATGCAACAGTTAATGAGGCTTGAGGATAGGATGGGAAGGAGGGGTTGAGTTTGTGGTCCTAAGAACTCAGGTGAGCAAGCCCATGCCTGGGAGGGAATTTTAGGGAAAGTTTCTGACTTAGAGTTTGTAGAAAAAGGCTTGGTATGCAAGGCTGACCTGAGCAGTGTGCTGAGCATGGCTTCACTGAATAGCTGAGAAAGGAGCTCAATTGATGGGTGCAAAATGATGTGAATATTTTAAATCTATTTATATTCAAAAGGAGATCTATGTGGAAAAATAAAATTACTTTCAGATAATTTTAAAAATGATTCAAAGTAAATCACTATTGGTTTTTACTTTGTTAACTAGTCTCTGCTGTGCTCTATCTCCCTTGCTCTTTGTAATCACATTACAGTAAACAAAGGAAGGATTATTTTGCAGGGAAGACTTATTGCTGTTTTATAGACTGTGTTATTAGCTATTCTACATGTTCATGTGTAACCACAAGAACTTAGATACAGCAATATGGTGTACTGTTGATAAGAGTGATAACTTGTAAATTTCATAGAAAACATTACTCGAATCTTATATGTAACTGATGTTAAATGCTTTAACAAAATAAAATTAAAGCAGCAGATTGGAGCTTGTAGTTGTTCTCATTCTTGTATATTTTAATATATATTCCTTGTGACTTTGGTGCTGTTGCCATCTCACACAGAGAAATGGCAGACTTTTATCTACTTTTATCTGCTGTGGTAGTTGAGTGGTGTTGTTCCTCTGTGTCTCTCTGTTACACATGGGTTTTGGGATTGGTACCTGATGGTGGGAAAGAGCTGTCTCAGGCCTCCAAGAGTCTTTTGCTGTCTGAAAATCTGTATGAACTGCATTGTTTATGCATTGCTTGTGATTTCTAGTTCTTTTCCACAGCAGAGCTTGAATTTTTAAAAGAAAAGTTGATATGTTAATTTTGGTTTTATAAAGAAAGTCCCTCTCCAAACAAATGTATTTTAATATTTGTGTATCCCGTTAAAGTTATATTGACATCTTTCCTGCCCTCTGTCAAATTAGTTATTTTCTTTTACTTAGTCTATTATTTTAAGTTTCATGTAAGCTATCATTGAGGTGGTTGCTCTTTTCTCGTAGCATCTGTACTTGGTATTAGCAGATGGTTTCCATAAGCCACATCTGTGACGTTATAAGGGTAGTGCATCAGCTGCTTTTCCCAGATGTATTTTTCTTGAAGTTGCCTGAACCAAGTTTTCTAAGTTTGAAAAAAACCAGACTTTGTAGTTTCTAAAAGCAGCAGATCTCCACATGACCCTGAGATGAGCTCAGCTGGTCAGAGCATGCTGCTGGTAACACCAGGGTTTGATCCTCACATTGGCCATTCCTTGACTTAGTCTCAAGGATCCTTGTGGGTCTCTTCCAACTCGGAATATTCTGTGATGTACTAAGTGGCCACTGCTGCCCATTCCATGGAAGATTAAACTTCTGCTGGTGTTATGTGACAATACAAATGGGCTTGTGCTCACTTAAGCCAGGAACACAAGGTGCCTACCTACTGATGGTTTACTTCCCAGAGTAAGAGGCTGTCTCTAACCTTGTTGCCCATGCAAAAGCAGTTACAGCATTATCATAAAACACCAACAGTAGAACCAGCTTTTGGAAGCCTTCTATTTTCCCCTAATATTTTGCATTTTCACAGAACACATTTCTTCCCAAGTCCTAAGAATGCTTTATGAGTGTAGAAAGTCTTGCTGCAGGGATCAGACTTTTGTATGCAGCAAAGAAAAAGGAGGCACAATGGCATTAAATAACTTGGCTGGAATCATGTCTTTGCTGGGTGGTTTCATTCTCTAAGACCACCTACTCTGTCTGAGAGAAGCTGTAGTGTAAGGTGATGTGACTTCATGCATAGAGATCACATCTTCCCAGGGGACTGATGCAGTCTTTAGATGCTAAGTTTTGTGGAGTACTTGGTGAGACATCACTACTGTACACAGAGAATTTATGTGAGTAGGATTTCCAGAGTTTCCTTTTCTTTAATCCAATGCTTTATATGAACTTTAGAAAGCAGTGCACTTCTAAAATTTTACTGTCACCTTCCTATCTGTAGCATATATTTTAAAGAAAATGAGTTTTGCTCCTCTGTTTGTAAAATCTAAGGGTCTGCTATAGTAGCTGCTTTTAATAATAAAAAGTAATAAAATGAAAGAGGTACCAAAGCAGGAAGGGTGAGACAGCACATTGCAGCATTCAGTGTCCCAGACATTTAACTATGATCCCAGATTAAAGTTCTGTCCAGGTGAAACGAAGACTGACTTCTGTATCCAAATTCAGGTTTGCATGGAAAACATGGCATTTGTACTGAATTCCTCTGATGCAAAAGTCTGAATTATATTGTGTCATTGCTCAGTAAACAGCTGTGAAATCAAGGGTGGATGAAACTGGATGCACTGACTGGAGTGTAGCTTTGTTTTAAATTCTTCTTATTTCATGCTTCCTTAAATGCTGGTGGTATGACCGATGAAAAAGGCCTTTTCTTCTCCTCTTCCCTCCTCTCCTCCATGTCTCTACATGAAAAGAAAACATTATTATTCCACAACAATTCAAAGCACTGCTGGTTCATCAGGGGTATTTCTGACTTGGATTTATCAAAGAAGATATCTCATGGCTATATCTGCACCAAATATTAATATTTTTACTGCTATATAATATTTGCAAAGAAGAATGGGTGAAACCACACAAGAATAATGGTAATCACTAGGACTGGTGATTTTTGACTTTCAGATTGTGTTAGGCATTATGAGAGCCAAGGAAAGCTCCATGCAATTGGGAGTAGCTTCAGAAAATTACTTGAGCAGCATATCTCATATAGCAGTGTGCTGTCTTGGTGAACTCTGTGTACTTGGCTTCAGTAGAGAGTTTAGAATTATTTATAAACATCTGTTCTGAATTTGGTAGGAGGATTGCTGACCGGGTGTGCACTCCCATTTGCAAGACACAGTGAAACAGTTTTGACTTTAAAGAGAAATATCCAAAATGATATTGGGTAATTAGAATAATAAGAAACACTGAAAACTAATCTTAGCTAAATTTACTTGATTTTCACATATACTTTAGTTTTACATATAAAAAAATCCTGCATTGGCCAAAGTGAGGGTGTTCATACTATTAACACCTCGACTTTGCCAGGTTACAGCAGCAGGTATAAGGATACATTGTGCTGGTCTTGTGGAGGGATGCTGTGTTTGGGAAAGTTGTGGTTGTAGGTACCTTAACTTGTCAGTAGTGTGCAGAAGCTCTAATGGCTGAAAGCTTTGACATTCTTCTCTACAATTTTTGATAGAGCAGCATGGAATCTTAGTGCTCTTCTCATTGGACCCTTGGTGTCTCAACAGATATATCCTCAACCCATTTGCCTGGGATAGCATTCTCTGAAGACTAGCAAAGCTGAGAATACTCCCCACAGAGTTAGTTTCTTTGTTTCCATGGCCAAGGTTGGTCAGTCACTCAAAAAGTGCAAAGATGGCAGCTTCTTAAAGATCCTTCTGCCAAGGCTGCCAATAAACAAGTCAGAGACACTGTACGACATATTATTAATGGAAAAGGAAAGCTAAATCAGACTAACTGAAGTTTTCCCAATAAAATCTTGAGACTTCATGACCAAGAAATTACCTGGGCTAGATTTTCTACAGGATTATACATAAATTGGCATGGTGATTGCATAGGTGTGCCATTAGTTGGCACAAAGTGTCCCCAGGTACAAGAGGTAAATGTTTGTCTTACTTATCATAGTCATGGGTCACATCATGGAAAGTGACAGTCCAAGAGACAGCAGCAGTAACTGCTGGTATACATCCGGCCACAGAAGGTCACTTTTTTTCTTAGCAGAGCCTTTGCAAGAGGGGAGGGATTGATATTCTTGACACACTGCTTTTGAGGGACTGTGTTTCAGTACAGGTTGAGTTGGGTCTGGTGTTAACTTGGGTGGTGGGAGTTGGCAGTAAAGCAGTAAGTACTTGCCATTATTACATTGCAGGGTTATTTTTCAAGCTTCTTTTAAAAATTATTTAATAATTTTCTCATACTTGAGCCGTATATATTGGCTTTAATATGTTTGATTACTTTGGTGAGTACTTTGCTGGCCTGTATTATAGAAGCTGTTTTGTTGCATGACATGTCTACTGCTAATGACTACAGTATTTTTGCTTTCTCACATGTCCATGTTCCTAAAACAGGCAACTCTTAAAAAGTCAGCTTCCTTTGTTCTCCAAGTGCCTGACTGTTATTTGAGAGGGTGGAGGAGAAGCAGGGCAAATTTTAGAATGTATGAAAAAAACAACTTCCCCCTTTCTTTCCACCCACTGTTTCCTCCAGCTCTGCATACCTCCTTGCACTTCTGTGCTCTGTGTCTGAACTCATCTCACTGAGATCCAACAAGCTGTGGAAGTGTCCCTCTCTGGGGTCTTGATCCTCCCATGATTCTTTCCCACTGGCTAATTCTCTCGGACTGTCTTTGTCTCCATGGGGTTGCATTAGCTTTACATGTTGGCTGCAAAAATGATTTGTCATAGCAACAGCAAATGGTATGAGATTTCCTTTTGGGCTGCTCATATCTTCTGGACTGCTGTGGCAGCTTAGTTTCTGTCAGGTCTCCCTTGTAGCTGCCCATTGCAGCTCTGCCACCACATTCTCTACTTGTGTCACTGTTCTGTTGCTGGGTCTGCATTTCTCTAAAGCTTTCTGTGACTGCTAAGATGCAGGTCTTTTCTGGGACAAGCACCATTACGTGGTGTTTCTCCAGCTTTAGACAGGCAACTTGTATTGATGGAAGGTAATTTAGGAGAGGCATTTCCCAAACACAGCATGCATTTTTCTAGAACTGGGGGAGAAGAGAGGGTGGGAAAGCTGAATGTTAGAACCCCAGTGACTTCTAAGCAGCAGATGTGTTACTAGAGAAGCATGCTTTGAAGTTGATTTTTTTGGTAAAAAGAATCAACAGTTTTCATACCTGTGGAGCAGAGCACCCATCCCTAAGGATGATGGGTTGCTTTATCATTCAAATGCAAACTGTTGTACATATGTGTAAGACTGTACTGACAAACACAGGTTTTGCTGAGAGAGCTTTTGCAGTATTTGCAATATGGAGTTCAGGTCAAAATATCTACAACAGCAGTGAGTCTGTTTTTCTTCCTGGGCTTATTTTGGAAACTGTGCTTTCTTTCCTAAAGTTCTCTGGTTTGTACCTAAATGAAGCATGACATAAACGTGTGTTTAGGGAGTTCAAACGCATAGTCTGTAGAGCTGGTGGCAGCTACAGGTTGTTTTGTTTATGCCCCCGGTCTCTGGCTGTAAGCTGCAGCAGAAGGGAAGGGTCTCCATTCCCGCCACCACGTGTTCCTACCCTTTTGTCTTGCTTTGGCTCAGCACGTCGTGTGACCACTGTGCTCAGTGCTCTGGAAGGGCTTGCAAGTCCTGTAACACCTTGATTATTTATTTTGGTGTGGGGCTTTTTCCCGGATCAGAGCTGATTGAGTCATTGCATGGGTGTGTGATTGCTAGAAAGTAGAAACACATGTGGGGGGTTGGAGCGGCAAAGAGAAGCAGCCTCTTTCAGCAATAGTCTGGAGTTAAGATAAAAGTCTGGGTGCTGTGAATATGCCCCCAGAACAAGGTGAGATTTTAGTTCTGTCTCTGTCTTCTGGTGGCTTTCTCGTTTTGTGAGACTCAAACAAAGATACTTGATTGCTGCATAGAGCTTTATGTCTGCATAATGTGGAATCTTTAGTACCCTCTGCTAAAAGATGGTAATTTCATTTTGTGTTGTTTATATTTTACTGGGTTTATGTTTATTTTAATATAAGGAGATGTTTAAATATGAGAATAAATTTTTTTATAGCCAGAAAATTTTTGTATCTCAAAGATTTTATGTTTGGGATTTCTTCTTTAATCTTTACTAATGACTGTAGCCTGTGAGAGCATAAATCTGTAAGAAGCCACAGAGTAAAGTCACTTGTTTGTAGGGTTATATGTAACACATGTGGACTGAAGGCAGTGTGTTTCATGTAATTATTACAACTTGGGTTGAGAACACTGTTTGTTGTTGAAGTTTCCTTCTGCAACTAGAATACCCTGACACTTAAACCGATTAAAAGCTTTTTCAGATTTCAACCGTTTGAGTACAAGTGTTGTATTCATAAATGCTTGCGTCAGACTAGATTTCTTAAAATTATTTTTAAGCTTCACCCAGAATAGTTCAGCTGCTGCAGGAGATAAGGTTATGGGGAAATTATGTTTTATAATGTATAAAAGCTACTTAGGGGGGCCTTTTATCTGAATTCCCCAATTGATTTTAAAATTTGACATCTTACGTGGTTCACATCCCAATCTGCCCAAGTTCTAAATAATTAAAACTCTTTAACATGCTCAGTGAAGACTTGCAATAGCATAGCAGATAAAACTTTTAAGGAATCTGCTTTCTCTCAGCTTGAATTCTCTACTGTTGACCAAATCAGGCTTGCATCATCCCCTTAAGTAAAAAAACCTCGCTGTGTGAGTATTGTTTTAATAAGTTGAGCTAGTGTTGTCCAAGTCACAGATGAAGCCCTGGAGTGGGACCTGAGAGCAAGGTCTTCTCTCTGATTTATTTTCAGTAATCTGTTTGCTCATCTTGTGGCCAGGAAGAAACACTGGTTTAATTGTGAAGTGCACAAGTAAACTTTCATTAGACATTGGAAGAACTGACAAAAAGAGCAGGATTATGTACCTTTGGAGCAGAGATATCAGCCTATGACTAGCTACAATGCAGTAGGAGAAGGGACACGAGACCTTCAGAGCAGCTGAAGACTGCCCTGGGCAAGACGGGCATGATATCAGTGAGAACACATAGCACATACCTGCAGGGAATGACGTGTGTGCATAGGAGGGGAGGATAGGAACTCCATGAGCTATTTAGGCTGATAAGGCTGGAGCATTAAGGACTGAAAATTAAGGATGCTCGTGGGATTGAGAAGCAGGATAGGACCGAGATCATACTTGGGCAGTGATGAAAAGAGTATGTGTAACTGAAGAAAGCTCTCTCCTAAAGGATCCCTCTGGTTTTCTGTCTTCTGCTGTTCTTAAGATATTGTGAAATTCTGTCAAAATGTCCCATTGCCTCTTAAATCAGATCTGCTGTTCGGTGTAATTGTCATCTTTGTCCAGTAGCTCACCTGGCAGAAATTTGTACGTGAATATGTAAGTCGCCTAAGTAACTTATGCTGGAAAGCATTTGCTTGTCAAAACATCTATAAAGTTACACATGTCCAGGTTCAATGCATCAGTTGCACATTTCCACCTTAGATACTCACAGCCTGTATCCTTAGGCACTGTTCCTTGTTTGTTTGTTCTTTGGGGAGCCTTATGAGGCCTCTGTTCTGTACATAATGCAACATTTGATACCTGGCTGCACATAATGTGTTTCCCTTTCTCTTGGGGATCTGACATGGGGCTCAGGTGACTGATGTGTTGAGCAGCTGAACACTCACAGCTTTACTAAAATCTCTGGGAGCTGTGCTTGTATTTTCTATGTGAATTGTCATATGTAAGTATGTACTACAGGAAATACCAAGTTCAGTCTGTTTCAAGGAGGGTACCTCAAAAATCAGTAATGTGAAGCAAGGGACTTTAAGGTAAAGCATTATGTATCTGCAAAAGGGAACAGCTGTGCTCAGAAATGTGTTTAAAACCTCTTTATGCCTGGAAAGTTCAAATGCTGCCGTGATTGTCTTTGTGGAAGTCTTGAGTGTCCTGAGGCATTGTTTTGAATGTTGTTTTGGTACAGAAAGCATGGGGTAAAAACTGAGAAGTGGAGAGACCCAAAGGCAGGGCGTGTTGTGCTTTGTGCCATCTGGAAGGTATACCCCTCAGTGAAGGCAGATTGTAATCAGTGGGGACTAAATACTTCTGCACACATGTAAAGCAATCTATCAAAGATTTAGGGCCATGAATGAGCAGTTGTCAGCTGGGTTTGAATTTTATTTTATCTGACCTAGTTTTTAGCTGACCTCATGATACAGATCCAGCTGAATATCAGGAAATATATATACATCTAATCTCAAATGACAGTGTGTTTTCACCTTAACTTTTAAAAATGTTTGACAAAACTGCACTAAGGACAAAATTGTTTTTATTGGTGGGGAGGAAAGGGGATTGGTTTTGTTTTTTTTTTTTCTTTGTCCACATCCTTTTTTCATTCTTTTCTAGTATGATTCATTTTGGATGTGGAAGCTGTCTGTAGCAGCCAGTCATAGGTGCTTCCAATGAGAGATTTAGACAGTATATATAAGTGCACAGTCCTTTGCACTTTAGGAACAATCCTGTCCATTTACATTTCAGGTCAGTTTTTTGGTTTTATTGTTTGGCTTTTTTTTGTTTTCTAAAGAGTGCTTTCTTGAGGACTATAGCAAACACTTTGGATTAAGTGGTAAAAATCAGACAGTGCAACCTAAGGACTCATGGCTCATAAGTCTGTGACATGGATCCCTACTCCACAAAGCATAGCCAGTCTACCAGTGTTCCACTCTACTTCCTTATAAAAGTAATTTAAAGCAATAACTCTTAATACATCTTAACGATGTATTTAGGAAAAATACTTGAAGCTCTTTCATCACCACGGTCTTAAGGGCTTTTTAGCCCCTTGCTATTGAGATACCTGAATGCAGATCTGCAAAGGCTATTTTGTGTTGCAATCTTATCTGTGTGTATCTGAAGTAACTGTTTTATAGTTCTGATCTGCAGTTTGCTAAAGGAAACATAAATTTCTGAAGTTTATGAATATGACATGCACCTTTCAATTTCTTTATATTTTCAATGGATTTTTAAAATATGTTCTGTTTCCAGAGAGAGAGCAGAAGGAGGAAGAGTGATTGTAGAAGTTGATGACAAGGTGGCGAAAGTCAGAAATATAAAGGTATGCTTTTTGTTGTCTTCTCTTTCCCATATAAGGATCCTGATGTCCTGATAATTTTCTCTGTTTGCTTGGCTATTGGATCATTCTAATAGAAATATTAAGGGACAAGTTTAAACCAGCACAGCCCTAGAATTACTGCAAAAAAATGTAGAGAAGGATTGTTTTGATTTGGGTTTTTTTTTTTTTTGAGAAGGGATGTAACTGGTAGCTGTATATTTGTCTAAGCTGCTGCAGTCCTGTTGCATGCCATCATTCAAAGCTATTAGTAAACTGTTTAGGATTTTTGCATATCTTGCTGTTACTAACATCTGGATAATTTCTTTCCCTATATCTCTCCTTCTTTCATATTTCCCTTCAGAATGCAACTGATTTGCATGAAATAGAGCAAAAGGTGTAAAGCTACACTTCAGGCCTTGGTAAAAGATCAAGAGCTTTAAGAATAAATTGAGTGCAGCCGTCATCTTCCTTCCTCTGCAGCCTGCTTGCTTTTTTTCTGCTTAAGTTAGTGTGAATGTCGAGGTTATAACAAAGTTACCAATTAGATCAAAATTACATGTAGATGCTGTTAATTTTGTATCATGTTTTGACTCATTACTCTTCTCCTTTGCATGTTCATAAGCTTTTCTCTTTTATTACCAATCAGTTGGACAAGATGATATGGAAAGACTTACGCAGTTCCTTTAATTTCAATAATTGTTGACTGTTGTGCTAGAAAGGCTTCACTGTCGTTGTTACTAGCCTATAAAGGTTAAGTTTGGACTGTGCAGTCCCAGTGACAGAAGCATTGGCTTGCAACCACGACAAAGCAAAGGGGAAATTGGGGAAGACTATGCAATGGGAAAATTGTTTTTGTCTTATTACTTGGGGCCTCATTTCTGTGATGTAGTTCTCTGTGAAACAGAAGAATTTCAGGGAAATATCAAAAGGGTTGTAAAGCTTTCTTGCCAATACATAGAATTTATAAAGATTAGCTGAATTATGTCTATTGTATGTGTCTTGGAGAACCTTAGCTGTAGTAAATGAACCTTTCAGTAAAAATGCTCTAGCAGAGTTCTCATGGATGTCTCCACCTCACTCTAAGTGCCAAAGAAAATTTACTAAAGAGGTTAAACTCTGCCATTCCTTTTCCACAATACAGATCCAGATAAACTTCTCATTAGCTTGGAAAATTATTTTTTGGGGGATCAGCTTCAGAGTGACTTGGTCTTTCTGTCTTTTTTCCTTTTATTGTAAGGTTGACAGTAGGCTTGATAGCAGTTGGGACTCAAGAGAAAAAACTGTGGCCTTCAGCTTTGACTATTGCTACTGGTCAGTTGATCCTGAAGACCCAAAGTATGCATCTCAGGAAATGGTGAGTGATGCTTCATGTCCACGCTCCCACCCCATTTTGTCCTTCCAAATCACATCTTTAGGAAGATATTAAGATGTAGAATACATGAGATCTCCTTTTCTCTTCTGCCCCTTCTTTTCGTTATTTTGTTTGTAATGCCACAGTACTCAGTCCTTTTGTCTAAAGTAGGTGCAGTGGGAATGCAATACCCTTGTTTGTCAACCATTGCACGCTCTCATTACACATGTTAAATTGGGTAGAGATCATTAATGGTGGTGATCTGAGGACTCTATCTTAGAAATGAGAATTTTTTCAGGAGCGGGTATCAGGATCCAGAAGGAGAAAGCTCTGAAAGAAAGTAAGAGTGTTGAGGTGATTCTTCTGAGAGGAGCAACAGTGAAGTAATCTCATCTTTAATGGAAGGAAAATATTAATTATACCATATTGTTCAGAGATATTTTCCTTGATAAAGCATCAGAAATCTCTTGTAACTAATGGAGACCCCTCTCATCTTGAGATCCAAGCTTTGGTTGATTGACTAAAAAAAGATTGAAGGATTTGGTATTAAAACAGATTGTTATTACAACTCTTTTAATAAACAAGGAGTTATTAAATTTATAAATAAATATGATGCACAGCAAAGCTATCCAAATACTTCATTATACATGCATATAATCATGTATTTTGGCATTAAAAACAGTTTTTACTGCTCTTTTGTCTTCAGAATTAATACAAATTTCAATTTTGTCTGTTTTCAGTACAACTGTTCTTGAAATTTTGACCTGTATAATTGTGTTGTTTTTCACTGAAATTATCATCTAAGACCAAGTTAGTCCTGTAAAATTTGTATTTCTGGTAGTGATGAGCAGTACTTTTGGGAGTCAATATTTGAAAAACTGTCACATTTGGGAATTACAGAACTGTAGGTGAAATTCTTGGCTATGCTTCATTTCTTTCCTGAATGTGGAAGATGCTTTGGGAACTTGGGAAATGTAGTGTTTTAAAAAGAAAACTGTCTTTCTAAAGTACTTGGCACTAGATAAACTTCCATTTTAGGGATTACGAATAGCAATTCCTTAAATGTTGAACTGTTTGGGTTCCCCCCAGCCCCACTTCTATTTTCTTGTTTGTTTTGATTGTGTGTTCTTTGTGAGTTTCTCACATAATAAAAGTAGAAGTTTGCTTCTTGAAACTGTTGACAATATAGTTGGCTTTCTAGCTGGAATGGTTTAGCATGAAATGCTGATAACTCCAGCTTGCCAAGTCAGTTTTAGCTCTACTCTGTGAGAAAAAATATCAGAAGTGCCAAATGGAAAATATAAATACTGGCTACAAAAGTAAATTTTTGTTCTTGTTGTTATTAAATACAAGTGTGACTGAAAAAGAATGTAAAATGTAATATAAACAGTGCAGCTTCCTTGCTGGGGTTGAGTAGGTATTTCAGATGCTGTGGAGAGCTTTGTGTTATCGTGCAATACAGTTTTATCTGACAAAAACAGTGAGGGGGAAACACAAACTCCTGGGCCATAGAAAATGGGAAGTAGTTTCTTTACTCGTGTCTGATGCTGCCTGAAAGGACATCCAGGGCTGCACCATGTAACTGCTGGGTTACTGAGCCTTAGTCAGAAGTCTTACATGAGTTAAGGAAAGTTAGAAGATAAACTGGTGGTTTGAAAGGCCTGGAGTCATGAGTGAATTTCTTTGGCTTTTTGCCTCTCTTTGTGATGGTAGAACCAGTAAAATGTACTTCAAATGTCCTTGAGAAGAGACTGCTGGAATACTGCAATCTTACCATGCTTTTGGGCATTTTTCTGCCCTCTTACACTGTATGAACGAATTTATTGTACTAATGCTGTGTTTGGAATCATTGCTTCAGTGCTGAGCTGACAACAATGATGTTATCAGCAGCCAAAGGAGGTTCAGTACCACTGTCATCCTGTAAAAGCTTGCTTTCATGAGCTGACCTTGGATTACTATTCCCTTGAAGATGTCCTGACAACTGTTATCATATGTGATTGGTGTATTGGTTGAGGATGAAAAGTAGATAAAAGTATCTGTCTTGAGGTTTACTTTGGTAGAATGCTATCTTTTAGTAAACTGTCTATTTTTTTCCCCTGTAGATGGATGTATAAAAATCAAGTCCTAACAGTTTCTTCAGTGAAGGATTGATAGTGTAACAATGGGAGGGCTGCAATCCCTAGTGTTTAAGTAGGATTTTAAAGATACAAATCTGCTTCTCTGAATACTTCTTACAGTTTCTTCCAGATGTTGGCATTGCACATTTCAGGCTCCTGTCTCTTGCATTTCAGAGATGTGTACACACATCATATTTTGTTCCCTTTATATTTGGATCAAATACTACACAGGCACTTGTAGGAGGCTTAAGCCACACGTGTGAGTACTTTCAAGTTTATGGAAGATGAGTTTGTATTTATTGTTCTGTTTATAAAGACTGTTCTTTTTCTGCCACCTGTGCTTTACTGTGTTTTCCAAAAGGGTTACCCACCTTGTATTTTTTTCCTAATACATTAAAAAAGTAGGGAAAGCATTGTTTCACTTTAACTTGGGAAGAGCAGACCTTGCAATACAATAAACTGAGGAGGAACTGGACCAATTTAGTAAAATCTGTAATATTCATGTGACAGATTATATGCCTTTACTTTTATTTTTTTAATAGCACTGAAGCCAGAAGGGTTTTCCCTTCCAAAAGCTGGACCAAATAGTCAAAAATAGAAATTATTTTAGGGATGAATTTAAAAAGTAATTCTTGTATCATGATATATAGAGAAGCTTCCTTGACTGGAATCACAGAAATAATGTAAACCACCTTCTGAAAAGAGGAAAGTTGGCTAAATTAAAAACAAAGCTGATTTTGACTACTGGAAGAAGAACCCATCACTGCTGATGTCTGGAAAACAGGCTTCTTAGCAGATGTAACCTGTTGGATAGTGATTGGTTTTGGAAGATGTCTTCAGGAACCCATGGATAATCTACTGTTATTTATGATTATTCTCATTTGAAACATTTGAGGAACTAGATATGAGCCAGAGTTCTGGTTTCTTTATTTCTCTCCTAACTATGGTGAAATATAAAGCTATATAGTCTTTCTAATGATCATCCAGTAATTTATAAGCTTCATTTAGAAGTCCAGTATGTGATCAGATTTCTTAGATTTCCTGTAGAAGTTGCATAACTTCTTCACAAAATATAAGATTTTTGAAATAAGTCAGCTATACAAGCATTATTTTGTTTTCCAAATAAGCTGAATTTTACAATGTGACCTGTGGTTTTTAGGTAGCCACTTTGGACATTCTTGGGCTTCTTTCTTTTGTTCTCTCACTGGGCAGTTGAATATTTTGTGTTCATACTGAGCTGAGGCTTTCATCCTCTTTCACAGATGAGTGATTCTACTTTCCCATTTTAAAGACAATTTTTTTTTTCCTAAGTGGATTTGTTGATCTATAAGCAGAGTAGAGAAATCAGGAAACACCATAAAGGAAGAGTTATTGGGTAAATCAACCAGACCTATCAGCCACCAAAGGAGAGGAAACAGATCTACTAAATCCTTTTGAGTAGGGAGAGATGAACCAGGCACCAGGGTTACAGGGCAGAAAGAAAGAAAGATCAAAAACTCATGTGGGATCAGAGAAAGAACAGGTGACAAATAAATAGGAATTAAGGACAGGGACAGAACATTTGATGGGCAGAGTATGAAGTGAAAAAGCAAACTACTAAAATATTACAGGCATTTAAGAGAAAAGGGTCATGCATGGGTTTCTTATCTTAACTCTTCAATTTGTTACATGCATTTTCCATGGCTGTAAAACAGTGCATGGTTTTCCAAAACACCACTGTCAAGATACAGTCATAGTCTTAACAGCCCTCCACCCCCAGGAAAACCAAATTCAAGCAAGAAAACCCCCCAAAAAAACCAAACAAAACCACAAAGTACTTCAGGTGATGTTCCTTTTCCTGCCATTTTTAAGACAGAGTTTAGATTTCCTCTGTCACAGGTTGCTGCAGAAATAGTTCAGCCTCACAGAGGGAAAATGCTGATTGTCTGTACCTGGGCCTTACTGCTTGCAAACAATTGAGTAGTTTCACTGTGTCTCCCTGTATTCTTGTACTAAGGGTTTTTTAGGAGGTGATTCTGATTTGATACAAAACCATCTTTAGCAAAAGGGGGCATTTTGTGTGATTATTGCTTCCTTCCTCCCCCCCTTCCTCCCCAGATGTCTTCAGGAACCTGTGTGTAGGATTGTTTTCCAAAGACAATGTTGGAAATCCATCACTGTTTGGCCATTATACAACTATCAGACTATCCTTTACTAGAGATTCATGGCATATTTCCATTTTGCAGTAAAAATGCCGTGTGATAATGTTATTATAATGTTATTTAGGGTTATAGTTTTATTTTTACAGGTAGACTCAGGCTTGCTGATTCTTTCTGCTAGTTGAATGTAAAAGTTAATATGTAAGTGCTGTGAATTGTCTCAGAAACAAACATCTAAATTTAAAGTTACTCAAATTTTTATCTGGCATAGAACAGCATGTTTCAATCCTTTGAGCTTCCTTTGTAAAACCTAAAATAGCTCTTACTGAATGTTTCCCCAAATCTGTTTTAGCTCCACTAAGCAAAGGAGAATGTTTAAAAATGTTGCAAAACTTACACAACTGCTCATTTAGATCCTACGGATGAAAAAATATGTTTCAGCTTGATCTAATAAGGGTATTTTGCAGCAGAGTATTCGTGAGGAGCACAGGAACACATGCAAGCATTAAATGTTCTTGTAGCTGCTGCAGCTTCAGTCCTCAGCTTCCCTCCAGCCATCCTTCCCATCCGGGTATTGTGCACACACAGTGGCCGCGGTGGGCAGGCTGACCCACAGGATGTGCCAGCAGGTATTGACACACAGAGTTGCCATAGATAGCTGATGTGGAGCAATGTGTTCCTTTTGATAACAGCAGTATGTTCCATGACTAATAGGCTTTGAATGGTAGATCCCATGAAATCCAGAGAAGTGTTTAAGTTCCCAACCAGCACTGATTTCAGGGGGATCCAAACTCCGACTGGGTTTTCTTGAAACACTTTCTGTAGCTTAGTTTTTTGTACCTTAGTGTGGTAGTTAAATGGAAATGTGAAGAGTATTGTCTTAATAACTCAGGATGGTTTTACAGTGAGAAGGTAGTAAGGGTATGAAAACAAATCTTACTGCAAATCTAGTAACTGCTCCTAATTTCCTGGCCTTCTCACCCTGCGTCTTCCTATTCTTCAGCACTGGCTTGCTAATGTAAGTGAAAAAGTAACAATTACCCTTTTTTTGGTGCACTTCCTCTGTGCATTTGAGCCATTGGGAGTTTTACAAAATTGTTCAAAAGCCAGACATTTCAATTAGAAGTTGTTTATTTCTAAACTTTATGTAGCAAGTAACACAGGCTCTCTTTGTCTGTCTGTCCATTCCATATGTGTGGCTAGGAAGAGCTCTTTTCTCTTCAAACATATTCTCTAATTATTTCTGTCATTATTTATAAATATATTAATTGGAAAAAATATTCTGTGTTCTGAAGGCAGAAATGGGGGCTACTGATGGCTCATGTGATAGAATACATATGAGCCCTGTAAAGCGTTTTTTTCATTTCTTATTTGTTTAAAAAGTATCCTAAGTGCTTTCCATCATGTCTGGCTTCCCAGCATAAGTGGGGTTTATGCTACTTCCAGCTAAGAAAAGTAGTTGGGGAAAGGGGCAGACTGGCAGTGTTTTTAGTTGCTTGTCAGAGTGTGACTGAAAAGTGAATAAAGAAACAGATGTTTAAGGTGCAAGTTTTCCAATATGGCACTAGGGTTTTTTTGGTTTGGATTTGTTTTTTTTTCCCCCAATGAATCTGTTTATTTGTTTTGTATGTTAACTGAAAAAGCTTAGAAAAGTTACACAACAGTATTGTTTGGAAGGAAAATATTGCAACATACTTTCCAACTCTTCATCAAATTAAGTCATTGTATTCCTTCCTTTTTTATTTTTTTAAGTGCAAACATAGTCGTGTTCTGAAGAACTTTACCTGAGAGACCTTTCCTCTCTAAGCTGAGTTTGTGAAAAATCCATGCCTCTGTGCATTCCCTGTGAGATTCAAGTTTTAAATTGTCTTGTAACTTATCAGGACAAAATCAAAATCTGTTATCTGTCATTTGCGCCTAATTATAAAAAAACATAGCGCAGTGAAGTTATAATTTAAATGTCTTGAAAAAATTCAGTTTGTTTTCTCTCTCTGTACTCTCCCCCTCCTTGACTTGTAAAAGAAGGGAGACAGAGAAGGCAGCAGCAGCTGTGGGTGTAAATGGCATTTTGGCATGAAATACTTGAAAAGCAGTAAGCATTCCATCCACAAGACTTTTTCTTCTCCAATCCAGAACGAGGCAGAAGTGAAAAGGAGAGTGTGCTATAAGAAAAAGGCTTTTTGTGCATTTGGATCAGTATATAGCAGATTATGATGGAGGCAGGGAAGCCACCATGAGAGCACGTTATAGATCTTCTGCCAGCAGCACAGCTGCTGTGTTCAGTTTGTGATCGAATAAGGTCATTCTTTCTGACTATACCAAGACTTCTCTGCTGAAAACTTCTCTGGAAATTATTGTGAATAATTCCAAACTTCAAAGCAGGCTTTGTTGAAAGACAAAAAAGAATCAAGTCAATTCTCAAGTTATTGAGGCATTGAATTAATTTATAGAAATAGTTGTGTAGCTGTATACATTCATAGGCAACTATAATCTAATGCCACTACGTTTCAAATATGAAGCCTAAACAGGAGTACACAAGAAAGGATTAAGCTGAGGGAAAAACAGTAAACTGTTTAACAAACAGTGAAATGTGACATTTTCTGATTGTTCAATCTGCTAATGCTTGTGCTCACTGATTGTTTCCTTGCTAGGCACTGACCATTGCTTAATAGATTTCCAGAGCATGTTGTTTACAATAGGTAGTCAGTGTAATTCACTAAATAATATTGGAAGGATCTGTGAGTGCCTTCAGCAACTTAAAAGAAAAAAAGAATCAAGTTCTTTGAGTTGTCAGGTTTTGTGCATATTTGCAGTGAATCTGCACATTCATGGTCTGAGTTGCTTCTACAGTCCTTGTGATTTTTGCATATCTTATGAGTAAAACCAAAAACTTGTATAATGATCTGCAAACTTTCTGAAGTCATCTGCAAAATATGCTTATTTGGATGGATGATTTTTTTTTTTTAAATTAACTGTGGTTAAGATGTGAGATACAGATGTTTTTAAGAAAAAGATCTTTTATGTAGATAAGCTGTATGTGGATGTTGATTCTTCTTTCTTACTTACAGATGGACATTTACAGTTTAAATTCCTCTATGTAATCACATCAGAACTTTTCTTCCATGTTCAGAAAATAGTGGCATATTTCTCCTTCCTTTAATCTAGTGTAAGAACTATTCCATACTCTTTTTGTATTGCAAATGGGTTCCCTTGTTCATCTGTAAGAATTTCCACAGCATGGCTACTCAGAAGGGAAGGTCATGTTCATGGTACTTCCAAGGTTGCTGATTTGTCCAAGATGAATCTTTAACTTGGAGTGTTTTTTCTCCAGTTTTATCAATGGCATGTGAATAACTTCGGTTAGATTTGTCTTTTGGGAGCTGAAATTACTGAAAAATTAGTCTGAACTTTAGCTAAGTCTCCAAGATGATGCAAGTCTAAGTTCTGTAGAAACTGGATAGAAGGATGTTGATAGACTTTGGCTGGGAGACTGGGCCAGGTCTGGAGATTTGCTTCCTGTGTGTGAGGTGTTATTTTCTTTTAGCAAGCAGCTTGCATATGAAATACTTCGTTGAGCAGGATTGTGCTAGCTCTTAATAGTGAGATGTGTTTATTGCAGCAGCTGCGATCAAGTTCCACACAGACAGTTTGTTTATCTCTAAAAATGAGCCATGTTTCTGACATGTTGGAGGCATGAGATTGGACTTGCATGCATAAATAGCTAAAGTCTGATAAACCTAAACAATATGCATGTGTCCAGTTTCACTGTTTATGAAAGTGTTTGGTATGAACAGCAGTTGTTCCTTTATATTATAGCAAAAAGCAACCCTTCCCTTTTTTGTAAATCTGTGCTCACTTTATTTGTCTTCAATAGTAGCTGACTTTTATATTTTTCTGTTAACTAAGATGATATGCCTCAGGGACATAAGTGTGTGTGGCCTTGAACACAAAATGAATGAATCATCATTTTGGCTGTATCTGAGCACCTGAATGTTGACTCCCTATTCAGCTTTGTTTTTAATCAACAAAAAAGCCTACCCTTGAGACCTTGCATGTGAAAAGCAAAAGTAACATCTACGTTAAGTTGTGGCTTTTCTGACAAAGTAATTTCTGATGGAAGTTCCTCTATGTTGTGTAAGAGTGAAAAGGAATAATTTTATTCATCTAAATTAATTCAGCCCAGAAGCACTTAAAAGTATCCTCAGAACATCAAAACCAAATTTGACTGTCAGTTTAGGTTTCCTTACCCTCAGATACACACACCAGTAGTGGTAAGTTCTCGCTCTTTATAACTTCAGTGTTACAATGTTAGGACATTCTCATCTGAAGAAGGGGAGATGATGTTCTGTATTTTAGATTCGCAGATGTATTTTGAGGGATGTCTTACCAGATTACATCACTGTCATGTGAAATAGTTGATTAATAAGTTCTGGAGTGGACCATTTGAATCAATCCTTGCTGGATAGGTCATATTCCTGAGATGCGGAATGGTGATGAATGTTTTCCTCCATTGATTGGAGGGGTTTTCTGTGTGCCTTTAAGAATTTACTGCTTTCAAATTACACCTAATAGTGTTAAAATAGGTCTCAACTTTTGTTCTGTCATTATTACAAGTGTTTTCTATTTTCAGCCATCCCTTTCCTGCCCAAACATATGTGCTTTCGAGCATGTACATGGATTGTATCATCAATAGTTGGTGCTTTTATAGTATTATTGGCAGGTTTTCTTGTGAAGAGTCAAGTCTCTCCAAAGAGTATGCGCCTCATCCCATCCCACGTGACAGACCTACATAGAAAACACCAGGTCTGAAAAATTATTGTAACAAACTATGAGGATCCAGACCAGAATGCATTAAAGGGGTCTAATTTTTTTAATGTTTATGGATATTTATTTTATTATGATTTCATAGATAAAGGTACATAACTAGCCTTCTCTAGTTAGTGTTGGAGAACTGGAGAGAAAATATGGTAGGGAATTGTTTATTCAATGTAAAGTAGACATACTTTCAGGGAAGCTTGTATTTGTCATTTTCATGTGTAATTTTGAAGAATTGTCTACATCTCTGGATTTTGTTTCATTTGGAATATGACTAAAAAGAAGAGCTCGAATTGGTGCAAGACTGCTTTATGCTTTTTGCTTTGATAGCTCTAATTTTCTGAATCCATAAATGTTCTGCAAGTTTTGTCTAGATCTTGATTTTAATAAAAGATCTTTCATGGTATGTTTAAACTGGACTGCAGTAATTCATCATCCGTGAAAGAACCAATTGCTTTGGAGAGGAACAGAACAAAGGAAGACATGTCTTATCTTGTGTTAGGTTTTGCTGATTGTGTCTTAATGATAGCAGAAAGTGAATTTGAGTAACTGCTTGTAGATTTAGGAATGAATAAACTTTTTTTTTTTGTGTTGGAACATCAATGTGGAAAGATTTATGGGTAAAAACATGTTGTAATATTCACTGTGGAAAAATGAGATTTCCTGATGGATTTTAAAAGTCAAAAACCTCTGAGCAATGGTTCACAGTCTTTTGAAGCAAGCCTTGTTGGGACAGTCTATGACCAGGACAGTAAAGATCACAATAATCACTTTGCCACATGACCAATGAATAAGCTGAGTAGTCCTTGAAAGAATGATCAAAAACTTCCTTACATAATGTCCCTAAAAGTTTGGCATCCCTTCCACAGTGTCTCCATGTCCTTTTGGGACAGGGGAGGTGCATCTCTAGGTTCCATCTGCAGAATAGAAGAGTGCTCCTTTACCTGTTGGCATTGTGGTGCACATGTGCTTCACATGGGCTTTGGACTGGTACCTGCCTGCACACACCATCTCCAGGACCTCCTTGTGGAGAGGCACTGCTCTTGGTGTGGGGTAACTGAGGTTACCCTGCATCCTGTGTGCCATGCATGAAGTCATCACGCTGCTTTAGTAAGTGGTGGTGTTCTGAGGCTGTTATTTTCCCCAGTCTCTCTTACTTTGATGCTCTTATTTGCATCCTGTTTGTTAATGACTGAAAGTAATGGCCAGTGTAGTTCATGAGTGACTAATGTATTCCTTATTGGGGCGTGTTGTAACCTGGTTCCTAACAGAACACATGTTCTGCTTTGAAATGTGTGACTCTCTGGATTCACTGATCTTTTCATTACCTAAGCAGGGTCTGAAACCTACTTGATTTTGCCTTTTTTATGATTTTTCTTTTGTTTTTGTATTAAAAGGAAGAGCATTTCTCATAGCTGTTTTGAAGTAGGAGAAAAGATTGACTCATGCTAAAGATTTAGAGTTGATACGAATTTTTCATTAAAGCAGTGATGGTTTTTTCATATTCCAGCACATTCCAATTCCAATTGAATGAAATGGTTTGGTGGAGCTAGTTAGCATTCTAAAGTCAAAAATCATCTCATTTCTATAATGATTGGGAAATGTTCTAGTCCACAATGTGAGGCTGTTACTTGTTCCTTTTTGATTTTTTTGACAGCTAACACTGCTTTATCTCTTAGTTATTTTTAATGTGTCTTATAACTCTAAACCAAGAAACTGAATTTTCCACTCATATTCAGAAAATTAGGAACTGTACTGATTTTTATGAGTGGAGAGTGAAATAATTTAAGCCTGGGCTCAGGTATCTTTTTATATTTTTAACTTAAATTTAGCAGAAACTCAAAAGAACTGTCAATGCCTTGAAGATACATTTAGTCTGAAAACAAAGATTTCGAAGGATTGCAAAAACTTGCTTCCAGCTATTCATGTCCTCATTTACGTAATTTCTGTGCATTTGGCTCTGCTTGGTACATCACAATGCTTTTATTGTCTCACTTGCTACTGCATGTCATTTGCATAAATTTGTTGCTTATTACAATATATGGAATGTAATCTTCTTCTATTCCATTTATTATGAATGCAAGAGGCTTTCTGCAACCGAATTTCATTGGCATGTTGGGTTGAAAGACGGAGCAAAAGAGATTGGAAGTTCATCTTTATTAGAAGGTCATCTTTTGCTCCTCATTTTAATAGCCATGAGTTTATTTTCCCCCCTCATGGCAAACTGAAGCTGTATCTGTACAAGTCCTACTTCATGACAGGGAATATTCCATGAGCACTGCAGCTTGGTCATTCGCAGTGCTAAACTGTTGGAGTGGTTCCTGGTGCTGTTTGGCCTGGGATAGCTGGTACTTCTTGTAATGATTTGTAGGCACAATCCAGGAACTGGCAGGGACCACGAGCATTCCTGACTGGCAGTTTTCATGTGGCCACCCTGCTTTGGAGGCTGAGAGTACTTGATAGTCTGAACATGGGCTGTTCTGTGCCATGTGGGCTGGACATGTTTAAATTGCTGGTGATGGGAACTGGCTGAAGAGTTCTTACCAGTAGGTGGGTTAGGGCTGGAGAGTTAATTACAGGGGCTGAAGTTTGTTGCATGCAGTTTGGCACCTTTGTTTTCATAACTATGCTTCATACTGAGTATCAAGAAATCAAGAACAGTTTTTTGGTTATTTTTTTTAATATGTATTCTACAAGATAACTAGCAGCAGTTCTTCTGGGGTTGATACAGCTGGAAAAGAATCTGTAGCTTTCTTGCAGTCAGACTCTGGTTAACAGATAAATTTCTAAAAATGAGGAAAAGGATTCAGGGGGAGAAATTATTTGATAACACAAATAGAAGAATCAATGATACACCTAGAATAATATTGTAAAAGTATGCTTTTAAAAATCCTTTTCAAGTGAGGCTTAGATTTTTTCAAAGTGATTGAGGGACTAAAGAAAAAGAAGTGTTAGAAGTGACATGTTTTAAATTGTACAGTGCACTGTGCTACTTTGACCTGTTTGGGTAGCTTTGATCAAAGCAAGCAGCCATTTTTAAAAAAATTGCAGATACTGTGCCCTTCTTTTGCTCTGAGATTACAGATCTTGAATGTAAGAAATACCCAGTGCTTCTGCTGAAGTCATTAGACTGAAAAGAGAAGTCTGCGCTGGGTTCCCAGGAAGATGGATGGTCATCTAAAATAGCGCAGCTGTCTGGAAATCACCTATGAATTCAAGTTGGGGTCATTATATTCAATTCTCTTTTGAAAAAGAAACAGTGTTCTCTAGGAACTGAATTTCTAGCTGAGGCAACTGTTCTCTATCTAAAAGACAGTGCAAGTAGAAATACAGATTAATAGGTTGTCATATTTTAGAACATTCTGAGGTTTTGTGTGAACCTGTCTCTTTCTGAATCAGTTTATCATAATAAGACACTTGTATTAAAAAAGCGGTAAGAGACATGTGTTTAAAATCTATTGATTTAACAAATTCTCAATACCATAAACTTATGTTGGGATAGAACTGACAATTAAGTTGCAACTCTTAGTGACAAAATTTGTACCTCGTTATAGACTACTGTACCAACAAGCTGAAAAGTATACGCAGAAGGGTGGTTAGTTACTTAAACCCTGCAAATGCATTAATGTCCTGCATTTCAATCCTTTGTAAATACATTTTCTGAACCACTAATGCTCTACCTCTGCCCATTGCTTGCTCATTTCTTGCCCATTTTAGGGTGCTGCATAGCATAAAGTCCTTATTTATAAAGGAATAAAATTTAATGCATTTTCAAGAGCTTTCAGTGCTGATGAAATGTCTTCATCCTGTCTCATTTTTCTGTATCACAACCTCTTAATCTGTTTTATTAGTTAGAGGGGAAAAAAATAACAGTTTTCCTAGACAATCAGATGCATTCCTCAGAATATTTTTACAGCTTTTTTTTTTTAACCCCAGAAAACATCATGTCTGAAAGAGAAACTCCAGTATTTTCTTCCCAAGCAATGCCTTGCCATAATATTTTTTTTTGACAGCTTTCCAAAGGGTCTTTGTTCATCTTGGTTTTACCAGTGATTTGGTTTATTACTGGGCTTGTAATGACACAGAAGTATGTGACCTTAATTGGGACATGGTTCTGATGCCTGGAGTTTTTTATTGATTTTTAGAAGATCTGTATGTTTAAACTTTTGAAAATGTATGATATTATCTTTCAGGATAACATCTATGGGAGTATTGGGATGGTTGAGTTCTTTATGTTTTACAAATACTTTTTGCAGGTGATGTGAACCATCTTTTTTTGCTTTATGCTTAGTTAAACAAAGTATAGTATGAACTATTGAACCATCTTCATAGTATGCCTTGTCCAGTTTTTGGTGTGGTATGAAGTGAGTGGGGAAGAGAAGAACAGCGTGAAGCAGTAGTTCTGTCCAGCCTAAGTAATTTCTGCCCCTAGGAGAGCCAAAATAAAAGAAACTGATACTCTGCAGCTTTTTTTTCAATGTAGCCTTTCTAGTTAGGTGAGCTGTGGCTGTTCATTGCAGCTTTGGCTGATAATATGCAGCCACCAGTCCTTGTAAACTGGAAGTGAACAGAGCCCAGTGACCTTGCAAAAGAGCAGAAATAACAATTTACTGAACTGCTAGCCCTGTCAGACTTCACTCTTAATATATTGTTGAGAGTAGGATGCCAAAAGCTCTCTCTGTGAACTCAATAGTCACCTTAAATTACCTCCCATTGTTTGGATTCTCCTGGAAACTGCTGAAACCATACAAATTTAGAAAGGGCCTTTTTTTTTTCCAGGGGATCTTGTACAGCTCCAAACTATTTTTTATGTTATTCATTTTTAAAGTTGTGGGACACACCATGGAAAACATTCTTTTTTTCCACACTAAAAGAAACCAAACATAAATCTTTAACATTGCAAGAATTTTTGAAGAGCTGAATCACAGTCAAAAAACTTGCATTTGGGTGATTCCTAATCTTCTCAATGTATATTGAAGTTATATCTGAATTCATGTAAGTGTGAAGATTTTTTCCTTCACATCTTTTTTGTGGACATCAGCTGCACTTTTAGTTCAGGCCAGTCAGGTAAATGTTTCAAGAGACAGGCATCAAATTAGTCCCACTGCTGTAAAGGAGTTTACTCAGTGGAAATGTCACCATTCCCTGCTAATTGCAGAATGAGTGGAATAGATGACCTTTAAAGGTCCTTTTAATTCCAAGATATTCTGTTCCAAGAATCATTAGGGTTAGAATAGACCTCTAAAATAATTGAGTCCAACTGTTAACGTACACCACCTCGTTCATCACTAGGCCATGTCCCCAGATGCCACATCCACACATCTTTTGAACATTTCCAGGGATGGTGACTCCCCGACTTCCCTGGCAACCTTTTCAGTGAAGAAACTTTTCCCAGTATCCAATCCAAACCTTCCCTGGCACATCTTGAGGCTGTTTCCTCTCATCCTGTCCCTTGTTACCTGGGAGAAGAGACTGACCCACACCTCTCCACACCCTCCTTTCAGGTTGTTGTTCAGACTGGTAAGATTTCCCCTTAGCCTCATTTTCTCCAGGCTAAACAATGTCAGCTTCCTCAGCCAGTGCTCTTAAGTCACATACTCCAGACTGTTCACCAGCTCCATCCATTGCCCTTCTCTGGACCCTCTCCAGCTCCTTCTTGTAGCGAGGGGCCCAAAACTGCACAGAGTTCGAGGTGTGGCCCCACCAGTGCTGAGTACAGGGGGACAATCACTGTCCTGGTTCTGCTGGCCACACTAGTTCTGATCCAGGCCATTGGCCTTTTTGGCCACCTGGGCACATGCTGGCTCATGTACAGCTGCTGTCAGCCAGCACCCCCAGGTCCTTTTCAGCTGGGCAGCTTTCCAGCCACTCTTCCCAAGCTTGTGGTGCTGCATGGGTTGGTTGTACAGGACCCAGCACTTCACCTTGTTGTAGTCATTTCATACTGTTGGCCTTGGCCCATCAATCCAGCCTGTCCAGGTCCCTCTGCAGAGCCTTCCTGTCCTCCAGCAGATCAACAGTCCCACCCAACTTAGCATCATCTGTGAACTGGCCGAGGGTTCACTCAGTCCCTTCATCTAAGTGGTTGAAGATACTAAGCAGGACTCGCCCCAGTGCTGGGCCCTGGAGAGCACCACTGGTGACCAGCTGCCAACTGGATGTAACTCCATTGACTGCCACTCTCTGGGCCTGGCCATCCTGCCAGTTTTCTACCTAATGTATGGTGTACCCATAAATCCTGCAAATATTCTAAAAACTGTTCCTGTCAGAAGGCATGTACTTTCATATCTTTATTTTTAGTAAGCAAGCAACTGAAATAAAAATCCTTCTGATGATTAAAAGAGATACAGACCTAAGTCTGTTGCCTGAAACTAGCAGGATGGATTTTTTTCTTTCTGTGAAACACAGAAGTAGAAGCACCTGCTGTGTATTACTAATAAGCATCCCTTAAACCTTCTTGTATCTCCAAATATGGAGGCATAATTTCTTTTAAATAGGAAACTTTTGAATTAAGGTGCCAATACTTCCAGTTTGTGTGGTAAAGTCATAAATATGGTTGTTTATAGATGATGAGAATTGCTTTATTAACAAAACATACTGCTAAAACTTGGTTAATATCCCAATTTGTCAACAAAATACGTGTCTATATTGTAGTGTAGAATTAGGTTACAGTTTGGTTCCAATAAGTCTCATCATTGCCATTGTAAAAAACTGAAATTTGAGGTACAGTTCAGACCGAGCACTAGTGGGTTCCATGAGCACTTGTGAGGTTCCCCCAGATTAAATTTAGAAGCATGATGTGAAGCATATTGGGTTTGAGGACCATAGAAATTCAGTTGTTGCTGATAGTTTTACAAATGGAAAATGTCTTGTAGAATTTCTGCTGGCATTTTAAAAGAATTATTGAGATATATAACTATCTTCAATGTCTTGTCATTGCTTTTGTTTAATTTTTACTTTCTTTTGTTCTCCTGTATGAAGGTGAAAAACTGAGCTTATTACTAGGGAAGTATATTTTATAGGCTTAAGGATTGTTTTCCAGTGTTGAAATTTTAAGAGCTGGTGGTCTAATAGCAAAAATATCAACTCGAGCTAGATGACCCATGAAAAGAGAATACCCGTTTCCAGCTGAAGGAGAAAAAAAGCAGAAATCTGTCTTGATAGTGTCATTGTGCTGTCATTGTGCATTGTCTGAGTATTGCAAACAAATGTTAGCCCTTACTGAATTACTGAAAAATTTAAATCCCTACTTTTTCCTTCTACCTCCTTATAATAAAGTCAAGGAACAACCTTTTTTTCCATCTCCATCCTGAGTCTTCTCACAAAATTAAGGGGCTGTTATTTTCAGAGACACAGATGAGAACTGATATTTATACCTGCTGTCTTGTACAAAAAAAAATAGTAATTTTATGTTGTTTTTCTTTCCTTTCACATGGAAACACAGACATCCGCTAATGACCTGGGATCTTAGCCAAGAGCTAGCAGTGGTGGGAGAAAATGCAGGATATTTATAACTTCATTATAATCCATTATTTATTTCCTGCTCTCTTCATTGCAAGAGAGATATCATTGAGTATTAAACAAAAAAAAAAGAAAAAAAAAAGACCACTAACAACTCTCACGATATTTATTTTGCTCATTTTAAGAGGATATCAGTAAAAATGCTCTTTTTTTTTTTTTTTCCAGTAGTCATTCAGGCACAGATAACAATGGTGTCACAATATTTAAAGTGACAATGTACGTTATTTTTCTGGCAGGAAGTAATATCTGGGGCAGGGGAATGGGATGTCTAAAACATCTGCCCCAGGTGGAGTAAAACACCTCATTGCAGAGAATATTGCGTTGCTTCTTCTGGCTGTGACATTAACCTTTTCTAGACCTTTAGAAAAGCTGAAGATTTTCAGTTCTTCTGTGCTTCCATTATTGAGTGGTCTGGCCCAGAATTCACTCAGGAAAATTTTTCCTTCATGGAGTTATTACTGGCACTGGCCCAAGTTACACTGTTATTCTCCTGCTGTTGAAGATGCACAGCACAGAAATTATATCTGTACCTCTGACATCCAGCTCAGCAAACAGCATGAAGCAGCACTCAAACCTGCAGTCCCAGGTTCTTGGGACAGAGAAATGAAACCACTTAGTTGCTCATCTGTTCATTAAGTGGTTTGTAGATAGTGTTGAAAGTTGTGTGTAGGTAGCTATTTGCTCCTAATCTTCTCCTTCCTTTCCTTGAGGATGATAACTGAAGTTTTTATCTAGCTTTAAAGACCCCAAAACCACAAAATGCTATGTGTGAATCTTATTCTTTAACAAAGCCAAAAATTGTCATGTGTTTTTCAGTGTAGAAAGCTTTATTATGACAAATATATCTGGACTGAGCTAAATCAATGTTGATGTAGTGTCAAGTTCTGTGGGATTTGGATTTTATGGCTGTTACATAAAAATTGCTCTTCCATAAATCAGTGCTAACACAATAGGAATCCCTGTTGGAAAGGAAAAGAGATAAGAGAGGTATGTGGTTCTGTACAGGTAGATGAAAATACACAAGTTGATGTTTACAGTAGAATACCAGCAATTTTATAAGAAAGAAAAGAAAAAAGAAGTAGAGAATGGAGTTGTGCCTTTGGTGATGAAGCAGTTTAGAACTTTTAAAAGTTCAGGTTCTATCAGAACATTTATAAATTATATTGGTGTGGTAAGCACAGATTTTTTTCCTTTTTCAAAATGAGAGATTATTTTAATGAGTGAGTAAGGTGTATTTTTCATGATTGTATAATTCAGCAATAAAATGGCAGGAATGTAGAGCAACCACTCAGCCTAATCAGAATCCAATATTCTCCCTCCTGCTGCCCCCATGAAAACAATAGGTTTATCACATATTCTCTGTGACTTTTTCTAGTATTTTTATTTTATGTTTTCTCCTAAATACCTTAATCAAGCTTGAACTTTCATGCTGTTAAATTTAGTGTGTGTATGTACATTACCGTACAGAGCAGACAGTTTTTTCCACTGGAAGAAATCACAGCTGATAAGATGAACAAAGAAATCATTGTTGTCTCTCACAGGGAGAATTAAAGCACAAAGGGATTTAAGGACACACAGGAAGTCTGTTGGCAGAGCCAAGAACTGAACTGTCTCTTAAGTTCTGGTGCAAAGGCCTTTGCCACGGGCCAAGCTTCTTGAGCTGGAGAGAAGCCGTCCCTTTCACTGCCCTGCTTCCGGTTGGAGTGGGAAAAAGAAGCTGAAAAGGCAGGACAGAGAGAAGGAAAAGAAATAATCCGAGTTGTGAAGCTGTGGCCTCTTGTTAAGAGAGAAAAAACGTTCCCAAACTAACGAACCGATACCTTCCCCCCTTCCGCTTTATCCCATTCAAACCAAGAAGTAATGTTGCTGAAGTAATCCAAATGTCACAGTAGAGGGTTCTGTGCAACTGATCAGAATAATGTGCCTCCCTTTGCTTGTGCTTTCTCTGGCCATGTAGAGAAAGCCCTTTGGCTGACATTTGTTTAATATTAGTTAAGATAAAATACGTGCCGAAAAAGCTTTGAGTTATTGGAACAACCCTCTCGATTTGTTTTTACAAATTCCTTCCTTGCATTCTCTTTCAGCCTTTTTATTTAAATTAGTCTTGAGGGGTTCTTCAAAGTTATGGGATGAAGGCTTTAATTATTTTGGAAGGAATTTCTTAGTTCTGCATAATTCTGTTTCATTAAGTATTTTTCTCACCTTAAATCTGAGTCTTGGATGCTACATTTGAGATGTAGTGGCAATTTAATTTAACACAATTTATTTGTAACCCAAACAGCAACAGCTCAAGACAGGCAGGACTCTGGAAGGAAAACACACCAAATGTGAGGTGTAGCATATGTGTAGTTCATAGTGGGACTGGGGCAAACACATAGGTACTGCAGCACTGAGCCTCTTGGGCTCCATGCAGCTACTCAAACTGCCCTGACTGAGAGCGAGTTTGTTTGTATAGTAAATACCAGCACCTTTTTTATACCAAGTTCATTTTGCAGCTGCATCTGCTGCAGTTGTCTTGATACTCTGGAGCTTTCTATCTACTGATAAGGAAGTTTTCTGTTTTGTTTGCGTGGCAAATCTTTAATGGAAGTCAGGCTGCTGACTTTTTACAACATTTATAAAGTCATTTGTTGGTTCTGTGGTGAAAAGTAGCTGTTGGCTGTGTGTCTTGATTCAATTTCACCTTTTCCACTTTCATTAAACTGTGGTGTTTTAAAGGCTATTTTTAAACTGTGCTGTGCAAGAAAATAGTTGTCTTTTGATTTTGGTCCTGGTTATTAGCTGTGGGAATTTACCTTAATATTCTAACTATAGCCTAATGTTTTACAGTAGAACTGGATTGCTTCTTGTGAGTTGTCAATGCTGACGCTTGTGGACTATGCCTATAACAAGTAGCAATTTTATTTGTTTAAAAATCCTTTCTTTATTCCTGGCTTTTTTTTGCCTTTACCAAATAAACCCTGTTGAAATTTCTGAGGTTCCTAAGTTTGTATAGTATATATTACTGTTATACATTGACCACTTCAGACACTGGCAAAAAAGAAAATAGATACTGTACAAATAAGAATTGGTAAACTATTCTGTTTACTTGTTGCTCCTAAAAGTTGTATCTTCCCCTTCTGCTTTCTTCTCCCTTTTCCTTTACTTCAGTCAAAGTTGGTCCTTGTTTGTTCATTGTTCTCAAAGCAGAATGCAAGTATTATTTTCCAGAAATTACTTAGGGAAAAAAGCCCCAAGTGCCAGAAAATGCTTATTTATCAGTATTGATCCCTTACATTTACAAACTTGGCATTACAGGCTGTCCCTGGAAGTTTACTGGACTTTTTTTTTTTTTTCAGGTGCCTCTGAGACTTTGCTTGAGTGACTTGGAAAAACATTCAGTTTCCCAAATTATTAAGCCCCAAAGCATAACAAACAATTTACTGTCATTTAAAACGTTTGCTTTTTATTTCTTCTTGCAATTCAGGTTCTGATTGGATTAAGAAAGAGAAGTTTTATGCTCAGGAAATTTATACTGCCAAACCTTCATTTCTAACAGAATGGCCCTATTATCTTCAAAATTGAGGCATTTATTAGTCTGAGAGGGACATAATCAGAACATAAAGAGAGCCCATTCCACTTAAAATGTAAAATATGTGTTTGTTCTCATCAGCAGTCCTAGTTGTGCATCTGTTCAATGTGTAGTAATTCAAAGAAAAGTCAAAGGTACTGATATTAACTGAACCTCATGTTACAAAGTCAGTAGCATTCATTTGAATCTCATGCATTAGAGAAGAGTTTAATTATCTCCAACCTTTTGGAGGAACAAAAGAAAATCTGACAGTCAACACACTTGTGTCTGTCTGTGTGTCACAGAGAGACAATTCAAGGGATTATCCACAGGCCATTGGTTTTATAATAACTGAGAAGTCAAAGAATATAAAAGAAAATAAGTCTTCATGATATTCACAGGTAGTTGAGAGAAATAGAATATGCTCTAACTTTTGTTTCAAAAATATATAGGCCTTTTTAAAAAGAAGAATTTGAAAACAAAAGGCTTCACACTTTTTAACATCCAAGCAAAAATTTCAATGTAAACTAAAGTCCCAAATAATTTCTGTTCATAAAAAAAAACCTGGAAATTCTTTCACTTATGGTTAGTAACTGGATATGCTCCCTGCCATATTTTATTTCCTAGCAGTAGAACAAAATATATTCCAGAAAGAAGTATAGTCATCTGTCTGCTAATGTGTATTTATACACAAACATGCAGGTCTAATGTGATAAAATGTGATATAATCTCAGGCTAATAAATAAGGTATTTTTCAGTATCTTGAAAATTCGTTATTTAGGAAAGGTGTAAAAAACCCACTATAAATTTTGACTTTTAATCTAGCAAAGGAGAGCTGAGAGGAGATTTCTGATTCTGCTGTCCAAATGGGAAAGAGTCAGAACAGATTACTGCTTGCCTCTTATAAATCTCCTGGTATTGAAAAAGATCATTATGCTTATTACCCACTAACCTAACTGCAAAACATGTTTCCAGTTTGTAAAACAGTAGAGTTTTACTATTTTAGTGTTGTCAAACCCACTTTATAAAGGTTCATGCAATGGGGAGAAGAAACGTCTCTGTCACTTGATTATCGCTGTTTCTTTGGACGGGTGGTTTCCTTCTCTGCAATCTCCTCAACTCCTCCTTTTTTTTTTATCTTTTGGTAAGACAAGGTGCATTTCCAATTAATATTCTTGATATATCATTTTTTTAATGGTCTGTGTGGAAAGGTTAAAATTCTCAGGCATTCTTGAAAAAGCAAGCCAAAACCATATCTCAGTTTGTTCTGTTTTATTGAATTTTGTTTTCTTTTGAATTGAGTCATAAATCCTGATTTTTTGTCAGGGTAACCTGATACTAACTGCAATTTTTTGGTGTGGATTTACTTTGTGTTCCATGCTGACTTCAGTTTATACTTTATGATTTTTGATTTTGAAATTAATTTGGGAGGTTATTTGAAGAGTGGCACATTCATTTAATCTGTAATACATCTTATTTCAAAGAAAAAAAAAAATCTTTCTGGTCTTCAGTTTTAAATAGGATTAATTCAATGGTGATAACTGGACAGTTGTCTTAATGCCCTCTCATAACGTTTTCAGAAAGGTATGAGTTTTTTCCACTATCAGCACCATTGACAAGTAATAAATTGTAGACTATTTCACAAATCACCATGGGATATGGACCACATACAGCTGGGCAAGTGCAGGGAAAGGACACGGCAAAGCCAGTTAGGGCTTTGTTGAAAGACTCATTCTTGCATGGAGCAAAGTGAACAGTGCCAATCACGCAGAGCAGCCATGCAGAGAAGACATCGTTGTCTCAGCCAAGTGGTGTGTTCTCTGCAGGATGCCATACCCAACCCATGTTCTTTGAAAGACCTCATCTTCCTGAAGTTTCATTTCAAATGTGAGACTTGGAAGAATCCCAGAAGAATCTTCTTTTCCCTGCCACCCCCACCTCATGATCAACAAAATCTGTGATTTAATCTGTTATATCATGAAATATGTTAGTACAAATGCCCAGAATGATTAATTAGAGGTCTTTTTGTATTATCTGCAACTGTTATTGCTGATGGGTATTTGGACTAATGCCTCTGATTTAGAAAAAGCTTTGATTTCAATTACTCTCCTTCATTTTTAAACAAGTAATAAATTCATTGCTGTGCTTCACTTCTTTTTTTTCTGCAGTACACTAAAATAAAGAGGCTTTTCTGACTAAATTGAGACTATATTCAGTTAAATTAATTGTAATTTATCCTCACAAAAGGAGAGAGAGTAATTTACCAGAAAGAACAAAAACAAAACAGTACAAATCAGCTTTTAATAGAAGTTCAGTAAATAATTTTTTGAAATTCTGGTGTATTACCATCCTAGGGTTATGTCACTGTTTTCAGAGTATCCAGTTTTGTTTGTATTGTATGTCTTCTCTCAAGGCCTAATTCAAAAAGGTCTGATTTGAAACATATTTGAATTGAAATGTCTGAATAGCCATGTGTATTTAATACAGAGTAAATGTAACAGCTTTAACTGAGACTTTGGAGTCGGAGGCTCTTCTTTCAGAGTCCAAGGTACTGCAGGAGAGAGGGCGTGCCCAATAATTTGCACAGTTGGCTTAAATTGCTATGGGTGTTCTAAAATCACAAGTTTTATGAACACTGGTGAGAACATTCCATGATTTTCTACTAATGGATATCATGATTCCAATTTATCTCTAGGAAAATTGAACCATGAAAATGTTAAATGAGTTGTACAATGTCATACAAGTTTCAACAACAGAGCTAGAAGTAAAATGCTGTTGTTCCAAAATACCAACTTCAGTGTACAGATGATATTGATTAGTGTTGCTATCCTGAAAGGTTGCCACCTGTGAAGATTTAGTTTTATTATATTTAGCTCAGTTACTAATTCTGAAAGATCTGTGAAGCTTCAGAAAGGAGGACTGCACTTAATGAGGAAACTATCACAGAATCTAGGTATTTCTCTAGGCTACATTTATCCCATGTGAAGTATGGGTTTCTAAATTGATATGGAGTTGTCCAGCTGGTTTTAGTACAATGAACCATGCAGAATTCCTGAATTTGTGCAATGTTGATATTCTGAAATGGGCACAGTATTGCCTTGCTCCCCTTACTTTAAGGTAATTCATCCGGTAATTTCTTAGTCCTTTATACTGCTTGACTCTAGTCCTGTCAATCTTCAGATCTAGTTCTTGCCATCTTGAATTTAGATCAGATTCATTTCTCCTGCCCCTTGTATTCATGTTCCCAGCTTCTGATTTCATTGAGGTGCTCATACAGGAGGAACTTTCTTCTTTCAACTTAAGCATCCTGTCTTAAAGATGTCCTGCAAGTTTTACATGCTAACCAGGTAGGGAAGAGATCCTAGTGGTGCTTCTACTGAGGAAAAGTTCAGTGTTCACCAGGGAATTCACATTAGAATAACTTTGCCTGGACCCTGAGCCCTTTGAACCTCTGTGCAGGGCTTCTACTTGTCTGATAGGGCAGTTTGCTGCTCACAAGAAAATGTGTGTATGCTCAGAAGCACCCCTGCCCTGAATCCCTTGACTGTCAGCTTGACCTCTGCTCTCAATTAATATCCCTTACCTTTTTACTCCTCACCTTAAACATACCTTGATGAGTTTTAGACAGCCCTGCAGACCTCACTCAAATATCCCAAATTCTCCTGTTACCTTTTTTTTCCCCTCAGCTTCTTGGCTATGAAGCTCTGCTTCAGTTTCTTAATGGCCTCCAGTGGTGACTGGAGAGTTTGTCTCCATCTTTTTTTTTTAATCCGTTATCTATTACATTTGAATCCTCGTGATTTGTTCATGGCTTTCTCTGTATGCTTTGAATGGAAAAGTTTCTTGAGCTGATAATCCTAGTCAAGCAGATGCTCTAACATGCCACATACCCTTACAAATACAGACAGAGTAGTTAGATTTTGCCAAATAGGAATGATTTTGATTCTTCAGCTGGAAATCAGTATCTTGTCCTAGTATGAGTTGAAATGTGATCTGAAAATTAAAGTCTTAGGAGAGGATTTTCAATCCGGTTTTTGAGCAGTTTAGGTAAAGTGATAGCTATGAATTTTTATGTTTGGTTGGGGTTTTTTTGCTATTGATTTTTGTATCAGTTTTAGTACATTTATCAGTCCGTTGGTGAAGCAAATGACCTGGCAGTGGATGAGATTTCTCAGCAGTGAAACACTGAAATCCTATGCATCTGTCCCTATAGACTAGCGAGCTTTCTGTGTTAACAGCAAAAGCATTAATGCTTGTACCATCTCTTTTGCAAGGCCAAAGTGTGTAGAGGGGCTGGCAGCATGCCCACTGGAACCTTTTGATCCACAATACACTTCCTGGCAAGCCTTATTAGGTGTCCTTTCAGCTGGTCTAGGGCAAGGTTTTGATGTATTGAGAACGTGGTCTCAACGTGGGTCACCTGTGGATCCAAAAAAAGTAACAGGGAAAGTAGAAGGAATGACTCCTCAGATCTTGCTGTATTGTCACCTCCCCACTGTATGGGTAGTTTGGCGGTGTTGGCCCAGCTTTAGGAGCCACAGTAGGACCAGTGCAAGCTTTGGAAGTCCCGAGAGGCTGACACTCATTGGTGGTAGCAGGTCCTGGCTCTGTAATACCATGAGCAGAAAAAGGCACGTCCCTGTGTTTGGTGTGAAGAGAAGATAAGGCATGGAGCCTTTGATGGTGTCACTTACTGACCAGGTGGGTCAGATGGAAATACTGCTTGGGTGAAGTGTGCAGGCAGGTTAGACTTTGCTATGCTTCTGACCTGTAGGTTCATTGCCAAATTAATGTCATTGCATTAAAGAGCCTTGATCATGCTTTCTGTCAGATTCATGATGAGAACTGTAAAACCTTGGGGTAGAAAAGATCCTCAAGAATTCACATAGTCTGAATATAAAACAAGAGTTAGCAGGCAGGGAAGCATTTAGACACTACTGCTCCTTGGGAAGCATTTAGACACTACTGCTCCTTGGTATGCTTGGCATACCAGTGTCTTAAGGAAGATCTAACAAGTGAATGCTGAGCACTTAACATTGAGTCTGAGAAATCTGAAAGACAAATGTGAAGATCCTTTTTCCCATGGAGTTATTAAAGGAGCAAGATCTGCAAGTAATGTAGAGTGTTTACAGGGAGACGTATTGTTCATGGACTGTTATTTTCTTGGTCTTTTCAGGTGTTCCAGGACCTTGGCACTTCTGTGTTGTCTGGTGCATTTAAAGGATACAACATCTGCCTCTTTGCATATGGACAGACAGGTTCAGGAAAAACATACACAATGATGGGAACACCTGTGAGTTATACCATTCATTTTAAAGTTAGGGTTGAAGGCAGGATATCTGGGAGAAACATTGCTTTATTTTTGAACTGTGGTGTGGTGCTTGTTGAGCAGAATGCTTATACGTGTTTTACTCGGTATTTAAATGTATAAAATGAGAGCCTGTAAATTTAGGTGAAAAACAGAGTATCAGGTAAAAATACTAGAAATCATGGTTTAATTTAAATATTTATTATTAGGTAATCTTCTTGCTATGTATGAGTCTTATCACAAAGTTGGAGGACAAAAAATAAAAAGTCAATATGCCAGAATAGTTCTGGGTTTTAGAAACTGTAGCTCAAAATAATACAAAGTACTCGTTCCTATGAGATATTTTGGCAGTCTAAAATATGCTGAAATTAAGTTATTTTCACAAATAAATCTGGATATAATTCACAATAATAGTTTTGTAACAGGCTTGATTATTTGCTTAGAATAATTGACCTGTGGAAAGTAATACTTCCAGTTTTGACATGCATTTCAATGGAGTCTACAGAAGCTGTTACATTTTAAGGTTGTCTACCAGGCATTACCTAAAGTGGATTTTAGTCTTGCTACTCAGATTGATGGAATCAGTTGATGATTTCCTGTGTTTTGCTGCAACACAAGGCAATTCAATTTTTATCCATGAATATTCTTAGCTGTTGATGAAACATGCTGCTTAAAAGGAAAAAAAAAATTCAGTAGTTTGCTTAAGTGGACCAGTATTTTCTACATCCACAGGATTCAATTTTTAAGGTGAAATAAGGGCAAAATGTGTTTAAACCCCAAAGATAAGAGGCCTGTCCCAGCATAGTTTGTTCTTTTGACAAGAATTTGGATTTTTAATTTTTTTTTCTCAATAGATATCAATAATATGTAGTAGGATTTAATTACATTATTACCAGACTGTCTATTAATTTTATATGAAATCAAGCTTTATGCCATGAAAGCCTGAATAATTGTTAAAATTTGGGTTAATAGAGGGATAAACTAGAATATTTGTATTACCCTATTTTGAAAATATCTTAGCAATTCAGAATGGCCACAACTTGAAACAATCATTATTTTCAATGAAATTTCTGGATATTGTGTTTCTAAGCAATTTCTTTCTTAAAAAAATAATTTCTTTCTTCAGTGCAACACTGCTTTGTTCTGATCTTCAGTAACACATATTCACTGTGGTACAGTGTTCCAGTGTTTTGTATAAACTGAACTTTTGTCCATGGTGCTCCACTTGATGAACCTGGATTTTCTTAAAACTGTTTCAAGGGTGCCTTCTAAAAAAAGCCTTCCAGGCTATTCAGCAAGCAGAATCCACCTAAGCCCTGGTGTCTTTCCCAGGATGTGTTGGCATTGCAGTCACTAAAGTGGGAGCAATCCTATCTTAAGAAGGGTTCATCACACAAAACCACGCTGTTACTTCAGTGCTGTGTAGACGGTTTGGGCAGAATTTAAACCACCTTAGTCTGGGTATTGTTAGCAGCCCCATATCTTGTTCTCTCTGAGAGACAAAATTTACAAATCTAGAATATAAAAGGTGTTCCAAGGCTCCTCTGGGATGCCATAGCATGAAGAAATAGAAGTAGAGTAAGGAAAATATTTATGACCAATCAAGCTAGTTTCAGTGTTGGCCTGGGTTCATCTAGACTGCAACACCTCTGACCTGGACGTGTCCACTACATCAAACACGTTTTGGATTTAACCCAAGCCTCTAAGCTTCTCACCAGTGCTGTGTACATTGCTCTAAAATTACTTTTGGTATAAATAGCCATGCTGTTCTGAACTACACTCCATGGATGTTTGTGTTGTGATCCATCATACAGTCATTACTGCATTATGATTCTGTCTTGACTTATAACTTGGCTTTTGTTTAAAAATAGGTTTTGCAAGAGTGTTAGAAAATGTATTTTTAATTTTTTTTCTGTTTATTATTTTAAGGCATCCATTGGGCTGACACCTCGTATATGTGAGGTATTTTTTTTTCTTCACTTGCATTTGTTTAAGCAGTTAGCTTTTCTTAATGTATTTTAAATTTACATAAACTTTTGGTTTGTGAAGGGCCTCTTTTCAAGGAAGGATGATTACACGGACCAGACAGCATCATGCAGGGTAAAGGTCAGGTAAGTGTGTCACTGTTTTGGACAACAGTATGAAAGCTTCTAACAATGTATTCCTGTGATCAAACAAAGTAAAGACTAGTTTATTTTGTTTCTGTTTTCTTAGATGATATTAGTTTTGGAGCAAGGGGAAGACACGGAGGAGTTATAACAAAGTATTGGGTTTAGTTTTCCATCTGAGTATCGTTCTCTGGATGCTGTCTGTTCACTTTTGTATAAACAGCTGAAGTAGGAATGCAGAGAAAATTTACTTCCTTTGTTTAACTCCTAAATTTGAGCCATAATCCTACATTCTGGTCTTATTAATTGTTCCCTTGGATCTAATAAAGCATTATGTTTGGAAATCTGGGGATTTGAGCCCACTAGTGGGAAAAATCTATGTCAGAGTTGGTTACATTGTCTAAATATATTTATATATTATATATATTTATATATTGTATAAATATATAAATATGTTTCTCATTTTGTTTTTAACTGAATGCATGTAGCTTTCCTTTTATTTTCTTTCCAGTTTTCTTGAAATCTATAATGAGCGTGTCCGAGACTTGCTAAAACAGTCAGACCGAAAGAAACCTTACACACTTCGAGTTCGAGAACACCCTGAAACAGGACCATATGTGCAAGGTGAGAGTGGGCTTCACAATTTGCATCAGAACTGCGAGTAAATGTACTTCAGGTGTGTATGTATCTTTGCATTATTCCTGCAATGGTCATAATTGCTTATGCTCCTCAGGGGTTACTTTTCTCAAGTGTTTTTCTTGTTATATGGTCACCTGTAGTACGCTGAAAGGTTTGCCTTGGTTATCCTACTGGCTGGATATCCTGCATTGTTTGCCATTCCAGCCATAGGTCATATTATTTTGCTTTCTTTTATTTTAAAGAAATGTTAACTTAATCAAGAAATCTACCAACAGTAGCTCTAAATGGTTTCTCCAGACCAGCCTAAGGTCCTTTCATACCTTTTCCATACCTCAGCAGCAGAATATACACTAAAAAAAAAAAAAAAAGAAATAAAGAAAAGTAGATAAATTTAACTGTTTGATGTTACAGGGCAGGCCATGAGAAGCAATGAAAATCTCACCTAAATGAGAACCTAAGAAGCTTGATTTTCCTTCATTACACTGAAAAAGTACAAAATGGGTAATATAAGTGCATTAGATTACTAAAAACATCCCAGGCTTCTAAATTCATAGAATCATAGAATTACAGAATCATACAGTATCCTTAGTTGAAGAGATCCACAAGGGTCATTGAAGTTTAACTCCTCTCCCTGCACAGGACCCTCCCCAAGAGTCACACCATGTACCTGAGAGAGTTGTCCAAACACTTCTTGAAATTTGAGAAGTTTGTAGCTGTGACCACCTCTCAGGGGAGCCTGCCCAACCACCCTGTCGGTGAAGAACCTTTTCCTAATATCCAACCTAAATGTCCCCTGACACAGCTCTATGCTGGTCCCTTGAGTCCTGTCACTGGTCACCAGAGTGAAGAGATCAGTGTCTGCCCTTCCTCTTCCTCTCACAAGGAAGCTGTAGCCTGCGATGAGGTCTTCCCTCAGTCTCCTCCAAGCTGAGCAGACCAAGTGACCTCAGCCACTCCTCATATGGCTTCCCCTCCAGACCCTTATCATCCTCGTGTCCCTCCTTTGGAAGCTCTCTGAGTTTTGTATCCTTCTTATATTGTGCCATTGAAAACTTGTAACAGCAGCATCTTAGGTGGCTTTGTGTTTTCTAGTGAATCAAAGCTTTCAAAACATGTGAAAGGGAACAGATGAAAATGAAAACATTTTTTTTTACCATTTCAGTTGTCTTTCTTACTTTAGTTCTTAGCTTCTCTCTCACTGTTTTTTTACTTCCAGTTTATTTTCAGTTTTGGTTGGTGCTTTCACCTCAGGGTCTTGTAGAGCTTTAAATTGCAGTTTGGCCTTTGGTATTTTGTAAATTGAGTGGCTTCTGGTGTAAAGTTTGCTGGCTACAGTGCTGTGTATCAGACCAACAGCTGACAAAAGTCACATCTCAAAATCAGTGCTCTGGTGTAAAAACATACCAAGTAGCTTTACAGTGGAGGTCATAAGGAGGAGTGTTTTCTGAACCAGGTGTTTGTTTAGAAAGCAAATGCATACGTTTCCTTTTCATCTTGCCTTATATCTAGTAGACAGAATTCTAGAGTAGCCTCTGGTACCATGGACTCTGCAAGTGCTTGGCTGGCCACCAAGTGTGTAGTAACATGTACGGAGTATGGACTTAGTGCATGAAATCCAAATCACATAGGATTTTATGGATCCTGTACCATCAGAACAAATACTGATTTGTCCTGGATTCTAAATAGAGTTATTGTCTCTGTTTGTTCAGTGAATTTCTCTTGTTCTCCCTGGTTCACTTTTCTCCCTGTTTTTCTTTATTATGGCATTACACATCACATAGTCATCCTCCCTCCAGAGATTAAAGCAAGATGTGGCAACAGATAGAGTGGCATGACTGTGGGATTGGATGGAGCCTGACTGAATGGAGCCCAGATTCCTTGGACACCTGTTTTATTGGTCACAGTACATCTAACAACCAGTGGTTGTTAGCAATTCCTCCTCTCAAATTTGAAATCAGCACTTGCGAAATGTTGAGCTTTCGTGGTCCTGTACACAAGGGCCTGTCAGACATTCTGATTGTTTCAACTGTGCTTTCCCAGAACATCAGCATCTTGTTTTAAGAAGACTTGGAAAACAGATGAATTTATGGTCTCATTATTATGGCAAACATAATTCTTTGAAAAGCAGATTCACAGACAGTCGGCTTTGAGGGTTTTCCAAGATTCTACCTGCTTGTTATTGGAGAACTTCATTGTTGATGGATTACAGATACTAATTATTTTCTGTTAGCAGCTGCTCAGGCACCACACAAGAAAAGGTCTTTAAACTGTTTCCTTCCTTGGCAATTCCCATCCCTTTTCTCAGGCCTTATATCTCCAGTGATTCCTTGGCTACATATAATAGAGTTTCCCTGTTTTAAAAGAAAATAAAGTTACAGCTTCTGCCAATGGGATGGCTTGCCTTTTGTCACTGTTTTGTCTTCATCTGGAACCTTCCAGGCCAATTCTGTCTCTTCTTTTTCAATTCTATTGTGGCTTTTGTTGTTGTTGTTGTGGGGTTTGTTGGGGGGGGAAGGTTGTTGGTTGTTTGTTTTTACTGTGCTTTTTTATTTACTTATTTTGAATAAGGATTTTATACTTGGATGCAACTGAAATTTGTGAGTGTAACAATTTTATGCTAGAGTTCTGAAATATGCCATTAAAGTTGCCAGTTGATTAGATTTTGTAAACTAAAAGGAAAAGATAATGGCAAAACATTAACCTAAATAATACTTGCCACTTTTGGCCACAGTTGTAAATTTAGTTTTAATAATTTATTTTAGATGATTCACTCCCTCTGTGTGTTATGACAGCTTCAAAAAATAATTGTGTTAATGCCTGTAAGAAAAATTTTATTTTCAATGTTGTGATTCACAGTTTTAGAAAAAAACTGATCACATGCATGAAAAATGAAGTAATTTCTCTGCTGAAGACATCATGGGGTGTAATTAGATGTTGTTGTGAGACCATGTGAACAGAAGTAATTTCAGGCTGATGAGTCAGTGGCTTAGGGCAACAGATGACAGTTCTTTATTTTAGATGTGTATACAAATATATATTAATAAATTTGCCTATGCTGTTTGTGCAATTGCAAACTGTGACAGTTTGCTTTACTTGAGACAGCCCTAGTCTGTTGAGGAGAGGAACTAATAAAGTGAGATGGAACTGCATTCATTAGCTGACATCAAAAATAAGCAGCAGTGACTTGAATGCAAGTGACAAGTATAGGCAGCTGGATTTTAATAAGATCAAGTTCAAGAAAGCCTCTTGAGAAGAGGTTCACAGCACTGGTACAAAATGCCCTTCTCAACTGCACTAATGTATTGCTGCAATCAAAAATTGCTGAGCCCTGTAATGAGGGTTTTCTAGGTGCTGAAGTGGTCTTTGACAATTTTATATGTAGTCTCTCTGTGCAGGATCAGAGCGCAAGATTAGTATTTCCAGTAGCTAGACAGCTGAAATCAAAATTATCAGCAAGTTTACTAGAGGGAGAGCTTGTTTTGTGTTTCACTTCCAGGCAATTTACTGTATGGGCGAAATGAAATTGGTGAACATCAGCAAAGCTCAGAAATCTTCCATTGTTTTCCATAGATGAAGCAAGTTAAGGACTAGCATCTGTATTTGCATCATACTTCTTGCAAGCAATCAGCATTTTTAAGATTTGCTGGCTTTCATCAAGAGCTCCTCAGTGCACCGTTAGTTTTAGTTTTGTGTTTGGTGTCAGTGACATCCAGAGTACAGTTAGCTGTGCATGAAGAGCAGAGAGAGGGGAAAATCAGAAGGCTTAATCCCTTTAAGGACACTTAGTTGCTCTCGGCAAATGCATTTTCCATTTGCAAGTCCAGTTGGAAAGTCGCAGCTCTGAACACTAAGTATTTTAAAAGTTTTCCAGCCCATCGTTTTTTCACATAAAGGCTGAGAGATTGTAGCCTTTAAAATGCTGAAAGTGTTTCAGTGCTTTTGATTGGAATCGTTTCAAACTTCTCCCTCACAGATGGTTGCACTGTTAAGGAATCAGCTTTTCTTAAATCAGGAAATGATGCAATCTATTTTATTACTCTGAGACAGATTTCTGGGGGAGATCCTTTCTTACTCCAAGGCAGATATCTAGACGAGCAATAGGTTTTGATCTTTCTATGGGATTTGAAAATGACCTTTCTTTTTCTGGCAGCAAACAGAACACTTTGTCATTTCTTTTCAAGCAACATTTAAAATATTTCATTAACCTTCTTAAAAGGCTAACTGTTTTAAACTCTCTGCTAGATTCACAATTCCAGTGCCTAGGGAAATGTAGGCAGGTAAGAATTTCTTCCATGCCTCCTTTTTATAATGGGACTTTTATTCAGCTAAATAAGACCCTGAAAAGGGGTCTGGGAAAACAATGTATGATAGTTTCCATATTCTGAGCTTTGGAGATCCCAGTGCTGCTGGAAAAATAATGGGCCTCTTTCTCAAATGGAAAATGTGATGACTTCTGGAATTAATGTATTGTAAAGGGACACTAGAGAGCAGAAGAAATACTCATTTGAAAATCACTCTGTACTTTTTGTGTGTGCAAGTATTCATGCACACACACTGCTGTTAGGGTTTTCTTTCTGTAGTGTGGGTGATCCAAAAATCTTTTTTTTTTTTTTTTTAGGTATATCAGTTGTTAAAGGACTACAATAAATTCCCTTCTTTGACTTAGGTTTTGCTTTCATTTAAAGTTAAGCAAGCTGTTATTATGAGAGGCTCTAACAATAGCAGAAGTACCCATTTCAGTCTTGTTGAATTTCATATTAATCTTGACTTACATTCTAGCAGTAGATAAATTATTTCATCCAAATAAATCAAATTTTTTTTCAGTACTTTACCCACACTTTTGTGGTGTGTAGTAAAACAAGCCAAACCTAAATCTGTGGCAGGAGAGGAAGTTGCCCTGGATTCCAGCTGTGAGATAAAACATTCTGCATAGGTGTGTTTTGCTGGCTATGGTATGACAAAGACTAGCTTCACAACCAGGTGTTTTTTAAGGAACCACTGCAGTACAAATGATAAATAATCCTCGGTGATGAGGTATATTACACTGGATTTATGGGAAATACCAGCCTGCTGAGGATAATTGAGTAGGTGTGCTGGTATTTGCATTTTGCCAGAAGCTGGCAGTGCCACAGCACAGCAGCACACCGCCCTCCACTGGGCCCCAGTTAGCCATGACCACCCTCCAGCACAGCAGGCTCTGGTATTCCTTTCATTTCTTTAAGGGATTTCTCCTTCCTTAAAAATAAAATCAAATTTAAAAAAATAAAAAAGTAAAAGCCAACCAAAAACAAACTGAAAGGAGAAGACAAGGAAAGACCAGATGGTTCATGTGATTATTTGATGACATCCTTCAAAAATTCCTCTAAGAAAAAAATTGCATGAAGTGCATGAAGAGTCCCAAGTGCACGCTAAAACCTAGTTAAGTAAGTGGTAAATATTCACAGGGGTTGGTTCCTAATTCTGTAAGTTGTGTGAGCAGAGCCATCATCCAGAGACAACGGCCAAAATCTTCTTTATAGGATCTGTACCCAAGTAGTAGCAGTGACATAGCTGAAGATTTATTATTAAGTTACACTGTTTTTTAAGTACCATTGTTGTGCAGGTGGAAAAGTTCTGCTCTTTGAAGGTATGAGGCATTTTTTTATAGCAATGTCACTTTATTGGGAGGATGAACTAGGTAGGATTTTTCACTTAATTTTGTAAAAATGAAATAGTTGTGTTTTTAAATAAAATTTACTCTACTAGAGAGACTACTTGTATAATAGACTGTCATCTCAGCAGAACATCCTTATTCTCCTGATGTTGGGTAAATTGTTGGATAAACTGAATGAACTTCCTGAGAAAGCTAAGTATTTACCTCTTCTTGAATCTTTGGCAGGTTTGACTCAGCATTTAGTTACAGACTACAAGCAAGTTGTAAAACTTCTAGAGGAAGGAATAGCTAAAAGGTATTTTATATAACAAACCATCTGCATTTAACACTTCTTTCACTGTGTGTTGATTTTGTTGATGTTTATTTTAATGACTCTATTGCCAGTGCTTTGTCATGAAAGAGTGTCAGCTTTGGTGATCCTGCATATGACCTACACATAAGATATTACCTGTCCTCATATTGTCCACATCAAGAACTACAAGCACTCATGAAGTTACTTCTTCAAAATTGATCCCATGCTGACTTACCCACAACATTCTACCATCTGTCTGTGATAAAAAATGCAAGCCAAGAAAACACTTTTCTGTAAACAGACATCTGTTTTTCCTTTTTGCTTGCTCATGATACTTTAGGCTGGATAGCTTTCAACTCACTTGGTCATGTAATTAAGTGATTTAAAACTGCTAAAAATATAATGTATACTTATTTATTTTCTAAAAGTACTTGGTTTACAATTATTTGGTTTTATTTCTATAAGTTCCTAGTCCAAATTGTGTTTGCTGTCAGAGGACTGTGGGATTTGGAGCACCGGTGAAGCCAATGATTTTGACTGTTGTTAGTTAAGACACTTCTTTGACAAGAAGCAGTGAATATCTTTACAGGTGCCATTACAGTAATGGAAAAAGAGTTATATTTGAAAGGATCCTCCAAATCCTAATCACACTTTCAAAACTTATATTAAGTCTTATCATAAGAGTAGTCAAAGTTTTAGAATAACCGCAATGCTGGGAAGTAAATAAAAACTAAGCTGAATTACCACACAAGTCCCTTTAGAATATACATGAGGATTAAGTTTTGCTGTTTCTGCTTATAGCAATTAATAGATGGAGCTTTATGGTAAAAAGACTATTTCAGTACAACAAAATTCCAAGTGAATGCATGGGTTACATGAGCTGTGAGTAACTGAGATGTGAACTTGCTTTGTAACTACTTTGTGTATTGTTGGAGGTGAGGAGTACTAACACTTCCTCCTCCAGATATTGGGGCACTTTCTTTTGCTCTATAAACTTTGGAACTTACATTCTCTGACCACTGTAGGGCTGTTTTCTGTCTTCTGCCCTTTACCTAATCGTTTGTCTTCCTCCTCCAACATCTGGAGACTAGTTCATGTTCTCCTGCTACCTCAGCTTTGGCTTGCTTAAAATCATGACATGCTCAGCTGCCTGTAGCTTTTGGCAGTGGCCACTCCCATGACTGTGGAGGAGGTGTAGGAAGCAGAGAACAGCAGGGAGGAGAGTCCTGGCTTTGCCCTCATGCCCTGGGCACTCAGCAGCATACACACAGCTGCAGCTCTCTGCTCTCTAGTGCAACTGGTCTCTGCAGTACTCTGACAGCTGGGCTTGGAGCAAGAGCATGGTACCACAGTCATTTTCTGCACTACTAGAATTACCTACTGTTGTTGAGAGTAGGCTTGGAAAAACTAATGGTAAAGGCTGCACATGTAGCTGATACTCAAGGTAAGCTCAAAGGAGAAAAACCTGTGTCCTAGCTTTTGCCCTAGACAAAATCCTTATTTCTTTGGGTTTTTCTAACCAAAACAACAAACAATAAAGTAAGTAGAATTTCCAAAAAAAGTTTGCATTACAGAGGCGGTGGGAGGGTCTTGCTTTTCCTCCTTCTGTGACCAGTTCCTTATTGCCAGAGTGCCCTGGGTCACAGCACGAGAGCCGTATGACCGGTCTGTCCATGTAATAGAGTCACACAGGTGCCTCACAGGGAGTTACAGTATTCATTTAGTACTCACATGAGTAGACCTATTACTCTCACTGGACTCCTCTAGCAGTGTAAAAGAGCTGTATCAGCATAAGGGGACCCCAGAAGTGGTGTGTGAATGTTTTTGAACCCTTTGGAAATGCCAAGGGATAAAAATGGGCACAAATGGAGATGTGCTGGGCTTGTACCCTCTGTATTGGGGATGAGCTGTTTGATGCTGCTGCTGTCTGTACTTCTCTGCTGTGTTCCATGCTTATGCAACACCTTGTACCTGTGCAGTAAGGCTGCTTTGAGATATCTCCTCAGAGTGCTGCTAGTGGAAAAAAACACCTCTAATTGATCCTCAGTGTCTGCCCTTCTGAGTTCTCTGCCAAATGCTCTGGGATCAGCTCCAAGAATGCAGCCTGCCATATTCTCTAAGTTTCACATTCTTCCATCTATCTGCTGTATTTGTGATTTTGATTTCCTTGAATAGAGGGAAGTAACCCTTTGTGATTGAATGATTTGTTCTTCTTTCTAGAATCACAGCAGCTACACATATTCACAATGCCAGCAGCAGATCCCATGCTATCTTCACCATCCACTACACTCAGGTTAGCTAAAAATAGCGCAACTTCCTTTTCACTTTCAAAAGCATTGTTCACTGTGTTGTGTATTTTTTACTTGTCACTAGTTTATGCTGTTTGTAGTAATGGTGGAAGCTGTTACTTATTTCCTTTGGATCACACTGCAGATGTGTTGAGAGCTTATTGAAGTGTTCTGTTCCTTTGTGCAAGCTTATAGTCAGAAGCGATGCCAAAACCTCACATTTAAAAGAAATGTTTTCAGTTTTAATCAGCCCTACAAAATGCAGTAACCCTCCTCCGATGCTGTGAAAATTACGTGTGAATATGTTTGAAGTTATATTTTGTCACACTTGTTTAGGATTCTTAATTGAAGTACAGCATTAGTTTACACCAAAATTTTGTATCTGTCCAGCTTTTTAGATGTGCTCATCTCTTTTGCATTTGGCATGCAGCACTCTCCCTGAGACAATGCAGCCTTTCTCCGGAGGAATTACATCCTTCCCTGGCAGGGAAATCATTCAGTGATCCAATAGACCTTTTCTATCTCACACTTCTAACATCCTGTAATCACAGAACTTTTTGGGATATTTTTCCTTAGTTTCACAAAAGACCTTTGGAATACATGAGCGGAAAATAACTCTGCAAGGTCTACAAGAAAGCCTTTCACAGTCTCTAGGCAGTAAAGGTTTTTTTCAAGAGGAAATTGGCATAAGAGGGTGGTTTCTCTGTGGGGTGAGAAAGCTGTTGAGTTAATGGTTTGAACATAGTCAGAGGGTCAAGGTCACAAACAAAGGCAGTGAGACAGTCATATGTACAACTCAGCTTCAAACAAAAGGGCACATCAATTTTGTTTTTAATTTTTTTAATTAATTAAAGGGAGTAGTCTTTCTTATTTATGTTTTTCTCTTCAGGCTATACTGGAGAACAATCTTCCCTCTGAAATTTCAAGCAAGATCAACTTAGTGGACCTTGCAGGCAGGTAATAATATATGGAAGGGCAAAGAGGTAATTCTCTGAAGATGCTGGCAGTACTGTCTTGAAGGATGAAGTTTAATATTTTAAAATTTCATTGACCTAACAGTAAGCCTGCCTTTCTTATAAAGTAACAGGGAATATTAAGATAATATTGTCTTTGTCAATAGTTCTTCTGTACTGGGTATCAGTTTTCACTGGGGAAGGGAATTCCTGGATCCTCAGATCCAATACTGTGCTATTGTGTACATTTAAGGTAATTCCATTCAACTCCATATTCTTATTAAGTGGCTTTTCCAGTACCTGTTGTTGGAATTACTAAATCTGAGCTTGAAAAAAGAGGGGGAAAAGGGAATGTGTTCTTTGTGGCTGCCTAGCATGGGCAGGAGAAAATAGTTATATCTCACTGTTTGTGTTGTTCATATTCCAAAAGTTGCTAAGTCTCTGATCTTTGCTATGCATCTTGGTGAGGAACATGTGGTTGTGCTGGATGTAACAGAAAACAGAAAGATGGAAGTTGTGCTAAAGAGTTATAGAACAGTTATAGAAACCTACTTTTTTTTTTTTTTCTTGAGAATGTAAATTGCCATGCATGGATGGTCAGAGAAAGTGCTACTAAGGGAATATACAGACTTTTGTACTGAGCCAGTCTGCCCTTGTGGAGTTGTGAAATGTGTGTTGGTTTTTTTAAATTCAGAACCACTATGATTGGGTTGCCCATTTCAGACTTGAATTTGTATTTCGGTGGGTCTTTAACAGTATCTTGCACCAACAGCATTTGCTCATGGTTGTTTGGACTTCCTGAAATACAGAACAATATAAAAAATATCCCAAGTATATGGGTTTTTTTAATTGCAAAGCTCATAATTTCTGTTTTCTTGTATTGCTTGAAAATACATAATGTTTTCATATCGACTGTATGTTAATAGTTAAGCTTTTTTTTTTTTATTTATTGTTGTCTTTTTTTATGCTTGCTTGCTACAGTGAAAGGGCTGATCCCAGTTACTGTAAAGATAGAATTACCGAAGGCGCCAATATTAACAAGTCATTAGTTACACTTGGAATTGTCATATCCACTTTAGGTAAGCACATTAGTTCTTTGTGTTGAAAGGTGGTGACAAAAGCATGTGACTCACTCACCAGAGGGAATGTAAATGTTTATTTGCATTTACATCAGAAAGTTCAGCAGATCAGCTGTGTGTGTCTGCATGAACTGTAATGACATCTAAGAAAATTAAGTAACCATGACAGAAGAAAATAATCCCTTTCCTGAGCTCCATGGTATTTCTCCTTCAGCACAAAATTCTCAGATGTTCAGCAGCTGCCAGAGCATTAACACCATCACAAGCGAAGGGGAGAGCAGTCCTGTGGACAGTCCTCCCTCAGGCAGCAGCAGTGGGACCAGACGGCCGGCTTACATCCCCTACCGTGACTCCATCCTCACCTGGCTTCTGAAGGACAGTCTGGGGGGCAACTCCAAGACCATTATGATTGCCAGTGAGTTTGGTTTCTATTAATTGTTTAACATTTTGCACTACATTGTGCCTTTAATATTTTCTACTGCAGTGAGAAAACAGCTATAAGACTTAGAATCTGTCCTTGTAATGATTTTCATAAATACTTCATAGAATACTCAGGGAAATGAAAATGCATGCTGATTGTGCATGAAATTATCCTTAAGAGTCTTACCAAGGTCATAGCTTTGATTTTAGGGGATTCATTCAGTTATAAATACAACCTGGAGAAGACATTCTCTGTGAGCTTAATGAAATAACCCTAAGGTTATTTTTGGTTTTCTTTTTTAAAGAAGCAAGACTGAAAAAAAAAAAACCTTTTTGAAAAGTGGTGGATTAAACTGAATGCTTTTTAAAATTGTGTTATTTGTTTTCTGTTTGTAGCTATCTCACCTGCCAGCTCCAGCTACAATGAGACCATGAGTACCTTGAGATATGCTGCAAATGCCAAAAATATTATTAACAAGCCCAGAGTAAATGAGGTGAGGCCTTGAGTTCTGCCTGAGGCAGCCTATGTAGTCACAATTTGTCTTCTCAGTACACAAAATAATGAAGCCTTTAAATACATGGGAATGATTTTGGCCACAGAACCTGAGCTTCATTCATTGCCTGTTTTGGGAATGAGCTCTGGCTTTATGACAGATTCATTTGTTTGATTGTGCAGAGGTCCTTCACAGGCTGCACTAGTTAAAAGATGGCAGAGTACTAAGGAGAGAGTCAGGTGCTGCATTGGAGGCCTGAATTCTGTTGCTGCACCTGCTATCCCATTCTTGTTCAATTTTAGATGTTCCAGATGCTGAAGGCAAATTTTCAGTTGGTGCTTTTTTCTCATTTTCCATTCTTACTCTTTGGTAAGTCCACATTTATCAAATGTGAAAAACATAAACGCTCTCAATCAAAGACATAGTGCTAAAACAGATTGAAGGTTTTAGATACTATGGTCATAAAACCGGCCTTAAAATAACTCATGGAGAAATGCATAATTCTGTCTGTCTTTATGGCAAAATTCAAGCAGCACATACTGATCCAGATCTACAATCACATATGCTAGAAATATAAAACTCCAGAATTGCTGCTCTGCAACTGAGCATTCTTGGCCTGGAATTCTGCATGAGACTTCCTTTACACGTAATTACATAAGTTAAGGACGAATCACAGAGCATCCATTTCAGGAATATACAGTGAATTTAGGTTTCAAAAAAAAATCTTGATTCCAGCCATTTCCCAATCTTTAATCCATTGACTTTACAGCTTTAGTAGTATTCTTTTGTGATTTTGTTGTTTGGCATGAGTGTATCAAGATACTATTTTGTAGATAAAAGATAGAATCTTAGATTTGTACATCACTATTTGCTTTCCTATCAATACTCTGTTAAATTTGGGCAGGAGTAAACCCTTCTAATCCTAGGTTTCCCAATTTTAATTTACCTCTGAATTACCCTTGCCTATGAGTAGTTTTCAGACATCAAGAGTAGCAGCAATTGTGTCCTTGGTTTTGCCAGCAGCAGTTCTCAGTTCTGTGAGAGGCTAAAGTCATGTAAACACTCCTGGGTAAGCCTCTTTCCGCACACAGCCTCTCAGCATCCCAGCATGTGTACCCATCACTCTCTTGCACAGCCCATGCTAGATCCTCAGTCCCAGCCCCATTCCCCTCATTGCAAACTGACCTGGCAACCCAGAGAAAGCTGATTCTTGACTCGAGAGTTTGTCTGAACTGTTTGTAAAAGCTGTTTTCCAGAAACTACCAGTGCAGAAACGCTTACTCTGAAAGTGAGACAGATGCCTCCACACAGACAGGAAATTCTTTATGTATCAGCTGTAAGGGGTTTTAATACCATCCTTGATGACATTCTGACTTAGTCTCTTCTAACTGTTTTTTATACACCAGCATTCAATAACAGCATCTTTCTGTTGTAATGTAACTGTTTTGAAGATAAATCCTTAAAAGTAGTGGTTTATCCATCTAGTCACGATGGGAACAAATGCTGGGGTAGGTCTGTGTTCAGAAGAAAGATGGAACAAAGATTATGGTAAAAGGGAAACTATCGAAGATGAGAACCACCTATGCCTAGGCAGTATGTCTCAGGGGGCTGGCAGAGTGAAGCAAGGAGTACTGTTGTTAGTTTACCTGTTCTCCTCTCTTCCTGGCTGTTGGAATACCTCCACATTGATTTCTTTAGCTAGAATTTTTTTAAGGCTGATTTTTCCAATGGTTTGTGTCTCAATGTTTCAGGATGCAAATGTGAAACTGATCAGAGAACTGAGAGAAGAAATTGATAGGTTGAAAACTATGCTGATGAGCTTTGAACTGGTATGTAGCAACATTTCCCCACTGGAGCTTTTATGTTGCTTTAGGTAGCTCTCTTTCATCTCATCTGTTTATCTTTCCATGTTTATTGTAACTGCAGAGAAATGAAACTGTTCTCTGGGTTATTTTGCAGTTGTTTTAAGGTTAACTGTTTTTCTGTCATTTCTCCTCTTTTTGTCACTATATTGATGAACCTGAAGTATAAGTAGTCCTATAATGATTCAAAAGGACTTTCTTGCTTGTCTTTCAAGGAGTTGGATGGTTTACCTGTCCAGAAATACTATGAAATAGAAATATTTTATTTTTAAGGGTATGGAACCTTCAAGAGAGTAATTGATGTTTCACACTGTCTGCACACTCTTTCCCCACCAAAAAATTGTGAACATCTGTGAGCCCTCACAATAAAGCTGACATCCCCAATGTTTTTCTCTGTTGGAATAATAATAGTGTCTTGGTTTTCCAAGCCATGAAGAGAATGTTTTGCTAGGAGAGGCAGAAACTACACTTCAGGATTTATTTATGCAGAACTATCTCTCAGTTACTGCTTTTTCACCAGTTCTTTACACCAAAAAAAAGCATGCAATAGCTAGAGAGATGCAGGCTAGATGCTAGAAGGTAGCTCGTGTATTTTTTCTTTTGTTCTCTTGAGTTCATCACCTTGAAATGCTGGAGAATGAAAGAACACGCCTGCCAGTTGTGAATAGGTAAACTAACACATAGATCTTGGTGGCTGTTGTTTGTACAGAGGAATTCCAGTCCCTCTTGGAGTGATGACAGGGATGGAAATCTGACTGAGCTGGTCCTGCAGAATGAAATGAAGGTGTGTATGATTTACTTGATGCTTGATCTCCTGTTCCACAGGGGGATAGCATTGCTACAGTTGTGAAACTACAATGGAAACTTTTTTTGTCCTAATCTTTTCCTTTTTGCTGTGCAGATGCAGCAAACTGCCACCTTTAATACATGCTGAGTGTGCTCTACCAGTTTGTGATAAAATGTTGTGTCCTTAATGTGACACAGTCCATTTTGTATTTTTAAGTCTGCACAACTCTACCCTTTGTTTGATATACCACAGTAATTCATTATACAGAGTCTGTCCTGTCTAACATAAACTCCAGTTTATTCAAATGAAATTACACTACACTTACCAAAATTACTGAGAAGATTTGATCACTGGTAACCTGGAAAGGTTTTGCAGACCTTCAGTTTTGTCCAAAGACAGGTGAAATAACTTGTTAGTATGATCAAAAAGGAAAAATTGGCCTGCTTAATAAGTGAAACTGTTTTCTCTCCTCTTCTTTAAGATTGAGCAGTTGACCAAAGACTGGACAAGTAAGTGGACAGACAGGAAAGCCATCATGGAAGAATACAGTGTGGACATCAACAAAGAAAAAGCTGGAGTAACAATAGATTCTAATTTACCTCATCTAATGGCCATGGATGATGATATCCTCAGCACAGGAGTGGTGCTGTATCATCTCAGGGTGAGATATGGTCATTTGTCTTATTTTACCCTTTAATTTGAAAGTATTTGTTTTCTTTGGAAATGGAGCGTAGTTAGGGTGACATTACAACAACAGCTATCAAAGCATGAAGGTCACAGACCACAAGACATAGTGGGGGGGGAGGGGGGGGCAGAAAATACATGGAAATGGAGAAGGAGAAGAATTCATATATAAATATCAGTTGACCTCTTATGAATGCATATGATATTGTATTACAAGCAAAGCAGAATACTCAAATTAGGCATTAGTAGTTTGTCCACAAAGCATGAGGACAGTTATATGTGCATGTATGTGGAAACATAAAGGATGGTGCTTGAAGTATGCCAGACATCCTGGTCCAAATTTTATGATGCATTTGTATACTTAAGACTGGCATATTTGAATATGTATGAGCTTTAAGAAACAAAAGCTCACTTTGGCAATGACTTCTATACATTGCTTTTAACCCTACCAGAGATCTGCCAAGTAGATACCAGGTATGGACCATGAAGGCTTATTAGTTGTGACCCTACTTGAGTGGCTGTTTTTGAAGATCAAGTAGAAATCCTGGCTTCATAGATACTGATTTGTTGTGTAGCTGCTAATTTAAGGCAAGGCTTTCACCAAGAAACTTTTGTAACATTGTATATACATTACTGCACATTATGGTATGAGATGTGCATGGCTGGGTCAGACAGTTTTAGGGGTTTTTTTTTGTTTTTGACAAAGCAAGTGCTAAGCCATACTTCAACATTTTTAATGCTGTTTAAATGGATGGAAATTACTGAAATATTGATGCTGCTTAATGTGAAAGAAATGTTGGATGGGCAATTCTACAGAGGTGCACTCATTGCCAAAACATATGTTAAATACAGTTGAAAATCATGTATCTGTCTACTAATGAAAAATCTTTATCTAGATTTTGTGGTAATTGATATAGTTTAGGGACACAGGATTCTTTTATTCCTCTTAAAAGTGACAACAAATATTTAGAACAGAAATCATGCTGTTCTTCTATCATGTTGAAAGAGAGACTTAACTAATTTTTCTCATGCCAGCACAAAGAAGTTGTACCAGGTAATTATCAGGGACCAAGTATTTATGTCCAGTGCTGATCAACATGCAGCTTCAACCACGCAGCCCTACATTAACATTAAATATTTATTGGAAGTAACTGCTACTACTTAAATGCTTTTCTATTATGTGCCATTGTGGAAAGAGCAAATACTTTTCCATACTAATTTTGACAACACCTAATTTAAATATATTCATTTTAATGGCGTAACCTGGTTTGAAGGGTCACCTTCTGAAGTCATTCATGACTCTGTCACACTAACATCTTTGTCCCTTCTTTCTTTGCTTCTAGATGCTGCCTTTTCTTTTCTTTGTGCTTTGCATCTTTTAGTCTCTGGTGTCTGTTACCTTCATCTGAGCAGCAAGAAGGTAAAACATTAGCAGTTCCTTACAAATTAGGGCTTCAACGTATAACAGCACTTTACACTGTACTTCTAGAGAGAGGTCACAGCAGCAGTTTTTTTCAGACCATGCAAAATAAATATTGTGTTACTCATTTACTCTCCTGATATTTCATAATAATAAATGCACTAATCAATGCTGTGCCTATGCTTAATTTTCTGGCTTTCATTAAGAAAAGATGTATGTTTTCCTATGATTTAACAGACCTTTTCTGCATAGCTTAAAAATATGAAATTCGTTTATTACTTTAATAAAAGGTGTACTTCATTACCTTTTTTGAAAGCTGCAGTACTCCCAAAAGTGAAGGGACAAAGCAATCTTTCTCTTTATTGTTCTGTAATGTACCTTTGGAATTCTTCCCCTAGTCATGAGACTCAGCCAGAAGAGGTAACAATGTAAAAACACTTCAACAGATGTGAAGATGTGCTGTGATGTGCTAAGGTCAGCTTGTGCAGTTGTTTCATCTGAAACATCTCTCAGTTTTTCAGGTGGAATACTCAATATTAAATTAGAAAAGAGTATGAATATTACAATTATTGTATCACGGATGCATTTTAAAAATGAAATCATCATGGTCCTGGGTTATGTTTCTTTTTGTTATGTTTTCTCAAGTTGAGCTAGTTTGCTTGTATCGTATCTATACCCTTGGTCTCACCTGCAATTTTTATTTGCATTTGAACTTACCCAGAATCACTCCACCAACTGAGATGCTGTTGTGAATTTCCTGAGCCAATACTGCTGTAATTCACTTTTCTGAATTAAATTGTATTACCAGAGAGTTAGTTCAGCACCTTGGAAGAAGTTTCTTCTGGAATTACAATAACTATTTCTTTGTTTAGTGAAGAAGATAATTGTTAAAGAGATCTTTCAGGAGTTGGTTTGCTTCTCTTTGTATAAAATACATGTTGCTAACTCACTTGATTGAGTGATGTGAGTCAAATGCCATATGGACCATAAGTTTTGTAAAAAAGTTGTGGCCAGGGATATTTTGCAGCTGAGTCTGATGAACGTTCAACTGACATGTAGCTTGGTAATTACTCTAAATTGGAGGCACAGTCCAGCTTTCAGCCTCTCCAGTAAATGAAGTCTCAGCAGGGCTCATGCCTGAGGGATCTGTTGGTTGGTTTGGATAGCTGAGCTCTGTGAGGAGCTTTGTGATAACCATTCCCTTTCCATCCAGTGCACAAACCCATAATTACCCATAGCTGGGTCACCTTGAGTAGTGCACAGCTTCTGTTTTCCCAGTCTTCAGGCTTCCTATTACTATTTCTTGCTTCATCTTTAAATCTGGGCTTTACAGTATGCTTGGAGCAGAGAGCATATTCTGTTTGTTCTGATTTGAATACAAAATCACATTGTTTACTGCCCATAATTAATTTTAATATAATGGAAAGGCTTGCACTGAAGTAACTTTAGAGTGCATTTGCCAATCACCATAACCAATTGCAGTGTCTCTTTAAAACTGAGAAATTATCTTGCCTTATTTTCCTAAGAAAAAACACAGAACCAATAGACATATGGTAAATTAATTGCGTTTTTTTGGCCGTTTTTTTCTCATGGTATTGTTTAAATGACTCTGTTTTATATGAAGGTAACCATAAAACTACTGTCTCACTTCCATCACTGACCCATGATATGGTTCAAGTCTTCTTGTTCTGGAGACTTTTGTTCCTAGGCAGTTCTTTTCTTTGAAGTTTTCGAATCTTCAGGTTTGGGAACTTGCCCATATACCATAAGCACCAGAAAGACTTTTCATAGATGTCATTTAAGTTTCAGAAAAAAGTTCTTTAGTATTTAGATTGAAGAGTTCATCATCTATGTCAAAGTGCCCTTACAAGTCAGGAATTATGTTACTTTTAAATTTGAAAAGCCTGGTTAATTGAAAAATCATTTTGCAGCTTCTTTCTTCTGCATGATATTTATGAAAATTATTATCTCATTTCTGCAAACGCCAAGTCTCACTGTAGAAGTTCAAAGCATCAGGATGCGTGTTCATCTTCAAAATACTGGTCCAAAAGTCGTCCACTGAGGGTTACTGAAGTCATAGAAGCTGACATAGCTGCAGGATGAAGTGTAATTGCAACGCTGTGGGGGACAGTGGGCTGAGGTATTACAAAGTACATAGCGTTTGCTTCAAACAGTTCAGTCGTTCAGAGGCAATTTATTTTGTTTGCTAAAATGATGTACCAAAATATAGTCTATTTTCTGTAACCAGCTTTTAAATTAGTTCTTTTCTTGTTCTAGGAAGGAACAACCAAAATTGGAAGAAGTGACTCAGACCAAGATCAAGACATTGGTAAGAGAATGATATTACAACTTATTTTGTGATACGGTCAGGTCAAACCAAGAGGTTTATATCTGTCATGTGTAATGGCCAAGTCATGTTTCTATTTGTCCACTTTCTTTATTGAAGAAGGTAAGTAGAAGAGACTAACTATTAATGTTTGCTAAAATATATATGTTTTTTTTGTTTAAGAGGCCAAAAAGTCAGTGGGCTTGACCTAATTGAGATCTCTTCAGAATTTTCTTCCCACTTGTGAAATGCTACACTAGAGTTTAAAAATGTCTTCATCTTACATCCAAATTCTCAGATGTTCTATCCAAAACTAGTGGCACAAGTGATCACGAAACATTTAAAATGCTTTTCAACTCTACTTGTTCAGAATATTTTAGATATAAAATCCAAATTATTCACAATATGTCGTATTTATTTTAATTTCTGCTTTTAAATTAACAGTCAGTCTCAGGAGCTAGATACTATGATAGAGAACTGAAACTTTATACTGAAATTGAAAAATGTTTGGAATCTCAGCTTTGGTTAAGTTCTGCTAAGCTTGATTATGTTTGATTATTTTCTGCCAGAAGATTAGTGAATTATAAATAATAAAAACCATAATGGCATTAACAAAATTCAACATGATAGAAGAATTTGCACATCAGCTTCCAAATCAGAAAGTGATATGTCGTTTTCCAGTACCAGATATAAAGAAACAATTGCACTGTTTTCAATAGTGAATTTCAATAGTACGTTTTTTCTGTGATTAATTATTTGACTAGCAGGATTCAATCTTGTCGTTTTGCACATGATATAGTTCTCTGGGGTATGAAGTGTGCAGAGAGTCGAACAGTTGGCGGTACTTCATTCTGAGGACAACAGACTGGAGTAACCAACCCAACCCCTTCAGCAGGAGAGATAAATCTCTGCGTTGTAGTTTTGCAGGGGCAGTGGATTGAGAGGGATCACTGTATGATAGACAACCGCTGTGGGATTGTGACTCTGCGAGCGGTTCCAGGCGCGCACTGCTCTGTGAATGGGTGTGAGGTGTCTGGGTCGTGCCGTCTGTCACAAGGTAAGGCTTGTTTTTCTGTGAGTGCTGCATTATCTTACCTTATCACTGGAGTTTAGGTCAAGAATTTACAGAACCTGAGCAGATCAGGGAGAGACATCTCTCAGTCTGCTGCCAGCTCCACAAGGTGTGATCCATGACTAGAGCTGGGACAAATAAATTAACTACCTCACAGAAGTCAGAACAAAACATTACTGACAATATTCCGCCTCCTTTTGGCAACAGTAGTCTTGTAGGTTTCTGAAAAGGGAAGACGTGGAGTCTGAGACACTATTGTGGAAAGTAGTGGAGACTGGCCCTAAGCCAGCTGGCCACTGAAGGGACTTTTTGGCAATTATATAATATGGTTGAAATGACCTTCAGCTTTTTCACAGTCTATTTAGGTGGAAGCTAATAGCCACTAAGTCACAAGCTGTGATAATGAATTCAGATTAAATGGATCAGGCTTCCATACTTTTAGCATACTTTTAGGTTGTTTAAAGTAACAGTCCAGCTTCTGGGAACTTGCAGTGAGACTCTTGAAAATATAGTGTAAAAACAAGTTTTCAGCAGTGGGTTGGTTGTGGTTTTGTCATGAAGTCATGCTGGCCTTTAAAAACAACAGGGAATTTACAGTTAGGTTTAGTCTGCAGAGATCTGCGAGATCAGTTTGCTTGGATGCTGTCATTACAGACTGATAACTGCCATTCCATAGTGGCAAATTTTTAAAATAGTTCTCTCTTCTGTGGTGTTCAGAAAGCTGTTGGTCAGAATTTAATTTTTTTTTAACATACTATTCTATAGTAGTTTGATGAATTATGTCTCTGTAAATGTCTAATTATCCTATTTTCACAGGGGCCCTTGTTGTCCTTGGTAAATCTCACAAATTTAGATTCAATCATCCAGCAGAAGCTGCTATTTTAAGACTAAGAAGATCAGTAAGTTCTAAAACTGTTTTCTCTCCTAATTTTTTTCTTTTTTTGCCCTATTTTTTTTCTTCTTAAAAGCCGGTCTGATAAAGATAATATTTCATCTCATCATCATATTCACTTGCTACATTTCCTCCATCTAATGGTCTGTAATGACACTAAACCCTTTGTGGGAGGACACTAGCACTTCTTTCAGATGTGCTTAGCAAAAGATGATGCAGATCCCTTGAATAATTTAGTATTTCCTACTTCCAGTCATGACTACCGTAGGATTGAAACAAAAACGCAGAATCCTGCAGTGAAAAGATCAGTTAAGAATCTTTCCACATCTGGTAGTCTTCTGAGTTATTTTCTTCGTTGTTTCACTGTCTTGAATGAAGTATACTAGAAGGACTGGAAAATTTGTGGGATTAAGTACTCAAGTATTGTTGACTTTGACAACAGTGAATTGTTACATACATCAGAAATAGATAAAATATTTCTTGGTATGTTAAATTCAGGAACTAACTACTGTAAGACATTATTTGGTTAGCTAGTTCGATGATATTTAAGAACTGAGATAATTCTTAAAATGAATGACAAACATAGCTAAAAAACCTGATTTTAAAAAATACAAATTTTCTCATTTAGGAGTTAACCACATCATCAACTAATACTGAGAAGAGTCAGCCTTTTAAAATAGATTTTCATTTATTAACATTTTATACTTTCCACTCTTCTGTCTTTTGCACTCACTTTGAGATAAGGGGCTTAACTTCTGTTTGTTTTTATTCTTAATTTCAAGATTAATGAAACATGCAGTACATTAAAATAGAGCTACAAAAAGAGATGTACTCAGTAACGAATACTTTGCAATTTTGCTAATTATCAAAGACTAAGCAGAAGTGTAAGTGAGATTATAAACTCACATGGGAGGTATTCTGCAGCCTTGCACACAAGAGTTAACGGTAACAGTACTAATGATAACTTGGAAGTTCCTGGGTTGCTGTGATTTTTATGAATTCCTGTTTTATGTTGTGTGATTTCTGTAGATTAGTGAAACCCCACCCACTCGGAGCTGTGGAGCTTTGGACTGGCTCAATTTGCATGGAAGTTGCACCAATTCTCCACACTATCTCCTTTCTTCTCTTAACAAGTAAGTTTAAAACTAAGGAAGAAGCAACTGAAGAAACAATTTCTCTTGTGGGCTGATATCTGAAATAAGGGACTGGGTTCACACAAAAGTAAGCTGTATACAGAATAAGTCCCATCATGTTTTTGAGTAGTCAAAAATGTCTGAGAAAATACATTAGCCAACCGACTAATATAGAGCATTGAGATATATGAGCAACAAACCTGCAAAATTATTTCTTGATGCTCAATTAAGAAAATACCTCAGATGAGACTGTGAGCCTTAATTCAGTTCACTTGGACATCTGCTTTACAGCTAATCTATACTTTTTACAATATTATTACTTTAATGCACAGAATGGACTTTTCAGGGTATGATTTAGCCAAGGTAATTATTATCAATTGACTTTCCCTACTAACTTGTGGAAATCAGAAGGTTTGTTCATAAATTCCCTTTACAGCAAGTCCTCATTGAGCCCTTCATCTCAGAAAGCCAATGTGATTCCTTGTTTGGTTTTTTTCAGCTGAGCAGTAAATAAGGCATATACTGCTTTCAAAGTGTTGAAGAGCTGCTCATACTCAGTGTTTAGTGTGTATTATGGCAGAGGCTTTAGGAAATGGAAATGATTGGTGTGATGAAGACAGTGATTAATGTGTATCCAGAAAATTAATTGAGATATGTTCTGTGTTTCAGTTCATAACACTGAAAATATAATATTATAGAATAAAATGTAATTGGGTTCTTTTTCTTTTTTAATTCCTCTCAGTCTGGCACATTCAATTAACCTGTTAAAGGCGAGAAACAGCCATCTTCTCATTCGTATCTGTTGATTCTTTGCTTCTTGCTAGAGTATTTCTGCTGTGGTAACATACTGGGAATCATTTGTCTCTTTCTAGAGGAAGTATCTCATCTCATTTTTATGAGCATAAAATGTTATCTCTGTTTTGAATATTCTTCATGCTTCTAGTCAAGTGCCTTGCTTTCCACCTTGGGTAGTGTGGTTTGATATGTTCTCTTTAATGTATCCAGTCTCTGCATTTGCTTTTCATTTGCTGTCTATACAAAATATTACTTCATTTTGTTTCTTTACTGAAGAACATTTTACATATCATTGCTATTTTTTTCTTAGGAAAAATTATGAAGAATTTTAAAAATAAGGGTTTGTCTTATGACCTTCAAATGTACATACCAAGGTGCTCTTTATGTTGCTAAAAACATCAGTTGTGGAGCTCTTTTCTCAAGTTTTTTTGATGAACCTAGAAAAACCTGAAGAAATCCAGACGTTATTATAAACAGTTTATCAGAAATTTGCACTTAGTTTCCCCCTTTTTAACCTGACAAAACTGCAGAACATTTCTGATTGATTTTTTTTTTTCCAGACCGTGTTCAGATAGAAGATTTGTTTGTGTTGATCAATTTTTTAATCCCTTGGACAGGATATTACAAGCATATTACATTGCTTAACGTCACCCTCATGCTTACCTAGAGGATTTCAGATGGCTACTTCAGTAAAAGTGAAAAACATTATGGTATTGCATTTGCTTGGGTTTTTATCAGTGTCCATCTCTTTTAGGAATGAGCTGTAAACTATGTCTAATAATAGTTGGTTTTCACCTTACATAATCCAGTGGTCCTTTTATCCTTTTGAATACTTACTTGGCATAGGTGAACTGAATTGATCCACTCAGCCTTCCTTTGCAGTAACCTGTAAGCCTGTATTTCTGTACAGACAAGTAGTTTTGCTCTTGGAGGGGGTTATGGTTGAGACATATAGCCTAAGATCTATATTATAAGAATAAAATTATATGTGTGGTCTCTTGTGAGGAAAAATCAACATCAGGTGCTAAAAGGTGTGTGTGAGGTACTTTGTAAGCCATAATACAGGACTAAATGGACTACAGGGAATGTTTATTTGATCACCAGTGAAAAGTCCACCTTAATGCAGGGTCTTGCCTCTGTCAGAAAGAAATGTTTAGAGGAAAATATAAGAACAGGGAAAGCTCTGTGTGTGTGTCTTTGTCTCTCTCTCATTTGAAAGTTCTTGGTGCTCTCCCAGCTGCTAGAAATCTGCATCTTCCTCAACTGAAAATTACAATAACATCTCTGTGTACGGTAGGCTTCAGTGAAGTTTTCTTGCCTTTTTTCCCAAATATTTATAATTTCCTGTTTTTATTTTTGCAGTCAAAAATGTAAAAACTGTGAAGAAAACAAATGTTCTCTTCAACTAAGGTAAGAATATTAATGTGTCTAAATCATGCTGAAATTTTTGACACCTTTACCTTGCCTTTCTCCTGTGCTACACTGATTTTCTCTAGAAGAGATGGAGGATAGACTTTAAGCTTTAATTCAAACTGTTTTATAATATTGGAACAAGAATCTGCACATGCATCTGAGTTACAGGCAAGGCTCTGTAACCATCTTCAAATGAGATCTTGTGCAGATGGTTTGCATCTTTGTTGCGTGTGTAGCCTGCATTTAAAAGCTATAACTAGAGTGAGGCATACTCTGAAGTTGCCACCAATTTCCAGCATATAAGAGCCCTAAATGTATTGGATTTTGTGCCAATAGTAGGTGCTGGGAATACTCACTAGTACTTTGAAAATTGCTTTGATAAATTGGGTTCTCTTCTGGTGAGAATAAAATTGCTTTAGGGAAAAGTAAAAAAAAAATTAATTCCTAGCGTAGAACATGGTTCATTCATGCAAAGAAGCACAGCAGCTGCAAACAAAAATAATTCAGAAACTGTTGAGGTTCCATGGGTTTAAGTACCTTTTTCATCAGGAACTGATGGTACTTTACTTTCTTCTGGATTTTTTTATTTCTGATCATAGCAGTATATATATATTACAGTAATAATTATTAATTATATGAGTCTTATCTCCCATACTGTCAGTATGATGACATTTTCTCATCTGCCTTTTATGGGTGGAATTACCAGTTGAACCTTTAATTGTACATTAAAATATTTTGAGAAATGAGAGGAAAAACAATTTTCTACCATTGTACACAAACACTAAAATTTAGGCATTCCTTTGAGAAGGGTTGTGAGTTATTATACTCTTACTTGTTTGCTTGCTCATACAGCCTGCTCATAAGAGCCCTTGCATTTCAAATTCCTGATGTTGCTGTCAGCCAGCAAACACACAGAAGGCTTGTGAGTGGCCTCAATCATCATGTTATAGCATCACCACAAATAAGTAGATAATAAAGGGCTTTCTCCTGCCATTGCATCAATAGCATACTGCATATAAATAAAAACTCTGATTTTATTGTCTTGCTGGTTTGAAATAAAAAGCCCACAGGGGTTTTTCCATTAGAGTTCAGTGGTATAGAAGTACACTGAATTAATTTTAGCTGCTTGGAACATGTTTAAACTCCCTTTCCTTGAAAATACCAACATTGTTAAACAGGAGGGGAAAAATCCGATAGATCTCAACACAACATATTTATTATTCTAATGTGGTATAGTTAACTTGTCCAACTAATATCTGTAAAATAGTGTGAGTTCTCACTAACAGCTTCCACTTGAGAATTTCAAAGGGCTCTACCAAAACCAAAAAAATTAAAGAAAACTTTTGCATCTCTTAAAACATTCCTCAAATATTCTGTTTCACAGAAAATGCAATGTGGCAGTTACAGCAGCTCTACAATTTACCGCAGAATCTGGTATAGTGAGATAGCAGGGTAACTAACTAATTCTATACATAACTGACATTGTGAAGGGAAAGCCTGTGTTAGCTGAACTGCAGTTTAAAGAGGCAGCATTGACCTGTATTGGAGAGTGTGGCTGTGTCTTGTGCCTGTGACTCTTTGCCAAAAAGAGGCCTGTTTTAGAGATGTATTTAAAGGAGTACCTTAAATAAGTCATTGCCTACTGTTATTTTGGGGGTTTGGCAAAGAAGAAGAGATTTTTTACAGAAAGGCTAAAAAAACCACACATGAAAAAGTATGAGTGTGCTTTTTCTGTAAGCAAACCAGCTAATCAGAAATCAAAATGATACTTCACTTGATGCTAACTTCTGTGAAGGGGATTACTATAGGTGTACGTTTCCAAAAATCCCTTATTTCTAAAGATTTCTGACTCTGCTGGCCATTTTGACTGATTTCTGGCTCCCACCTCCTGCCCACCACTCCCCAGCTTTTGCTTTGAATTCTGTGAGCAGCATTCCTTTGGAAGGCTGAAGGAGGTGATACTACAAGGTCTTTGTATCTCCTTCGTTGCTCTTCCCTCTGCTTTAGGGAAGAGAAGGGGGAGGCTTGGGCCCTGTGCTGGGCAGAAGCAGATGTCCGATGCTGTGCAGCTGCGTGCTGCCTGCTGCTGCTCTGAGCCCCTGCGGGAAGGGCCCCGGATTGGACACGGGAAGAGGGGGAGGATAGAGCTGGAGAAGGTGGGGGGAGTTGTGTAGATGTGTATAAGTGGATAGGCTTGTAACTCTAACTTGTGACTGCTCTCAGTGTGGGGTTTGCCAGCATCTTTTTTTCTGCTTTATTTTTAACTCTCTTTCCCTTGGGAAAAATAATTTGTAAAAGACGAATGGGACTTGAACTTCAGACAGTCAGAAAGATGAGGATGCTAACTTGACTGATGTTTTCTTTGAGAAAACTGGCAAATTTAAGCTTTTACCAAAAAAAGTGATTATTTTCACTGGATTTTCTCTATTTGAGCCTTAAGATTTTGTAGCAGCAGGTATTCAGCCTCACCACAGAGCTATTGCTGCCATAGTTACTGGAAGCTGCATTATGCTGTAGCAGCCGCCAGCCTCTGCATCAGCAGTGGAAGTGTTTGGGGAAGAGGGGAGGAGAATTGCACAATAGGATCCCAGAGAGCTGACAACAAAACCGTCTGGAAAAAAATGTGGATTTACAGATGGTTCATTTAGCATGCATCCTGCAAACTTAGGAGAGAAAAATGAGATGGAAAAGCAATCTGGCAGAATCGGTATAATCTGAACATTTTCTCAGTAATTTGTGATTATCTTTAGTTCAAGGTTGGTGTCTTTTTGTTGTCATTTTATTTGCAGCTTTTAAAGGTTTAGTTGGTGGAGGGGGTAACTGTTGACACTTCTCTCTGCATTTGGTACACCCAGAAACCTGCATGCTTTTAGGAAATTCTCTGCAGAATGGATTTTTTTTGTATGCTGTATGCTAGAGTATGCTGATGCTGTGAAACCAAGACTTCATGTATGTCTTGATACCTACAGAAATTAAGCTGTTTCTCTTATGTTTGTCCTGAGGTTATTTTATTTCCTGCTTGAACTGTACTGAGGGTAGATTGCTTATGTAGTAAAGCAGGGATATGAGCAACAGCATTCTGTGCTTGATTGCTGTATCTCACACTATTCCAGTGTTTCAAGTCTAAATTTAACAGTACATCTGATTTAAGATGTTTTAGATGAAAAAAGTAGTGATTTCACCTACTTATTACAAAATTGGCTAAATTCTTATGTTAACTGGTTGATACTTGGTTTTAGTTTAGTCATTCAAACGTATATTGCACAAGCTGTTTGTTCTTTGAATAGCTTATTAGGTGATTTAGCAGTTAAGTATGTGTGAATCGATTATTTTCTTTCTGGGCCATTGCCATGCCATTTTTTTAGTTTAGTTTATCATGTTATTTCCACAAACCAGCAAAAGTGTGCTGACATGACCTAGCATGTTCAAAGGTAGGAAGGGAGCATTCTGACTTCATGTTCTTGGTTTCAGCAGTTTCTGTGAGAGACATCCATATCCCAAACTAGCCAGTCATTCTGCTCTCACAGTCAGTATCTCACAGCCAGAGGGAAAACATCCTCTTGCATTTGTGTGTTATGTAAGTGGCTCTGCATGAATTTTCATTATCTTTTTGTTCCACTTCAGAAAACTGTCTGTAAGAAGCAGCTTCATAAAAAGGTGTCTAATGTTCAGTCTCTATATTCAGACCTGGCTTTACTGCCCTGCCTGGTTTTTGTTTTGTACTACTAAAAAATAGGAGATGAATCAGAGACACTGAAATAACAGCAGAACTGATTTTTTTATATTTACGTGGAGCAACAGCATTTTGTTACAGAGACTTTGACCCTACAGAGGGAGAATTGTACTGACTAGCTGTATCGCCTGAACAAAAGCAGAAAGAATACTGCAGTGATTGCTGTGCTGTTAGTTTTTCTAAGGTTTAAAGTGAAGTATGGCTGTGCCTCTGTACTCTGCCTTTCTGGGTTGTAGTCATAGTATGGAGCTGTGATTAGTACCATCCATTTGGCCTGCCTCGCGTTCTGCTCTGTGTGCAAACACACACGGCTGTTGGAAAGGATCTCACAGTTTTTCATGTTAGTTCAGCAAATTTCATTACCACACACGTGAGGGAATATGCTAGTGCTGCCGAGAACAAACAGCACACTGCCACCTGCATTGTTTGTATTGCTTATTCTCTGATCCTTTATAATCTGGGGGTGGGATGTGGTTTCAGCAAGGTTGGAAAGTATGGGAAAAGCTTGTGACCCTCTCACAACTGTAAACGGATGTTACCTAACCACCCCTGCGAGCGTTGTTATGTCTCTGGATTGAAACACAACACTGAGTTGTTTCATCTACTTAAATGTTCTGGGTTTCAGTTTGTAAGCAGTTTGAACTCTGATAAGTCAATTTAATGGAAAGATTGGCTGAGAGCTAAAATTCATGGTTAGGAAGAATGAGAGACATTTTATCAGAGGAATTTTATCTAGTTTTAGTAAACATTTGCAAAACAAGAATTCTTTCTCTACTGTTTTAGTATCATCCTTCTTGTCAGCCTGCTGACAATGATTTACTCAGTTTCCTCAGTCTCATGCAGAATGATGCTAATAATGATAAAATAATAGAAACCAGCTCTTCGGATACTTGAGTTTCTGATGTTTGGTAATGCTAATGGATTGTCATCACTTCTCTTGGGTGAATCTACTTTGCATCTTTCACATGTCTCAGACTAAGCAACTTGCCCAAGGTCATGTGAGACCAGTGACAAATCCAGACTCATATTTTTCAACTTTCATACCGACATAGGAGTCAGAGCTTTCATAAGTCTGCTAGTAGAACAGGTTAAAGACTGCCTCATCACCAGACTCTGCAGAGAAGCTGTTAGGTTTAGTGCATAGGCATCCAGAGGCAGTCCTCATCCTGAAGACCTTGCAGGCCAAGTGTGTGAAAGCACAGAGGTCATGTAACTGCTCCAAAATCAGAATTGTTTTGTCTCAGATCAGTGCTGTAACCTCCAGGCTACGTGGCTGCTCCATTACATCTCCCTAAGAAAATATGGAAGACAACCTCAAAGCTGCATTTAGGGACAGCCTCCTCAGAGTTACCATTGACACCATGGGAGCTTTTCATAAAAGAGATACTTCAGATTTAATACTATGTTTGGAAAGTGATTCTTTTTTAGTTAACCAGTCTTGCTTTAACCTCTGAGTTTGTCCCCCCATGGTTGGTGGTCTTACAAATACCTGAACAGCTGGAGATTTGTAATCGCCATATGAGCATTTCAGTGCTGCAGTGAAGTGTCAATTCAATCCTACTTCAGCTGACTGAGAAATGAGGCATCCCACTTCTATTTTCTGGGGATCAATTGAAGTTTATCTAAGATGAAAAAATTACAAATCACAGGGTACTGGCATCTTTTTAGTCGAGCCAAGGACAAACAGATCTTGGATCTGCACATTCTTATAATTTGTTTGTGTGGGTCACAAATAGACACAAACCATTTAGCAGATGGAAGCAGCAAAGTTTGTACTCTGCACCATGCCAGACAGCTGAACAGAAGATGTTCACTTTCAGTTACTCTCAGCATTACATGTACATAAACATTAAAACAAAACAGAATTCTGTTTGTCTCGTGTGAGCAAGATTCATAGTAATATTGTGAATTATTGAAAACCTTAAAGCTTTTCTGTACTGAGGCTTTCCTACTATTTCTTAAGAAAGTGAAATGCATGTTCCATGTAAAGGTACTCCAGGAGCCTTGTAGGCTTTTGCTGCTTAATTGTTTCATCTGTTCTGTCTGCTAAACTATTACACAAAATCAAGTTTTTGCTGTACAAATAGTTGCTTTGAACACATGTTTACGGTTCTAAATCAAGATGTTAAATTATTTCTGTATAGCAAAGGTCAAATACTCTTTTCATACAGATGACATTGTATTGGTAGTGATTTTACAAACAACATGATATTTCCAAACATTTCCTTTGAAATTATATTTTTGGAGGTTTTTTGACCTTCAGGGACTCTTTAGAATGTTGGTGTCTTTGACTGCTTTAGAAGTATAATAAATATATCATTTACTTTCTTTGTAAAATATACTTTAAATTTTTTTTCAAGACTCAAAGGTTTTATTTTCTGAGGTTAGGTATAATAATGCAGAGATTAGCAAGAAAAGATCATATATCACCTTTAGATATAATCTAAAGGTAAGAATTTCCTGGTGATAGCATGTGGAGAGGTGGAATAGATTTCTTTCAGAGGGCCAATGTATTTTGAATATTATAATGCATTATGTTAAGAATAGATACTATTTTGATTGTTGCTTTGCATGTGTAAAATATTGGCACACAGTCAGGAGCCAAACATCTTGGAGGAGATTGTGAAGCAGTTTTTCACAAGTTAGTCACTTTTCTGATCACAATTCTGCTCCAAATACAGAAGCAGTACCCTGATATAATTCTTGACTCCAACAGAGATTTGAGTGGTCAGGATCTTTCTTTGTCACTGCCAGAGACTTTAAGTGTAATCCTGACAATGCCTGTAAATATTTCTAGGTTGGAATTTTTCATTTAAAAAAAAAAAAACGTTGTTGATTTCCATAAAGAGCTTTGAGGTACTTAGATGACAAATATCTTATGTGGTGGTTATAAAATTTTATAACTTAAAAACACCCCCCCCAATTTCATTTGTGGAAGACTACAGCAAAATGAACAGTGACAATATTTTTAAAATTCTTTTTGCTATTATCTTTCTGGCAGTGTAATTACCTGCTTCACTACTAGAGCTTTCACATTTGCTGGCATTTATGACACAGGGTTGCAGCCTGCTGTGACATGCATAAACACAGTTACAAGTTTTTGTCATGATACACCCTTATTGAACAAAACAGCATCTTGAATGTTGTCTTTCTTTAAGTAAGATGACTTATTTTATTACAAATAATATTTGTTTCTGGCTTAAATTCACTGTTGACATTTCTAACAGCAGAGAAATAGATGCTGTGCATGAAGAGTACAAGCAGAAACTGAGAGACCAGGAAGCTTTCCACAGAAAACAAATTCAACGACAGCAGCTCTATGTTGAGGATTTAAAGCAGCAGATTCTGAGAGGACAGATCAAAGCAGAGCGGGAACTAGAAAATGACCAAGCACTCATCAACCAGAAAATCCAAGAAAGTGGGTACCTACCTCTTCTCCTCCTTCAATTCCCTTCCATTACTGCTTGCTTTCATCCTCTCAACATTTTTTTGTCCTAGTGATACTTTATTTCATGAGTGGAACTTTCATTATGGCTAATTACTGGATTTCTCCTACAATTGCCTTTCCCTTGAGAACAGTTACTAAGCTTTGATTAACAGAACTAAAGGGCCTCCTTCGTAGTGCTCCAGCAGCACAGTTTAATTACCACTGCAGGTCCCCGCTGGGAGGGACAGTACCACCTACTCCCCTGTGGCACTGAGAGCCTCTCCTCTCCCAGACTGATCCCAATCCTGCCTCTCTACAGCCTTGCTCTGCTCATATCTGTGGTTATCATGTAGGCCAAGTGCATTCTTGTAAGTTTTTCTTGTGATATACTTGTGCTTCATCCAATGAGTTGTTCTTGGAGCTTTAAATTGAGGTGACCCCCGTGGTAGTTCCTACTAAAAGCTTTCAGGGGAAGTTGCTCTGACAATGGGATGCAATAGGAGCCAAGCAGCACTTCTGAGACAGCGACAGGTCAGTTGAGGTACTCTCATTGATGATATCACCTGTAACAATACAGATAATTTTCATGGGGTTTTGATTAATTTCACTCATTAGGAAAAATCAAGTTGTAACATAAGACTGTGGCTTAAAGTGAACACACCATGTTTTGAGAGGTATTGGCTCCTGGCCTCCGGAGCTGCTACTTTACCTGCCAGCAGACATATTCAGTAAGATGCCTTGGAGGGATTGGGCTGCCCTTGGTGAGTTTATAGACTGATTTGGGAACATTTTAAACCTTGAGGTGTTTTTGAAATGGGGTGGATATAGTCTTCTCTAGTTTATCTAGTGAATGATTTGATCTAGGTTTCTTGATAAGCAAAGGATGCCTATACTAAGGTATCATTCCCACCTGGCAAAATCTGCTGTTTGATCCTGGAAGAAGAAAACTTCAGTGAATTTTTGGCAATGTCTCAGACCAAAACTTGTGCAGTCAACTATCTTTTAATTATGCCAGCCACAGTGACGAGATCAAAAGGAAATTGTTTTGATGGGATATATCAGAAAAATATGTAGATAGTACAGGGAACCAGGAGAGTTTCTCCAAAACATTTTTGTGACTCTGTAGACTTTTCTATGCTTCCCTCTAGCTCTCCTGTTTTCACTGGGTTCATGCAAAGCTTAGCCAGGCAGATAGTTTTTGCCAGCCAAATACAAACCCAAAGTTTTTCACCTTTTCTGTGCCCTCAGTGGCTCAGCTCCTGACAGAGACAAGTTTGTGAGCAGAGATTAATTAGCATCTTAAGCTTGCAGCTCTCTTGCAGTGAAACTCTGATCTGTCAAATATTCTGCTGGCTAAAAACATGAAAAAGAGAACACATCTTGAAACAAAGTTGTAAAAAAGCTTTTCATGTGAAAACAAAAAATGTTATTAAGGAAAATTAACTAACAACGTCAAAAATACTTCACTTTTATCCAAAGAGTAACCATAGAGCTAGAATTCCTACTTCTGTGCATGTGCTCTGTGCAGAGCTGCCAACGTAAGCAGGACAGGAGACTCACTGTGGTGAGGATCACTAATGAAGTATGTTTAACAAGATCAGTAGTCATCAAGTAAGTGATACCTACAATGTCTCTGCACTAATGATTTCTTGTGTTAGGGAAATTTCCAGAGCCCTAAATTCCTCTCTTGCCGCTTAGCTGTGCAGAGCTGCAGGTAGCCCTCATCTGTCACATCAAACTTAAATACCTCTTAATTCCTACATCCCTGAATAAGCAATGAAACATTGCTTATTTAGTAAAGGACTGTACATGGAAAGTAAGCCCAGCCAAAACAAAATGCTGCTACTAAGACAGCAGTGCTTTGGAAAACTTTGGTTCTTTGAGAAATGCTTCACCTGTAATGGAACCTGGCCTGAGATTTTACATTACTTGTTCAACAATGGATTTTTTTTTGTTGTGTGCTTTGAGAGCTGAATATGTGTATTTTTATAGCAGCATAAAAATCTGCTTCATTAAGAGAAAATGTTCAAGGCATCAGATACAACCTGGTCATGGTGATCTCAATCATCCCTTATTATGTTACAGTTCATCATAGCTCAGATTGAAACTCTGAAAAACTTCTAACCACATCCATGTCCTGCACAGAATAAAAGTAGTCTTGCATCCAGGGTTAAAAACAAATCAGCGTAGTTCTGTTCTCTACTGCATCCTCACTGACTGCAAAGATCAGGTTCTCAATATTTAGAGAATACTAAGTGTGTAAACAGAGGTAACATACTTTGTGATCAAATTAGGTTAATCACTTACTTGGTTTGTGAGCATATTTGGCATTTAAGAGCTATAGGGGTCATTACCAAAAGCAGAGAAACTAATTATTTTTGTGGAGTAGAGTGGTAATTCTGTGAAAAATCTACATTGACTGCTGATATGATCATGTGCTTTTGAATTGTTTGTCATAATAGCTAAAGGTTGTGTTGGCTTCACCTGCACTCTTCCCATGGAAGTATTTGTTTTATTTCATGCACATTTAACTAGATGATCTTGAAGGTCCCTCCCAACCCATTTAATGATTCTGTAATTTTATGATCACATGCTAAGATATGTGGGTTCCCATCAGGCTGTTTTGGCAAGTGCTTGTTGGGGCAGCCATAGCTGCAAAGTATAGCAAACTTGTGGTTGGTGCTCTGCCTCAGCCAGGTCCCACACGGGGATTGTTTTGCTTGGAAAGTTTTTATCTGATGCATTTATAGAGGCTGTCAGAACTCTCTGGCAGGTATGATGACATCCTTGTAGCCAGGTCTGTAACTCACCTGGAAGGCTGCATTCCCATCCACAGGACTGGTGGCTGACAGCTGCCCATCCACAATGGGGCGCAGGGAGGTCCAGCCTCCAGGCTTACTGAACTTGCCACCAACAGTGAGCACAAAAATTGCCATTTCCTGTGCTAAACAAAGTCCATTAGTATGACTCTGGGCTTCCTCATTTTCCATTTCCAGCATGCCGAGGTAAGTGAGAAAAAATACTTCGCAGGTGGGGTTTTTTTGGTTTAGCCAAGTTAAAGGGGAAAGGATAGGAAACAAAAGGCACAAAGAAATGTTTGGTTTACAGTGATTGTAAAACACTCAAATGCAGTAATGAGAAATCAGTAACATTTCAAGATTGCACTAGTGCTTATTTTTTCATTAAAATGTAGGAATCTATTAGCCAAAGGCTCACTAGTGTGTCTGTGAAATTCCATTTGCTGCATTAGCACAGAAACAAGTGCTGAGCTCTGTTTAGCTCTGTGCAACTCCATCCTCTTGTTAACTTCATCTCTTGTTAACTCTGCTCCCAGTGCACATACATTCATTCCCATACAAAGTTTTAACATAGGACTTCAAAATATTTAAATCAGTAGTAGTAGCATATTTCACAGAAAAAAAATAATGAAGTCATACTTCTCTACTGTGAATATATACCCTGTAGAGAATTTAACTCGGGTCTTTTCATGCTTCCACTGTGTTTTAACAAAATTGAGGTGATATTTGAGTGTAATCTTTGAGAAATTGACATCTCTTCTACTTTTTTCTTACTAACAAGGTCTTATCCACCACTTTCCTTAGCTGTATTGGCCAAGCCCCTGCTTATATCCTGCAGTTGCTACCTGAGTCATTAAGCCAATGAAGAGGCTTTTAGTTATCAATGAAGTAGAGAAATGATACATTTTTCTTTAAATGGTTGGTCAAGTCTGTACGTGCATAGAAATTCTGTTCTCAAATGACCTCTAAAGGCTGATTAAATTAAGAAACAAGATGGTAACAAATAATGTTTTTCCTATGATTTTTACATTCTTTCAATCATTGTTTTTTTTGACAGACCAGCAGTGGCTTATAAATGAGAATAAACGTCTGGCTGCTCTTCAGCAACAGCAAAGGGAGTTTGCAGTGCAAACAGAGCCTCTGCTGTGTGCAGAGGCTGAGGTGCAGAGTACCACTGGGCTGGAAACCTGCATTTCCCTGCTACAGCAGAACAAGAAGAGACTGGTGCAGCTGGAACTCTTGCAGAGGTACTCCTTAAAAAAGGCTGAAAGAAACATAAGACGGAAAAAGGTCAAGTTCCAGCTGGAAAGGATAGTCAAGAAGCAGAAGCTATTGGAAGCCAAGCAAAACCTAGAGCAGTTGGAAGCTAGCTGCTGGCTCAGTGAAGAGTGTGTGAAACAATCCCAAGTCCCAAATGACAATATTGCTGCACAGTCCTCTTTGGATCACCACTTGCAAAAGAGACAGAAATCATCAGGTTTGAGCTCCTTGCAAAAAAGGCATTTGTTCTGTAACCCGTACCCGCCCCAGGTACCCAGGTAAGTTAACATCTATCAAATCCTCTGCACTTTCAAAAGTAATGTAAATTCAAGGTATTTTCAGTGGCCGCCTATAATCCTGAATGCCTTTCAGTGTATTGAAAAATATCCTCAAACCTGCAATATCAGCAAACCTACTATATTGTACATCAAGCTGGAGCTGTTTTTCCTTTGGATCTGAACAGTACATTCCCTACTTGTCTGTTTGACATGGTCTGCCTCACTTTTTTACATTTCTCTCTCAAGCCTTCCTGCACTTTTTATCTCTTCAAGAAGGCTTTCTAAAAGTGGCTTAAGTTTTGTTGTTGCCTTGTTCACACTGTTGGTAAATACAAATTTCTGCATAATTTTATCTTGATTATCATCAAATTCTTCTTCAGAATATTGGTATCTGGGGTGATTATGGATTGGACTTTTACACTGGTCAGTCTTTCTCAAGTTAAATAAACATCTCTGTGCAATGCTAAATGTTGGGATGCTACAGTGTCTGTCACAGAATGGTCCTTAGCTATTTCCACAGCAGGAAATAGCTAAACTCTGCTAAGTGGATTTCTTTGACTTAGAACTAGCTCTTATTTTTAATTAACATTTGCAGCTACTTGAGCCTACAGAGATTCAGTGTGAAGCTATACCTCATAGCATTGAGCTATTTCTTTGCATGCAGAGCATCTTTCCAGATAGCAAGGGGATTGTACAGTTAGTGACATTATTTTATTTTTTTTATTCCCTGCTAGAATTGGATTTTGAAAGGCATTAAAATTGTTGCTTCATAAATTGTTATTCTTAATGGCAAGGCATTACTGTGGTTGAAATGTTAAGTGCATAATTCAAGGAAGGATTGGACTTTATTTCTTCTTTATTTCTACAGCTGTTTTTTGAAGAGGGAGTCTGTCTCAAAGTTATCTACCTCACCAAATATTGATGAATACTGTAAAGGTTGTACAACAGGGAGGTTGTCACCTGTAGAATACCTTTACAGAAGTGGTGAAGACATTTCTGGGAGTGATGACCTTAATGATGAAAAGGGGATCTTCTTTTCAGTCCAGAGGCAGCTAACTGAAAAACAAAAACCATCTTCAATTGAAGCTAAAAAAGGAGCAGAGAAAGACTCTAATGATTCAGCAATCATGGCTTATAACAATAAAAATTTTAAAAAAATTGAAAAGTTAGATGACAGCCCAGGGCAAGCTGGATCTCAAAACCAGACCTCTAAAGGCTCCTCCCCTGATCCTTTTAAGGAGAAAGATGAGCCTAAAACTTCTATTACAGGGAGAAGAATGACAAAATCAAAGGTGCTAGGAGATTTAAGTCAGCCTGCAGGTAGCAATGTAGCACAAAATAGAGCTCAGGTATCCAATAAAAAGATTAGAATGGATATAAGTGGAAAAGGCCACAGGTCTTCTCCAGAAAACTTTCCTAACCAAACGAAGAAAACCGTGTATGGAAACTCACCATCAGTGCATCTAAAGCAAACAGTCAAGAGCTGGAGGAGAGAAGCAAACTCAGCCTTGCCGAGTCATGAGAAATCATCAGTGGAACAGAAAGAATTTCTGGTGGCAGCGACATCAGTAGGAAACCTCACTAAGGTGAACTCACAGACACCACTCTCTTATGTTGAAAAAAAGTGGCACAGTGCTGAGATGCTAAGTGCTGGAGTATCCAAGACAGCCACAGATGTGCTGGGGAACTGGCAAGAGGATGATGAAAATGAGATTTCCGATACTGACAGTTCCTATTCTGTAGATTCTCTCTCCTGTGTTTATGCAAAAGCTTTCCCGGAGAAACTGAAACAAGAAGATTTTGACAAAAATAAATGTCTTGCCAACCCAGAAGATTCTGAGAGTGATGACAGTCAAATGTCACAAGACTCTCTGGTAGAAAAGGAAAATAAAGCCAAAAAGCAAAATACAAGCCAATTTCACAAGTTAAAGGCCCATCATGAGCCAGCTAAGCTTTACAAAAGCAGAACCGAGAACCATATTTCATCTTTGGTGACATCATATGCATCTCGTAGGAGACTGGGAAAGGCTGAAAGAAGCTTTTCTCTGGATAGCTTAGCTGATGGAGAAGAGATGCCAGCAGAAGATGTGGTAGAGGAATCCAAATCTGATTCATCTGATGAAGTGCCAGCAGAGATTTTCTGGAAGTTACAAACTCCTAAATTACCAGCTATACAGACTGAGGAAGACCATGAATCCAAGAACTGCGACACAGATACAGAAGAGACAAATTATGATCTTAAGCTGAGCAGTTCCTTTTATTTGAACACCAAGCCACAGACTGCTTCCAGTAATGCTCACAAGCAGCTGCTGAAGGCAACAAAAGTCTACTTTGTAGAACAAGAAAGGTCTGTTGAAAGAAGACTGTATTATACAAGTGAAAATCCTTTGCTTACTAATGATGCCTGGTCTTCCTGTGACTCAAAGGTTGACATCAGCAGCCCAAGAATAACAGCATCTTCTTCCCATGAAAATTTGGAATTTCAAGATGCTCATCTGTGCTCTTTGAGCAAACCAGGAATTTGGCTGAAGAAAGATGATCTAAAGCAGTCAGCTGCTGAGGTTTCTTTTGTTTCTGGCTCTAAGCAGATTCACAGTATTACTCACAGACCACATCACGTAAATGAAATAAACTCAGTTTTCTCCTCTGACACATTGGAAGTACCTTTACCTGAAACAACAACTGCAAGAGGGGCTTCTGAGAGCGGATCATTAAATAAGATTTTTAAGGGATGGACAAACTCTAATGAAAATTCTTCCTTGGAATCTCAAAATGTAACGTCCTCATTTGTTAGCTCAGTAGGACCAAGTTCCTCTTTTGTTCCTACTTCAGCAGAGTATGATTATTATGAACATTCAAGGTCACACCATCCTGAACAAGAACAACTGGATGAATTATCTACTTACAGGTCTGCTACTGAATGTGCACAAGCATTCAGCTGTTTGGAAAGCACCTCCACTGCAGACTGTTTGTCACTGGCATCTAAGAAAGAGGAGAACTCTCTCCCCACAACACATCCAGACTTGCCAAAAGATCACACTCTGATAAGAACATCTTTCATCTCTGTGTTGCCTGTGCAAATTGTGGAGCAGAGGAATGGCTGTGTAGATGCAGATTTAGAACATGACTTCTTCCAAACTTTTTCAAAAGATGAGCTTGACAATAATAACTTGATAACAAAATCAAGCGTGACAGATCCAGGCAGTGGAAGTGCATCTGTCAGTGCACCTGCTGCCGAGTGTTCTGTGGGACTTACTCACAATATGAGCTCAACACAGACATCTGCAGTAAAACATTTCCAGTTTGGAAACTGGAGGCAGCTTTTCCCTGTACAAAAAGCACCAACATGTTGTGATGAAGGTTTCTTTCTCTGTGACTTAACAAACAAGACCTTCTCTCTAGAGAGCAGTTACAATCTTCGGGCACTGGCTGGACAAGAAGCAGAATCAGCTGGTACAGAAGAACCCCCAAGGTCTGGGGAGAGTAATCTGGAAACAATGCAAGAAACAGATCATGAACAAATTCCTGCAGAAGAAGTAACAGCAGAGACAGATTTTTCCTCACAGAAGACAACATATGTATGTCACCCTTTAGCTGCTGCCAGTGCAAGCTATGACCAGTCTGCAACACCAATGGAGATGTCTCAAAAAGAGAGAATCTGTATGGAAATAAGCACAGATAGCTTGGCAGACATTGTGCCAGAGGTGCCTTCATTCAGAGATCATGAAGAATATATATCAAAGGATGAAGACTTGCCTTCACTAAATCATTTTGAATTCAAACACAAACCTGGTTCTAAGGATTATTCCCCTGAATGTGCTCTAGCAGACAATCAGGCAAGTTGCTTATCCCAGCAAATTTCAGAAAATTCTACATTATGCAGTGATAATATAAGAGAAGAAAGCATTGAAAATAAAGAACACAATGTCTTGAATTCTCAGTCTGTAGTTCAGAAAGAATTGTCATCCAAACTAGTGGTAAATGAAGTAAGTTACTTCCTACTGAATGTAAATGGGAAAAACACCGAATCCTTTCCTGCTGCTCTTGGTGAGAATACAAATTCTTTTCTCCCAGAATCTAATTCAAGCATATTTTACAAAGTTTCAACAAATGATAATCTTTTTCAAAGTGCATGTGAGACTGAAAATTATGAGAAACTACTGGAGCATGTCACACTAGTGAAAGGAGATTGTGATGCTACATCTAATCTTACCGTGGAAGTCAGTGTCACAGAAAGCTGTTCTGATGTACGTTCTGGCTGCCTTTGCACAAGATGCTCTTCAAAATCAACAGGGCAGAAAAACACTACACACAAGACAACTGACATTTCTGCAGAATTTGATGCCTCTGTTTTCTTGGAAAAAGAAACACAGAACAAATCTTTACTTGAATCTAGAAAAGAGAAAGAAACATTTTTTGAAAGTGATTGCCCAGAGGATATCTTTCACGTTGAACATGATGCAAATTCAGAGTTGGGAAGGGTATTTGAATGCAACACAAATGCAACAGCTGCCATTTCTCAAGAGAGGAGTTCTAATATAAATAAAGGATCCAAATTTTTCAGAAACATAGAAATGGATATAGAAGAAGCCATGGCTTCTTATCAGAATACAGGAACAGCCAGGGATGAAGAAATAATAAAATCAATCAATAATGTAAGCAAATTAGAAAAAAGTGCATTGGAAATTAAATCCAGACACCCTGAAAGTTTACCTGACAGTTCAGTAGCCCAAGTCCAAAGTGTAACTGAAGACAGGAGTAGAAAGGATTTTAAAGATACTGGTCTATCTCAGAATCCAAAGAAATATACAGATACTGCAGCTTGTGAAGTTCACAGTGAGTTTAATACAAATCTGTGCCTGACAGGTGAAGAGGTGGACAAAGATGAACTGCAGGAAGCTGGCACAAGGACAGAACATACTCAGGAATCAAAAGCACTTGTGCATTCTGGCAGGCAACTTGAAACAAGCAGCTTTTGCCAAAAAGAAGAAAGTGAGAAAATAGAAATAGGTATTTGTTCACCAGAGCTTTCTGTGGCTCCCAAAACCACTCCTTCAGCTGTGTGTTCCCCCACAACAGGTATTATTCAGAATACTTTGGGCTTCCTTGATACTTGCAAGGGGTTTTTGCAGATGAACAGAACAACAGAGAATGTAGCTGAAACAGTACTAATGCCAAGGATGCAAGGAAATATTTCAGCAGAATTTGAAAAGGAAGAACAAATAAATTGTAACAATTCAATTGAGCATTGTGTACCAAATAATTTGCCCCAGGAAGACAAGGTTAATGAATGTGAAGTGACTGGGAGTGAAGAGCAAATTACCATGACTGAAGAGCTGGATATTATGAGGCAAGAAGACATATGCACAGATGAAAATGGTTTTTTTAATGAACAGTCTCCAGCTCTGCATAAAATATATTGCGACAGAGATGACAAAGAAGAAATTTTAAATCAGTTTAAGATCCCTGAAAGATACCTGGTGGCTTCAGAACTAGAACAGAATATACTGTTAGAAGATGATTCAAGACACCATGACCCTACTGAAATGAGTGAAGATGGTGATTCAGTGGACTCTGCTACAGAGACAGGAAATACAGCTGATGCATGTGAATATGCAGTTGATGACAGGGCTGGTAGTGACCAATATAGAACTGAACAAAAATTTATAAGTGTCGACAGACATATGTATATGAGTTGCTCTGTGCCATCTCCTGAGCATGGCACTTCAGAAAACTTGAATGTTGGTATTGTTAGAAAAAGGCCGGATATTTGTGAATTGGATCGAGTAGGCTCCAGAGCTGAGGAAGAGAAAATGCAATTAATGAAGCTAGTAGAAATGGCCAAAGCAGATAAACAAAAGCAGGTATTTGTAGAAAACACAGAGGAGGTAGAACGGATCTTTTTACAAAACCTGGATGAACTATTCCCTGAAAACAAAGGCAGCTACCAAATGACACGTGATGACAGCAGATTAAATGAAGTATTAAGAGAAAGCCAGTGGGTGTCTACCAGCTTTTTGAGAAATAATGAAGACATCAGCAAGCAACAAAATCCACCAGCAACACTGAAGTGTACAGAAAAAAACCAAGAACTTCAAGACTCCCCATGCCAGTCTGTAAATTACCCTTCATATCTTGGAGGAAGTGATGATTCCCATCTCATTCAAGATGTTCCCACTACCCTGAAAGGATGTACAAAACCTCCTAACAGCAGTCTTGGAACTGGAGCTGTTCTGCATTACTACGAAACATTAATGGAGAGTGAGATCGGTGTTGGTACATCTGTTACAGCCAACAAAATGGGAGAAGACAAACATCTTCCAGATAAAACACAGAGTAAGAGTGTAGCTCTTCTGCAAACCAGGACCATGCAGGAGAGGCAGGAGGAAGAATCCTTTGTATTTAAAAAGGCACCTGATTATGGCATATCTGCACAACTTGTCAATGAGAACAGCTCTTTCACTCCCTACAGTGCAGGTGGTCTTGAGTCTGGAACTGTTGTACTTCAGCAAAGGGCCAAAGGAAGCTCATTTTTCTTGGAAAAATTAGATTCTTCTGAAGATATAATTCGGGATATTAATACTGCTTATGAAGAACACAATATGGATAAAGACTGTCTCAATTCCATAGAAGATACAGCTCAAGAGGTAAAGGATACCATTGTGCCTGAATCACTAGTGTTGGATAATTCAAACCTGCTGTCTTCTTCAGAGAAAGAAATTGTGGAAGATATAGGGGTGGGGAAGACCAACTCTTTACTAGAAGGCTCTACACAAAAAATATTTCAGAATATTAGTACAACTCAGAAAGCACCTCACTCAGGGGGTTCATCCCTGCATGATGAGGAGACATTTTTAAGCATAAGCTGTGCTACAGCAAACAGTAAACCTGAAAACACCAAGTTTCCTGGTGTAGATGGATTCCAGCCTGAGCCCACAGAAAACCAGGAACATGGGGCTTCTGAACAGTGCTGTGTAGACCAGTCAGGCAACACTGTTTCTGAGAAGGCTCCAGTGCTTTCAGAAGGCCTGAAAAAGTCTCCAAGGGAAAATCTGCATTATAGTAAAGACTTTCTTAATTATAATAGGAACTTGGGCACTTCCGAATGTTTTCCTGATCTTCTGAATTGTCCAGCATCATCTGCAGATAGTTTGATTGTCAGCAATGGAGACAAAGGTAAAAATGATATTGTTCTCTCTGAAGAAACAAAATATTTTGAAAGTGAATCAACTGATTTAAGTTTATCTGTAACTTTTCTGGGTGTTTCTCAAAAAGGAGATAGAAAGGAATATAATTCTGCAGTTGAAGAGGCCACATATGCTCAGAGTAATAACCTCCCTGAAAAAGTTGTGGGAACAGAGCAAAAGGAGAAAATTGTTCAAGGTTATTTCCAGAATTGCAGTGACATAAAACAAGATAAAATTCATGAGTTCTCAGAACACTGCATTAACACTGATAGTGTGACTGTATCAGAATTGGGTTTGCTCACTTTCCAGAGCCGAGGACAAACTGGCAATAATGAACCAAAGTCTCTTCCCTCCTACTCTGCAGAAGACACTCTAACTGATACACCATTTCAAAGCTCTGACAACTGCAGTGCTTTTAACACATCTTCTTCACTTGAGGACTCAAAATCTCTAATATTTAGTCAGCTTGAGGACTCATTTCAGGACAGTTGTTTGACTGAGAAAGTGTCCTGCAATTCTGCAGATGTGTGCTCTGTAAAAGAAGGAGATTTTCCCCAGTCATTTGCACAAGTCAGTTACCCACCCATAACAGCATTTTCAGAATCTCCTTTTACTGCAGATACAGGCCATGGTGAAAATAGCACATATGATACTTTACATTCAAATGTATTGAAACAGTCTCCACTTGCTGTTCTGCAAATTCAAGACACTCAATCTGATAAAGCTGTGGTATTTGATGAGCCAGTATGTGCTTCAGGAAGTATTTTACTTTCTCTTGCAAAAGAAAACAGGCATTGTCCAGTATCAGACATAGACTGTCCTGCGTATGAAAATTCTGCTGTAGATGGGGAACCTGCATATGGAAGTGACAGTAAAAGAACTGACAATGATACTAAAATTAATCAGCATCACTGGGACAAAGTTCCACCACAAGAAGATTGCAAAAAGCACATAGAGAAAATAGCAAATGATCATTCTCTTTTACTACCACCACTACCTTTTTGGGATACTAGAAAGGCAATTCTTGTTAAAGAGGGACAAATGAGAAATACACTTAACGGAAGTAAGGAACAACTGCATTCAAATATCGAGGCTGGACATTTTGCAGGAAAGACAGAGCAGAGAAAAACACTAAGCAGAGAACCTGCTGAAAAGCAAACTAATGTATCCTCAAATTCTCCAAATGAATTAAGAGGCTCAGAAGTTACAGTGTTGAAAAATCTGTATCCAAGAGATGTTCAAGTGGATCCTGAATACACTTGCAATTCATTTAGTCCAGCATACCCCACATACAGAAGCACTGATCCCAGGCAACCATATCACACTGTCTTGGGTTTTGAAAGAAACCTTGCAGATCTGCAAAATAGTTGTCAGTATGTGCCTAGAGGTGAACAGATAGAACATGTGCCAGATAGAACAAATACAGATGGCAGAAAACAGATTTTACTGTGCAAAAATAATATATGTTCGCACATTGATAGCCCTGCTGCTGATGCTGAGGTGGACACTTGTTCAGCAGTGGGAAACACTATAATAAGGAATAATACTCTGAAGTCAGAAAGACTCGATTTTTCTGTAAAAAATAATGAAACAATGTCTGTAAAGTTTTTGCCAGAAAACTATGATTTAACTCCTCAAGAATCCAAATTGGTGCAAATCAGGAGCAAAAGATCATATTCTACCACACAGGGTACAAAGGGCTGTAAACAAAGTGAACGGAGACCTTCTTTACAAAGTCACAGAGTATCAGCTCCAGCTATTGCTGTTTTTTCTGATACAGAATGTACCTTGGAAGCTTCATCTAAGATAGATCCTTTGTTATATTCTGCATCTAAATCACTGCAAGATTTGAATATGAGTGTAGAGCCTCCATCACCAACTGAAGATGATCTTTATGGAATTGAAAGATTTTCAAAACAGGAATCAAAGAACTTTCTACAAGTTAAATCTAAACCCAGATTTCAGCAAAAAATGGCACAAACCAAGAAGCATGCAAACTGTGATCCCAAAAATTTACAAAATTTTGCAGCAAGAAGCCAAAGTAGCCAGTCTTTAAAAGACTGTACTAGTCAATCTCCATCATCCTTACTGCCCACAACTCACAGTTCTGTGTGTGTAGAAGCAAATGTCCATTCAAAGAGTTGTTCTGTAGCTCAGTGTAGTGAAGGGAAAGGAGAAGAAGCTGGATACCAACCAAAAACTGATTTATTTTTGCAAGATAATAAAGATGCAATGCATTTTAGATCAAGTGATATCAACCCATACATTCACCCGTGGCAACAAGATGGAGCCTGCAAGATTGGCTGGAAACAGTATGTTTTTGGAAGTGCAAGTGATGTCTCTTGCAATCAAATTCCTTTGAACATGGAAAACCGTAAAGTTATGAGATGTTCCAGTGTAGACAATGGATTGAATTCTCAAAATTCTCCTTTCCGTTCTCATCTAAGTTCATATGCTACAGCAAAAGTTTTGTCAAGCACTTTGAGTAGCATTGAAGGTCTTCAAGAATGGGACAGTGTCAGACAAGACTTTCAATCATCATACTCGAGTAACACTACCAAACAGTGCAGCAACATATCCAGTGAAACTTTGGAAACTAACTCAGAAAATAACACTGCTGAATTGGAGAATCCTTCTGCACAACCTGGTAACTCTTCAATGCAGGTTGATGAAATTGTACTATTATATCCTTCTGAGTCTGAAAAACCTTCCAAGAAACCACTAGGGATTACATGTGAGCAAGGAACACAAACAGAGACTACAGTAAGGTATAAAAGGCAGAGAAGACATCAGAGAAGCTATACAGATGTTTCTGCAAAAAAGGAGGAAACAAACAGAGGTTTATTTCATCAACCTTCTTCTTGGACAAGCATGCAGAACCTGTCCATGCATCTGTCACAGCTTCTTCAGAACACTTCTGAGCTGTTGGGAAACCTTTCCCAACAGAGTATTACAGATAATGAGCAGAGTGCCAAAATCAACCAAAAAGGAACTGAAGGTACTGTAAGGTCTACTAGATCAGATAGCTGCACTCAGACTACAGCAGATGTAGGCACTCAGACTGAGATTTTGGAAGAACATCAAAGCAAGCATGAAGAAAAACAAGTGGAGGCAAAAATGGAAAAGGAATTGAGGGCAGCTCAGGCAGTAAATATTGATTGCAAAGAAACTGGTGCAGATACAGTAGGAGAGATTCCTAAAAGGAAAGAGGATATACCCTCTCTTGAAGAAAGAACACAAGAACAAACTGGGATGAAAAGCCTGGGCAATTCTGACTTCCATGACAGTCTTGACAGCATTTTGGAAGACTCCTTTATGCATCTGCCTCTCTTACCCAAAACTTCCACTCCCATCTTACATTTTCAAAAAACATCATTAAATGCACATCAGAATGCTGCTTTTGCTAGTACCAGAGTTTCACCTCTCCCATCATCCTTGCCAAGTTCAGGGCAAGATGGTTCTTCATGCACTGTAGTTAGCAGCCCTACTAATAGCACCTCTCAATCTCCAATGTCTTATACTCAGGATAAAAGAAGTGTCAGTGAAACAGAGACTCCAGCTGAAAGAAAATTTTGGTACAGAAATACCCTGCTAGTTGATAGGGCCTCTTCCCCTATTCTTACTCTTAGTGCTAGTCCCAGCAGCCAGACTGCTTTCAGCAAGTCTGTCTGCCCTACTAAGGAACCTCTTGGATATTTCAGTGTTGCTTCAAGTCCCCTTCACAACCAGAGAAAGCTGAGGGCAGGTCCACAGCCCAGCATGAAACATCATGTGGACAATTTTTCACAGACAGAAACAGACAGTGAATCAAGCACCTCTAGAGAACAGAAAGGCATAAGAAAGAAATCTGGAAGTTTCTCAGATAAGAAAGCAGCCGAAGAACTTTTAGGACGGGATGGTTCAAAAGACTTGGAACAACAGCATAGACTCAGGGTTGACACCCACACTACCATTTGTGCAGAACGGCTGTATCACTCCAGCAGTACGTTGGAGGTGTCGGGCCACAGCAAAATTGTAACAGGTGATGTCAGAGACCAGGGTTCAGTGGCACATTCACTTCATTGTATGTATGTTACAAGGGGTGGAAGAAGTTCCTCAGGTGGAACTGGGCATGAAAAATACACTGGGAATTCTGATGCTGCTTTGATTGATAACTACCCATCTCCAAATGCTGACTTATTTTTTAATCAAAAAATTAGTGCCACTTGTTTGAGTAAGACAGATGCTGGCACGTCCTCAGAACCTCTGGTAGCAGCATCTTCTCCACAATTTCATGATTTCTTCTGGAAGAATGAGAACAGCTGCCCTCCCCCACTCTCTGATGTGAGCGATGCACAGACTTCCTTCCCAGATGACAGTACAGATTCTGTCACTGGAAGTGAATGTGACACTGAAGTTCCTCTCAGCAAGAACACTACTTTTGCAAAGCCATACAGGCCCCGGAGCTACAGTCTTCGTGACTTACCCATACACAATAAATTTAGCAACTGGTGTGGTGTTAAGAGTAGCCCTCCTCCTTTGTTACTCGGCCTGAGTGGCAGCGTGACCGATTTAAGAAGTCAGGCAGAAAAGAAGCCTAGAAATACGCGATCAACAGAAATGGAAGGGAATTACCAGTCTTGTGACAGCAGGAGCAGAGAGATCAAGAGACTTCAGAGAGAGCGTGCCCAGATCATGTCTGGCATTCACCTGGATCTGCATCAGCATCCCCTCACAGTGGAACTGACTGAAGCAAAGCTCAATTATGGCATTGGGGAAACAGACGCCCTGCTGAGGGTCTTTCAGAGAGGAACTGCAGATGAGCCAGTGGCAATTCCAGTGAAGCAGCAACTTTATGAAAGGTAAATTGCTTAATGTAGTGTTGTTTTAAGTATTTTGAATGCACTTCATGCAGCTTAAATAGCATTTAGTAACGAGCACTTACTTAGTCACACTGAGTGAAGTATATGTGAAGAGATACAGTATTGGGCTTATTTTAAAAACTTTTAAGCAAGACATTTAGGACAAAATTTTGGGGTTATTCCAAAAAAACAGGGAAAAGTAATTTGGTGTAATTCAAATATAATGGCACCCACTTAAAATTTCTAGCAGCTATGAGAGTTTTCACGTGTACCTGGTGATACGGGAATATATTTAATTGCTTTATTGCAATGTAAAAATAATTGACACATCCTATTTATGGAAATATTTCATTCATGCATCTGTGAATTAAAAAATGCCACTGTATAAATAAGCAAAAATTATTTTTAACCCCCCCATAACTATACAAAATAATTTTTTTTTAAATCAAGACACTTGTGATTGTAGAAGTCAGTTTGGGAAACTTTTGCAACAAAAAATTTTGAAGCAGCTACAATAGTGTCCATCCTCAATTTGCCTCTCAGCCATTACCAGCAGTAATCACAACCCTCTTGTACATTTCTTGCTGTTAGAAAAGCAGTGGAGTTTTAGAATTTCTGCATCATCTCTCAGCATGTGGACAAAGGGGTATTAGATGGTACTAGAATCCTAGAAAAAATTTACATTAAAAATCTACCTAATATTTAAGTGCTTTAAAAAATCAGAAAATGTAACTTTACAGGGTGCATTTTGTCACTTTAATTGTGTTTTCCTAACAGACATATGAGAACTATTGAAACTCTGAGGAAGGAAAGATTAAAAAGGCTACAAAGATACCAAAGAAGCCGAAGTCTGAGTCCCCAAAAGCATTTGAGTCTGTCTCAGAGTCTGGATGCAAGTCAGAGGGATCTAGATCTCCCCAGCAGACGCCGAGAATATCTGCAACAGCTGAGAAGAGATGTGGTGGAAAACACCAGGTAGGGCACTAAAGCCTCTCTTTAGGCCTGAAGTTCATTAACAGTGTTTACAATGGGTGCACGTTAATGGTTCTTACTGACATCTGAGACTTCAGCAGCAGAATTCTTCTCAATGTGGATGCATTAACCTTTGGGACAGAAAATGCTTTCAGGAAAAACAGACGCCTGATTTTAGAAAACATTCATTAAAATCTTGGGTCCAGTTTTATTTCAGTCCATAACAAGTGCCTAATTAATATATGTGTGTGATGGATGGGGACAGCCAAGTATTCAGTCTGGACTGATTAGAGACCAATCTGTCCTCTTACTCCTTGTTGTGATTTAGGAATGGTATTCTCCAGTTTAGTACTCCTGCTAAGATTAGTGCCACTTTCCCTTCCCCTCCAACTGGAGGTACAAAAGGTAAAGATGACAGGTTGAGATAAGAATTAATTTTCTGGAAACAGCAATGAGATAAGAAAATGAACAGTAACAGCAACAGCATTAATAACAAAAGGTATAAGAAAAGAACTTATTCCCACGGAAAGCCCCTGGTAATAGACAATATGGGATTGCTCCCCCTGCCATCTCAACTGGAAGGAACCCTTTCTCCCCAGAAAAGTCCCTTTCCCCCACCTCCAGCAATGATGTGAGGTGGTACAGAATAACCTCTGCCATGCCCCCTTCCAGCTACTGCAAAATTAACCCTGTCCTGGTGGGAACCAGGACACTCCTTCACCAGCTTAAAAGCCACAGAGTTCAGTTTCATTTTAAATATCAGAAAAGCTCTGCAACACTTCACCATTTAGAATTTCAATTTCTCATTCCCCATCATATTCCCTAAATGACTTTTGCTTCCCTTGGTGGTCAGGAGACAGTTATTTTCCCAACACAATAAACTTCTATGTGATATGCCAAAGCCATAACCTTGTATCATATGGAGACCTGATTTAGAAAACACTGTAGTAATCTCAGCAGTAAACTGGATTTGCAATCTGAGTAATTTTCCAAGGCTAATGTCTATTTAGCCTTTAGTGAGCAAATTGAAGCTTTTTGGAGGCTGATGTGGTGGGTTTTAATTGCTTTTCTGGCAGATTTTTGTGTTCTAAATTGAAATATGATTTTCTCATTACATTTAAATTAATCATGTGTGTTTCCCCTTACTTGTCCAATCTTACAGAGTTCAAGAACCAAAAAGAAGAAGTATTCAGTACCCTTCAGACATTGAACTGTTGCTCCGAGACTATCAGAGGGCACGAGAGGAAACTAAAACTGAAATCGCACGAGCTCGGGACAAACTTCGTGAGAGAGCAGAGCAAGAAAAAAGGCGGATACGGGAACAAATATTTTCTCAGTTACAGAAGGTGAGCACTGTATTGAAAGTATAACCTTGAAGTTCTCAGAATTTTCTTTTTATGTAGTTTTTTATTTGGTCTTCTAGCATTGATTAGTTGCATTGGTAAAGTAAAATCTTCAGTCTTTAACAACTGTATTTGACCAGCAAGTTAAGTCAGGGGCTTGAGAAGTAGACAAAGAGCAAAAAATGGGACTGAAAAGAGATCTTTTTATAAAACTTCTTCCTGTTAAAAGCATCCTAGCATTATTTTGATAGTCTGAGCTCTTATATGTGAAGAATACAGTAAAAGCTGCATTTTCCCAGGCTGCCAAGTTTTACAGGGTCATTCACTCTATGGTTTATATAATCCTAGGCTTTCAAACAAACCTGTTAATTTAATTCCTTTTGTATGGCAAGTTTTTGTCAACACTGCTTGAACAAAACTGGATTCCTTTAGATTACTCCTCTTTCAAATTTCAGTGCTGGTGTGGATTTTTTTTTGTTGTTTGTAATACCGTGATGCCTGTTACAGGAAGAGGCAAGACTGAAGACTCTTGCAAGTACAAGCACTTTATGCACAGACTCCAGCCTCAGCCTTTCCTCTGGCCCAACGTCTGGTTACAACAGCAGTAATAATGCTACGTACACTGCAAGTAACTTCAGCAGCCAGGCGGGGCAGGTGAGAAAACACTGATGGGTGAGACTGATGCTTCCTGATGCTTCAACCACTGGGACATAATGTAGGAACAGAGATGGTTTTTGAGATGAATTGTATTCTATCACAGCTATCAAGCAGAAGAAGTTTGCATCACCAGTACACAGATGGGTGACATGGGGCGAGGGAGCATTTTGCCATGTAATTGCAAAAGATGGTGACACTTATTTTTCAGGGCTTTTTTTGTAATTCATAGATAAAAAGTCAGATAATTACTACTCTCAGTGATCTGTCAAATGTTTTAGAAACAACAGGCCTTTTCTTTTGATAAATCTCATTGCTTCTGATATTCTCAGTGCCTTCCTCAATGATACATCCATTGACTTAAGAGTTTCCATGTGTGAACATGAACTTTGCTGAAGTCATTTTTAAAGTATGCACCCATGCTAGTTCCTTACACCTGGTTTGTTAAATTTCCCAAGTCAGCTTCATTTCATAACTAAGAGAAAGGCAAAAGTGTTACCTCATGATAAAGAGAGGCTTCCAACCTTGTAAGGCAGATTTGTTACTAATAATCCACTGCCTATATAACAATTTATTTTTCCTGATTCAAACAAATGCTTCCACTTCTGCACTTTCTTAAATCAGGTTTCTTCTGGAGATACTTTGGTTTCAAGAGATACACGAGGTCGTTCAGCTGTTAGAAACAGTCAGATTTATACATTAGAGCAATTGCATAAGGATTCTACATTTGGTAAGTACAACATACATCTGCTTATTTTGATTTTTATCCCAAAAATTGAATTTGAACCTAGGTATTGCAAGGATATCCCTACCATTACATGACTTCAGAAAAATACCAACCAGTAGCCAGAGCTTGCTTAGAAATTCTTTAAAAATTAGTGATTTGCTTCCTCTGAAGTTGGTCTTTTGATGTGGTAATATCAAAGTACAGTGTTTTGAGATAATATGAGGATAATATTGTGAATGAAGCAGGTGGTGTGGGGCCTAAAGCTGCAATGAGTATAGAATTGTATGAACAAATTCTTATTTTTAGCCTCAAGAGTTAAGCTGTCTATTCTTCCTTATTCTATTTTCTTACATGTGGCAATAACTGTTAAAACTTCAGTACTGCAAGATGTAACTGCAGTGTAATTACCAACACATAGAAGGTCTGGGTAAGGGATGTTATCACTCCTTTATTAGGTTCAGATGGATGAGGAGCTCCAGTGGAGCCTTTAAGTCCCTACAATTTAAGAATAGTGGTGGGGTTCCTTTTTAATTTTTTTATTCTCCCTATGCCTTTTCTATTTCCTGCAGAAGCCAGCAGAATTCAGCCACCTCTTCCTTCAAGTGGCACCAGCTGTAGATTCACTCATGGATTAACTATTTCTGTCAACTCTTCTTCAACAAAAGGATACCAAGATTTATCCAAACATATCTTGGGTAATGCTACCACTGAGGTAAGTAAAAATTGTGTTTTCACTTATTCCTTCTAGAAGCAAATGGGTGGGACAAGTTTTGTTCTACATCACAAACAGTTACCTATTTGTCAGGTACAGACACACACACTGAACCATTTTAAAGGATGAGTAAAAGGGAGCCAGGCTGCAGCCATGGGGTGCAGAAGAGTGGGGAGTGTTAGCTTGAATGTTTGAGTGAATAATTTGTCATTGTTTTCTAAGGTAATGGCAGCATGCTCTCACAACCTGAGGAACCTCTACATGTGCCAAGCAGCAGCTGGGTGGAAGTAAGTTTTTCGCAGGTCTGTATAATGGGAGGCCTTTCTCTGTACCTGTCTCTCTTGTGGGCAAATACCTTTCATTTGCCTTTGACAGGTATCAGTGTACAGAAAAAGAGGTGCAGGTGTACTACAAAGTCTTCCCTTCAGCAACAAGGCATGGATTTCTGGGAGCAGGAGTGATAGAAAGACCTCTTCCCTATGTGTGGGGACTGGTGAGAGATCCTGGCAAGAGGCATCTGTATGACAGCTCTATCAGTACAGCTGAAATACACAAGAAGGTAACCAGCCACATTCACCTGGGTGAGTACCCTCACACACAGCAGATTACAAATCACCATTACCATTAGGATGCAGGCAGCCAGGAAGAAAGTTAAAGGCATCTTATTTCATTTCTTCAGGTGTAAATAAACAATTTCATTAGTTAATATGGAAACTTCATCTTTGCAAGACTTTTCCAAAGTAAGGATGATATTAAACATATCTTGCTGAGAAGTGCAACTAGAGACAGTGGTTTGAAAGTAAAGATAAACCTGAAGTGGCTTGGAAAAAGCATTTTAAATTATATATTACAGCATACGAACTAGAGCTCTGCTCCCAGAAAACAAATCAAAATAAAATATGTATCTACATGTAAGGGGTAGGGGAAAATTGTGACAAGTTAAAGTTGTTAAAGTCTAATTTCCCCTTTCTTATTTTTTTCCCCCAGTATATTTAGTGACTGATACCTCCTTATGTTACCTAAAGCAACCCCGGGATTTCTGCTGCATTACTGTAGAAGCTAAAGAGGTAAAGTGAACATTCTCTCTGCAGCACAGAGGAAGAGTTGTTCTGATATCCTGGTTCAAGGATAAAGGCAAGAAGTCGATCTCCATATTTGCAGAAACACCAGTGTAACAGAAAGGAAAGCCCTGCCAGTATCACACAAGTGAATTTTGTGTAAAACCCTCTTGGACAATTGTCAAACAAGATCCATTAGACAGTAACACAAGTGTTACACGGTATATTCTGGTTGCAAACACACACAATTTTTGATAAAAAACATATTTAATAGATAACATGAAAAATTACTGCTCTTTTAATTAAGTAATGTGAGAAATATGCCTCATGACAAACAAAGAAAACATTGCTATATGCATAAAATTTTTCAATTTGTCATCTTTACACCTTGTCATGTGCAGGAGAAATTGTCTGTCCTGGCTATTCAGTCTGTCTATGATGCATCCATGCCTCACCCTTGTAAAGAAGCAGTGAGAGGGGAGATTTTACCAAGTGCTTGGATACTGGAACCTGACATAGTGAATGGAAGAGAGATCACCAGAGTTATTTACATGGCACAGGTAAGATTTTTTTGCATTCACAGTCCAACTGTGAATGCAAAAAGCTGTTACACAGCAGAACACTTAAGAGCTGGTATGCAACAAAAAATACAATCCTTATGCTATGCTCCATGACCTTTATGAAGTGACTACAAAGTTGCCTGTTTCACACTTCTCTAACACTGCAGAGAATCTTACTAGGACTGTGTTTAAGCACATGTTCCCAAGTTTTTACAGCATCCAAAGCTCTTTCCATGGATATCAAGCTCTTCTGTAAAGGTTTATTAGCAATTTTAGTATATGTTGTGTTCTCATGTGGTGAGCCAATATGCAGAGTCTTGTTTGCATTTTCATCTTGCTGTGAACACAGGAAGTCCAGCCTCGGTTATACTATTTTCAAAATGCTTGAATGCGTATTTCTAATGAAAGCCATTAATTCTTCACCCTTAATAGATACAAAAGAGAATTCAAGTTTAGGATTCCATTTAAGCATAAGAAAATGAAAATCCTGTCATCCATTGTTTAAACTCATTGGAAAAGTAAGCTCTCTTTTTAAAAATGTCCAGAAGAGAATGCCTTAATGGTTAAATTTATTTAAATGATTATGTAGAGATAAATTATATTAGTCCTTTAACCTACTGTATTTAAAACTTAAGGATACATTTTTTAAAGTATCATTAATTAGCACATGCACTTTACAAGGTATAGGTGAAATGTATATATGCATTTAAAATTTTATATGTATTTTATATTGCCCTTTAGTGTATGCATACACATTCTCAGTAACACTGTGTGTCTCAAACTAGTAAACTTTAATCCAAGCTCAAAAAGCAATGTGGGTCATACCTGCCAGAAGCAACATCAAATAGCAAAGCTTTGAGAGTCTGTAGAGTATTGGGAAGGAAAATATACAAACCCCACAGTAATGACAGCATTTGGCTGTAAACTACTTTTGTGCCTAACCCATACTTGTTACACATCAGAGCTGTGCCAGGCTGGAGAAGGATTCTGTTTAAAAGCAGGTACAAACCCCAACCTGCAGCCTTTCTTCTAATTCCTGCAGGTGGACCTCGGTGCCCCGGCCATCCCCGCCAGGCTCCTGAGTTCTGTGGCGAAGCGGCAGCCCCTGGTGATTGCTCGGCTGGCTCACCTGCTCGCTGCTTAGTGCTGCAGCACCACCGGCCCCTGCAGAGCAGCGACAGCTCACAGGGACACGCGGGTATTGGAGAGAGTCACAGAAAATGCTGCCCCCTAAGGCAGCCACCAAGTGTCCCTTCAGGAGCCTGGCTGCTACTGCTGGACTTATGGAAGTACAGTTAGAGAAAAGGATCGATTGTTTGAGCCAACACTGCTTAGAAGAAATGTAGCAAGTTTAGCATGGGAACCTATCCTCCTGAAGACAGCAGTGGAAAACCTCCATGGAAGAAAAGAAAGGTGCACTGCTCTGTAAAGAGCAGAGGAAGAGATTGCTTTACAATAGCCAGAATCTTAGAGTGTGTTACTTAACTCCTGTTTCCAAGCAGCTTCAGAGATCAACTTCTTTCTTTAAGTAAGTTTAGGCTGGAAGCAGTATCTGTATGGCTTGAGACCTTTTACAAGTGCTTGAGCAGAGCTGCAAAGCCACTTTCTAATGAGATAAGTACCAAATGCAGAATTCCTGACTGTGTAGATAAATGATTTATCTTAGCTGTCTGCCTATCCTTCCTTCCCCTTGAAGAGGGAAGTTAAAGCAGTGCAATATTCACTAGTCATCCTATACCCTGGATAGATTTTTTCATGTATTTGGCTGACTGCTTGCAGCCAGTGTAAGGTGTTTCAGATTGCCACTACACTATGCAGCATCCGTGGACACCACCATACCTCAGAATACAGTTTTACTGTACTGCAGAATCAGGTGCTTTGAAGTAAAGAAACCAAACAGTTCTACACAATGACGCTGTCATGGATAGATTAGTACCCAGTAATCAGCTTGTTTCTAGAATTTAAATCCTGCAAGTAAGAGTAGCTCCAACATCTTTCCACCATGGCTATTTGCATCCCCCCTTCTACACTTTCACCCAAATGCATTAAGAGCTGAAAATATAGCCTGGTCCTAGTCTTACCACATTTCTTTGTTCTTCAGCTGTCTCACTGCAGCAAGTACAGACTCTTCCCATTCAATTACCTCATTGGACTGCTGTGGAACTTAGTCCAACAATCCTGCTGTCAGGGTTTATGTTTGTTCAACACAATCCCTAGCTGGTTCACATACTCCTAAATTGAAACAAAACCACAACCACCTCAAATATCCAAATAACTTCATTTAATTTGTCAGCACAACAGTACAGAATCACTTTAGATATATCTAAGCAATAAAAATAGCTATTTTATGCTTTCATTAGCTCAAAAAAGCCCCCATTGTTCAAGAAGCTCTTGCACTTTGAATTTGTCAAGTGAGAAATGTGTACTCAAGCATCCACCCTACTGCAGTCAATGCCTGCTACTTTAACACAGTTACTGTCAGTACAAGGTGCATTTCCCCAGCATATGGTGAGGTTTGCTGCACTTCCCACCTTTGAGTTCAAGAGCCAATATCTACTTTTACTCTGTCTTTGCACAGGTGTAATTTTGGCTCTCAGCTTCTATGTTACTTCCTGTTACTAATATAGTGAGTTTAAAATGAAAAGACAATAGCTATTTTAAATTGATACTTAAGAAAATAGCAGTTTTGATACATACCAGCCCAAGGCTTCCTCCTCCACCTCGATCAGGTAGGATAAACCTTTAACTTACAAAATTGCTTTGTTTCATCTTTGGATCACCATGGTTACTATCTTAACACCAATATAGTACTGTTATTTGGTGAGGCTCAAAAGCTTTGCTAAAAGCCTGAGTCACAGCACGGTTCAGTTTGAGCATCACACATATTACACAGCCCCTCAAGGAAGAATGGGTAACCTGTCACAAAGTTTCCTGCAACTGAGCAAAATGAGATGGTTCCAGATTTGTAACCTGTCACAGTCCCCCCCTTTGGTGGCAACCCAGAAGGAAGAGCAAACAAGGCAGTTACATTCAAGCCCCAGGAAAAATGAGCAAATCGGCAGCATGGGATATTGACTCTGTCCCCAGGCTGCTTCCTCTCCCGAGGAGGTAGGGGTGGTCTTCATACAACCCACTAAAGATTGGCTCAGTGCTTTGCTTTTTTCCCTTTTATTTTGGACATGGCACTAGTGATAAAGCAGTTTTTGTAGGAAAAACATCTCGGGGGATTCCTGTTGATCAACGATGACAGTGCCTATGAAGGGTAGTGTCTTATTGTACAGTGCATCAGATGTTTATTTTTATATATACTTAATATTTTTTTCCTATGTTTACAAATTAAGTTATTTATATATGCTTGGTTTGAAGCGTTTTTATATGCTATAAAAGCTAAGTTTTATTTTTATCAGTACTGAATTAATGTAACTTTTTTTTAATACAATCTTCAATTGATACTAAAAAGCCTATTTATATGAATGTTTTCTTTTGCAAATACAACATTTTATGGTACTTGCTAATGTATGGCATTGGTTTGTTTGGAAGGAAGAAACAAAAGCCCAGCAGATATCGAATTTGGTAATCTACAACAGGCAAAAACCAACTTCCTGTAAGTTAGTGTGGAGCAGCAGATGATCAAACCAATTGTATTGTACTACCCAGGGTTTTATCCCTGCTCCTAAATCAAGGTTGCTATTTTCATATCCACAATAAATGGTATTTTCTACACAAGAAAATGTGCCCCACCTTATTTTGCTCCAGCTGAAATACCCATCTATGGAACTCTGCTGGATAGGAAAATACCACACAAAGGCAAGTTTGTGATGACAGATGTAGGTCTCCCACGTACCTGCTGAGGAATGGGCATGAAACACGAACTTTTGGTACAAGAATCAAGAAGCCAGGCACTGCTTAAATTTGGGTTCTGTGACAGTGCTTTGTCTTAGCAAAGGAGGTTTAATTTGGTTATTTAAAAAAAAAAGACAATGGCTGGAGCTTCTTCCCAAGTCTTGTTAGCTAACTCCCCAGACCTGCGCATTCAAAAGGAAGTTAAATAACACCATTTTCCCCAATTTTCTTTTGAGAGCTCTGAGTTTGCAATAGGAAATTCTGGCAGAAGAAAGGCCACACCCTCAGCCCTTGGCTTTCAGTGCGTTCCTGCTCTCCTGGCCTGCAGCACCTTTGGCAGCAGCAGTGCCCAGGACAGAGGGCCTGCAGCACTCGTGCTGAGAGGAGGCCACCAGCCCAGGGGGCCACAAGGTCGTGTCCTCACACACGGTCCCACAGCCATAGGCAGAAAACCTGTGCTCCACAACTGCTCCCAAGCCTTGGACACAGAGTGGGGGGTCTGGCTTTACAGGGCAAACATGCCTGGGTGCCATGGGATGCTCGAGAACCAGCATCACTGCATTAAGTCATAAGAACACAGAAACAGAGCTGTTTCTTACCTGCTGGGTCCCACTACAGCACTGTCTCCTGCCCCATAGGGCACAGCTATGTTCTCTGGTTGCTTGGAACTGCTCCTGGGGTTTGGTCACCTTTTAAATAAAAGCTTCAAAACATTGTATTAGAGAAAGAGAATTCTGGTACACTGAGTTCATGAAAATAGCTGTGGACATGATATCTATGCAAACAGTTTTATGATACCCAAATAAAACCGGTGCCAGAGCCAAGAACATCTTTTCTTTCACTAATATGGATTCCAGCTTCTTCCCCCTTCCACCACCCTGCCCTCCCTTACACAACAAAGTAGAGTTCTATTTCAGTAGAAGCACAGCATGCTAGATAGGAGGTCTGTACTGCACTTTCTCTGCTCCAGGCTTTGTGGCAAGGTACCCATTTTGTTCTTCAGCCTAGAGCCAGGAGGTTCTATATTGACAGCTTGAACACAAGATAAGACATTTAATAATGTTTATTATGACAACAATTTCAAATGAGATCTGCAGCAAAACATCACATAATACCCAGCCTCAGGGAGCAGGTATGGCATGATATGGTGTACTTCCTTTTTAAATTGTATTGAATTGTTCCATTTGTATTGCAGCACACCTAGTTTTGGGGACTCTCTCATTCACATCAGAAAACCCCTAAAAAGAGGAATGCAGATAGAACCTGCTAAATCTTTCAATAGAAGTAAACAAGTCAAGAAAAATCACAGTACAGTTCAGACCCAAATGTTCCTTTATGATTTCTCTTTCTGTATCACATATTTTAATAGAAGTCACAGTTCTACCTAATGAGCCCTGTCTGTAGTTTTTCTCAAAGATGTTACCTTTTCTCACCTTATACAGGGAAGAGGTTCATTCTGAACAGCCTGGGCTTTACCTTGTCCAGAAGCTGTTCTTAAATCAGAACTTGCTTTCCAGAAAACCTACACTAATAGGACACCCCTAGACAAAAGGAAATAATGTCCTCACTGCTATGGGGCAGGGGGAGGGAATCCCATAAGAGAGCTGATGAGCACCTGAACATATTCTGCTACTCACCAGCAATCCCTGCCCCAAACCCCAATTCAAGGAAATACTTGGGGAGAAGGAGGTGAACAGGAGGTCACACTCTTGGTGACAATCTGTCTGTAAGGGCAGAAAATACCCACTGCCTTCCATGAAATAGATCATAGTGCTTCAGTCCTTTGTCTGCTCTTCCAGGCTGCTGTTTTCTTACTGCAGCACTTCCTGACCGATAAAACCCAAACTCAAGGCGAGAAAAATTATAAAAAAACAGTGAATAGCAGCCAGATGCCATTTCTGTTATCAACTATAAAAGTGTCTTAAAAATATTGTCTTCAGTAAAAAATATAAACAGATATTTTATCCCGTATTTCTATTAAAAGCCCTGGGAAATTACAAGTTCTGTTTCCAACAAGAGATGGAAAAACACTTTAGCATCTACATCCTTTCAGAATGCCATCGACAGTCTAGTGGACGTATTTAATATGATTTAACTTTTAAAATTAGTCTTAAAAAAATTAAAATCAAACCTTCAACACTGAGTTTACAATGAAAAATAAATATAGGCACATGTCCATGTCATATAGGTTCACCTCTTCCTTCCCCTGACTGCAGAGGCTTTGTTAAAAGACAACATGGGAAGTCACACTGAGTTAAGAGACAGCCACCAAGAAACCATCTCTCTGATCATGAAGTAACTTGAGTTGATTCCTGGGTTTGGTCACAGCCTGTTGCTGCACTAATACAAAAAGTGTCTCTGAGTCTCACAGCTGCTCTGAGACACAATCAAGGTGCTTAAAAGACTTTTGACTTGGAGATCCATTTGCTGATGTAAATCCTTCAGCAGAGTCACCACAGCAAAATGTCCAGGACAGAAAGCCCAGTGCAGGTTTTGCACAAAGTGACCTCTTATCTTCAGTATGCTCCCACTAAAGAGCTCCCAGTCCCTTCAGAAACACTGAAAATTCCATTTGCATCTTCATTAGTAATTTGTGTCCACAGAGTCCACCTCTGCTAACTTTGTGTGGTCACAGTACCTAGAGATTGTCTGGTCAGCTCACAAGGGTTAGTCCTGGGCTCTATCTGATGTTGCGATACAAATACTCGAGACAGCCTCTTCAGGTCTTTTACAAAATCCTGTAACAAACAGAATATAAACCAGAGAACTCTCATTAACAAATGTTAACCAAGAGGCTTACTTAATTTTTCTGTAAGTATTTTACAATGTTAAAGATATTGGTGGTTTTCCAGTGCAAAAACCTAGACAAGCTACAGAATTGATGAATGCCTGCAGACATACTCAGTCTCCCCTCTGATCCCCACACCCTTCTCAGAAAAGATCACTGCCACAATTTAAACGGTTAAACAGCTCCAACATGCAAGTGCTCACCAGCCTTGGAATAGTGTCCATTTTAGCAAGGCATTTGGGTGGATTCCTACATTTTGACTGTGGCCAGAATAGTGAGACTCCTCTAGAACATTCCAACTGCACTCACACTCTGGTGCTAGGAGGCACAGGGATTTAAGTGCACTACTGGTCAGTTAAGACCCTTCCCAACACATCATTCTCAGCTGGAATACAGCAAGCACACTCAGGGTAGAACTGAGAGCTGGTAACTGAGACAGCTGGCCTCCAAACTGGTTTACAATTTTCTTGGAAATGTTTCCACTGCATGGGCAATGTTGGAGTCACACAAGTACAGCTTTCAGCCAAACACTAGCAACAGCAACAAGCTTGTTGGAAGCCAGTTCCTGCCTTTGCATTAAGCAGGAACAACAGATGGGAAGTTTATGGGCTTTATCTACATGAAATAGAAATACAAGGTTTGGCTTTTGTGTAGCTTTTCTTTTATTTCACTTATTGTTCACAGACATAAAATTACTTACTGAGGGCCAAGGGAGCTCTTCAAGGCTATGCAGGCAACTCTGGATTTCACTAGTTCTCATTAGTTCATGTTCTACAAGACCATGAAGCAAGAAAAGGAACAAATCCCACTGCACAAGAGAAGAAAATACCAACAACTCAAAAAGAAATGGATTGTGTGCTTGTTTCTTTATCCATATACAATTCACACTTTTCTTTTTGGATCAGAACATGGAGAAAAGGAGCAAGCACATTATCTATCTGCATGTGACAATGAGAGCAAGAGCAACATCCAAAATGAGTGAACAAAATTTCTTTAGTTCATACAATGATTATATCCTACCATGAAGTTTCAAAATTCTCTATTTATAAACACACGAAGAATTTAATGCCTGCCTGATCAAGATTATATCTTTGACTTCTGAAATAAATTGGGTTTAGCCTGCAGCTAAATAGGGTGATTTTCAGCTTTAGCTGGGGTGCTTATAACACCAACATGCATGCAGAAATGCAAGCTGATAAAAGACACAAGAATGCAACCAATGACAGTCACATGTGTCCAGTCCTTGCAATATCCTAGCCCACATGGGCCATTTTGCCATTGTCTCCTGACCAAAACTGTGCCTTCCCGAGAGCCCCCAGGCAGGTATGAACCCCTGGCCATTGGTACACATCTCTGTCTTTCACTGCCCCACAGAAACAACGCCAGCCAGTGGCGACCAAACCGTGCTGGCCTCAGTCACACGAGGCACCAGCGAGCCCCGCAGGCTTGCAGAATTCCTACACAAGTCCCAGCCTGCTCCACACATCGGAATAAGCTTTACCTCTCGCTGCTTAACTTCTGCAAGATAACCGATGTTCCTCTTGCTGAAGATCAGCTGCACAGGCACAGACATCCCAAAGTCCTCCTTCCAGATGGAGAACAGCAGTTTCAGGAGGCCATAGGTGGGCTTGTTCTTTACACACAGCCTCTCAGGGCTCTTCTCTGGGGATTTGATCCCAAGACTCAGAGGAACACGATCTGAAACTAAGAAAAGGATGAAAAATGAACTCCTATAGCTGCATTATTTCCTTTCACAGTCATCATCTTGGTTCAGCAGCACACTTGGTACAAACCAGTCAACCTAAGAGGACTGGAGCCTGGAAATATGCAAAATTATGAACTTTGAAACTATACAGACAGTATGACATTGGAAGAGATTTATATTCCTCAGACAAACACCAACTGGTTGGAATATAGCCTCAAGTTTTGAAAGTCAGCCTAATATTTAGTCAGAGAACAGAGGTGTTACTTCAAAGGAGAGAAGAGTAACACAGTTAACATTTATAGCTATAGAAAGACTGAACAGTTGTTCATAGTTTAGATTATAGGCAGAGTTAAGTGACTTCACACAAATGAAAGTAACGCTGAACAGTGTTTAACTGCAGATGAACATAAACAGAAGGAAGATAGCACTTCTTCCTTGGTACAGTCTAATGGAACAGGACAGGTTGACACTGCTGCTCTCAGAATAAATTTCACAATATTCAGATGTGAACTGCCTTCTGAAAAAAGCAAATTATGCACAAAACTTCTAAAGCTGGTTCTAAACCCAGAAAATTAGAGGGTTGCCCATGAAGAAAACACCTACACTGAGATGGCAAGCTCTTGCTCAGAGAAAAATTGTATTTACACATCAAAGCAAGAGAAAAAAAACCAAACTAAAAATGTTCACAGGAGTCATAATACACAGAAAACAAGTTATTTCCATTCTTTTGATAAAAAGGCCATAAAAACATGATTTAATGTTGAAGTGGAAAAGGCCCTTACTCTTACAAAAATAAACCCAAACTCAACCTCAGTTTTTCAGAGGCAGAAATACTAAAAAACATATCCCATATTTAAATGAAGGTATTAATAAATAAAAAACAACAAAGATTTGAAACAGATCAGAAGGATAGTTAGTCACTGTACAATTCTGTTTCACAGAATGTAAGAGGGAATAAGAAAAATCACCAAAATTGACAGAAAAAGAATGTGCAGACCCAGTAACACTGAAGAGAATCAAATATCCATGAGCTCTAAACACTTCTCTCTTGAGCTCTCTGACCTCAAGGATCTAAGAGAACTGTAATAACAGATTTCAGTCTTAAATAGCTTATCATAACAGACTTACCCAGCAAAGACACCAACTCAACCGTGCACTTGGCCAGCTGCTGTTCTGATGTGGGACACATGAACTGGAAAACACAAAAAAAGTTGTATTTTTGTCCCCATACTGCAGACACAAGGGATAAAAATATCTAAGAGCAGGCAATTTACAGCATAGAGCTGTAATGAGGAGACCACTGAAGACTGAAAGACAAAAAAAAAGTAATATATGAAAAGGGGACTCACAAAGGCAAACTGAAATAAAAAGCAGATCTATACAGTATGAAAATGCAGTGCAACACTGCTACATTTGAGCTCAAATAAAAACCCCTCAACTGAACTCAGCTGTGAGGCAAGGCCAACTACCAAGTTTACAGGTATCAAGACAGCTCAAAGTGGGGTTTTGTTGCTTTTTTACATCTTTTACCTTTCTGCATCGAAGTGTCTGACTCAACCTTCCCAGCAAGCACTCCAGCCACACATAGTCAACTACTTCACCCTCATCCCGTGGGCCCACAGCAACACAGAGCACATCCTTGTGGAGAAAGACAACAGTAACCCACACATTAGTATCCTACTCTTCCACAAACAGATCTTTGGACCTGTGACAGAGCAGTTCAATAAATAGTTCTTGGGTCCTCATTAAAACCAAAACCTAAGCTAGTATATATGTTTCAAAAGACAGATTAAAGTTGATTTTTCACAACCTTTCCAAGATCTCATTTTCTAGCACAGTTCTCACTAATGTTATGAAGTAAAATTCAATGATGGCAACAAGTTCATCTTCCTTAAAAGTAATAGCACTGAAAGCTCTAGATAAATCTGACAGCACAGCAAGTTCAGGGTAGAAGTACTACAGAAATCCAGAGCCCTCTTATATTGCCAGGGAAGCTTCAGTGTCAACCCAGAGGTTTCCTCACACAACTTACCCTCCCTCTTTTATTTTAGCACAAGCAAGAAAGCATTAAAGGATGTGAACTCATTTTCACACAGCTGCTGGGAAAGCAATGACAGTGATAACCAGCATTGCTTGTCTGCAAGCAGACAATTGGGTACAAAAAAATTAGGCAGAATACATAATGGTAAAAAAGTGAGGTGTTCAGAATCCTTCTTTTCCTTATGGAGTGCATAGGTTAAATGATTGCAAAATTGTACACAATACTATGGAGTCCACACTGTGGTTTCCACCGTACTCATATCAAAAAGGCCACACTGGCATGCTACCAGAAATCTGTATTTGAGATAGCACTCCTAACAGGGAACTCTGATCTAGACACAGCAAGCAGGGGTTTAAAAAAACTAGGAACTTTCCATTGTGCTTCCTAAGCAGTCCCCACAGCCAGTTCCTCAGAAGCAGACCATTCTCAAAAAAAAAACCCAAACAAACACACCCCCACAAAACAATAAAAACAAACCACAGGAACACCAATGTGAAAAACAGAAAGGGAGTTGGGGCAAGCCAGGAAGTGAATACTGTGTACCTTAATCTCATTGATGATCTGGGAGGGAAATGGAGCACAGTGCTGACAGCCTGGAGGACAGTCCCTTCTCAACTCCAGAGCATCCTCACCTGGCAAGGGAAATCCTGGGACTTTCAGTATTCGGTTGAAGGTTGCCTTCACTTCCCTTTTGATGAGTGCTACAGAGAACAGAGAACAAATCCTGCCTGCTTCAGCTTTTCTCTCTACTGAAGCAGAGAATAATTTCCAAACACTCTTAGCCTCTCATTCCAAGGACCACAGGAAATAAGGAAAAAAGACAGCTCTCATTTTCAAACCCCTCTCTGACCTCTCACTGTATTTAATGTGCAGAGCCACATGTGGAGAGGGTGTAGAAGGCAGCTACCCATCACTGCCAGGTACTGCTGGAAACTCATCTCACTCCCCATCAAAATATTTTGGTGGGGTTAACAAACACAGTAGCTAAGCCAGAAGGCAATGCCAAAGCACAAAGCTGATTCAGTGTGATCATACCAGTTCAACCACTGTGCCCATAAAAGCCATAAGTCTTCTACCAAAATAAGTTTTGATCAGCATCCAACATACTAAATTTCTGCAGCTGCAAATGGTACTTGGACATTCCTTCCCAGACTTTGGCACAACCTCTTGAATAAATGGGTTTTCAGAGATTCTGAAGAGCTGCCAGAGCAGCATTACAGAGTAAAAGGACAACACTTGCCTTCAGCATGCAGAAAATAAACCCAAGTCCAAGAAGTGTTTGTTTTACAGGAGATTTCAGAAGCACTCTGTACATGTGAACCATAAGGTGGTTTGAGAGAGCAGCTGTCTGTATACACTGGAAGTGCTAAGAGCCTAGATGACATTTCCAGAAGGAGCTTTCCACAGCATTCACTCTCATCATCCTACAAGATTCCATAACTAAAAATCACTACCATGGGCCAAACTCAAAAGATCCCCAAAGAAGGTTCTAGGAGCTAGAAATAATTTCTGTTATTCCTAAACAAGGAGGGGCAGAACAATCGCATATTTTCCACTAAAAGAAGAACTAGTAGGACAAAGTACTTTGTAACAGTGTCTGTCCCTTGACCTCAGAAAAAAAAGAGTACAAGGCACAGGTTAGAAGGCCCAGTTCCAGGTAAAAAGACTCACCTGAAATGTTGGCAGAGAGCCAGCCACAGGCTCTCTCAGTAGCCAGTTCCACTGCAATGTTTTCTGCACTACTTAAAACCTTTACAGGGAGGATAACAAATGATAGGTTTAGTATCAGCCACAGCACTGCAGTCAGTGAAAATTCAGAAGGAAGTCTAGAGGAAAAAAGCTAATTTTTGGCATACAACAATTAAACTGAGCACCACCTCCTTTGTGGAAACTGCTGGTTTGAGCAATACAACTGACCTGTTTTGATTTTCCAAATCTCATCAACTCTTGTGGAAGTCAATGCTAGAACAAAAGCATTATGATTGCAAGATGACTGCAATTTATATAACATTCTAGATTCAATAGTCAGCTCTGAGCTGGAGTATCACTTTACCCAGAATATGCAAGGCAGCCCAGTAGAAGTGACTCTCCTTAGCTATCTATCACTCCTCCCATGGCTGCATCAATATATTCCCTTGACCTGAGCTATTAAGGGATAAGTGAAGCAGCAATGGAAAAATGGTAATGATCCAGACTTAAAGTCAAAGCTTTCATTAAGTTTTAGTGAAAATACATACTGCTGCAGATGTCTCTTCTGGCAACAACACCCTTACTGCCTCAGGACCTTTTTTTTTGCAAAATCTGCAAGAAAAGAAAGTGTGCCACAGGATTAGTCGAAGTTCTTGGACAACACTCAGAGGTTCATTATGTAGTAATGCAATAAATCAAACTAAAAGAATCAGACAAGGAAAGGGTAATTATAAGCAATCAAGCTGCAATATCAATTTTCCAAAGAGGGCAAATACAATAGCTGCAGTGGATGTCTGTTTGGAGCTGGATGCAGAGGAACACACAACACCTTTACTCCTCCTTACAAACACAGTATTAACTGGCTGGAGGCACAGCAGACACTCACCCTAAGAAGAGCAGAGGGCATAGTTTATAATTACCAGGACCTGAGCATGACTGACCAAGCTAAATTACGCTTATAGATTCTGCAGTAAGAAGAGATGGGAAGGCACAAGTTTAAATAATTTTTCCTCCTTACTCTCTGCCTTTGATGAGTGCCTGGGCCCCTTCCTCATACAGATGAGTGCACACCTCTTCAAGAAGTTTGTCATGATTAACATCCTCCTCCTTCACTTTATCTTGCAACATGGCTTCAGCCCTTTGGACCAGCTCTGCTACCAGTGTTGCCCTGCAACAAAACCGAGAACAATCAAGCGGACTGACATCAATACGAAAAACAATGCACACTAACTGTACCCAGCTCTTGTCCCCAGTTTAAGGGGATACCCATCTTAAATGCAGTAAGTCACTCTGCTAAAAACAAATTAGTACTGAATCATCTCCTTGTTCTGTGTACATGGAAGAAAACAGCAGTGAAGACACCAAAACAGTACTAAGACTCAAGAGTCAAAAGCCTTTAGGTTTTACTAGAAACATATTGGGTTACAAGTCTCCTTTCTGGCAGCAACACCCTTGTATGCTCAATTGATAGTGCTCAGAAGTTCAAAGTTCAAAGAAGTTCAAAGTCAGCAGCAGCCCACTACAACCACCATTCCTTAGGGGCAGGTAACATTCAATGGCTGCAGCAAGCTGGACAACAGAACAGTGCAAACTCTGAGCAAGCTCATGAGCTGGAGGGCAGGGCTGCCACACAAGAGGACTGTGAGGGAGAAATGGGCTGACTGTGCACCTGTACAGGCTGGGGTCTACTGGCTACAGAGCAGATCTGCAGAAAGGATCTGGGGTTCTCAGAACATAAGGTGAGTGAGTTAGGAGTGTCCAAAGAAAGCCAACCTTATACTGGGCTGACAATAGCAACAATGCAACCAGCAAGTCAAGGGAAGTTACTGCTTCCCTCATCACTGTAAGGATGCATCTGGAGTAGTGTGTCCAGCTTTGGGATCTCAGGACAACAAAGCCATTGACAATTTGAGTAACTGCAGGAGAAAAGAAAAAAATTATTAAAATAGCAGGGATGCTGGAACACACACCTACAAGGGGGAGTCAGTTTCACCTAGCCAGGAGACAAGAAAAAGCTGAAGGGAGAAGGAAAAGTTACAGAGAAGACAGAACAAGACTTCCAGAAAGAGCACTGCTAAAGGTTGACAGGAATATGCACAAGCTGGAACAACAAATATTCTGATAGGATATAAGGAATCATTTTTCCCAAAGCCTGGGAAAATTAAGCATTGGAGCATGGTACAAAGAGGCTGGCTGAATCCTCACCCTTAAGAGATGGAAATTTTTCCCACTGGAAAATGTGCCAATAAACCTGATCTAACCTGAAAGCTGGTCCTGCTCTGAGCAGGAGTTTGGATCAAGTGACCTCCAGAGGTCATTCCTGACATGCAATTTTCCGATCATTAGCAAGAATGCTCTGAAAAGGCTACAAAGTCTCAATGCTGCACTGCAGTCACATACAAAGTGTCCCACAGTTTTATCACCCTTCTCTCTACATCCCTTCACAAATTCCCCTCTGTAACAGCAGATGCTGCTGGTCAAAGTCTTACACAGCCTTGGTGTTCTGCTACGCAGTAGCAGGAAGCTTCTTTAGGGTCAATTCTTAAAGGATCAACTCTTTGCCTAATCATAATGTAAAGTCACTTCTTAAGTCACAGAACAGGTGAGCAGCACTTACTTGATGTGCTTAACACAGTTGGATCCCACCCGCTCCGCCACAAACTCCACTGTTCTCCGTAGGGAAGGAGGCTGGTTGTGGAAAAAGGCCTGTTCCAACTCTACCTGTTCAAGAGAAAGAGCTATGATTGATTAGAGCACTCCACCCAGATTCTCCTCTCACCAACACAGGAACAGACAGAACTACCATCTGGAGATGTACTAAAAGACAATTTGCCTACACTAGAACTTTCTGCTACTGTAGCATTCATCATCCCAGTACATTATTTACTGCCTATTCCCTTCTAACCACTTAACCCAAAGCTCATTATCAGGGTTTCTGAAGCTTCAAAAGACCTGTAAAGGGAAGAATGGGAGAGTTCTGACAGTGTCTACTAGTAGTTAGTCACCACAGAGGGCTCATTTTGGAAAGAACAAGTCCCTTTAATTACAGGTTGGCAATACTGTAGGCTCCTACGCAAGTCATCCTTTCAGTGGAAAGCTACAATCTAACCAACATGAAGTATGAGAAACATACCAACATTTTATGTTAAAAAAGAGGGAAACAGATAAATAAGACTAGCTGTTCCAACTGCAAGAATGTTTTCTGAGGTTATATGGATTTCAGCACCCACACTGTATCCCAGCCACATGACTGTAACAGAAAAACAGGGAGTAAAGATGTTCCCCTGCTGCCTAGGTCCATTCTTTCTTTCCCTGGCATTATAGACCACTGCATAACCCTATACCCACACAAGCAAGTTTCTCTTGCCCCTTTTCACTCCTTAATTTCATCACCTGCAGTTTCCGCTGAGTGACAGAAGCCTTGGGTGCTAAGGACTCTGCAGCTGTGGGAGTGATTTTCCTTACAAAACCACCATTTTTTCCTCCACTGCCAGCCACAAAAGAAGCAAGTAGTTTACGCAGCTCACCTGTACAGGAAAACATGCAAAAGCAGTCATCAACCCCATAAGCAAGGCCAAAAACAAATAAATATCAAAACTTAAGAAAGAGACTTTGACTTTTCCAGTCCTGTTCCCAGAGCAGATTCTCTCCGCTTCTACAAAAACAGAAGCTTCAGAAAAGCAGAGGGAGCATCCCATACATTTGACTGGCAGGGCATATCAAGGCAGGCAAGGCTCTGAAAAGAGGAAGCTTCCAAAAATCTCCCTAGAACTAGTCCTCCCTGGGACTAGTTCAGAAGGATGAAAGAGCAGTCACTTTTATACATTCCTTTTTAGCGTGGCAAGCAAGAACTATAAAGTCTACAAGGACAACAAGGCAAGCAGAGTTACACAAAATTCAACAGACTCGGGAGAAAATACTGGGGAAAAGCTGGACAACCTATTCACCCCTAGAAGTTTTCGTGATGCAGGTTTAACATACAGTTTTCCTACTAAGTCCCAAAAAGAAGAGCACCATCTCCCCATCTGGGACTCTATTGTCTACAGAGAGGAGTTTTACCACTGGTAGACAGATCCCATGAAAAAGCTATCTGAAACAACAACCTGACAAAAACACCAGGGCACAAAAGGATTCCTCCCCTCTGCCTGGCAGCAGAAATATACTCAAGGAACAAGACATTCCTCACAGTACAAAAACCTCTTCCTATACCTAGGATGGAGAAGTTGTGCACGTAATCCTTATAATGTTTCCTTGCAGTTTGTGAGAGGTGTCTTCCCCTGTCCCTCCATATTCAAGCTCTGTGGATCAACTATCCTATGTAGCCTCCCTCCCACAGCTTCACCAGATACTATCCACAGCTGCAGGAGCTTCTGCAATACAGCTTTTTATCAGGGTTCTTGCATGCACAACTGAGACCTGATGTGAGGAGAGGTAAGAAAGGTGACCCAAGGGCTCACAGTACCAAACAACAAATATAAACAACTAACTTAATAAAAGTAAATACATACTAATATATTTTATGTATATAGCAAAAATAAGTAAAATACTCACCAAGGTAGGGACAGCAGGTATAAAGTAACTGCTGATCCACCAAGGGTACAAAGTCCTGGTGAGAAAAGGAAGGAAATGCTGAAAGGATACACTAGGAAAGAAACAGTCTTCAAGTCAGAAATCCCATATGTGCGGTCACAGGCAGGTTTCAGGGCTACCTTTCCATGAAAACAATATCTGGATTCCAAATACATAGTAAAATTATGAACTTTGCAGCCCAAGTGCTCAGCTCAGCCCTGTTATACAGAATGAGCTGCTCTTCATTTTACCAGTGTACCTCAGCCTCTGCCCCGATCACTAACAAAGCCCAGCTGAAAGCTGGAGTAAAGAAGGGAACCAGGACTCTGGCCACAGCTTCTACTCATAAGAGAGAAACATTTCCATGGAGGAAAATACATGAGGGACATCTGCTATGCATTACACCTCCACAAGTGCCTTCACCCAGACTCACTGGGACACCATGCCACAGAGAAATGTCACCCCAGTAATGCCGGGGGGTCGGCCAGTGCTGGCTGGGGTCTGAGGCTCAGACCCAAGAAGCCGTAGCAGACCCAGAGAGGTGATCCTGTGAGGAACCGTCTCCCAGGGGGTCGTGGCTTCTCTCAGCCCTCGGCCGGGGCTGCCTGCAGAGATGCCTGGCTCAGCAGCCATCAGCTCTTAGTGATTCAGGGAGTGATTTCAGCTCTGCTCTGCAAGGCAAACCCCCCTGGCCAGGCCCGGATAGAGAGAGGAGAGGTCCTCCTGGTGGTTCCGCAGAAGCAGCTTTATTCTTCCATCTTCCGCGAAGGGGTGACCAGAGACGGATCCTCTCCCGACTCGGGGCAGAGGGGTCTCTTTTATGGGGGTACAGAGGTGGGTGTGCAAGGGTTAGAAACCCATGGGTATTAGGGTATTTTACATATAGTTTCCTAGAGGATCATGGGTCTGTCTTCTCTCGCTGTAACCATAAAGATTCTGGCTTTCCCCAAGAGGGGCCTGCAGTAGGATTGTGTAACCTCCTTATCTCCAGGCCTTCCTGCCAGGGCAGGGGCCTGTCATACCCCACATCTGGAGATTGTGCAGTCTCCTTTGTCTAAACAGGGGCTTCCTGCCAGGACAGGGGCTTGTCGAACCCTACACCTCAGCATTAACACAGCACAGGCAGGGCCACAAGAGGAACAGGAACTTCAGATCCCATCCACCAAGGCAGTGTATCTTAGCACACATTTCCATGGAATACTATATATCCCCTTGTATGTCTGGGAGTTATCTGGAACATCACACATGCCATAAGCTCACCTCCTTTCCTGCTTGCTCACAACATTTTCAGTTCAGCTACCCTTTATCACGACACTAGAAAACAGGTGACCTCACAAACAGCAACCTCGCTGTTATAGTCCCACCTTACTATTTCTGTTCACCATTACTTTTACTTATTTCTGGAAAGAGCTACAGTTCTATCAGCTCACCTTGCAGGAAAACAGCATCTGATCCTCCAGCATAACTTGGCACCTGCTCTGCAAATTATTGCAGCAGGTGAGATGGCTCCTGCCTGACGGAAAACTCAGAGCTGTAACACAGAGTTCACAACCCTTAACACAGATGCGATGCAATTGAGGCACTTGGACAAACTGGGCATCACATCCATTGGTATCCATACGCTCAGTGCAGCTGCCCTGAAGCCAAGTTCCTGATAAAATCTTACAACTCCTGAGGAAGTGGTAGGTCCATCTTCACCCACTGATTCAGAGGACATGCTGCTGCACTAACTCACCAAAGCCTGAGCAGATGTCACAGTATCCATCACAAATCTCTCCTGCCTGTCATCAGGAGTAAAAAACAACTCTTCAGGGACTGATGGAACCTAAAACAGAAAAGCCAGCAGTTGCAACCCAAAAGGCAGTTAGTAACTTCCACCATTTCTGATAACAAGACAGTAAAATCTCACCACCCTGCTACCCACAAAAAAGAACTCCTAGTACTAAGGATCCTCTTGCCCTGAGGAGAGCCTTTCCATAAAATTAAAGACTTATTTTGGCCACAATAACATAAGCCACCTTCCTTATCCTCCCCATACAGCATCTTTCACATTTCCAACTACTTGCTAAGTAGTTACCTTGTTTCCAACTGGAGGTACAAAAGAATATTAAAAGTTCATCACACACTATCCCTCTATAAGACAATATACTCCCCAGAAATTCAAGGCTGACAGCTAGCACACCATCTTTGTGACATGAGCTTCCAGTTCTAACAGGAATCACCCGTCAATTTTCTTACAAGGTTGCAGATTAGCGAGTATAGAATGTGTTTCAGATGCAATTAGAATTCTTATTGGAAAAAAATTTTGCTTCACACAGTTCCACTAGAGGAAAATAATTCTCCATTAAAATACAGTTATTCTTTAAACCCCACACCAGTGTAAAAAAACTGCATCAAAACAACCAACTACTGTTTTGAATTGTTTTAATTCATTTCAATACTATTTTGTATTGAGTTCTGGGCCCTGCTTTTTCTTCAGAGAAGAGCTACACACACACAGGAGACCCTACCTGAAAAAGCCAACCCAGAACTGCAAGGATCAGCAGCTTGTTTAGGAAACTCATCTCCTTGTCTTCAGAAAGGACCATTAACCTGCCATGCAGGAGAAGCAGTAAGAGAGAATGTTAGTTTCCCGCAGCACAATTTTCATTAAGGAAAACATTCCAAACCATTCACTTACACTATCACCATGTACACATTCCTTGCATGTCTGCCTAAAGAGAGAGTAAGCTCTACTCTTTTGTATGTACCTGCATAACATCCTGTCTTAAGTTTACATCAGACAAGCCATTCTCTAGAATGTGCTTCAAATTTACCTCATGTATATAGGAAAGAAAACTAGAAAATTATTTAGGAATTGGAAAGCTTGTAAGTTTAGGGTCAAAATTCAAGGTGCTTTAGTGCTTTTTATAAGAATCTCAAACCAGAGCAAGCATGCATTCTCAACCATCAGGCACCTCAACTAAATAATCAAACACTCACAGAAATGTTCTTTATATATATAGTTTCCCAGGCTCTTACCTGTATACCTGCAGCAAGAGACCAAATACCTTCCTGTAATAATCAAGGAAAGGAGCAATGTGATCCACAAGAGAAAGGTACTCCACAATCCAAGGAATAGTGAGGATAGAACGTTGATCCTGAATAGATTGTCTCAGAAGCTTTAATATATCCAGTACAGGCAGGGTCTTAAAGGACAAGAAAAGTTAAACCAGTAGCTTGAAGTACTTATAAGAAACTTTTATCTATATCCTGACTTTTCTTTCTGGTATTTCATCTTCTGTAGTGGTGACTTCTGGCTAATGAAAATACTTCTTTGCACAAGACGAGAGGTAAAAACCACACTGACTGCAACCAAAGGTCCCACTGGGACTTGGGAAAGCAAGGCTAAAAGCCTGACTATGTACAAAGTGGAGTCAAGGTCTAATGCTTCCATTCAGTATGACACAGTGGTGGGACACAGATGCAAAACTAACCGAATCAGTCCTGGTAGCTGAATGTGACACTATAAATACAAGTTGTCTTAGCTAGGTGGAAGTTTTGGTATGACAGACCCAGATTAGCAGAAATAACAGAAGACTGAGTACTTCACCATCAGTGCATTTCTCCCTCTTTTCAAGGTTACAGATTCTTTTTTCCTTTGTTCCCAACAGCAGAACATGCAGCAGGAACACAGACCATATAACATCATATCCAAGGAACCACTGGCTCACTTTGAAAGTGCGTGGCTACTCCCAATCCTCCTTGGACTACAAAAACTGCCTGTCAAGCAAAAGGCAATGCTTGGTTTCTTACCTGGTTTCTTAGCGCTAACGCAGAATCTTGCAAGTCTCTGGTTGGCTGCTCGGCAGTGCGATAGGGCAGGAAAACAAGGAACCCCAGGAACTTGGCCAGGAGTCGGAGACTCAGCAGGGCCACGGTGAAACGCTTCTTTTCATCCTAAAACAACAAAAAGCAAGCTGAGGCAATGCTACCCTACACTGGCAAAGCAAATGCCTACACTAAACTTCCACTCCCTTCATGTAAAGGGGCCACATAGCTTCATCACTGGTTTTAATAGGGCCAAGTTTCTAAACTACATATTTATCAAGCATTTTAAATTGCTTCTGTCTTTTTTCCTTCACTGCTTTACAAGAAGGAATTATTCAAGAGCTTTCTAAAAGAAGCAGCTACTCAGTCACATCTTCATATTAAGAACTTTGGAGTCAATGAGAGGCAGAACTGATCTCATATTGCCTTCTTTATAGCACTACCACTTTGCAAGTTTCCATGAACCTTTGGCGACTACTTTGCTAATAGTCTATAAGCTGTGACACCTTTGATAGGTAGAGTTGAGTGAAGAAACACCTGAACACCTATGGACAGGAATGACTAAAAATTCATTGTAACTAAAATCTTTCTATATGGAAAAGTAGCAAAGAACTTATTGAAATGAGGTGCAACAACTGGACTTGGTTATTTCATTATCTAACACAGGATATAACAGCCTAAAGAGGAGGCTTTCACTTTCACAACTATGGTGCACTCATGACAGTTCTGTGAAGCACCCTGAAGCATGCAAGTAAGTGGCGAGGGGCTCAGACAAATAAGCAAATTGCAGCGTTATGACAAAACCAAATGAAGAAGCTCTTGTCCTGTAAATACGGTAGTGAAAGCTCCAAACAACTCACAATCAAACCAGTAATTGTTTGACTACTGGAACAGCTCAGAGGAACTCCTGACAGATGTTTTTGCACAAAGCAAGCCTACCTGCTCATCCATATCTGCTTCCCCATCACTGTGCTCATGCTCCACCAGGGTAAGGCCATTCAGTTCAAGTATCTTCAGACACAGACTATCCATCAGGTGCTGATTGAACTGGTAACTTCAGCAAAAGATGATGGTGAGTCAGACTGGGCTGAAAACAGCAGTAAAACCTCAACTAACACACTGCAAAATTTTAAGCTTGTCTCGTGAGTTATAACAAGCATCAGCAGACATCCAATGTAACAGACTGACAGACAAGAAAGCAAGAGAGAAGACTAGGACTGGCTGTGCACCTTCATTTCCACTCTTCTTTTGTACTTTTTCAGAGATGTTATGTAACAAGTTTCAGCATAAGGATAATAAAGTTGATCTGCCAAAGGAGGAATCTATAAAATAACTGAATTTAAGATTATAATCTCCCATAGATCACAATTCCCCCATGCTGTGAATTGCGAAAAACTAAAACATTAAACAAAACCATGAATCTGGCTTCATCGTGTACACCTTGGCTTCATGCACTATCACACCAGAAGCATTTGCCCAGTCCCATGTCCTTGCTAGGTAGCACTACATGCCTTGGCACTGGGAAATGCTGATAGCTCCATGAAAGTATGATGGGTTTACAGAAGAAAAATCATTACCATATAGGCTAGTCCCAATCTTTCTGGATAACTCCCTCCTGCAAGAGAAACGTGCTGGTGCTTCCATTGCCCACACGTCACAGAGTGAACAGCAAGCACAGGCCACTCACCTTCCTGCACTGAGGATGAAGTCCCTGAAGAACTGTTGGCACCCTGGGAATGAAGGAGGTGGACAAGGCCCTCTGATGCTCTGAGGAACAACAAATCTTTCCTGCAGCCTCTTCAAACGGCTCAGATTATCAGAACCCAGCATATTAAGGACATCCTGGTCTGAAGTGTCTCCCCAGCTTGCACCACCACCAATAGGACCTTTGCACATCTTTAAGAGACAGAAAGAGTACTGAGGTGGAATATTTGTAACAAGGCAGCATTTCAGTTCATCTCTCATCCAACATATTATCCCTTCCTCACAAGACTGTTTTTGGAGTACTCCAAGCACGATCTTTCCCGGTGCCCACATACAGAACAACTCTTCCCCATGCCACAACATGCTACTCACCTCGGCCACAGCAGCCTAGAGGTTTTGTGAGACAGAATTCCTATCCTACACATCTAACTAGGGCATATCTAGCAGGTACATGTGGATGTGTGGAGACAATAGCTATCACTCTCATGATCTTCATGAACCACTCAGTAGCATCTTTAGCTCAGTCTCCAAGGCCCATGATACTGCACTACACATTCCCACAGCAAGTTTTCCTGGAACTTACAAAGAGTTAAATAAAATTTTAAAATTAATGCCCCACTGCCTCCAACAAACAGATACAACCCAAGACTCAAAGAATTACAGAACTGCAGAACTGTTTAGAAGGGGCCTCTTGGATCATCTAATCCAACCCTCTCATTCAGTCAGGGTCAACCTCCTGACCTGTCAGTGAACACTGCTGAGAAAAATCTGGCTCCCTCTTCTTCATTCCCTCCCAGCAGGTAACACAGTGCTAAGACAATCTGGCACCTTCTCTCCTCCATGCTGAATACTCCCAGCTCTCAGCTTCTTCTCATACAAAAAATGCTCTGGTCCCTTAATCATTTATGTGGCCCTGCACTAGACTTGCTCTATGTTTCTTTCCTTGTACTGGTGAGCCCAAGACTGGACACAGCACTCCAGACATAATACAGCAAATGCTGAGCAATGGGAAAAGTTGACTGCATACATCTAAAAAATTATATTTTTAATAAGAGAGATCATAATAAAAAGCAACATTTAAGAATGTCTATCAAGTGAACAAGTACCATTTATTCCAAGCAGAGCATCCTTGTCTCCACAAAGGAACATCTTGTTACACTTCTCTACCTTTAAATTACCTTTGACAAAAGTCCTCAGTCTCAGTTCATTTCTGCAAGAGTATCATGATATACACAGGACTCAGCAAATCACCTTCCATTCAGACACCCAGTTATCAGTTTAGATCTTTGGCTACCCTGCAGCTTCATTAAGAAGGCACAGATATAAAGGAGAAATACAGCACCTAGGACTAATTAAATCCTATTGATGTAATGAAGTTCATCTTACCTCTTTCCCACAGTTTCCATGAACACACTTATACAGTCAGACAGGACACTGATGCAAACCCAGACTTGACACTAGAGGAATTTACCACATTCCAACAGCTTGCAACTTCCTAGCAATGTGTGTGGGCTAATACTCCAGATGAGGTTTTGTGTGTATTCTGCTCTCCAAAAGGAACCCACCAATAAGCCAAGCATCTACAGAGAGTACAGTGAATATCTATACTTCATTCAGAAGCAATTTCTCCTTCATTTCTTTAGTCAGATATGAAGTCAAATGATGCTTGAAATTTGCTAAAAAAAGGCCCTTAAGTTACAACAGCAACACTGTACCAAAACCAGCCTGTTGCAGTGTTACACAGAAGGACCAGAGATATTTTGCACTCATGCTGCTAACAAACATAACTGGGAACCTCTACATCTGACAAATTTCAAAATACATCCTTAAAATTTCCAGAAACTATAGCTGTACTAAATTTAGAAGGTTAAAGAAAATAGCCATGAAGAATGAATGCTTACAGCTTACGATGTGCTCAGTGTGCCTTATTCCTGATTTAAACAGAGCTCATCAGTCATTTATGACTGATTATTTCTGAAGAAGGAAAGAAATTCCCATCCTGAAAACTTGTGTCTCCCAAAAAAAGTTTCAACAGGAAAGCTTACAAGACTTTTCTCAGGCCAAGGAAGGATCAAATCAGCTTTGATGTATACAGTCATTAAACAACACAAGTCATTTACCTGGATAAGCTGTTTCTGAAAGAGCCTGGCAAAACGGCTGTGGTTGCAGGTTGCAGATAGGTGAGCCATCATGGCCCTATGAAGGAAAACATTACAAAATTCTGACTGGAACTTTGTGGTACAAAAAGCAGTGTTCTAACCTCAAACTATACCAAAAGTATAAAATAACTACTTTTAAGAAAGCAATCTCCAAAGGCCATTGAAAAAAAGCAGTATCTTTATAACCCAGTTTCCCAAGCACTGAGTCTCACCTGCTGCTGACAGGGAAACAAAAATTCTCCCTGAGCACCTGCAGAGTAAACACAGCTCTAGAGATAAAAAGAATCTCTTCCTTTCCTGCAATAATGCTGTTATTTAGAAAAAAAAAGAATAAACTCATGCAGCTTCCACTCCTCCCTATCCAGAACAGTGAGCTGAGAGTTCACAAATACGGAAGTAAGCAAACAGCAATAGTGCACTTCTGACGCTCCAAGAGAATGAAAATGTCTCAGTTTAAGCCTCAGCCTTGTTTTGCTCTCGTGGTGAAAAGCCACCTACGTACACGTAACTTGAGTAGGCTGGTGGTTGAGACTAACACAGAAACCCACAAGGCAACTGCTTTCAACACTATAATAGTTTCTTTATGTATACTGCATTTTGATAAAGCACTAAGTGAATTAAAAAGTCTGCTTTCCACAGAAAGAGACACAGTTGTCTTGTTTTCAGAGCCAATGCACTAGACGCCCCTGAAATAAAAGAGCTAATAGCTTCTGAACACATAACACACTTCTCCTCACTTAAGAGGAGTCAGACATGGGAAACATGACATGCACACTCAAGTGTATGCAATAACAATGTTCAGGCCAGAACACACTGGTTTTGGGAGCAGCTCTTTCTGTGGTTATGAAAGGGAAAGAGCAACACCAAGACTGATCAAATTAGGCCCTTGCCACTTATGGCTTGTTTCTTTAAGGTAACAGTTCATGTTTTTAAATTCAGAAGCAAGTGGACATGGGCAGTCTCTTCCAAGCAGCACACAGCCCCCTACAGATTAGTGCAGAAGACCAGGCAGAATATGGAACTAAGGATGCCAAGTGCAGTATGCTGCACCAGCAATTCAGCTACATTAAAGAGCCAGCTGGAGTTGCATAAGACTCCTACCTGATCTTGTTGCCCAGAACTCTTTCAAAGTCCCAGCCAGTTTTCTCATGGTTATCCTCCCATTCACGCAGAAGCTCATAAAATATATCCCTGTGAATCAAGATATTTAAGGGAATAAATACCCACTCTTCAAAATTTGAAGCAACAACTGAATATTCAATTGCTCCAAAGTTCCCCAGCAAGAATCTACCTCAGATTAAATAACTCCAGCCTCTAAGCATTCAGATATCTTTGAAAAACTCATAAATGTTAGCAGTACTTCAGTGAGTTTCCATTTTCCATGTCTTTGACAGCAAGTGCTTAAGCTTGTTATGCCCAATCTATGATGGAATGACCAAAACAGCCATTGCCAGACAGGCATAGTGAAGGCTGAGAGGCAGGAAAGAATAAGCCACATGAAGTAATACCTATGAGAAAAAGAAAAGCACCAAGACAATTCATCATTCTGCCCTCACCCTGTTGCTGCAAGCATGAAGGGAGGTGGCATGAAGAATAGAAGCATACCAGATTTATATGCAGAAGCAATCCAGTAGGGTGACACACTGTACTGGCATTATCATAAGTCTCAATAACTCCTGAAGAATTAGGCTGTTCTTCTCTAAAGACATTAACCATTTAGCTCCTGCAGTCAATATGGACAAAGACTTTTTTTCATTTAATTAGAGTAAAAATTTCAAGTTTTTCTCGTAGCATACATGGCACATTCTTAATATCCTTTTTTCACAATCATGCAAAGGTTATACCCTGTGAGCATCCAGGAACAGTAGAAGAAACTTACCTTTGTTTCTTAAATATGTGAAATGCTCTGTCACTGGGAAAGTTAGAGCGATTATCAGTTTCTGGCTGAAAAGAAACAGACTGTACAGAGCATGGCAGCAGGAGAGACACCTGTTAAAAACATAAAGGCAGCCATTAAACTAATGTAAGTCTCTTAACAGTCTGAGACCCAGAAAAAAGCAGGGAAAAGGCACGATGAGGAAACAAAGTATCACTAGCCGAGTTGTTCAGACACTACTTCCTAATTGCTAACTACTACCAAACACCAACAGTTTCACAATCTGCACTAGGCTACAGAGGCAGCACCAATCAACACTGGGAGAGAAAATATCTGGTCTCCTCAACTCTACTGAACAGCTTGCAACCAGAATTGATACAGTGTGGAAAGATTCACAAATAGTCAAAGTGTACCTTCAATATAGGGCTTGAGAAAATTCAGGACCCTGTCTGGCAATTTCTTTTACCTTACTCTTTCTCCAACTAAAAAGCCTGTGCTTCAAGTAGCAAAGCCTTTATTTACAACTTTAACAACTTCAAAGCTCAGCTACTGCCATGTCCCAGTCTCAGTACATTGCCCTTTCTTTGCCAAGAGTAATTTCCATTTTTAAAAGATGGAGGAAATGAGATACAAAATACATCCCTACCATTCAGCTTTATTTCCCTAACCCAGGTGGATCACACAAGGGAAGCATTTTTCCCAGTCTGGATTGTCTCCTCTGAAATGTCATTTGCCTAAAAGGAGTGCATATCTATGAAAGAAATCCTCATCTTTGAAACTACCTTCCAATACTCCACCTAGCCAACCATTCTCCTGGGATGCATGTTTATTAGGTGAGAATTTTAAAAGCAAAACTTGACCCTGTCAAAGTCTCTGGCTGAGGTCAGGGCCTGGAGCACAAAGCAAGGCTAGCCAGCAGTGATTCACAGTTAACAATCACTGGACCCAGCAACTCACTCACCCACTGACAAGGAAAAAAAGTAGATTTTAGACAGTTTCTAGAGACAACACAACAAGGTGAAGTAGAAGGAATGAGATTTAACATCAACACCATTGCAAATAAAAGAACAACAGCACAAAGGCTTGAAGCAATTTCACTTGGGGTCTGCTAATTTTTACCTTGGCTGTGCTGCTTTCATAAGCCTGCCTGAGCCTCTTGTGCAAGGTGGGAGAAAAAGATGCAATCCGTTCATTTTCAGCCAAAAGCTTCAGCATCCCCTTTTCTAAATGGGAGATAATTCTGCCAAGATAACAGGGATAAAACTCAGACAGACATACAGACATAAACAACACAAGATCAGATCTAAAGAAATGCTTATGCTTACGTTTTATGAGGCTGCCAAGTAAAGAGTTCTAAACCACATGTAACCAGCATGAAATCCTACTGGTATCTGTATTTGTTACCATTCTCATCACATGGCTTTCCTACTGTTGCACAACTACAACAAAGTTCAGTGGACCGATCAGTGCAAGGAAAACCACAGACATCCAAATCCAAGTTAGGTTGTATGTTTTGAAGGAAAATTAACAACTCTGTGCCTGTAACAAAAGTTCTAAAACCTAAGCACACTTGCTTAACCCCACAAACAATTGCAGACACAAGCAGATGAAAAAAGAATTCAACTCACTCATATTGATAATCCAAGACTCGAACAGCAAAATAAACACAGTTGTGCACACTTTCGAAATGCTGCCTCCCTGACACATCTAAGGGGAAAAAAGAAACATGAGACAACAGTACTTATCACCATTTATAAACTAAAGAACCAACAATTAGCTTATAAGGAAAGTAGGAACTGACATATCCAAAAATAATCTCCCAGATTCCTATTCAATTTTCAGAAGTTCCCATTCCCTATTCTTCTTATACTAAAGGCAATTGAATTGCTGAATGCTGTATGGGAAAGAAAAGATTCTTTCTCAGTGTTCTGAACAACGGTAAGCAGATACAGGACAAAAAAAGTAGACCAACCACAAACAATCATAAAAGGGTGTTCCCATAGCTGAGGATTTCATGTTCCTAATCTCAGCCCTAAGAATCAATGAGCAGCAGAACAAAAAAGTCAATCAAATTGAGGCATGTGGGGTGGGGGAAGGTGTGGTGGGTCTCATCCTAAAACCACCCTTTTGGTTGTAATCCATAGCAAAGTACTAATTGCATCAAGCTTAAGGCTGAATTTGCCTAAACCCAAATGCAAAAATATGACTGGATTCTGTGCATTGAGATCCCAGCCTGAAGCTTAAGAAACATATTGTAGGCCAACAGCACATTTAAATTGCAGGATCAATGGAGAAGTAATTCAAGCACATATGTCCTTCTCTCCAAAAGTCAGTGTTGGGAAATAACTACAGCAAATCTCACACAATAGCAGAAAACTCTATTCAAACAGTATCTAATATACTATGGAAGCTCTATCATACTGTGGAACCACTTCCCATACATGCAGGACTTTAGTCAGCATCTCACACGAGTCCCACAGTGGTAATAAGGCGTTTTTATGTAATTTAAGAATAACTGTCCAAGCTCTCATTCTATGGAAGCAACATTCTTTCTCTTCATTACTACTGCTTACCTCTATTTCTTTCACTGATTTCAGGGTCACTATCCCCATCTTCTGCAGTAGAAGTGCCTTTAGATGTCAACAGTTGCAGAACAAAAAACAGTTCCAGAAAAATATTTGGTACCAGGTTTTCTGGAAGAGAGTAAATGAGATGTCAAAGGTGGATTGTTTAATATTGTCCTACTTTAATACACAAAGGTAAAAAGATTCCTGTTCTGTGGTAGTCAGAAAAGAACTCCCTCCCCACAATCAGTGTAGATCAGCACAGGAAAGATATGTTAGGAAATAGCCTGGTTTCCAACAGGACATACAACTTCAGTCTGCTGTAGCTCAGAGTACTGCATCAGGCTCACCTCCTTCCCTAAACTTTTACCAAGTATTCATTTATTTTAACTGTGTTGGCTTAGTTTATTTTTACAGATGTGATTTATTTGTACACTGTAACTATCCCACAACTTCTACTTCCCATCCCTCTCCCTCTCACAACCCACACACAAGTTCAAAGCTCAAAGAAAGGTCAGTCTCACATCTTCTGTGTCCTCACCTGCTATGCACGATGAATAGAGCTGTGCCAGACACTCCAACTGTTTCTTGCAGGAAACCTTAGCAGGATTTGCACAGGTCACCAGATGGCTTTCAGCAGGAAGGCTAGCACTGCGAGTGTAGCTAGGCTTAGTTGGAGTACCAGGATCAAAAGATATCCCTGCAGGAGAAGATGCCTGGTGCAGCAATTTGCATCTGAAATTCAAGAGCAGCAACATAACCATGTGGCTGAGGATGAGCTACAGCAGCCATGCAGCCAGAAGAGGTCTTTTCTACCAGTGTAGCATGAAGGAAATCCTGCAATAACTAAACCATGCCATTTTCACTGTCCAAAGCAGCTTTGAGCATGACAGTAATTTGAGTCATCTTTCTCTTAGTGAGAATAGATCTTCAGATTAGTAACCAAAAGACTAAAGAATCCCATTCAAATTCCAACCTGTTAAAACAGTGTAGCACTGTGACCAAATTAACCAACTAATCTATGTTATTGCTTCTCATCTGAACTTGTACTTGTTGAGGACAGGGAATATGTTAGAGACCAGGTCCTAAAAATTTTTTTTGCATGTACATTTTCTGACAGCTAGACATTTTTAAAGATCTATGAAAATAAAGTTCACATCCATACCTTTGGATATAGATGTAAGTTAACAACACTCTGAGAAGATCCAACATCACTAAGTGGAAAGGCAATGCAACAGCTGATGAAATCCCATATTGGCAAGTTAAACAACTGAAGGAACAAACTACTTTGGTTGCTGGATTCCAAATCAACAATGATCACTCAGTTAAGTAACAGATCTCATACAAAACTATACCTAGAGAGGTCATCCAAAATGCAACACCAGAGCAGCATACATAAGACATGCGAGAAACAGGACAGAAGCCAGTACCAGCAATATCAAATGACTGTCAAAGATTCCAATGGAACATTTACACTTGGAACATCACACTACATCTTACCACACTGTCTCAAAATCTTTAAGTCACTTGAAGGGCTCTGGGGAAGTCAGAAAAATTTCTACCTGGAGGAAAGAACTTTTTCTATTGGCCTATTTCTAGTGCAACTGCTGTGATGAAGAACAATTGGTCCCAAAATGGAAATAGATTGCCAACAGCTTCCTTGCAATGAACATAATCAACCAACTGATAGAACTGAAGAAAATTATTCATTAAGTACTTTGTGAGCCCACCAAGGTAAGGTTCCAATAATGCAGTTAGGATCTGCTTCACTTCTGCCTCAGGGCTGTCATCCATCTCAGGATGAAATTCACCTTTTGCCCTTGCTCAAAGGGACCCAGCCGGCTGAAGGCTGTGTTACTTCTGTAACTCACTTCACCACCACTACTGAGGACACAACAGCAACTCCCAGGTTTCAAGTAGGATGGGTCAGATGAGAATATCACTTCACGGACAAGACCCAGCCCACCACATACTGCTATTTCACTGACTTCAGTTGATACAGATTATTGGGACATTTCAGGTAGAATTTAGACTGGAATAGGTGCTAGACTTAAGTGCAGAGTGGTAGGTTTGAGTCCTGAGCAGTTCTGGCGCAGGTTCAGTACAAAAAGTAATTCATTATACTCTGCTGGATGAGTTTCAGCTAGTTCTGGTCCCACTGAAGTGAGCTGCAAATCTTAGCAGGAAAAGAATTACATCCATGTGTCCTGAGAAGTTTCCCCAGAAACAAAACTTACAAAAGAACAAAAATAGTTCTGTCAGCAATTATAAACAACAGTTTCTCTACTACTGCACTTTGGTTTATTTCTAAGTATCAATCTTCACAGCCTAACAGTGACACCATTTTACAAACAATGTAAACACCATCTGTGTCTGTGTTCCATGTTCCCTAACTGAACAAAATTAGAAGCTAGAATTCACCTCATCTGACAGCAATTTTCAACAGACAACTGCAGTAGTAACCTTTAAAATCGAATCTCAAGTGCCCATGTCCAGTTTTCTCTGACTGCAAGCTTCTGTTACTCTACCTACCTTGCAAAACCATGAACACTTTCCACACATTTGCATCATTAACTCATTTTCTCCAAACCAATGTGTCTTGCTGCAATCTTCAAACACAGTCTACACCCAATTGCTTCACCTGTGCAATCTAAGGAGAGATGCACAGGAGGATAGCCACACATACAAGCCCATGAAGAGGAAATCTCATCAAAGCAGTGAGGACTGATGACACTTTTGAAGTGAGGGCCATTGTTCCAGAGTCAGCACACCTCTAAAATTACAAACATGATGCATTAACATCCTAGTCTGATACCACAGACACACTTGGCTTTAGGCAAATTATAGTTTAACGTCACCAATATCTGTTTTGGATACTCTTTTGTCATTTCCACTTTGGTATGGATACCACCTTAAGGGAAAGCGCCATGGTTTAGGAATGGTACTCTCCAATTTAGTGCTCCCACTGAAACCCTCCAAACTACTCCATCTCTTCTCTCTCCCTCTGCTTTGGGGCAAGCTGGAGAGGAGCACTGGAGGCACAAAAAGTAAAGATCACAGGTTGATATAAGAACTACTTACTGAAAACAGCAATGAGATAAGAAAGGGAGCAGTAACAGCAACAATACAAATCAGAGAGTACAAGAAAGAAGCAAATGATTCACAGGAAACCCTTGAAAACAGAGAATACCTGACCACTCCCTCTGCCACTCTCAGGCAACCTGAAAGAGTCCTCCCACATCCTCAAAAAATGAGGTGAGGTGGTGTGAAATAACCACTGAGTCCTGGCCATGCCCCCTCCTGGCTACTGCAAAAATTAACCCTGTTCTGACCCGGAACCAGGACATAAAGGAATTAAGAATCACCCCTCTGCTCAGACTCTACCGTTCTTTCTTTAGCATCTCCCTCTCCTCTTGAAGGCTGCTGCTTATCACAGATGAGAGGTTTCCTTCCTGGACAGCAGTGAAGGCCTCAAGGCTTGACCCAGCTGACAGTCGAGCAGCTGGAGACTGGCTGACGGGTGTAGATGTGAAGCAAGTCTTTGGCTTTGAGAGGGGCCGCTCCGCACTCACAGGAGTTGGGTTGATTCGCCTCGATGGTTTGCTTTTGCTGAAAAAAAGAGAAGTGACTCCACTAAAATCAAGCTGAACAACAACACAAAATATTAGGTCTCAAGACAGGTACGCATGCAACTCTTCCAGAGGAACCCAGTGCTAAAACAAAATAGGTATGGAGTTGGGATACCGAATTTCTAAACTGTACCTATAGTTATCAATTTATTCTGTCACTGAAAAGAAAGTCATGGAGCTATAGAGAGCTAAAAACAGCCTGCTGGCCCTGCAGCAAAATTCATTATCAAATACCAACCCTTCAGAATGTTTCTAATTTGAAAGAACAGGATATGCCCCATTTTAGTAAGAAACTGCTGGTGAATTAGTTTCTGACACGACCTGGAGAAAAAAAAAAATACCAAAACCAAAACCAATCAAGTTGCCATTGTCTATCACTTAGAGTCCAGGCCCCCAAGTTACATTAGATCCTTTAAGTTCAGGGAAACCCATCCTTCCTGCATAAAATACTTGCATTTGTCCTTCAGGAAGAGGCTTGGTAAAGTAGCAAAAACCACTAAAAAAACCTGGAAATGGATACAGAAACATAAAGCATTGAGGAAATGCTGGTTGCTACATATTAACTGCTAAGGTGTTCTCAAAATCACCTGTAACACTGACTTCCAAAGACTCACGGCCTCTTTCCTCCTTCTTTTTCCTAGTGGAGCATTAATGCAATTGAGGAAGAGAGACTTGATGTCTGTGCTGGAAACACACCTTATCTCCCTTGGCCAAAGCACCATCTAGAGCATCATCCAGACCCAGCATTTGGATTTGCTGTACAGACTCACACATTTAATAATTTTCAGCTGGAATTTTGCACGTTCAACTAGGAAGTCCCACTTTCAGAGACCAGTGACTGACATACAGAACAAACAGGCTGACACAAAGGCTTTATATTTGGTAATGAGGATTTTAAAGAGTAAAAGAGAAAGATAAAAGGACTGAGGCAACCACAACACAAACAGCCAGCCAAAAACTTAGCCAAAGTCACCAAGGAGACCAGGCCTTGCTGCAGACCAAGGAGAGTACAGCTACAGCTATTTTGTCCACAATTACACAGCACAAACAAAGCTGCACACTAACATCTGCTACCAGAAGCCACAGAAGGTCAATCCAAAAGCTTTATTGCTAGCATCAGTAATGCTGAAGAGCCTTCCAGGACTGCTCTTCCTTACCAACCGCTATTCTGTTAAATGAGAAATGTGAAGAGCCAAAACAGCACTGACTTGTTAGAGCATGCAAGGACAAAGATGTGCTCAGCTTTGTATCAGCTGGACTGTGCACTGGCAAGCTGCAGGCAGCAGCACAAGTGAGAGGCTAAAGAGGTGTCATGGGTGAGACCACAGAGAGGAAACCTGACTCCCTGTCAAGGCAATATTCCCTTCCCTACATGGTGACCAGAACAAAGCAGTTCTGATCACAGGTATTGTGTATTAGAATCTCTTCTGCATCTGGACATGCACAACAGCTGGTCAAGGAGCAGCAACCTGCAGCACAATCCCAATGAGACAGTGAGGCAGACTCGCTCTTACTTTGTCCAGCCAGAGGCAGCACCCATGGGCGGAAACTCCTCCAAGTTGTTTAGGTTTAGCTGGCTGGGTGGGGATCTGGCAGAAACAAGAGGCACTTCGCTTCGCTTCCTTCTCCCTCCACTCCATGATCCACTGTCACTCTTCCCATCCTCTTCTTCAGCAAGGGAACGCCCCAGATCCCGAGCTACCTGCCGGCCAGAGGCACCGACCGAGCTGCTGCCTTTCCTCCGGCCTCGTCTCATGGGCAGGGCTTCAGGTGTGGCCGTGAGGAAGCTCCCCAGGCTGGCCTTCTGAGATGACCGCTTCTCACCGTGGTGGAGCACAGGGCTGTGCCCAAAGCTTGGGCTGCTGCTGGAGACCACGCTGGGAAAATCACCACAAGGGCTAGACAGGTTTGACCCAGAAAAGGAGGAGGAACTGCTGGATGCTGCAGCAGGAGAAAAGCTGGTGTCTGTGGTGCAGGTGGTCACTGAAGTCCTTTGCGAAAAGAGCTGCACTCGGCTGCTGGTTACATGGCCTGCCCTCCTTTCTGATCCTGTCCTTTGGCTCCCATGGGCCTTGGAACTAGGAGTCTTAGCAGGAGTAGGGGGTCCATTAGTCAGGATCTGGCTGGTCTGCTCCCTTAAAAAATTCAGCAGAAAAGGCACAAAATCTTTCTGAAGCAAGCTAAGAGATACTAGCTTGTCATGGATGTGGTTCTCCTACGAGAGAAGCAGACAAAGAATTAATATATAGGTGCTACCTGATTCTTTCTATCCATGTACCCAGACACATTTAAGTAGTAACTATGGGATTTCAAAACACAGTAAAAACCAACATGTCAAAATAGGTCACTGAAATTCAAGCAACCATAGTGCTGGTCATAGATCTGAAAATTAGCCTAAACACAAGCCATTTTGGCACAAGTTTTCAGATGGAGTCATTCACTTTGGTCTCTGACTGGAAAACAGTGGAACTGTTCCATGGAAACATCAGTAATACTCACTGAAGCTACGGCCAGGGAGGACTTGGAGCAACTGGCAGCCACCCCTAAATTCAACACTTCAAAAACATCAATTCTGAAAGCATCTAATTCTAACTGAAAAATCTAAAAGTTGCCATGTCTGTGCCCTATTTCTCTGTGAATGCCACCTGCTCCCACAGAGGGGTGCTGTAACAACAACCGTTAAAGCACTTGGGTGTCCTGCAGCGCCAAATACAAAGCTGCTTTTCCATTTCAATTAAATAATTTTGCTCCCTTGAGACCTCACAGAGGTCTAAACAGAGATTGTGCAACTTTAAGGTATGTGAAGCTTATACTTAAGAAACCTAAACAAAAAACCCACCACTGGCTCAAAATTTGAAATCTAAACAGGAGGTGGTGATCTTACAAGGGTAAACCTAGACAAAAAATGAATTCATGTTACATGTGCAGCTTAAAGTTTTGTACCCTGGGTAAAAATTCTTTGGTTCCTAACACTGCACCAGGTTTCTATTTCCTCTCATTAGGATTCAGCAACATTTGCAACAACAGAAGAAATTCTTCAAGGCAGCAACTTTTTCCTTACTAATATAAAAAGCATTGCATACGTACTCCCGTAAAGTTATGTTAACAACCCTACTAGATGAAAAGTCAAGAAGGCAAGCACTATTTCTGAAGGTTTTCTGCATGAAAGAAGACAGCAAAAGCATGCCCATGACTGGAGTCACACAATCCTCAACATCTATACTAAAGATCATATTTGAAAGCATGAGACCAATTCAGCTTCTTGTAAAAGGGTAAGATTCTGACACAGCCTGGATAACAAGCCAAGCAGCCAACAATCAGTGAAAAAGCACAAGTCAGAACACGACCCCCCATGAGGTTTCAGAAGACCATCTCCAGCCCAAAACTGCCATGAGAGCTAGAGCAAGACATAGCCTAGTGTATCATTGGGTGCCCCCCCTGGGATTAGCAAAGGGGCAAAAAGATTATTACAGTCTATGCTATGCATAAGGTCAGGTAGTTTCTCCAGTTTTTCAGAGCACAACTGTTTTCACTCATCTTTCTCTATCCAAGTTAACAGAGGTTTAGTTCCTCCACAGCTGGGTAACAACAACCTGTCACCAGCTACCAGCTGCAAACTTCCCACTTGCTTTCTCATGCTGAAGCAACTGCGCTGCTCCCAACAGTAAAAGGCAGCAAGAAATTCCCTTGCAAGGGTAAACCTTTTGACCTCCATACCCCTCACCTACACAGTGCTAGCTGAGCTGGCAGGGTCTCAAACTTCATAATGTCGGCAGGTCTGCTTCTGCAAGTCACAGTCAAAGAAATACCACACAACATAAAGTGCTGGTCCATTCTTCCCATACATTTAGAATGATGGCAATACCCGACTAACTCTATGTGGGTGACACCAGTGAGTTTTAGTACTAGGTAACACTCTGCGAGGGGGGTCAGGCAGAAGATGCTTTAAATACAAATTGTTTCTCGGTGTTATTCTCTATCCGAAATACAGGCACTTCTAGTCCATTTACAGTTAGAAATGTTTTTATTTCCACAAGAACACAAAATGTTCATTACAAAGCTCAGCCAGCAAGTACCCTCTCCCAGCCCGCAAAGATCCTCGTCAAGGTCCAGGCGGGACGAGCATCCAGCCGGGAGGCGCGCTGGCGCCTGCACAGAGCCAGCGCCAAGCCCTGGGTGCTGACAGCCTCGTCCTTCTCTCACCGCTACCTTCCCCGACAAAGACGCGGGAGCCGTCACCCCCTGGTGTCTCCGCGTTCCCTCGGTACACCAGCTGAGCTGTGCTGCACCGCCCGGCCCTCTCCTCACCCAGCTCTGCGCCGGCACACGGCAGCGCGGGCTCCCGGCGCTTCCCGCGCCAGCGGCCGCGGGGCCCCCCCGCTCCCGCCCGGAGCCGCGCGGCGCCACC
>JACBWW010000004.1:31259487-31431408 GCA_020086605.1 Lanius collurio | reverse complement strand
TCACAAGCAGCGCGGGGCAGACAAACTTTCCAGCACGGCCCCGGCCCACGGCAGCGGAGGGCGCTGGGGGAGTGGCGCGGCTGCGGGCCCGGCCCCGCCACAGCCACGGCGCGGAGGGAGGGAGAGAGGGAGGACGAGCGGACGACCCAGGGCGCGTTACCTCAGCCGGGCGGTGGCCGGGGCCGTGCCGGAGCCACCGCACCACGGCGCTGACCGGCACCTCCTCCTGCAGCAGCAGCTCCAAAACCGCCGCCATTCCCGGCGCCGCTCCCGCCGAGCACGCGCACAACCCGCGCCGGGGGCGGGCCCGGCGTGTCCCCCCTTCCCGCGGGGGCGGCGCCGAGCGGGGATTCCCGCCGGGGAGGCGGGCGGGGGCCGCGCCCCCTCCCCATGTCAACACGCGGGGCACGGGGCGCCTGCGCCGGTCCGTGCGCGTCTTTTCCTCTCATGCGCGGTATTTCCTTCCCCAGCAGGGCTCGGGGCCCGGCCTAGCGGCGGCGGCACCCGCGGGCCGGGGCGCAAGGAAGGGCAGCGGCGTCCCCCCGCCCCGTCTCCGCGGCTTCTCGCCCGCCCGCCCGCCGACACCCGCGGCGGAGGATGGCCGAGGACTCGCCCAAACGGCGCAAGGCGAATTTCAACGAGGCGGAGACGGAGGTGCTGATCGAGCAGGTGCTGAAGCACGAGCAGCTGCTGTTCGCAGCGGGACCCGGCCGCGCCTCCGCGGGCCAGAAGCGGAAGGTGTGGGAGCTGATCCGGCACAAGGTGAACCCGGTGGCCGCCTGCCCCCGCGACGTGGAGGACTTGAAGAAGCGCTGGCGGGACCTGAAGCGCCGCGACCGCAGCAAGCTGTGCCGCCTCTCTCAGGGCTGCGGGCCGCCGGCGCCCCCCGCCCTCGGCCTCCTCCTGTCCCCCGAGGAGCTGCCGCCCGCTGCCGCGCCGCCCGCCCGCCGCCAGCGCCGTGCGTACGGCTCCCTGCTGCCCGCCGAGGCCGTGCCCATCGTGGGTGGCATCGACACGCTGGAGCTGCCCGGCGCCGTCGTGGGGGACATGGGTGAGTGCGGGAGCGACTCCCGCGGCGCCGCCCCGGACCCTCCGCCCGGCGTCCCCCGCCGCAGCCGCGGGAGCCCCCGTCTGCGGGGGATCGGCGCTGCCCGCCCGCTGCGTGCGCGCAGGGGCCGCGGGGATCGGCCCCGCAGGAAAGGTCTGGTTCGGATCCTTGGAAATGCAGAACGTATGTGCACGCTCGCAGAACTGTGAGGCTTCGTGCTGTAGGTCATAAAAGTGCCTGAGAACAGCACCCAAGAGTAAAAACCCCGTCTCGTAGCAGATGCTGCCCATCTACGAGGCGTTAGACCCGGTCACCGATCTTCACTATTGCTATAACTATTCGTGCAAATGCAATAAGCCATGGCAGCAAGCAGGTCCAGGCAGTACAAAGTGCTGCGAGTACCTAACTTCGTACGTGCCAGAGATCCTGTCCTAGCACGTTGAAATTATCACCTTCAATACCAAGGGATTCTCACAATCACAGTGTTTCAGCAATGCTCTTACTGGTTACTGCGTGTGCAATAGAGCATGAAATGAGCTTGCAGTGAACTTTGTCTCTGGGATCCTAAAGCTTGGCTTCTGTGGTGGTAAGGGAGCATGCAGATACATGGTTGACTGGTAAATGCATATTATAGTTTTCTTACCACCTATCAAGGTAATTTGTATTCTAAAACCATCAAAGATAACCTAGTGTGAATTTGAGAGTCTTGTTTCAAGGACTAATGTTAGTGCTTAGTGAATGAGAAAATGTGTCACTGACCACTGAGGTTATTGAAGTTTCTCACAGGCTTTACTTTGCTTTTCTTCCCCCCACCCCCCACCCCCCTTCTAGGGTTTAATGGCAATCCTGGTCCATCTCATCAATCCAGTCTTGAGCAGATGAACCTCAAAGAAGAAATAGTGGTGAAGGTGGTAGAGCCAGAAGAAAGCTCTGAGGACATGGTAGTGGTTCCCCCTAGTCAAGAACAACTGCCTTTTCTGGGGACATCAGGTGGTGGTTCCTCTGGGAAAGTAAAAGCCAAAACAAAAGGCAGGTCCCAGGCAGACCAAAACGAAATGACTGAAGAGGACCTACTGCAGATTCAGCAGACCCAAATACAGGTGATCCAGTCTGGTTTTGACACTGTCAACCACAATCTTCGGCTGCTGCAGCAAGGCATGCAAGATCTGAGTAACAGCATCAGCATCATGGCACATACGCTTGTTGCTATCAAGAACGTCTATGTAAAAAACAACGCTGGCCCAACCACACATGCCTCTGCCTCTACTCAGACCACAGCTGGGTACCTGAGCCCAGGATCCCCCCAGCTCTCCCCTGCTAAGGACAGAGGTAGAGCACAGGTGGCTGGAAGCAGCAGCAGAAGCAGCAGCTGCAGCTCCAGCTCCATATCACAAGAACCAGGTCCTTCCGAGTTTCCTAGGCCTCCCCTGAGAAGCATTAAGAAAGAACATCCAAATGGCTGCTACTACTTCTGCTTTGCAGATGTGTAAAAACTTGAATATATGTAAAGTGACTGTGTTGTTGGGTGCTGTTGTATGTTCTGCTCCAGCCTGTTACTTTGAAGGAGCTAAGTGGACTTGCCTCCCATGTTTTTCCCAGTGGGAAACATTTTGCTATAGGTGGCATTAAACACTAATTAACAGTCTCAGTTAACTGTTGCTGTTGGCTAATAAATTTCTTCTCTTTTCTTTATTCTCTTAAAAAAAACAAACATTTATTTTAATTAAGACTTTTGCCTGTATCGTCCTTTGTTTAATGTCACCTTTTGAAAAATAAAAGGCATGACAGAGGGGTAGAAAGGTAACGTTATGGTTACTGACCACCAGGAGCTTACACAAGTCACTTGGTTCTTGGATTAAACAAACCTCAGGAGTAGCTGATTTCTTAAGTACTTCCCTTTTCTAATAATGTTGGGGGTGTTTGCTTGGTTGTTGCTGAGGTTTTTTTAAGTCTGAGCTGTGCAAGGCATCACAGGAGGAGTTTGAGACACTTGCTTATTCGAGGAATAGCTCAGCATTGAGGCATCCATGAGTGTCCTCCTCAGAATTCATACAACGTTGTTCCACTTGGCTGTTGTTCATTCCCAGTTTATCAAATGCGCCTTCTCTTCAAAGACATTTTGTTTTACTGCACTAGCAGAGAAGCCTCTTTTTTGTCACATGGTTAAAATAGAGAAATATAGCAAAAATGAGGAATTGATGAGTGATGCCTGTTTCTGACATATAGGTTATATGTAGGCTGTATGTTTATCTGTTTCTGTAAGCCTCATGGAATCGGTACCACACTATTTGAAATACAGAGAGCAAAAAGCTTTGCATTATTTTACATTAAATGTAAGTTAGATTTGCTGTTAAATTACAGGAGGCAGGGGCTCACTTCATTCCACACAAATACTCTTGCATAGTTTAGGACGCTTTTATCTTTGTTTCCTTTCTTGAAACTGTAAACCCAAGGAACAAGAAAGATGAGGAAGAGTTGGAGCAAAATGCAACCTGGTGTCAACCCTGAAACAAGCAAAAATCATTTTATCTTCATGCCAAAAAGAAAAATCTCCTTTTTGCATTTAGTTAGGGGAAAACTATTGTCACTGGCACTATTTTAAGATGTTTTAGGCTTATATATTAGAGCCAATCTACTTTGCACCATTCAGAGGTAGCAGAGGTGCAATATTCTTATATCTGGCGTCCGTACCAGAGGGCAAACAAAAACACTCTCACTTGAAATTTTGTCCAATGACTTAAAAAATCATACGGGTTCTCTTCTTAAGCATTTATCACCGTTAAAAAAATTCTACAGATAAATTTGGATTATAGCAATGACTAGCTGCCTCGAGTGTTACAGTCAGTTTGCACAAGCATTCCTGCTGCAGGAAGTTAGCAAACACAAATAACATAGAGAATAGCAATTAAATTGCCCCTCTCCTAGAAGCATAAGAATATGTAATCTTAGCATAAGATATGCCATTTTTACAGTCAGCTTTGACTGAACTCTACCATATGAAAATGTATGTATAAGTACTTCATTTCTGCCCTTACACCACTTTGGTGTACTGATTTAACTCACTTGCACTTCAAAAACCAACCACTGCTGCCTACTAAAATGTGAATACAGGGTAATCAGTTGTTATCAAGTGTTTTCTTTCAGTATTACAGATAGAGTAAAATATGCAAATATCTCACAAAAATAAAATTATGCATGTACAGCACAATGTTGATTGGGATTAATGCCTTGAAGAAGAGAAAGTTTTCTTTTCCAGGTTTACCTTAACAGAAGGAGATGGTATAGGTAACAGGTATTAATAAATTGCTGAGTTTAAGAATGGCAAAGAATTAATCCCTCTAAATCAGATTTTTGAGTCTATGTTGTTAAAAGCTTCCCAGATTAACCTGTTGGAAGCATTATTTCTCCCCCATCGGTATGGAGGGGCTCGCTTGAGCAGGGTTTTTTGTATTTTGTTTTCATGGATGAAGAACTAATTCATGCTACCATGACATTCCATGTGGATTAGCAAATGTGATCTACCTGGTCCTTCTGGGCAGCAGTTTGAGCTTGTCCAGATTGCAACAGGCAGTTCTTACCTTTCTTTTGATGTTTCAGTTCTTACTGCAATTTCACCTACTACCTAATTTTTGAATTTCACCTACTACAGCATTTCTTGGGAGAGTTGACTTGTGTCTGCTTTCTCATGTTCCAGTACTGATTTACATGAGAGGCAGCTACTGTGCAAGTAGAGAAGAGCAGCAAGGTCCTACGAGCAGAAGGGGCAGATTGGATCTCCTGTATGAATGAAGACAAGCCTGGCAATGCTAAAAGACACTGTGGTGGTCAGACAACAACCAGACTTCAACATCAATCTGCCATAGCATCCTTGTTCTGATCTTCTTTCCCTGTGTTTCAGTTGTACCACTGACATACATATATTGGAGCTAGATCAAAATCACTCTTCCACTTCTGATACATTCTAGATTTACTATTTTACACAAGGAAAGAAACTGAGCTACCTCTCATCACTACAGAGTGGGCAAAATTGTTATTTTCATCTTCAAATTAATACAGTTTGTTGCAATTTCTTTACACACCCTTTCTGTGATTAAATGATGGTTCTGTTGGGAGCACTGAAATCACACACACCATCCAGAAGCCATGCCATTAAGTTTCTGGCTGCTCTTAACAGAAAGTGAAACATAATTTTCTTGGGACTGTTACTGAATAACTGAATTCCCAATTTGTTTCCTCTCCTGTGAAGCTATCTAAGCTATTTGTACAAATGACAAGAGCAAATAAGCTGGTCATGAAGCTTAATGAAAATACTGCCAATTATTTGAACAAAGCCAAAGCTGGCTTTTAATTTGCCCGAATAAAAGGCATAACAGTGGTAATAGTGAGAAAGAGATCCAGAGAATTTTCTCCAAATCTTCTGGACTTCCCAAAAAAAAACTTGTCCTACTGTACAAAGTGCAGGTAGTATTTTCTGGTAGCATAGGACAAAGACATTCAGGCACACAAACTACAAATATAAATTGTGATGATTTTACCCTCTATTTATGCCTAGTTTTACTAGAAAGAGAAATAAAAGGTTATTGGAGGAAACTAAGAGCAACTGGTAGCTTGACACTACATTTTCTCCATAGCACTCAGATTCAATAAAAACTTCCATTCATTCATTTCTCTGCTATCTGCTGCTTAAGTTTATTGTACTGAGGGAGACAAGTCTCCTCAAGAGGCTGTAAAAGCTCAGTGACTACATCCAGACAGCTGATTATCCCCAAAAGAGGTCAATTATAGTGGCCTCTGACTAAATAAAAAACTACAATCTTGAACGGAAAAAAGCAGATGGCTTTTCAGGACCACCATACTGTTACTTAAATTGACCTGATCTGGCTGTGCCAATCATTTATTGTTTAGATGAATACAGACAGAAGAGGTAAGAGCAAACAGAAAGTCAGGTTTCTGAGGGGGCCCATTTGGGTTTTTCTGTTGTTATTAATGTACAACACATGAACCTACTAAACCAGATAAACTTCCATTGATCCAATCATTCCAATTTGCAATATGAACATCTGATTCACACTGCAATAATGCCAACGCACGCTTGCTTTTTACTTTCTTGAAACAGAAAAAATGATCTCTGCCAAAGCACTTTATCCATTTAAATTACAGGGTTGCAATAGTAAAAAATGCTGAAAAATATTTCATCTAAAGCTTTATAAGTTAACGAATCATTATAGAAACACAATCAAGAATTGAAGTTTTGCATGCTGAATGAATATTTTATTTAGAACCAGTTTATAAAAATAAAATACAAAATAATTTGAAAACAAAACTTAAACATTGTACAAAGCCTTGATATGGTACAAATGAGAAAATAAATAATTACAACTTTATGTACAAATGACCATTACAAGGGCATTAACTCTTTATGCTCTTGGGTGCCTGAGCAAACTTAAAAGAAAAGAATGGCTTAGAAGATTTCCATGGAGGGGAAGAGAACTGCAATTACTGAGCAAGAGAATTTGAAGGACTCAACATTTGTCTTCCTCAGTGGTAAAAAACAATCTTGGAACTACTTTCCACTTAATTTAATCATGCTGCAGACTTTACTATTTAATACTTGATTTCTTATGGGGTGACAACATTGTATTTTTAATTAACACACAGATTTAGTTCTTTGTGGTATTGCCTAGAAAGTTTAGATTAGCAGCCATTGGTTGGCCACTTCAAAAAGTCAGTACTTGTCTGAAGGCATTGCTGGTGATTTCCTTAATTTACTAGTTTGGATATTCATAGGAAAGCATTTGAAAATTGGCATCTGTAAGCACAAGCACTGCAGCTTGAGTCTGGGCTGACTCTATAGAAAGGAAGTTAAAAGCTGGGGAACAATTTCCAATCTTGCTTTGTAGCCAATGTAAAGAGGATGCAGAGAAGGCTGCTTGGCAACAAATCCAGATCTCCAGTCAGAGGAAGAAGATGTGAAATTGCCAAAAAAATCCTACTTCACTTCGTGTCAAATCTTTATGACCTTGCCTGCCATGCAGCAGATACGGGTTTAAAAGGATTTGAAGCCAGGCAGACCAAACTAATTACATTGCATCTTTTGAAGCAAGCTGTTCTGCTGTCACCATAGGTCCTTTACATAAAAGGTCAAAGATCAAGTGATCTCAAAACAAACATCAAATTAATTCCAGCTGAATTCCCACAGACACTTGTGGATGATCAGGACCTCACATGAGTAGCCCACTTGTGGTATTGTTTTAAAAGAAACACATTGTACTCTTGGCCAAAGCTGGCTCTCAATAGTAATTCTGACAGAAAAGGAGAGATCCAGAGGCATGTCATGTCATAATACTAACAATAAAAAATAAGCATTTTCCAATTTAAAATACAGCAACTGCAAATTTGGTATTTATAGAGTGAGTTTATCCTTTCAGTCCTTAATCAGGGGGAAGAGCCTTAACAAAACAGGACCCTAATAATTTTAATGGAGTTCACCTGCACAAGAACAGCAAGAACTCCCATGGATCCAATCTCTTCATGTAGAGAAGAAACAGAAGCATAGCATTTGGGTTTGTCATTATTACTGTTGAGAGAGAATATGTTACCATCAAAGGAGAGTAAAATCAGCCTACCTGTTCAAACCTGGATGGCTAGAGTCATTGCAAAGTTAATACATAAGCATTTGAAACAATGGACTCCTGTACATTTTTCCTGAAAAACCCAACCAAACAAACCCTGCCTTGAAGATGAATACTTAAAAGCCTCATTATTTAAACCATCTGAAAATGAGTAATAAAAACATTTTGGCATTTGACAATATCTTAAGATAATTCCTGGCAATTATTATATAATCCAGGCTGACTTAATATAATTTCTCTTTAACAAATATTATATGTAGGGAAAAGGAAGACTGGCTTCAAGCAGACAGGTGAGGTATTCTTATGTGAGGTACATGTTTATAAAATTTGATTAGCTAAAAAATGTATGACCTATGCATGTAGTCAAAACATTGAACCTCACTTCATTTTACCAGCATTCCTGGTACCCAAAAATTGTACTGATTACAACTATTTGAGCCAAAAGCAAAACAGCAAACAAACCTCTTCAGTTCACTGCCTACTTGATTAGCTAAAAGAAGAAGAATAAAAATATTATGCCCTGTTCTATAAATTTCAGAAAGAGGAATCATAGAACCATCAAGGTTGGAAAACGCCCCCAAGATCCAAGTTCAATTGCTAACCTAGCACTGTCACATTCACCATCCAACAAGCACCCAAAGCTTTTACCAGCTGAAGAAAGGAATCATGGATAAACATCAAGGCCTTTATTTATCCAGCTGATAGTTCTCTGACCATTCCCAAAAGTGGAAAAGCATACAGGGAATGTACCACAGGAATCATGGTGTTAACCTAAGCAGACCCTGACTTACCGAGAATGACAAGACACACATGGCTCTTGTCACCTCACAGGAACAGTCCTGCATGAAAAAATCCATATACTATAGACCTATAATGATAAAGAATTTGACTTTGAGTTCTCTTTTAAATTCTCCTATTTCTTTTCAGAAGATTACTCTCTCATTTAACATATATATATAAAAATTGGAGGCACATATTGTTGGTTTTCCATTAGACCCTTTTAAGAAATTGGAACAATCACATTCTTCTTACCAGAATTTATGCCTCTTAGTGTTCCATAAAAATGTTCAATTAATTATGGAAAAATTCTGTTTGCAGGAAAGACCGTACTGTAAGTCTGGCTTTATCTACATTCTCATCAAAGAGAAAAAGAAAAAAAATTTTAGAAGCATTACAGTCAACCATTACATAAATGTTACTGCAGTAAGAAGGACTTACGGGAGTTTTGCCCAAGTAGGACTACAGGATCAGGCCTTGTAATATGAAAAAGACACAGAATCAGAATTAGGGCATAGGAAAATTGCAGCAGATGAAGAGGAGACCAGAGTAAATCAAAGCAAAACAGGCCTCGGCTCACTCTGGCAAATGAATTCCAGTAAACAGGATGGAATAGCTGAGACTCTTCTTATCTATATGTATATACACACATATGTATGTATGTATATATATATTTCTATATAATATACAATATCTATATAAGTGTATATGTAGATACACTTATGTACAAATGTGTATTTATATATATATATAATCAAAACTGTGTATTTTCCCAGCTATAGTTAATACCATAATACTACACACCATAGATGATAGAGCTCCTGCAAGTCTTTTTCAGATGAAAAATATTTCAAGCTGTTTTTAAATATATAGGACCAAATCCTCCCTTATACACCAAGACTGTTTAGTGAGGTATGCAAGAAAGCCATGCAGACTTCAAGATAAGAATATGTCCAGATTTTCCAAGACAGGATGTGGCTGATGGCTATAATGAATGCCTTGTGTCACTCTGCAGGGGTTTGCCTCCTGTATAATTAAATGTAACTAGCAGTTAAGACCTCATATTGCTCCTGCCTTTGAGCAGTGAAATTTTCTACACTTACCCATCCTGCTCAAGCAGTAGATAGGTGTCTAGCATCATACAACTTGCCAACATTGCTCTACTGTATCACACTTTCTATTACTCTAGCAGGGTTTTACCTAAGTAGTAATTTGCATTTGTAATTAAAAAGAGGTTAATTAATATTGATTTTTGAGACTGAAACTTAGATTGATTTTACCATGCAGTATTGCAGCACAAAAGTCTGTGTGAAATGTTTGGTGATTTCAAGTTCTATTTTAGTTTAAAGGCTTCATGCCTTAGTTTCTCTAAAAAATGCTCCAAAGTGCTGGCCACAACACAGATTACACCATAAGGAGGAACTGAGCCTGCAGCATCTGCACCTGCTACATGTCATGGCTCCATTGCACTGCCCTCCAAAGAAATGAGGGCTTGAAGAAGACAAAGCAACAGCTCCCTGAATTTTATCATTTCCCAGCTAATATTCCTATATAAGCTGCTGTGGGCTATGCAGAGTAACTGTAGCCATTTTGTACAATGGAGAAAAATCTTCCCTGTCCCTGAAAATGTGTTGCAGATAATCTGCCATAAACCATTCACACACACTCTGAACAAGGGCCACACACATGTACATTGATGGTTTTCTGTAGAGCCAGTTTCACATTCAAATACTGACGCTTACAGTGTCCTTAATAATTATATAGGCCCTCTAGAAATATTAAGCTAATATTTATGTATGAGTTATCAGCTGACCATTATGTAATAATATTAACTGATTGCTATGTTAGACTATAGTAAGCAATTCTGTAAACTTTTGGGAGAAGGGTATCAAGCAACAAAAAAACTTAAGAAGAGTAGGTAGTTCAAGATAAGTTATTCACAATTGCTCCTCCATTCATATCTTCATGATTTTCTCCTTAGATCCTGTTGCATCCACAGCAAAAAAGCAACTGGGGGTATGCAGTCCTTTTACCTTTTTTGTCATCAAAAGAAGCCTGTGTCATCAATCACAACTGATTTCTCTTTTTGGCATAGTTTACTATTTTTACATTGGCAAGTAGTTCAAGTACAAGTGAATTTCTACAGCATTGGTTTATTTTACATACTAATGTCTAACAATGGACAAGCCTGTACTTTGAAGACAACATAAAACAGGTGTTATATTCTTTCTCACCTGCAAAGCAGTTATCTGTTTCTGGATCCTGTTACACTAGAGAGAAAATATAAACACCTCAACTTCAGCATTTTCAGGCAAAGATGCATAAAGTTGGTATTTACTAAAACTGACAATGTAATGCAGGAATAAACTTACATGACCATAACAAATGTTTTTCAGAAATAAGGAAAAATAATCATGGGCTGCCACACCACCTTAACAAATAATTCTAGCAAGTGCCCAGGTCAAAAACATCACAATGTGACCAAGTTCTTTTTATGGTATACTGTAAGGAAACATGTAGAAAACAGGAAGGAAAAGATGGAATTTGTTGTTGTCACATTCATCCATTAGGTATTCATAGACTGTAACTGTTCCTATATGACAAGTATTCACTATTAAGAACTCACATTATGAAATAAAAATGAGTAGCAACAAGATCTATTTGTAACAAAAAATAAAAATACCTTTCAAGTCTTTGTTCTTGTTCCATATGTTTCATGTGCAAATGTGCACATGAAATTAGACATTAAAAAAAAAAAAAAAAAAAAAAAACAAGCTGCAAGACAAAACATTGGCTGGTTGAGAAATCAGCAGTCCTTCAATTTTGTACCAAGGTATAAAGGCCATTAGAATTTGTGCATTCCAGATTTTTTTTGGCAGGGGGCAGGGGAGAATAGAAGAGGTAAGTATATGGGAACTAACAGAAAGGGAGCTGTATTATTTGTGGTCCATAAATTACAAATGAAAAATGAGAAAGAATGAGTTTATATAACCATATACATATATGTATATATAAATATTTATATTATATAATTTACCATGAGGACATGCAATTATTGGTATAGCACCTATTATACAATATAATACAAAGGAATAGGACTTTCCAATGGTACAGTTTCTTCAGAAAAAGCAGGTATACCCTACCTATTGCATTCATCTGTAGTGCTTGAAACCTGAATGAAATTAAGGTTCCACACTGTGCTACATTACATATGGGAAACAATATACATAGTCATAGTAAGAAAAGGAAAAAATAAACAACATAGTCTGACAAAGCAAGTGAAATTCAGTGCAGCTCTAGGGCAGCTTTAATGCAGCATTAGAATGTGTTAGCTCAGAGACAAAATATTCCCTTTTTAATCCAAAGGTATTCATTTGGCTGAGGTTAAATAAAAAAGCACAGATGCTGGCTGGAGAGGCATATGACTACAGCAAGCAGATCAGTAATTGACAAGTCTCCTATGCATCCAGAGTTCCCCACAACAGGAGTCATTAGGGAGAGCTGACTGCATCTTTCTCAGGCTTGTGTTCTTGCGTGTCCCTATTCTGAACCACTATGATTTTCTAAATAATAGCAAAAGGTGCTGTACCTGTTCATTCCCCTACGGAGTTCCTGCAGAGCACAAGATGTTACTAAGTAACTACCTAATAAAGTTGGAGGAATTACACACCATGGACTTTACCGAGAGTCAACAAAGCTTGGCTATCAAAAGCACATTTGAGAAACAGAATGACAAGAATCCAATATAAAAAATATCTCTGATTTCTTTCAGTATATTTTGCTTTGATGATTAATATTCTTACCCAGATTTTGTAAGGGTGTTAAGTATATTTCTATCACCTCAAACCTATCAAGTTCACAAAGTAGACAATCTCCTCATCTCTGTTTCATCTTTCATGATTTTAGAAAATAAATGACTGAAAAAACAAATCTTGATTGGTAATCAGCTCTGCATTGTAAGATCTGTGGTTTAAGTGATCCATAACTAATGGAAAAAGTCAGCAATAACAAAGGTTCTTTCTTCACCTGAATTAAGGAGTTAAAGAAAGGTTCTTACTTTCCAAATTACACTGCACTTTATTGTAAATCTGCAACATCCAGTGAAGTGCATACATCTACTCTTTTCTCTCATTTCCTAGGAAGGAATGTTCTTCCAAATCCTACCAGATGTGGTTTGAAGAACCCCACTATGACTCCCAAAAAACTGTATGATATAGAACTGAGAATTAGCTTCTTGGATCCTAATTACTACTAAACAAATTTCTGAGTAATACAGGTACAAAACCATCTTGTCAAATACTAGTAGTATTTTTTTTTAATTTCATCAATGTCAAGAAGGGGCAAGGTATATGATGCTAAGGTAAAAAACCTGTGCCATGATATATAGTGGACAAAATGAGCACTCAGGGACTCAAAGGTGAGTGCAGCTCAAAATGGAAGAAATTTATAAGATAGAAAGATCATCTTCTGAATTGTGTGCTTTTTTAAAACTGCAAAAAAATGCTCGAGCAGTACTTCTCTCCCAAGTGGTGACATAATTTTGGGAATAATCATTTCAGGTTTTCTTACATACTCCTTGAGTATGTAAGGCCTTAAATAATTAGGCCAAATCTTCTAACTAGAGAAACTAAATACATTGAGTTTAATACCATTTTAAAACACTCACCTTCAAGATACTTTTTTACCCTAAATACATTGCACCTCTTTGACTACCCAGTCATTCTTATCCTGGCCTCTAGGTCCTGTCTTGCGGATCTGCTTGCTGCCTGCTCTAAGGCAAAGCCTGGCCACTTATTTACACAGAATGCTTTCTCATGAATAGTTTACAATGGCTACTTTCTTTAAAATGTGCGGATTCAACACTTTTTTTAATATATTTTTTGATTATTTTTTTAAATACACAGTACACAGACACAACATGCATCAGATTTAGGAGACTTTATACCTGTTAAGGCCCAGTTCCTATCTGCTAAGCTTAGTAGTTGATTTGCTCTTTCCTGTGGAAGTCTTAGTGTTTGGGGAATGGTGGAAAGAACTGCCAGATCCTTTCAGACCATTCTTGCTTGGTTTGTTGCAGTAGTGCTCTTGTTGGCAGGATCTCCTAGAAGATGAGGAGCCTGAATGGCTAGGAGGTGATTTACTCCTCCCAAGATGTGGGGATGAACTCCTCTGATCATGATGAGATCTCCCAGCCCGGGACGGAGAAGAACTGGCAGTACGGGGTAAAGAAGAGCTCCTAGGGGAGGCACTGGGACTGCGGCGGGGGATGACAGGGCTCTTGGGTGGTGTTTTTGGACTATGTGGAGATCCTGGACTCTTACACTGGGTAGAACTCCTTGGTCTTTGAGATCCATTTTGTAGGATTTGAGCCAGACGAGAGATAAGATCTGAGTCCGAGCTGCTACTGCCTAGGACTCTGTATCTGCGCAACCTTAAGAAGAAACGAAGAAAGATTATTTCTATTTCCACTTACTCGTTAAAGTTCAAACAGAAACTCTGCATCACTAGAAACTAAGGAGGAGCTTGCACAACAGAACAGATATGTGGAACTGAACTTTCCCATTGGGTAGAGGTGTTTGGATCTAGGCTTTGGCTTCTTCATTGTTCAGATCAACACAGTATTTATATTTACATAAACTCACTTACATAATCAGCCTCAATGTTTACAGGACAACTGGAATTTCCTGGTGGTGTTGGAAGAATTGCACTGAAGAGCAGTGCTTATTGCTGTTGTTTCAGAGGGGTACATCCATTCCTGCACACCATCAGAACACTCCCATACACAATTTTAAGGGATGACAAGGCCCACCACAACTTCCTTCAAAAGATTTTGCACTACTGTATCAAAATTATCCTTATCTTGGGAATGTAGACACTGAAGAAACTAGATTGTTATTGTCTACATAAAGATGTGGCAAAGGAGAGCTCTTCCAGAATTTACTCTGCCCTCCTTTAATTAGTTGGTTTACTTAGCCATGATCTGAGCATAGCTAATTGACTCAATGTTGATGGCTGGAATCTCCAAATATTTACAATGTTTACATTAAGAACAGATTAATTTTCAAGGGGGCTGAATACAACAGATCCTAAAAATTTCTATGGGTTTTTTAAATAACCAGCAGTTCTGGAAAAGTGACCCCTCTTAAAAAAATGTGTAAAGATTTAGTTATAGACTATCAGGTTTCAAAATATTGAATATACATCTATTAATGTATTCGTTTTAACAGGGAACCAGGCTCATTCTTGTGTGACAGCTTCTCCTCATTCATTCTCCAACAATGCAAGGTTTCTCAGAGAATTGAAGCCCAGCATTTTTTAAAAAAATAGTTAAAGGATGGAACTTCTACAGGATTGCATCCTGCACAGTAACTGCAGTCTAGCTCAAATTCATTTTCAACCTGAAAATCTATTTCTATTTTCTCTGCATTACCTAGCTTCTACCCCAGGTCTTGTAGGCGGTTTTCCTGGTGGTGGCTGAGGAAAGAACTGAGCTGAACTTGAACCGGTGACTTGATCAGTGGTTGCCCAAGACACTGGCCTTGGAATCTTGCTTTTTCTGGACTGAGGGCTGCTTGGAGATAAAGAGCTATCTTCATTCTGCTTGCTGAAATGGGAGTCCAGTGTCAATCTAGAAAATGAAGCTAAGACATCATCCTCAGAAAATGGTACTGGAGCAGTAGCCATTTTTTCCTCCAGTGACTTATCAGAGGCACTTGAGAGGTCACCAAGGAAAGATTTGAGCTGTCTCTTTTCCATGAGTAATTTGACCAAGTCTGTCTGATGGGCCTTTTTTAGAAGAAGCTTTTCTTTTGCAGAAACAGAAGAGGAATCTGATATTGAGTCTATCTCTTGTGCTAAAACTGGGATTCGGCTCTGCCTAAATACAAAAGAAGATTTAACTGAGTCCTTCTTAGATCGATAAGAATTCTCATTTTCTGAAATGCAGTGGAATAACTCCCCATTTCTGGGAGCAGTTTTCTCTTTTTTATTCTCCTGCTGCAAAAAAGTAGTAAGGGCCACTTGGTGGCATTTCAAGTTTTGGCTATGGACTTCTTCCTTATCAGAATGAAAACCATTTTCCTGAATGGTTGCTATTTTGCTTGCCTGTCTATTGCCATGTGTGTTATTAAGTCTTGAGGGAGGCAACTCTGATGTTTTAGGTGCTATTGAATTCAGAACATCATCTTGATTTGGCACCAAACAGACAGGCCTTGACTTTGATTCTTGAGCTGCTTCAGTATTTGTTAGAGGTTCTTCCTCTGCAGATTTTGAGTTTCCTGGCAAAGAAGAATTCTGTTCTTTGCTTAGCATTTCAATGGCATCCTCAGAAACAACTGGAAGCCCTTCTTCCTCAGCCTCCTCCACAGCAATATTTCCAAGTTCTTTCTCTTCCTGTATCCCACTGTGATCAGGTAGGTCCTTTTGGCCACAGTCCAGGACACTGACAGATTCTTTGACAAGTCCTTCCCTGTAAAGCACCTCTTGGCTAATATTAAGTATCAAATCTGGTCTGCTGGCACTAGCTGGAAGTGCATCTTCTATCCCAACCAAACCTGGCAAACCTTCCTTTGGAGAGGAAAGTTCCACAGTGTGTTCCATAGACTGACCGTCCTGCTCCCTTCTCTCTAGCTGGTGGCCATAGTGAAAGCTCTCTGAAGCAGACTGTGTGGATGCCACTGAAGGTCTGGGCATAGTTATCTGCATTGGAAAATTAAAGAAAAAAGGTGAGAAACTCAGGAATGTTATACAAGTAACATCCCTTAAATAGCAGCTTTGGTTCCACGTCTTGAGGATATCTTATATAATGATTCCTATGAATCACAATGTTCAAATAATACCTAAATTCATAACGTACACCTAGATAGTTAGAAAAAAAATAGTCTATCATCCCAAGACAGAAATACGCAACAGGTAAAAACCAAACAATGTCAGTGAAAAGTGTTGCAATTACCAAGAAATGAGATCCAACCTAACGGGCAGATTTTTATTTATTTTACTTTAGTTTGAATACTCTTAGAATAAGTTGTATATAAATGTAAAATCTTTAACAAGTACACAGCAAAATTTCAGACAAATGCAGAAGACAAAGAACATAGGGACATTTAGATTCAGAAACTCCATATACATAATATATTTTTTGTCCAGAAAAACTTTCCTGAGTATCCAATATTAGTTATTACTTTTCCTACTGAAGCTCATGCCCCATTTTAACTAAGTACTGGTTAGGATTTCTCCTTACCTAAAGTCATTAAGAAATTCAGAAAGTAAATACTTACACATCTAAATCCCCTAACAGGTCTGATCCAACAGAGACATGTAAAGCACTCCTAAAACCTTTATATATCATTCAGTCAGACTCCCTTCGAAAAACAGTTGGTTATAATGAGTGCTGTCTCTAGCACACAGCTTAATTGTTAGAGTACATGTCCAGGAAATGGGAAACCTGCATACGTCTCTCTCTACTTGAAGAACATAAACCCACTTCCTCCAGTTCCCATCAAGCAGGGAAAAAAACAGAATGGAGTTGTTTCTCACCTGTCTCATTGAAGGGCCACTGCACAGACACAAACGTAAATATCATGAGGTGAGAGGGTGAAAGAGCACATACAAAAGGGAGAGAAGTTCTGTCTCTGTGGACAAGGGAGGAATGCACTCTCATGTTAAGAAGAGTCCTACATTCTGGTTTATATATACTGAATGGAGTAAGTTGGTGTAAACAGTAAAAAAAAAAAAAAAAATTAAAAATCAAGGGACTACCCTTATGTCTTTCTCTACATGGTCAGAGAGTTCAGCTCTGTTTTTCTTTCCATTCTTATTTTTATGGTTAAACATGTCAATTATGTAAAACACTGAACCCGAGGAACAAAGATTACAGTTCATCTAAGAAGTAAAATATGGGGGATACAACTTAAAATCCTACCTTTCAGCTCACTATGATAACTAGTTTGTAACACTGACTATTGCAATTCCCATACTTCAATAGGAGTTATGTGATACAATAGATGACTAAAAATGACTGAGACAATATATGGAACAATGAATTTGAGGTTCTCCTTTCAATCCAAAATATTTGAATGAATTTACTGCCACCATAGTCTTGAATCTTTTGGCCTTCCCTAAATAATTTCTTAATTCCTTTCTGTCTCTCACATTCACACTTGAACCAAGATGAGAAATTATACTGCATTTCTTCAGGAAACTTTACATGATAGTGAGTGGGATCGCAAGAAGGAAAAAAGAACAAAACAACATAAATATCTCTGACATCCTGTATGACATCTGATAATCTTTCCTCCTTTTAAACCTTTGACAGGCTGCAATAGCAAGTGATATGCTTGCATTAATGCCTCTGTGTACATAAACACCTAATTGTAGAGGAGCAAAATACTGAGTTTAGGTGTGCAAAGTTGCTAAGTCTGAAATAAATAAAGGTGTGAATAGGGATTATTGTACAATATCAGCAATAGCTTCTTCCTTGCACTCATGATGTCTGATAATTCTGCATGTCAAGTGCTGTCAGGACTTCAGGCCTTTAGAGATATGGTGTGCAGATCTGTTTTCTGCTAATCCTTCCATTATTTGTAATTTCTTGTATTAACACACCATCATTATATTACTGGACATTCAGAAGACACTTCACCTAATTAGTTTACTCTTCAGAACATCCCTCCTACCTTAGTAAACCTTGAAGCTTGTGTATCCAGGAGAACAAACCCCACGTATCTTTTCTCTTTTCCCTCCTTCTTTTTCACCTATGGTTAGCTCTATAGCCAGCAGGAATACAACCAATATTAGTACAAGTCTGCAACTTCAGCAAGACCAAAAAACCTCCCAAAATCTTTCAGTTCACCTGCTTTCTCTTACTTCATATGCTTTTCTTTACTTACACAATTTCTACTTCCTTGCACAACATTATGCCTCTCCAAAGAAATTTGAACAGCAGGTTGCATGAAAGTGCCAAGGATATATTAGTGCACTGTCCTGTAATTCACTGCCAGGGCCATCTCACATGAGTAAACCACTGCTATGCTTTACATCTTGGGAGACAGCTCCCAGCTTCCTGTTCAGAATAGACCTACTTCCCCAAATCCTCCCTACCTACTGCTATCACTCCTACTGACTTTCTAGAGTGTAATCCTTTGTATCCTTCACATTCCAGTCCCAGATTAAGCTCACAGCAAGGAAGTGAAAGATAATAAATTATACATTTACTGAAGTATATTGGCTGTTTCTACAAATAGACTAATACGGGGATGAACAGGAGAAATATATGGCTGTAATTCAGTGTTATGGAACATCAGACTAGAGATGATTGAAAATTTTGATACTGAATTCCTTTCAATAGCCCCATATATATGATACTGCAAGCATTGTAGGCATTTGTAGACTGGTGGTCCTTAGGACACCATCTTCTTTTGTTGAAAATTCACATGTGGCAGGCCCTAATCCTAGATTAAAGGGAAGTAACACATGAATAATTTTTATAACTGTCTGAAAAGAGGCATTTGTTGCTTTCCACAGCCCTTCAGATATATTATTTCTTCTATAATGTTAATTTAGGCATTGATTTATATGGAGGTTGTGAGAAATGGGAAGAGGATGGAATAAGAAGCAGAGCTACAAATGTACAACTGTGTTTCCAAATTCTCTAATGTGATGGGTATCTTTTGAGGATAAAGAACATAGAAATCTGTGTGTACAGTCTTTCTCTAAGGCTTATTAGCCACAGCTTAACTTCTGAATTCTTTAAACATCTTCCCTTTTCAGTTATTCCTACACCACTTACCACATAAGTTTGGTTTTTTTTTTGTTCTAACATAAAATTATATCCTCAAATATCCAATAGGGCAAGTATTGATTGCTCTAAAAATAGTATCTTTAATTGCTTTAAGAGAATGATTGTGACTGTGACTAAGTGGCTAATTAGTTTGGTAACATGAATGAAACAAGTAGTCATTCAGTTTGAAACGACTTCTATATAATGCATAAGCAAATTGAAGAACATTTTTGAAATTTACTGCTAAAATGGAAAGCAGAGGCACTTACAGAATATTACTTCATAACACTAACATAATACTCTGGTGATACTGGCATTATAATGGTTGGTATTGTAGTATTTTTCTTGACTTCCACAGAAATGGTTCTTTTCAAACAAAGAAAACATTAATTTGCCTTAATGCACAGGTCAGAGGTGTGAATTTTTTCCCCTGTAATTACAGCTGCACTAGATTCATATGTCATTTTAATAATAAAAGAAAAATATTTTAGGAAATAAATGCATCTAAATTAAAGATAATCTTATGGATGATACTATAGATAGTATCTACAATTATATACAGGCACAATACAAATTATATTAATTAGATCAATTAACCCTTAATTACATGAGAAATAATCATTAATCATTATGTTCTGAACTGTAACCACCTATTTATTTCAAGATGATTATCATATGAAGTGCCATCATGAAAACAATTGTTGACCCCAGAGTTTATCGTCTCTCCGTGGGAAATCCCACAGACCACTTAGCTTTCCTGAAACATGTTTACTTATTTTATGCTAAAGAAATTATGGTGCTAGAAAAATGTAATAAATCACACATGTTTCAGATAGGATTGGCATTTTAAAAGAATAATTAAAAAAAGAAAAACAGTGTCTTCAAGGACAGATAAGAACAGCTGAAACCTGTGATTACAAATTTTAGGAATCTTAAAAGCACTGCTGTTGCCAGAAACCATAAACATTTAAAACAATTACAACTTTTTATATATTTGGGGCTTTTCGATTTAATGGATGTGGATGCTATTACCAAGGTTAATTCACTCTTCAGACCTTCATGATTCTTCTGCTTCTACTAGAGAAAACTGCAGAAGCAGAATGGCCAAGAATGGTTCTGTCACTAAAAATGGAAACGTTCTCTACAGACAACACACTATTTGGAAAAAATTAAGTAGTTCACACTGACTGCTTGTCCTCAACTCTTAGTTACCTAATTTACAACTTGGAAAGGTTCCACTTGAAGAATTTAACATACTGTAATATTTAATTCTTCTTTACACCACAGCCAGATGTGAAAAAAGCATGCCTGAAGAATTTCCTTCAGAAAATAGGCACTACTAAGCCTGAAAAGGCAGCATTTACATTTCTATATATCAAGCAATTTCCTCTGACATTTGGATAAAAATAAAAAATAAAAGTTTTTACTTGATTGCATTAGAAAAAGGGTGTACAGAAGAAAATCCTTCTAGAAACATCATTATCAATGTAAAATACAGTTGCTTAAAACAATGTAAGCCAGGCCAAAATTTAGTGAAAAGGTAAGTTATTAACAACTACCTTGTCATGAATGAGATGGTACATTGTCTGTACATCTTCCCTACTTAACAAATTCAAATCTACTGTGAATGAAACAGTTGCAGTAACTACAAGCTGAATTAACCCCTTGAATTTCTGCCTTGATTGAAACAGGGGAGAACCTAACTTAAACCTCATGCTGACATGATATAGTTTCCATCAGGACAGGTAACAAGAGGTATATCAGTTCTGTTAGATCTGAAATTAGAACCTTTTTTTCTACAGACAAACTATGGCTTTAACCATGGCAGCAGTAAAAAGAGAGAGTCACTGAACAGAGAAAACCTTTTCCCTCTTTTCCTTAAGAACACATCTATTTGATAATGTGCCATGTGTTGAAAATGAAGCTTGGAAGAGGATTTTGGACAAATGTATTCCTTCATGATATTTTAAATGCTAAACCAAAGTGTTAACTAGTTGAGTTTTATGGCAATCCTACTATATATGACAAGTTAACACCTCTGACAAATTTGAAAAGAATGCTTTGGGGTTTTGTTTGTTTATTTGTGGTTCTAAAAGGGATTGTTAAATATGAAAACCAATGTAAATGTTCATTCTCTTGCTATTGCAGACCAATGGAATTCACTAAAATTAGTTCATTAAAAAAGTGAAATTTACAACATTTATGTGCACTCCTAGCTCATAAACCAATTATAAGGGATATGCATTCCTTCTCCAAATAATCCTTGAACATGTCAAGAAGTATTACCTTATTCTCCCATAGGTCCCTGAATTCCAGTGAGATGCTTAAAAATTATTGTAAATTTTTCAACTCTGATCAGTATATTATTCCTCATTTTGGATATGAATATGAAAGTAATGGCTTGCATTTCCAGAGCTTCATGGATGGGAAGATTTCAGAGCACTTTGTAACTAATTATGTAAGTATATAATTACAAAATATTTTTTAATGTTCGAGTAAAGTAGAAATTTGAGACATTTAAGACAGAAGAAAAAATATTTGTATTTTTGCCAGCTAATTCTAATTGCTTAAAATGAGAGATTCAGATTATCCTTTCCTAGCATAATGAATAACCATAAAATAATTAAATTTAAATTAGCCTCCCTGTACATACCTGATTAAGCACATCGAAAAAAGAAAATACATCTGAATGACAGACAAAACTGGAACCCACTTTTGTTAAGGGCTGTATCATATTGTAGAGCAGCTAGTTTGGAAGTATTCTAGATTGCTGCTGTGGCTAGAAGAGGTGTTCAGTACCTAATTGTAGAATTAGAGTTGAGAAACCAGACATAAAAATCTGAGGTCACGGATTTTGATTGTTTCTTAAGACACAGCTACAGGTTTAGCACTACAACTACTTAAGCAGTATTTTCACACACAGCCCTGGCCAGGAGTTGCTGCACTCACATCATCTTTACCATTGACCTCACGCAACACTTGATCCAGCCCTCTAAATGAGCAGAGAACTCAACTGGTTGAAAAATTCACAGAAAGAAAGAAAAAGGTTAGATTTCAAGAGGATTTGCTGTACAATTTGACCATGCTGTAGATGACAAGGATAGTAATAGCACTCCAAGTGTACTCTTCAGACCCAACTACAAAGAATTAACCTGTTTTGTTGTGAGCTCTAATGCTGCCATACTCTTTTCCTTATGCTGCAAGTTGAATAACTAAGGAGAGTTGAAGCAAAACACTCCAACTCTCTTTTGTAATTTATGTATAGCAAGACAGAAGTCCTCTATTGAACAAATATAGACCAACCTACATTGTATAGCCTCTCTGCACTAGTGAGCATAAAGTACACAGAGATTTCGTGGCCACCTCTGATACCAAAGAAGAGGAAGATAGGTTAGAGTTCCTGGACCCTCACTTATCAAAAATCTGGAAAGAAAATCGCTTTGCTTGATTTAAGAAACAAATGTATAATTTCTTATTTTGTAATACATTAAACTAAATTCAACAGTACAGATCCCTGACCTCTGCAATGCATTAGTTACGAATGCTGAACCAAATTGCAGACAGTAGGAAATACATGAAAATGTATTCAGTACCAAATATTTATACAGATTAACATAAATTACTTTAAAATTCTTTTAATATTTAACTGGAGATTATTTAGTTTATTAACATGTATCATCTTTCATGCTGAGAAACTTCCAGCTACCTAACATTACTGCACTGTCAAAAGGAGAAGGACTTGCAAAAGTTTTTTAATTCTTCAGTGAGCCATAAAGTACACAAGGCTTTCATTGCTGGAATGAACTAAACAATCATGTGCTTGTAGTTTCCATAGGAAATGACAAACTGGAAATTCTCAACAGAGATACGACTTTCAAATCACAGCTCAAAAAGGAACACAGCAGTCAAGCACTTACCAGGTAAAAGGAAACAAGAGGCTTAATGCTCACTCCACTAAGAAGCAGCATCTGGTACAATGCTGGGTCTTCTTCACATGACAAGAAAGCACATCACTTTGCAGCCCTTATTAATATTGCAGCTGTACTCATTTTTTGGGTACTAAGGAAGCCAGAGAAGACCCTCTGTGCCAACTTGCTTTTTCTGAGTATTGTGCACATTTTACTAAGTTTGCTAATTACACCTACTGGATTCTGATTGCAAAACTTAAATAATAGCTATACAGACAAAAAAAAAAAAAAAAAAAAAAAAAAACCACCAAACTCATTTTGCATCCTAGGATACAAATCAGTGCTGAAAAATACTGGACCTTAACTCTTAATGAGTTAATTTCTCCTAAGTCAGTTTCCCTAGTCAATATGTTAGCCATCATGAAGAATGTGGTATTTTGGTATCCCATCAAGTTCACAGTCATGAACATTGGGGAGCCACTCTTTATTTTTATACATGGAGCACAGAATTTTTTTTTTATATTCAGCTAAAGAGCAGTCAGGAGTTTTCCTTGTTATCACATACCAATGATCCTACAGAATTTTGAAAGTAACTAAGGTTCATGGATTACTTTTAATATCAATAGTCCTGTTTATTCTTCACTGAAAAAAGAAAATCCATCTGTAATATAGAACTATTTATGCTGAAAAATACATTAGAAATGAAAGGCAACACAAAATGTAATCCAAATGAAATATGTATGGTAAAATGATGATGATATGTTAGTCTTATGCATTAATGCTATGTCATACTGCTTTACCCAACAATGCAAACTCATGCTACTTAGCAAACCTCAACATTTTTGTGACTAATACAAAAATTTCACTTAAGTTAAATTATGATTGCAAGCCTTCATCTTTCATATTGAAATGAAACTGGAAATACAAAACTATAAAAAGTCCTCTTTCTCTAGTGACATTTTTCATCAAATAATAATTAAAATTAATAATAAAATTGATAATTGCCATCTTTATTTTATATACTGTAAGCAGTGGAACAATTATTTGCTAATTTCTACAATTATTTGCTAATTTCTAAAGAAACAATCTGAATATTTCTAGATCCCTTTTTGTCACATTAAAATAATTTAGTATAGTCCAAATTTTAATATGTGTTCCCAATTTGAAATTCAGCTGGTACTGTAATTATAGGACCCCATTATTCTTCATTTTAAATAAAGCAAAAAAAATTTTTTTTCTTGATTTTATAATCCTATCTTTTTTCAAGACAAAATCTCTGAGGAAGTGAATCCGTCTTCCAGAACATCCAGAGGTGCTTTGTGCTCCAGAACACAACCTGAATAACAGCTCTTTAAATATTCCCCTTTTCTAAGTGGGACAATAGATCTTCCTCACAGAGCATTCCCAACTCTATTCCTGAAAAAGATCCATTCTTACTCCCCAACTTGATCTCTCAAAACACTTTTAGGATGCTGTGTATAGCAGTATGACCAGCAGACTGTGCAGAGCAACTGAAAATGTTAAACTTCGCAGGTGACTGCTGCAATGCAGTCACTTTTATGAAGACAAGGCTTATTCACCTGCTCAAGTTGTGCTTTTGAGATGTGAATGACAGGGGGGAACTTGTTGCCACAGGGAATGACAGGAAGCTGCCTACGACCAGTTGATCGGGAGGAAGAGGAGTGGCTCTCAGCTGACTGACTCCTTGGTAAACCAGCCTCCCTCAGAGGGTCCAAGTGGATGGACAGATAGGCTATAGGGCTCATGGTGCGGAGGATGGGACTTGAAATTCTTGGAGTGGAGAAATGCAGCATGTGACAGGAGCTGAGCTGTGAGAACAACATGGCGGGGAAGAAAATAAGGTTGAATATATTTTAAAAATTCTTTTTTATGTCTTGCCTATATGCATTCCCTTAAAAAACATATTCACACCTCCCTAAGAAGATGAAAGCTCCTAATTTAAGAGGTGTCTTAAGTCTAATCTTCACATTTTCCATCGTCCATTTTCAAAAATCCAGAATCAAAATCAAGGGTGAGCATCATTTCTCCAGCTGGCTTCTTCATTCACTCAGTCTTGGAATTGGTTGGAACTTAAAATCAGATTAGTTAAGTCCCTCCATTCCAACTGTTATAACTGGTCAGTAGCAAGCTAGGGCAAATTTAATAAACTTACACGGTCAGATTCAAAGACATTGTGTTCAAGGACATCAGTTGACCATTGACTGGTCCTTTCAAATGCTTAGCATACCCATGCAACGTGATGTCTGTGTTTCTGAGACCACTGTATTTACAGTATATACACCCATTGGAGGCTTTACAGCTGTGGCAATAGAAGCATATATTAAGAACTGCACCTGATAGGATTAATCAGTAAGGTTAATACAAAAGAGTTCTGATGAAATTTCCCAAATATGGGACCAAACTAGAAGGATATTACCCTGGAGAATCAAGGAACAATTGCTTCATCTTGAACTACATTAATTCAAGCACTTAGATAAGATGTAAGGAAAAAGATTAGGAATAGTAAAGTCTTCCAAACTATTAATTTTAGACAAAGCACATTTTTTAATTGCTTATTGATGATTCTAATAAACCTATAGGTTTGATATACAAAGCTGAAATCAACTGTTTTTTTGCAAGACCCTCCTCCAGCACTGAGTAAATATCTGATGGTGACACATTTGAATATCTGTAAATGAGATTGCCATACATAGTTTGCAATTCTTTGTTCCAAGTACAGTTAGCAAAAACCATGAAGAGAAGAGATAAAAAAAATTTCTGCACACTTCATACTTCATGAAGGTGACTTTTTGTTTCCTAGCAATTCTCACCTATATCCTTTAGAAAGCTAGAGCATCTAGCAAACATTTCTGCTTCTAAGGAAAAGGTATCTTTTAATTGTAACTGGAAAAAAAATATTTCCAGTGTCTCATAAAACCAGCAAATGAGGATAGAAGGTACATGAAAATTAAATTACTTAGAACTCAGAAATAAATAGACATTTAAGAGCAAGCTTTTGATAAAGCATAATAGTGCTTCAACATACAAAATTTCCATTTCAACAATATTTCTAAATAATAAAAATAAAGAGATTCACACTGCAAACCCTCTTCTATAACACACACACATAATCTACAGGAATTTGAGTTGTCAGCCAAGTGGGACCAAAGCAAACTGTTGTTTAATTTAAACTGAAGATGAAGATGTAAAGAGCTGTTATATGTTTAATTACTTCAAATCCATTATTATTTATTTACTGAAATATCTGCTTGAGAAATATATGTTGCAAGGTTATGTTCATGCACTGTATGGAGTTCTCTGCAATTCAATACAAACATAGGAAATTAATGAGGCCGTGGTTGCACAACACAAAGTCCAGCTCTAGCCCATTAGTACCAGGTGTAGGAAAAGAAAACTAGAGCCATATGATGCCAAGTGCTGCTCCAGTATAAATCCACTGTTAGTCTAGATCAGCTCAAATTCTTTTGACAAATTAGCTTCATATTAGCAAGTATTACAGCAAATCACACACTGTCTGTCCTGCAGCCAAAGTCAACATAAAGCCATTATTAAAGCATAAAGTCAGCATGTATATCCTTAGAATGCTCTGAGTAGTTAAACAGATATGTGACCATGTGCCCACAACTAAGCCAGATCAAACTGGTATTTGCTGGTAGCACACAGAATCTGTATTGCAACTGGAAAACCATGACTGGTAATATGAAAAATACTTCTCTTACCTGCAGGATTTTTTTCACAAGAGACAGCATAATTTGCTGTAATTTTTTATGCCTGAGACTTCTCATCCCCAAGCCAATAACTTATACATTTTTCTCTGTTATTTTTTGAGTTCAAGTTTACTTTCTTAACCAGTACAACTTTACATTTTTAAAAGAATGCTGATGCTGTGTATAACAGGTAAGAAGTGATATTATCAACAATTACAGGAAGTCCACATATACACACAATCTCAGGAAGAACATTTATCTACAAATGTGCAGACCAGCAATTTCTTTCCTTCAGGAGAAAATAAAATTATAAGTGAGTGTATGAAATATTAGTTTCTCATACAGAAACATCCATGCTGGTACTTACTAAAATAGTGAGCAATAAAGCCCTGAAAGAAATAAAGATCAAAGAAGACTCATCAAAGTAAAAAGGAAAAAATGTGAAAAATACTTAAAACTTATGATAGGAAAACTGTTTTATTCATTCACCACTGAAGTAATTGCTTGCATATTTAACAAACCTATCAGAATGAACTCAAACACCATAACCATACTTTCTTCTAAGTGATAGTGAAGAAGGTCAGTAGAAACCCATATGGGAGGCATACTCATAAGCATGATGATCACAAATGCTGGCATGTCCTAGAGTTTCAAACTGTTTGAAATGAGTGAACTATTTCAGTAACTATATTAAGCTTCTATACTACTATAATTTCAACATCTATTTTTAACCCCTTTTAGTAACATACATTTGATTTATAGTCCTAAAATTAACATTCTTGGATTCAAGCCTGCTCTTAGTAACTGGTGCAATATAATTAAATCAGTAGAAAAGTAAAGTATGCCCTTTGCCTATTATTTTTATTGCCAGGAAGGTGCTACCTGGAAAAAATTGCTAAAGAACAAGAACATCTGATACACAGCCAAGGACCACACTGAACAAACAGTTTCAGGTGGGTAAGTACTCTGAGGAAGAAAGGACTCTACCAAACAGCACCCTAAAGTCAGCAGGACTTTTGAACAGGGAGAATGACTAAGAAGAGGCATATATACACACACTTTCTCCCCGTGAAGTGACTAGAACACTCACCTATCAGAACTAGTACCCATCATAAGGGATATTTAAGTATCCTTTATGAAGTGGAATACATCAATGAAAAACTCACCCTGAAATATCCTCTTGGGCTTTGTGAGGCTTTCAAGAGCTAACGAAGTAGATGGAAGACTATCACAAATTGCCATCACAGTTGGAGTAGACACTGTATAGACACACTCTGTTCCCAGATCCCAAACTGGACAAATAATTCCTATTTTCTTTACTCCCAGGTCAGTTATATTTTCTACTGTACACGATTCACCTTTGAAACACCAAGTTCCTTCTTGCCATTCATCTTGTATTCAACTTGCCCTTCCAGCATAATATCAACTATATTAATTTCTCACATTTTTGAGGTTATGAAAAATATTACTTATCTCCCTGCAACATCAAACTAAAGTATAATTTCACCTGAGTTTCTACTTCAACCAGTATTTCTTCCAATGCAACTTACAATTATTTGTTTGCAACCGTTTCTGCTCCCATGTTCTGAGGCGTCTTCCTTGTTAGACAAAGATATTGTCCATTCTCTGCACCGTAGTATATAATATTTGTACCACCTGTACTTTTAGTTTCAAGTAAAACAGCTATTTCCCCAAAAAGAGCCACATTTGTATAAAGTGTACTGTTGTGTGGTGCATTTGCATATAAAATTACAAGCTGTTTTTAATGGCTTTTGAAATAAAAACACTTGATAATTAGCATTTTGCACAGGACCAAGCACTGCTCTTTCTTGTCTGTTTTACTAAAACTGACCTTAAAATACAAAAACAGAACAGCTTTAAAATTTAACTTAATTTTTCACATTTAAAGGTTTCTAACTCATCAAAAACTCTTCCATGCAACTAATATTTCAAACTAAATCTCAAAAATCTGTTGTTTAATGAAGTTTTGTATTTTCTACCATACAAAATGACTTTTTTATAAAAAATAAAATATAATTTAAAGTATGATGTCTAAATATAATCTTGTATGAAAGACATGATCTTGCATTTTCCATGAGAACCTACGTGAAGTTGAAATTTTAATGTGCTGTAGTTAATTACATTGAGTAGTTCATTTTCAACTTAAAGGATATTCCACATCTTATAGTAAATGAGTAGATGGTGACAAGTTTCTTTTTCTAATGAGCTGGCTGTAACTTTCACAAAAAGTTGTAACACGTGAAGAAAAAATATAGTCAGGTTTCTTGGCTCAAGGGAGCTTGAAAGAATTGACCTTTAAATCATAGATGCCACAACATCTACTTAAATCAGGGGAGAAATAAAACCATTAGGTGATTCCCAATCACTTAACCATTAACCTCACTTACTTCTTAAGCAAAGGCAAAGAAATTTTTACTTAGAAACAGTGACAGAGGAGAAAAAAAGTAAATGTTCAAAAACTGGGCAACTGAGAGCTCCTTCAGAAAAGATGGAAAAAGAGAAAAACAAGAATATGCAATGGAAGCAAAGCAATCTGTCTTGGAGAAAAAGATAGGAGTAAAGTAGGAGTTGCAACAGTATTTTAGAAGTGCAGCAACACTTTATAAAAGGCAACAAGTTCTTTGTATAAGGACTGTTAGAAATTTCGAAAGAAACAAGAAGAAACAAAGTGAATTCCAAAGGCAAATACTGCAGGAATCGTAGTGAGAGGTGAGAGCATAAAACTGTATCTTTAATTTCAGCCACTTGGACTTTTCCTGAAATACATGAAACACTGTAGCACAGTATTTTATACATTCAATTGTAATTTTATGTTTATGTACTGCAAATATAATAAATATATGTGTGCAGGAGTGTCTCTCACTTATTAGGAATCACTGCACAAGGAGCTTCTTTAGATAGACAGATATATAGATAAATAACTTTTTGTTAAATGTGGCCAGTTCTGTGAATCACCTGAAGAACAATTAGTCACTTCCATGGATGACTGTAAACAGTTGTATATACAGAATATGGAAGATCATTCTTCAAGAATCAAGTCCCACACCTGCTGAAACTAGGAATTTCTGCTACACTACTGTATTTTAGTCACCATCTTTTACCATTTCCTCTTATAATTCTGAATAAAGAAGAGGTTTTCTTACCGGAGTGAGTGCTCCTTCTGCTTGAGCTTCCATAGGACTTGTAGGGGTGGCAGCAAGAAGCTGTCCTGCAGCTCCAGACAGAAGTTCCAATTTATCTGTAAGCTGCTCAGAGGCAGCAGGATGACATTCCACATCTAGAACAAACTCCACCCCTGAAGTTTGGTTCTTGGCATGGACATTGTTTCCTGCCCAACCACCCTCTTTGGACTGCTCTTCTGGAGGGGACTCCTCTAGAACCTGTAGTACCTCTGGCTCCTCATCTGAGGGACTTCCAGTCATTTTGTGCCCTAAAGCCTCATTTGTTCTGAAGTCCTGCAAGTCTCGTTCCTTATCTATTATCACCCATTCTTTAGAATCAACCTCCTGCCTGCAGGAGCTTAGGTTAACAGCTACAAATCCATTGCTCATAACACCATCAGCATGGTCAGGAGAATTAGCTGACGCGGGCTTTGAAGCGTCTGGAGGATATTCTTCATCATAGTGCCAAACGTGGTCTGTGCGGCCAGCCACAGGAGCAGGAACGGAAGTTTTCTGAGAAAGAGGAGGAACAGCAGCAACAGGAGTCTCTGCCACATTCAAGTCTTTCTGCTTCTTCTCCAAACTTAGACAAAAGAAGTTAATATCTGAATTAGTTAAGAACTAATTAAATAATGTAAGTTACATTTGAGTGTTTTCAGTAGAAGAAAACTAGATTTATATAAAAATTTTTTATCATATTCTAGAACAACCTACAATGGTTCAAAGATCCACAATTTGAGACAAGTAAGTCTGATGTCAAGTAAAACTGGATGGATGGTCTTAGAAATACATACATTTTTTATTTTAGTTGTAACATATCATGTTGCATTGTAAATATAATTACAGGGGGGAGAATTGTGAGAGAAAAAATTCAGTAGTGAAGTTACCACAGAGGTCCACTGTACTTAATTTGTTAAAAGCAGAGACGCAAAGAGGAATAGAAAAAAAAATGTCTCCTGCAGCAGTTATTATATGCTTTCAAGAAGAATGTTATTTATTGTTTTGATTGATTCCTGTTTGTTTTGCATAATTTGCTCCATCAAACAAATTCAAATTCCTAGCTCCTCTACAAAGTATTTAGAAGTATTTTGCTACTGTCATCACCCTCTTCTACTGTCCCCACTCAGCCTCTGCCTTTCAGTCAGATTTCACTGTGTTCCTCTCCCCTTACTCTTTCTAGACATAAGCAAACTGTTTGAATTGGTTTTCATACACCTGTCTCTTCCCTACCTTTAAATTCCATTTTAAGATCTCTGTCTTCTATCAAGATTTTTTTTATGTTGGTGAAACATCTTTGGGCATAGCTAAGCCTGCTGCACACAGGTAGATTTCTAACTTCTTCACTCCACTTTCTGTAAACCTCCCTTCTCATGTCTTACAGCCTAATCTCATGTTATCTCTATTGAGCACCTGATATCAAGCTTCTTATTTGGGATGAGCTGTACTGACTCAGAGCATGTCACTGAAGAAAAAGTGAATAAACACCACAGTTACACCACTAGGTCTTGAAATACAAAATTCTCAAGTGTGGAAGTCCGACTCCAACTGTATTCTAGCAATAACCATTTTTTAAAGAAGCTGTCCAAGTCGTGAAATTCATTAATTGAGCAATATTATGAACAATACTTTGCTCTAGCTTCAATAAGCATATTCAACAGCTCTATTCCTGCTCTTCACACAGCAGAGGAAAGATAATAGTATCCTAATTACATATCCTTAAAAGATCTAATCAGAAGAATAAAATAATTTCTTTACCAGGTCTCAAGAAACTTATCGGTGTCGGGCTTAGACTCCAACGTCATACGCTTCTCCAGTTCAAAGCTGTGAATGGAACGCAACTTTCGCACAAGTGGAACATCTCTGTCTAAATGGGTGGTCTCTGAGCGAACTCGAATTGGAGAACCAAGACTTGGGGCATTAAGTATTCCATTCACTGGTCCATGGCTGTTTTCTTCCTCTGTGGCAGCCTGTGCAAAATGTAAAGTAAAAATGTAACTCACTAGGAGTGGCAAAACAGAGGAAGACAAGGTACCACATGGTGAAGACCCTCCAAGTGTTTAGAATGTGAAAAGCCAATTTGTATTTGGAACAGTCCTTAAGTTCATGCCATTGTTAAGGTAGTTTAGATAAGCTCTTCAGCACACACATACAACAGACAAAACAGCAGTAATATACTAGTTCTGGGTCAGTCTGAGAACAGGAGCCTCAAAGACCTAGTAAGTTACATTTACTCTAATATTTCACACCCATCTCCGAAATTTTCTTTAATAATAGTCTGAAGCCTGGCACTTGGTAGCATCTTTGGTCTGCTTTACAATCAAGTGCTGTTATTGAAGAGAAGTTAGCTTCCAGGCTTTTTGATTTTCTGGAGCACATAACACTTTTATACGCTAAATCTACTATATATTGCTGTGACTTTAAACTATGTTTTAGTGCAACTGCATTCTGTCTTAATAATGACTGAACATGATTTAGAATAATAACTGAACATGATTGGAATTAACATGGCTGGGAAATCATGATCATCCTTAGTTTCTACAGGTGCAATAGAAAGTACCTTTCTTTAAGACAGAACCTTCTTTCTCCATCTTCGGTAAAAACCCAACCAAACAAATAAGCACATTTGAAAACAGGCACCATGACTTGTTCTTTCTCACAATACATTTTTTTCCTAGCAAATAACAAGTAACAGCTTCAAACTAGACAGCTCTCCTAGATAAAGAACATTTTAGTACTAGATCCATTTTCCCATTAAAAACACTGTTATATCAAGAAACAGGCTCTATCTGTCTAAGTGTAAAATACTGTGGTTTTGAATAAGGCAGATAGGAACCAATTCTCACAGACCACTTTTGAAAATAAAGCAACATTCTCTTCTAAAGACCAGCCAATGAACCTCTGGATCAGTACAAAGGTATAAGATCTTATGGAGACAAAACCACCAAGTGAATTAAACCCTATGAGGACAAGAAACTGTTGAAAGATGGTTTTCACAATGCAGATTTGAAAGTACCTTACAGATCCCCAGTTTTATTTTGTTTCTGTTTGCATCCATTTCTTCCCAAACATCTTTTTCCTGAGGACGCTGATGCCCAGGGGATCCAGGTAGTTTCTCTGGTGATACACCAACTGGAATAACATTCTCTCCATCACTGAGCTGTTCATCAGGGAATACTTCATCTGTGTTTTCCCGCAGCAAATCTCCTGGGATGGGAGTGGCATTGGCAATTCTACAAAAGTAGTTTAAAAGCAAATTCAGAAAAGTAAAAATTTCTATACTCTCATGTGTTTACAGAAATTATTTTCTATTTTCAAAGAAACAAACAAACAAAAACTTAGAAAATAATGTTTCTGCAGAAAACTAAATCTTAGTAATTATTTAATATAAACCCCCTTATTTCCTGGCTTTCACAGTTTATTAAATTTAGGTACATAACCCAATATGTAAATAAAAAAAACCTTTCACATAAATGCTGGGGGTTTGGATGTTTTTGAAGCCACTTCTGAGAAAATTTGTTAGAGCTCATGTCCAGGCTCAACTTCTCTCCTGACTCTTCTATATGTACTCTTCTATTAAAAAAAAAATAATGGCAACTTTCCTAAGTTAGATTCTGTTTCCCAAAAATGTGATAGAAGAACATACTCTTTGTGGAAGAACAATTACTGAGCAAACTAAATGATGTTTTAATAATTATTCTTATCAAAGTGCTAGTTTGCTCCCATTCTTGATAATCAAAGCATAAGCATAACACTAACAAGACACCGCATTTTAATTGAAGTTCTGTAGACCGAGTGACTTGAAGCTATGTAGGGCTAAGGCTTAGCTCAACATCTGAAACTGAAGCAATGTTGGTCCTAAAAATTGAATGCTCTGAAGGTCAGATAAAAGTCATTCTTTTACAGTTACCAAAGCTGTTACTTGCAGCCAGGACTAAGAGTAACTCTAGTGTGATGCTTAGTGGAATAATGGGGCTGAATCATATGCAAACTTCCTGTCTGTTTCAGAAATTCTGGCATTTTTCAGCTCTATTACACTGTCCAAACTTTCTTCCTTGATTTTTAGCTAAAAGCTGATCTACTCAAGGCCTAGAATATGCACAGTCTTCCTCCTAATTCATAAACACTTCTTACATTCATCCATAAGCACCTCTTATATTCTTCAATCCCCTGAGATGAGTATAGGTATTATTAAACATCACATCTTGTCCAATTTACTTCATTACAGCATATTTTGAAAAAAACCCATTAAATATTATTTCAAACACAACCAAAGTCTATTTCCAAATTTCTTATCAAGATCCATTAATTTTTTCAAACTTACAAGGAAATTGCAGCTATAATTTTATTCCAAGCTTACAGAAAACAATGGGTTTATTTCCAGGCAGTTAAATTTCCAGGCACTTAAACTCAGGATACATTATTTAGTTTCACAAAATATGATTTAGCAAAGGATGGATGAGCAAATTTACATGCAATTTCCTGGAGTACTATTTTTATTGCTATCATTTTAGGACTGCGGTGCTGATCTTTCAGGATTGTGTGAACTGGAACCCTAAAAAGGGAAATACTTCAAATGCTCCCAAACCTCCCTTCCTCTATGCATTCAAAATCCTGTAGAAAAAACCTAGATTATGGAGATAATTCCCCTTTGGTAGGAAGCCCCTCTGTGGCTCCCACTGTAGAGACCACACCGTGCATACCCAATTGCAGCTGGTGTAAGACGAGTGTGCAACTGAGGGGTGGTTGAAGTTGTTGTTGTTGTCAAAGAGCCATCAGTTCCACTCTTCTCCCAGTCAAAAGGGTCACTTTCAATAACCCCAAATGTCTTCATGCTGTTGTCAAACACAGACATGAGAAGCTGAAAATAAAGAAAAAAGTTCATAAGCTTCATTTTTGTCTAAGAGACCAAGCAATTAAGAAGCATCCCCTGTAATACTGACAACATAAAAGAAAGACAGCTTTTTATAAGAAACACTTCTCATTTTTCAAGATTATGAAGTCAAGATACACAAAATTCCAGGAAAAAAAAATCCACCCACATCTATGTTTTTATCAGGCATGAGGCAAAGTCTACACAGACTTTTACAAAAACACAGAAATACACACACACACAGAAGCATTGCTGCAGAATACCATACAATGGCTCCAATAGAAGAAGAGAAAAAAATATATTTGGTAACACCATGAAACCAAGGAAATTAATGAGATGCAGGAAAGGATACTGATCTGCTAATTCATACATTCCTGTCATTAAAAACCACATATCATTTACTTCATATAATGCTGACATTTAAACTACAAAAATGTCTACGTTTTCAATCCTCATTTTCTGATATGAAAAAGCATTTAGAAAATTGGTGTCCATGACAGACAAACAAATGGCATCTACTTTCCTCTCTCTGCAAAATAAACTGTCTCTTTCTAGTTACCAATGGGAAGGCTGCATCTATATTATTCTCTTATTGTGTAACATTTCTATTTTTTTTTCCCACTAAAAGCTAAATCTGGTTTTCATCCTGTTTTCCAGTCCAGGATGCTGAAAATTTTTCAACCTTCTCCTTTGGCATGCCCTTTGGCAACTTAAAATAGATGGGAAGTTTGGATCATTTCTCTTGCATAGAGTGATCTCACACATTTAATCTTTACTCTCAAAACCTTCCATGAGCCTCCTGTCCCAGTCATTTCTGTAACCCTACAGAACAGCACAAAGTCATACTTCACTCTGTCTCTTATGTACTCTGCTTTTTTCTTCTTTTCCTGTAACCCTAAAGCAGTGTCTCTGAAGTAATTTTTAAGGTCATTCTCATTAAAATCTTTTCATCAATTTCTGCTATGAGGCAAATACAAACTCAAATGCTTAATGATGTCAGGAAGCTGAGGCCACCTATGCACAAATACCTGAACAAAATAAACATCTGACGTTGCCAAATCAAATATGGCTTCTTGGCCTAGGTCATGAACTTTTTAAACTACAAACTCTTCAAAGCAGGGATGTCAGCCAGGGATGTACATACATTCTTGTTCCGTGCCCACACATAAATACAAAGAATGATACATACAGTAGGTAGGAACAGCACCACTGCAAACACAAGTTAAGAGAGACTAGAGTTTAAAGGAACATTCTCACTACTCTAAATAAAACCACTCTGCTCTGGTCTAAAGCACATGAGCAAGACTGTCTTGTAAGGCTTAGGCTGCAGCTACACGACTGCAAATGTTCCATGACCAGCCACAGGACTGTAAATTACTGGGCTGTCTTCGTCATGGAAGAACTCTGTACTGGTACTGTGTTAATCACTGAGTGCATGTGCTGTGTTAGATATAAATAGAACACAAAAAAGGATTTGCAAAAATTTGACTGTCTATATGCTTTATCATTCAGCCTATATAATTTAAAACATATTTACCAGTCTATAACCAAGGTTTTTCTATGCAACATCAAAATTTCTACAACAGTGCTTTTTACCGTAAGAAAAAAACCAAACTGATACATCTTTATAACTAGGCACACAAAACATTGAAAAAATTTTCCTCACTTAATTGTTAACTATAGGATAAATTCAATGGTAATTTGTAATAGAAAAGGGGGTAAAAATATCAGTATTATTTTTCAGGAATACTGAACATTTTTTGTATTTGCAATAAGTTCTTTAAACATACAATTTTTTTCAAAAAATTGATTTATTTGTTTTGCAAATGTTCAGAATAATATACCTGTATATTTTAGAGAAACCCACTTAGTAATAGGAAATTAGTTATTCCTTGATATTTTCAGTTCTGATTTCAATTCTTATATATCTTGATTTCTCGTTAATCTTACCAAGCAAAGCAAAGGAATCACTCTTATCAAAGTTACAATTCCAGAATTAGTCAGGTTTATTTATTCAATTGAACCAATTACACTTGAACAGAATCCATTCCTTCAGTGATTTCACTGAGTGAGGAAGTTGAACAAAGGCACAGGAGGCAGACAGGTACTGCAGGTGGGAAGCTGAAGGGAATGTGTGTTTCTGGCAGCCAGAAGGAAGGCACACATGGACAGCTTGTCATGGTGCACTATTAGATTGGCTCAACTTCTCGGTGTGTGAGACTGAAAAAACTCTCAAGTCTTTCCCTCTCTGCTTTTATCAAGCATTCCTCTGCTGCTTTCCACAAAAAAAAGTTCTATATTTATTGTTTAATCATAGGTTAACACTGAGTGAGTTAAGACACATTCTACAGCATATCCTCTCGGCACATACCACTTTATCAGTGAGCAGAGGCTGCCCATATCAGCAGGCAATACTCTCTTAAACAAAGAGCAGTGACTAGATATCTGTCATCTCTGTATGCAATACTTCAGTCTGTCATCTCTGTATGCAATACTTCAGTCTTGAAAATACACTATGAGTGCATGTTGTGCTCTAGCTGTAGGTGCAGAGTTCCAGATTTTGGAAAGCTGCCAGAACGACAATCACTGAGAGAGCAATCTGATCAGTTAACTTACAGAGCACCTACTAGAGCCTATGATAGTAGGACAACTCCCAATCCTAACAGAATACTGTTTGAAAAGCAGCTGTCAATTGTTTTTAGAAACTAAACAGCCTTACACTTGCCAAATGGAAAAAAATTACATGTTTGAACCCCCAAGTTTCTGTGGCATTAATGGTCATTAAATTAACTTTGTGGTAGCACAAACCATAATAACGACCAAGATTACACAATGAAATCAAAGTAAATTGAAGATGAAACAGCATAAAATTCTCTTCTTTATAAAACAGAAGGACAAAATAGTACAAGTGTTTACCTGGTAATCAGGCTTTGTAAAGTAATCCAAATTAGAAATGTGATCCAGAAAGACGTTGAATTCTTGAGGAAGATGTTTCAACATAAGTCTGTGTTCGTACCTTTCTTTAATGGAGCCCACTTGCTCCTAGAAGTAACACAAAAAACATTACCACACCCTCATTCGCTGTTGCAACATACTCTCATTGTCTGTCACAGCCATTCAATACACTTCCAGCCAGAGAGAGGTCACTATCCTACACTGAGTGGTACTGAGAAAGGCCATTCTACACCAGAGAGCAAGATAAGACATTCTGTCATTGGCCTCGGTACACTGGCAAAATACTGTACAAACTTCAGACTCAGTATGAAAAGCCATTTAATTTTCTACTGTGTTTGTGTTGTTTGTGTTTGAATGCTGACTGATTCAAAGAGCTGTCACTAAACACTCCAATCCTTCCTAACAGTATGTTTTAAAGATTTAAATGTGCTTTGGCGTCATGTGAAGTTCCAGTCACTTTTTGGTGTATATTTGGTCATGTAAGATGTGTAAACCAAAACCAAAAAGGAGATGTTCCCTATACACCACATTGTCATCTACCAAAACATAAACAACATCAGAGAGTAAGTTGGTTTCAGTATAATTTCAAAAGAAGCTGGAAGAAATAATAACAGGCTGATTAGATATTGTTTCTTTGCATACTTCACCAATGACATATGACTACAGACACCACTACATATTGCACAAACCACTTTTGTTCACCAGCAAATAAGAAATGCCTATTTCACAAATAATCAAAACAGATTAGAAATTTTAAGCATGTGATAGGTGAAATAAGGTACTCAAGAGAAAATAGGAATAATGAAGTAAGTGGCAAATATACACTTAACTTCTGCCCTTTACAATAATTTCAATCTATAAGTACAAACTACTTTCTGCCTAGAATAGTTAGTAAAATCTGATTTCTTTTTATACCATGACACTAGTCACAAGAACTAACACTAGAAAACACTGCAAAACATAATGTTAAAATTAATGAGCCAATGATTCTAAGTGGAATCTTTATCACAGCATTTCCCTGGAATCCAGAAGTAAATCCCCCTCATGCTCTTTGGTTTCATCTCAAGGTTTACCTTATCTTTTATTTTTCTCCAGGGCAGTTGCCCAACCACAAATTCCACCAACATGTAGAAGAGAGACCAGAGGTCATCATGCCGACCCATTTCCTGTAAAAGGAAATATTATTCTAAAGCATATTACAAATACCTAAAAAAATGGGAAGATAAGTTCCTTACTGCTCAAGACTTAAATTATTATATAAAATTTAATATAACCTATGCTGCAAAACAAGTTAATTAAATCCAGGTGCTATTTTAAGGAGAAAAATACAAGTAAATTTCCACAGAAGACAGAAATAAAACAAAGTTGAAGTATCTTAGAGTAATGTTGCAAATCTCTGTTTATTCAGATTTCTTAAGTGTATGATGTTAAGACAACATACTGGACATTACATACCTCGTAAAACTCAGTAGCTTCACTTTTTTAACTTATTAACTTGCAATAAAATTGAACACCAAAGATAAGTACTAAAATCACTATTATTTGTACAAGAACTCTTACCCTCAACTACTGTAAATTACATTATCCTTTCACAAAATTTATAACAATTAATTTCTATATAATTAATGCACAGATAAGAATACAAAAAAGGAAATGAACAGTAACTGCATCACTGACTGCTTTCAGCTACATGAGATGGGTATGACACAGATGGTGATACTCACTCTGTTTCTGTGAGCATTGATTGATGCGTACCGTACCGTCCCTCGAAAACCAGCAACAGCTCGTGGCTGCCAGGGAATAGAAAAGATTCCCATTGTCAGAAATAAACCCCTTGACTTAACCTGGCGTCTACAAAGTGAGGACAGAGCCATAACATATCTCATTTGAGACTTTGATTTCAGTTCACTGTGCTTCTACAAGTTCTCAGTGGAAATTCAAGTGGGCAATAATTGGCTGACCAATAAATAGCATCGCCTGCACTAGAGACACCAATTTAAAATGTTTCTTTCTTTCTCAGTTTCTGAAAACCATCATTTCTTCTCTGATAGATATTTTATGATCATAAGTCAATTGATGTTTTACAATCAGAGAATATATTTACCCATCCTTCTTTTCTTCAAATAAAAATATTATAGAAAGAATTATATAATTGATAGTCATAATTACTAGACATTTAATTTTTTTTTTAAATATCAAACTGTGATATTATTACTTTCCCTAAGAGAAATATCCAATCCATGCTACTCCCTTAATTATTCATACTATATAGACAAAAATGCCAGGACTGCTAAATTTGCTGTCTTTCATGGAGTCTTACCTTCCCAATCAATAATTCTTTTTGTTTCTTCTAACAATGAACATAAGAAGCTTGAATTATCTACCTCATCTCTGACTTGTACTTAGAGAAGTATTGGTGATCTGTCTGCTTGCCCAAGACTCATGACAATTCTTAAGATCTTAAAAAAATTTCTGCAATACATCAAAAAGGCTGGCTTGATATATACACAAAGATAACCACAATACATAATTATTGACTTATTAAGATAAAAGACTTCTATCTCTCTGTACCTGTGTAGATATATATATATATGCATAATTTTTTCTTATCTACCAACAGCTGCTATACAGAGCTATCATTTAAATAAATCAGGAGCTGCCATTACTGTCAATAAATCTACCAATTGAATCCAGCAGGATTATGCAGCAACAACTTCAATAAAAGGATTTAACAGCCCTTATAATCAATGTCTGCTAGAGTAATACAATGAGACTTAACCAGTGTTAGCAAAGGCAGAGAATATTTTCTGGGATGTTCTTAACATGAAGAGGTTCTCAGATGATATTCCATAAATCTTAGGTTTTTCATGTCATCATACAGTTTAAGTGGTGCTCAGAACATATTTCATGTTCAGGCAGGATGGACTAAACTGCCCATCTGCCTTATCTTTAATTTTATATCATATTCCACACTGAACACTACCCTGAAATGAAACATAACTCTGTAGTTGCAGAAATCTCACAGTACCATGCAACTAGAAAAAGAATAGCCCAAAATACTTTGCAACTGGTAAATTTCAGGAGAAGTAATTTTTCAGAAAAAGCACCTAAATCTCCTTAGTTGTCCTGCAGGTTGGTAAACCATCCAACTAAGAATAATATAGCATCACTGCCAAGACAACCACAATACAGATAAGTTTCAAAAAATATGTAGTTTAATGAATAGTACTTTTTCAGAAGGGCACTGGGAGCTTAACTTTAAAACAGTTGAAAATACAAATTCCATAAATCTCAAGAGCATGTCGTTTCAGAAGATGAAATTAAATGTTTGCTGTCTTTTGCCTCTGGCATGAATGTTAAAAAGGAAGAACTATATTCAGTTTTACTAAGTTAAGTATTTCTGTTCTTCTGAAAATAATGGAAAATATGAAACCTAGGATGAAATGCCACTTTCATTTCTAGCATCCCAACTTCAATTTCTACTTGATAAATAGAACAGAAATGCTTCAGTTGCTGGACAAAGTAAGAGAAAAAGACTAAGAAATGTAATATGAAAACTAAGTTATCCCATTCAGTTTACAAAAACTAAAAATCTGACCTATTCCACTTCTGTCCTAGGGAAGAAATGTCCATATGAGGAATTTCATTGTGTACCTATTCAAATGCTTTTGAATGCTAATGTCACAGCCATCCTTACTTGCCCTAAAATTATTTCAATTATCTGAGAATCACCTGGATGGGAAGGAAAAAGAAAGAAAAAAAAAAAAAACCCTAATACAACCAAACTTGGAAGGAGCATGTTCAGTGGATGCTAAAAATGCTACATATATACAGTATAAGCTTGTGCTTCAAATAATCTCCCTCCATGTCCTTGAAGGAGGTTATAGTAGACAATAATTAATGTTATACCAGTAGGTGTAACACTGTTGTATCATTACATCTGCACAGCTCTGTCACTGGCAGGTGTATCACAGCTATGCATTACTTAAAAAAATTTTGAAACTTAACAATCTAATAGTTGTTTTACTCTTCCTGCTAAAAATAATGTCTCACCAAACCTCACCAAACTAACTTCTATCTCTTCCCTATAAAATCATTCATAAATGGAACCTCAAATGACTGTCACAGTTCTTTCAACTCATGCACCCTGCTTATAAACCAATTAAATAAAAGGCTCTTGATTAAGTCCCTCCAGCAAATGACCATTTTCATGTAGGACATTTTGACATAAAAATCTAAACCTTCTACAATTTCTCCTGGTATTAAAGGAAGAAAAAATTAGGCTCCAGTCTTTGTTACCTCTGAGGACATGAGGAAGAAAATTAAGGAGTACATACAGCCTATTTAAGAATGATTTTATATGTTTACAGCTTGCATTGAATGACGGTGATACTATACAATAATTTCTTTTCTACAGAACTGAAAGTTATAAAGAAAATATAATGCTGTAATAATTCATCTTAGACTCTTCAACAGAACTCCATTTACTGCAACTATATTTTTTTTCTTAAGTAGTTAATTTTTTAAAAAGCTATTAACTATCAAATGCTTAGAATTTTGAAGGAAATCTTGCAAACCTCACCTACTTCCAAAAGTATATGCAATGTAGCCTGACTGATGCAGATTTAGTATAGAAAAGCTGAAAATATGGTTTAAAAATATTTGTCCTTAGAAGACTCCTTTTTCTACAGTAGCAAAATGTACAAAATTTAACTTAATAGACACGGAAAGGCAGAAGTGGACTATCACAAGAAGAGACAGATTTAAAAAACATACTCCAGTTCTCTCTTCCCAGACTAGTTTTGAATCATTATTTATTTTTAAAAACATAATACATATTTTTATTATTTATTTATCAATAAAAATATATATTTTTGAAACAAAGAAAATACAGAAAATAGTTTTCAACTCTATTTTCAGGACCTTACTGCATTCTATTTGGCAGCTGAATTATATCACACATATGTCCATTGCTTTTTATTTTATACTTATTTATGCCATAATAGCAGAACTGATTTTTCTAATTGTAAAATTATTCAAATAAATTATTCAAATAAAGTCAAAGATGTGGACACTAAATGTTATAAATAAGGGACCAGATTACCAATTTAACAATTATCCATTTATTTTGTACTACATTATAGCCTTGTTTGAATGTAATTTTGTACTACATCATAGCCTTGTTTGAATGTAACTTGTACTACATTGTAGTTTTGTTTAAATGTAATTTTGTGCTTTGCTGTAGCTTTATAAGTTAGGATCTCTCTTGCAGTTTAAGAAAGAAACCCACACGTCGTTGTGAAGAAACTAGCTTCTTATCAGGCTTGCATTCCAAGGAAGAATTTACGACCACTGCTTACCCCTTTTGAAGCTGACCTGCCTGGAGGGAGGGTAGGAGATAAGGAAAAGACAGAAGAAAAAAAAAAAAAAAAAAAAAAGGAAGAAAAGGGGCTGAATATGCAAACTAGAGCTGCAAAGACCCTTGGGAGTAAAAAAAACCCTAAAATCATAATTTAAAACGAGCCAACAAACTTTTAAGAAAAATGAACCAGGCTACTCGATAGGCAATTACTACCTGGCCAGCTTTTGAGTTCTCCAAAAAGTCACCGTAACAAAAAGGTCTATTGAAGCCACTGCCCTGAGGACAGCGAATTACCACCATCGCCTTCGTATACCCTTTGGTATACAGCCACGCCTCGTGAGGAACGCTTGAAGGCCCGGCTCTATCACAGGGAGTGATAGAGCCGAATTTCCTCCTCCTCCTCGTCCAAGCTGGGGGCAACGAAGCTGGCCGGAGCACCCACCCGAGCTGATCACTTTTAATAAAGGCTTAAAAAGGACCATCAGTCCTGCCCTTTTTATTTCACTAAAATTTTAAAATATTTGTTCGCTTATGATTTCTTGTTCATTCTATGCCTTTCTGCTGATTTATAGAGAGTGCAGTACAAGTCTGTTACTTATTTTTAATGCTTTACAGTCCCAGCTGTCACATCTTCACATGAAGAGCTGAAGAGAAGCAGAGAGAGGTGGCTGTTAAGAAGGCTGGTCTCAAAACACCTGGTTAAGATACCTGTCCTATGTCTGCAGAAAGCTGGAAACAATGAAAAATTGGACATGCTTCAGCTTTTTTAGGAATAAATTCTTTACTCAGAAGGTGGTGAGGCACTGGAACAGGTTGTCCAGAGAGACTGCAGGTGCCCCATCACTGGAAGTGCTCAAGCCCAGGTCGGATATGGCCTTGAGCAACCTGGTCTAGGCAAGGGAGTGGGAGCTAGGCCATCTTTAAGGTCCCTTCCAACCCAAACCATTGTACAACTCTATGTGTTCAGTGCGTCTTCTCATTACTTTCTGTCTTTGTTGGACAAAGAATGAAGAAACTGATAAAAAAATAATTATTTAAGGATTACTCAGTTACAGACATCTGATCCTGGGAACTTCTAATGCCAAATTTTAGCACATACAGGTCTTTGCTTCGTAAGCATTGGTGCAGAGGTGTCCAATACACTGTGCATAACTTCCATGCAATTGCTGAGGAGGAAAAGTAACTTTTTGTCACTTCCTTGTTCCAAACCATTATGTTGCAAGCTAATGGTGTATTCACTTTAAGAGACAACTTATAAAAAGTCTGCCCTGAAGTATACCAATGTGTAAAAGCTTCAGAGGACTGTTACACAGAAACTTATTAACACATGTTTTTCTTCCTCCATCATATAACATAGAATCCATTTAGGTTGGAAAAGAGCTCTGAGGAAAATGAAAAATATTTCAAGAGGGAAAATACATACTATAGTCCTTGTTTAGGTGCACATATGGAATCCTCAGCTAATCACATCCCTCTGTAATGTACTGTTCAGGACCGATAGAGGACATTACTTGAGAAGAGAAAGCATAAGGTAAATGCCAGCAACAAAATGCTTCTCAACAGGATGAAAGAGTGACTGAACAGTACATTTAACAAAATGACATGGACCATTACCCTGCAGCACAGGGCTTTCAACAGTTTTAGTTAGGTATGGAAGAGAGATCTGTTTAGAACAGTTAATGTATTTTAACCAACTATTTATTACATGCATGATATGGTGCCCTAAAAATTCAAACAGTTCCCTGGAACTTTTCTGTACTATTTAATTATTTTCCATTAAATCCATTTAATACTGTACTCATAAACATGTCCTAGTTGTCCTTGGATTTTGCCTTAATCTGTGTCACTCAAAACAGAGGTGTGTCAAGGAACTGCTGAAAAAACAGTGTCTCTTACTCCTCTTAAACTAAAACCAAAACCAGATCCATTGCACAGTTTTCTGAAGTTGACTGAATTGCTGCCAATCATTTAAATTTAATGGGTGGTCTCATTTTAATCCAGATTTTATTCTGAATGCAATGTTCAGCAACTATTCTTGAACAACTTTCAGTATACAAACTCTTATTCATAATAAATTCACGCAGTCAAGGGATTACTCAGTAGTTACCAGCATAAATTCTAAATCATCAGGGGCACTGGGGCAAACAAAAACACTGCATCGGTTTTAGTCAATACTATCTGTGGACCACTTCTGAGTCTTATTGCTTAAAGTTGTATTAATCTTTGCTATTATAGCATTTACTTGAAAAGAAGGTTGAGAAACACATATAAGCGATCCATCTTTAAGCAGTCCATGGGCCCAAACAGCCTTCAAAGAAGACAAAAGACTTGCAGTGACCATTTGGTTTACAAGAGTGTAGCTTCACAACTGGCTCCTTTCTTTATTAAAACAATCCCACTCCTTTTCCCCATCATAAAAAGCATTTAATGGCTATAGCTTCCACTATTTCAGTACCACAAAAACAATGTTCCCTTCCAAATACAGAAATTAACAATCTGCAATTCTTCCCCAAGATGACAGGAGGTAAGACAGAACAATGTGGAAGTATTCTCTAGACTTCCTCAGCAGTCTAGATAATCCAGACCATTAAAGGAAAGAAACACCATACAAGTCAAATGCATAACCATTACCAAATTTTCATGTAAAAAAACAAATTAAAATATGAGTATACAAGAAATTTATACCTTCTGTTCCTGTATGTAACTGAATAGACTTCCAAAGCTTTCAAAATTGATCTAATACTCTGCTTTGTTATCTCCCAACACATTTTTGTGAAGCATTCTGTGCAGGATTGTTTTGGGTTGTTTATTTGTTTGTTTGGGTGGGGTGGGGGTGATGTTTCATTCTTTTATTGGTTGCTATTTCTTCTGGTTTTGTGTTTGTGGGGTTTTTGGGTTTTTTTAAGAATTCGGCTTCATTAACTACATTTCTAGGACTCTACCTGTACCCTAAAGTGAAACTTGAAGATAAAACCTCATTTGCTGGAAAATCCTCAGAACCTGAGGGCACTGAAGAAAGGCAAGCAGCACTTAGCTGATTTGTACAAAAACATTTGACTAGAATAATATGTGCATTGCTTGATGTGAACCAATTTGTAACTTCTTCCCTAGACAATAAAAAATCTCGACATTTGCATTCACAATCGCTTTCACTGCATTTTTCTAAGGGTCAGACTGTACAGCAGCTGGTGTATCTTCTGCTTTAGCAGAAGTCAAAGACAATTTTTGTTACTGACAGGTCACCAGTAAAGAGCACGAGTAATGCCTCAGAAAATTTTGGTGGATACTCTGTTGCCTTTGGATTTTAATACTTTTGGTAATATTCAGAGTAAGTAAATACTGTAAAATACTTTAAACCTCTTTATGTTAAAAGAAAGAATTTTTTTTTTTACTTGTTTTCAAATAAATACAGGAAAATTTAGGCATTCAAAATTAAGGTCATGCTAAAAAAAAAACTATAATGGTGAGAACTCTGACGAAGCTCTTCATTTTGTTTAAATAATCACTGAAGAATGACCTAAAATCTAGTCACTGTGAAGAGCAGGAGAAAGGTGGGGAGATGGGGGAATGCAGTCATAGGGTAGCTCTCCCCTGGAGCTAAAAAGCCTTATTTATCAAAAATACATCCATTCCACAAACCAGTCTCCTCTGAATACATTTCAACCTACTAGTCAGGATACCCTCAAAAAAGTAATCCCACATTCTAAACTAAGTACCAAATTGGGCAAAAAGGAATTTTCTCTTTCAGTTAACTTTACTGAGTCCAAATCATCAGATTCAGGGGACTGGCTGTTAATCTGAACAATTCTTTAGGCTGCCAGTCAATGAGACCTGTATACTGACTAGAAAAACAATGCTGTTTTAGGTTAAAAGGTTTTATCTAAATGCCACCTACTTATGGATAGTTTTTTAATTCTGTTACTCCCTAGTTTTGTCCCCTCAGCTTGCACACATTTTATCTTCTTTGTAAAACAAATATAATTCAGTTGTTTATAATTTGCAATCCACATAAATAAAAGACCACAAAACTCGGGCCTGTGATAATACATGATGGTTGAATTTATGGATTTTTAAAGAATTATGACCTAAAATTCTTTTTTAAAGGTTAATCTTCTTAACAGCAAGGATTAGTGTCTTTTTTTTTTAGTGCTTTCTTTCTGTTAAATTTAACAGTACCTCAAAAAACAGTTGTGGTTAAGTGGTTAAGGTTCACTTTAAAACAAGAGTGATGACAACTGCCTAAGAGCTGGCTGCAGTTCTGATGATGTTAAAAATGCAAATGTCCTTCGCATTTTGTCCCTCAAGGTTTTCTATTTCTGTACCACAGCTGACACCTTCACTTTCCATTTTCACCATGTAAATAGAGACATGGAAATTCAATGTCTGTATGAAGTTAGGTTTACATTCAAGAAGAATCATATATTCTTTGTCTCAATTAGAAAACAAAAAGATGATAGTATTTACTTTAGCTACCTCTAAGACAATAGCAAACAAAATGGTAGGTACTACACCTTCAAAAAGCAATAAACAGCAGATTATGAATATACTAAAATTTATACTATATAAATATACTAAATTTGCATCCTGCTAAATGCATTTGCTTGATGATTAGAGTATCCCTACAATTAAATTCTAATTATCCTGCTTTGCAGTAATCAATTCTTATCTACAATATTAATTCATTTATTGGCTTCCTCTCTCCAACAATTTATTTGCTTGCCTGTGTTTCATCCTTCCTTCTTTTAACAGCCTACATCATCCCTAGCAGTTTTTGTTCTCCTTCCCACACTCAATTTTCTCTCTTCTGATCTTTTCCATCCCCAGAGAAGGCTCCTCCCACCAATTTGTGGCTCCTTATCTACTTCCATTCTATAATTTAATTCTACATCTACTCCAAATACCTGCAATCCTCGTATTGTCCCCAGCATGTAAAATTTGGTTTCAGAAGCCTATACACATATATATGTCTGAGTTTCCGTTTCATCTCATTTTCAGCTATATCACTGTTTAAGTTTTCACCATAGTATAATAGGTCAAAATATATTCCAAACAGTCAAGGAGCCAGGGTTCAAGCCACTGAGAACACAGTATAGTTGCAGAAAAGTTTGTTCATGTGCCACTTCTTTATGTTTTTCACAATTTAGAATAGATTGATACACTACTTCTTAGATACTACATTTGGATGTTCAGAACAATTTCATTCTAATAAAAGAGTACTAGATCTGCACACAAATCCACTTACAGAAAAAAACCCCAAACAAATAAAAACTCAAATCAAAACTACTCACTGTAAATACTGAAATATATGTTAATAGGCTAACCACATTTCCAAGACACTACCTACAGGAGTTGCATGATGCACATTTGTTGTTACCTTTCATTCATCTTTCACAAACCTGTGAAACACAATAAATGTTTGTTTCTGACTTTTAAGTTCTAATCACGTAATAGTGTCATATCATACAACTTAATAAACTGCAGCTCTTCACTAATGTCTTCAACATGTTTATACAGTTTACAAATGTCTTATTACTGAATACAACAGACATATCCCTCTCTCTTTGAAGTCAGCTCCTCACAAGCATAGTCATTCAGACAGCTGTAAGGCATGACAACTTCCTTAAAATGAATCAATGTTAAAATCAGCAGTTAAAAATCTTTTATTTTACTATAGTAATTCTGAGAGGGAACTATCTGGCAGCATGAAAAGGCATGCAAAGCTTTGCTTTTGCATTATGCTAATACATTTTTCTTCCAGTTTTGAAGATTCACATAGATCACTGTAGTAAAATGATACTACAACTAGAAAACAGCAACTATAACAAATTCCTTTCAAGGTTAATATCTGGAACAAGTAGGAAATTGTCTCTGCTAACTGAATAACTCAAGAGAACCTAAAACGCCTGGATCCTTCAGATGAGTAATAAAGACATTTGCTTTTGACAATACATTCAGACACTGAGGCAGACTAATAAAGCTTGAATACATTTTCATTACATAAAATTTTCCTTCAAAATACTCCTTCCTGTAATTTCCTGAAATTACCTCTTACTCCTCTTTATTACAAGGAGTGATATTTTCCTGTAAGGAAAATTCTAAATTTAAAACTACAGTCCAGATCAGGGTTATTGAATAGCAGAAAAGATTAGTCCTTTTCTAACAGTTGTTGCGTTACATTTATAATCAATTTTATCCTTCTTTACAAACTTTACAACAGATTACTACGTACACAGTGGACATGAAAAAACAAGCTTAGAACACTGCATTCCCTTTGTAGGGAAGAGAATAAAGACAGCTACAACTACAATATCCTGGAGATGTATTATTTCACTCTTTTCTGAAAAAGAATTCTGATATTGCTGGATGAGAAAATTCTGTAGTTCTATTGAGAGGCTATAAAAGGCTATTTCAGCTATAGTGTATGAAAAGATTATGTTAAAAAGCAAAAAAGGCAATGACAGAAGTATTAGAGAAATCAGGAACAATAAAGAAGAAATCTGACACTAGTTTTTACAAACACAAAAAATATGTTTCTATGTTTCCATAGAAATTCATGACCAGTTTTAAAAGCCCATGGAACTCCTCTGCTCTTTAACTCCGTGCCATCCTTGGTATTGAAAGTTTGGGTCAGATGGATTGGATGACCCAAGCAACACTTTATTGCCTAGGCCCCCAAGTTAATATATGAGGAAAACCTAACTGATGATTCCCAAGAGACATCTGTTTCCCTTCTTAATTATTTGTGTCCCTCAGTTATGTAAAAATCAGTGCATCCTGCAGCAGTAGTTCACATGAGAACCTCTGTTACTTACTGACTCCAAAAGCTTTTCATGAAGAAGGGACTCTGATGCATACAAAAATGTGTGAATAGAGGTGACATTAACACCTACAGAAGAAATTACTTAGATTCCATTTTATTCTTGGTGGAAGAATTACAATATATCTCCTTGAACTCTTTTTTCCCTTTCAAAATCAGTTTTACTGTCATCTTGCTTCTGCAAACCAAAGGTTATTGTAGCTAACCTAATGCAAATCCCGTGGAGAAAAAAACCAGTGAAATGGACTGACAATGCTGGCTCCTCAGTTCTTTATACAGGTAGTCCATAAGTGACACTCAAAAATGCAATGAAAAACATAGTAAGCACTAGAAGTGTTGAAAACGTTTTTTCTTTAAATACCACTTTCTGAGACATTTTTTATATTTAATCTGCATTTTTCAAAACAGTACTTAGAAACAACTACAGCTGAATGGACTCCCTGGTAGCATGGTTTTAACAGAGCTAAATCACCATGGAGTCTAACATTAAGATGGGTAGTAGAAAGATGAACTACATCTCTGAAAACAACACTGAGATGTCTTAGGAGATGACGGGCATGACAGGCAACCCTGGGGGATCCTTCAGTACAGAAAAATGGCATGGATCAGCTTCAAGAAAGGATTTCTTGTTCCAAGTTCTCTGCCTTGACCATTCTTTCAGGTAAGAAGTCTAAGGAGACACCATAACTCCTCAGGAAGAGAATAAACTGACAACAAAAAATCCTCTCTCCAAACCTGTCTATAACAAACAACCAACAACAGCCTGTCGTGGCTCAGCCAGCAAACAAGCCCCACCCACTCCCCAACAGCAAGATAGGGGAAAGAAGCAGAGAGCTAAAAGCTAGAAAACTCCTGGTTTGAGATAAAGAGAGTCAAACAGGGAAAGCAAAAACTAGCACTATAAAAAGCTAATAGTCAACAAGCCAACCTTAACTGTGGAATATGTTTTTATGAAGAGAGTATTATGTTTTTGGAGAACATGCTTTTATATTGTTCTGCATTATTTGCAGTAGCTGCTGAAGAAAGCTAATGGAGGTTAGAAGGACAGCCTTAAGGAGAAGCCCACAGCACATTTAATAAAAATATGAATAAATTCTATTAGTAAGCAAGGCCAACAGTATGATTGCACTCTATCCAAGAACCATTTCTAACTCTCACATACAAACAAAACTACTGTCTTTCTCCCCACCATTACTGCACTCTACAAATATCAATTACACTGCCAAAAACTTCTAAAGAATTTCAACTGAAGAATTACTTCAGTTATATTGTAGGGCACTGCAACGGAAAACAAAAGGCAAGAGGTAGCTTTTACAAAAGAAAGAATATAATACTGAATTTTCTGTTATTTGTTTTTTCTGAAAATATTACCAATGGTTTGTATATAGAGACAATCTTGGGAATTGTTTTCTCTTTGAAATTATGGATTAGTTTAAAAAACTTTTTAAGCAGCCACATACAGAACACAACAAGAACACTGAGAAATGAAAAAAGAAATATAAAACGACTTAAAATGTTTAGCTCACCTTTGCAACAGCAGCAGGCACTACTCTGTTTGCCTCCCCTGCTCTTTGCTTTCATTGCAGTGTACAGCATTACAGCTGAAGGAATAGAGTACAGCAGAACCCCCCTAATTTACCTTACTAATTCACAGATCTCATAATCTGCACACAAGAATCTGCCACTTTCCCAACTTCTCAGGCAAAATAAAAGTGAAAATCCTGTTGAGATGGCTTCTAATACTCAACTTGTGTCATATTTATAAATATGCTACACAATATTGACTAGTACATTATTCAGTGTTGCCATCACAATGTAAACTAAACTACCTTAATAAAGAAAATGTTTCTTTTAAATATCACCATGTACAATGGCACAGACTTGCTCATTTTGAACTTTGAAATTAACAAAACTAACCGCCTGCCAGTGAATTAGGGAGGCTCTACTTACTTAAAATTGTAATTTCCTCATTGATATGTTTTTACCTACCATTTTCTTCAGACTGCATTGCATTGGGAATACAAAAACTACACTTAACTGTGTCCTCGTATATATTATAATTAGTGTCCTATCACTGCATTAATTATTCAGACTTTCTCTTTCAGAAGGTTATATATATTCAGTTTAGTGTCCGACTTTTACTCTTCTCTCCTCAGATTTTGTTGGTTGTTTTTTTCGTTTTTTTTTTTAAATGCAGTAAAAGATACCAAGTGAAATTCAATTCTGGTATATTATTCTGATGCTTAATGAAAACCTATTTATCCCTTGATTTTCCAAGCCAAATGACAGATTATCTAAAAATATCTTAGATGTACACCTCCATCTCACACCAAAACCCAGAAACCTGAATCATACCCTACTACCAATCTTTTAACACAATCAAGCAATCACATGGCATTTCTCATCTGGGATGGTGTTTATCAAGCTTAGAACAGTTACCAGTTCAATGCAACCCCCCTACCTCTCCAGAAGAAAAGACAGCATACTACTACTTTCAAGTATTCAAATTTCAACTGTGAAAAAAATCTTACTGGTCTGACATCCCCACATGAGTTGGTAAATTGCCGTGCTAAGCCAAAATCCAGCATGAAACACTTCCTACAGGTGCTTGGAAAACGTCCCATAGCGAAGTTTGACTAGGAAGAAAAATAAATACAGATAGATAATAAATAAATACAAACAGGTTTCAATATGTTAACATATAATGCAACAACACAACCAGAAAATTCATATTCTATTTCTCTATCCTTCCTTCCTTGTTTTCACTTCTACTGAAATCCCATTAAATTTGAAGAAAACATTGTTAAGAAAAACAGGCATCAAATCTAGCATATCTGAACAGTAGCCTGTACTGTCCAAAGAGATTGTTGTCTTACTTTGTCACTTAAAATATATTAAATTTAGCAAGAATTTTCCAATCACGTCACCTTCTCACAGAATCTCAGCATTGCCTAATTGATCACAAGGAAAACAAACAACAAGAATGTCAAGATTTGACTTCAGCACAAAGCACAGTTGGCTCCAGCTAATTCTTTCTCACTTATTTCACTTGACACTCACATCCTCTATGCCCTTTCCCTATTAAATGAAGGCTTAAATGGGGATGAGTCGGGGAAAATACTTTTATAAAAAGTTGCCAGGAAGAAGTGATGCAAATAAAATTTTCCTAATGTACAGAAATTTATTGGAAGTTTTATGTAAGCATCATTCAGCTAACAGGAAACTTAGCAAATATTTGCATCTATTAGAAAACCCAAAGATTCGCTTATTTTTTCCTCATTTACAAATTTTGACAGTTCAGAGTTCTAATGATATTTGTCATACAGAGCAATATTAAAAACAGGTGATTGAATTTCAGGAATAAATTCAATGAAAAACAGAAAAATTAGTAAGAATAAAAGCACAATACCATCAGGAAGGCACTCTCCTCCATAACGATATATTGACAATAGATCTTATTAGAATTGAACAAGAAAGCAATAGTTTTCTCACACAGTCTTTCTTTTTCTTGTTTCTTGAAAATATATTACATACAAAAAGATTTCTATTGAAGGACTTATAAATACACTCTACAATTAGTATCTATTCTTTTAGATTTATTATATGACAATATCAATTGCCATTCGTCCAATACATTATGTCATATCTCATGGCAAATGCTCTTGGTTACACGATGCTAAAGATAAGAGTTGGAAGTTTTAACTCAGAAAATTGCAAGGAGACCTAAACTGGAGACTATGAAAAATACCAGAGTTACTGTTCTTGCAATCCAACACTAATTGACAGAAAAAATCTGCCCTATCTGATGATTAAACAATCAATTTTCTGTCCCTTCTCGTTTCTGCACTTTAGCATCTAGTACAGAACCTAACCTTACTTATGGGGCCATCTAATGACCACATCTTACTTGTCTATTTTAATGGGCAGACTTACTGGTTTAATGTCCCTGTGCAGGAATCCCACAGAATGAATACTTTCAATAGATTCCAAAATCTGCTTCCCAAGCCGCAGAGTGGTACTAATGGTGAATGTTCCTCGAGACTGGCTACGACGCAGGTCTGCCAAGTTCCGACCCTGAGAGAATTAAAAGGACATTTTCATAAAAAAATACTAATACCAAGAATCAGAGATGGTGTAAAGTCTTCCTACATCTTCTTTAGTTGTTCATAATTAACCATGAAATACTTTCAATACCTATTTTCACACTCAAGGGTAACACATCTCACCTAAATGCAATGACTGTACATCCCCAAATATCTCCAACACTAAATTTAGAATCTGCGTTTCAAAATATGAACCTTAGTACCTTTTTATTCCTACAAAACATGGAAAAAACTAATCCCTATTAGAAGACCAGTACAAACACTATTAGTTAACATTGTATTTGTGTCATAACCAAAATGGCCACTGAGAAAGTGCTTGCTAAGTAAAGACTTCTTCACATTCACTTCTTTAAGGAAAAGTACATAATTCAATTATACATTATATCGAACAGATGAAAAATATAAAAATATATTATGTAGGAAATGCAACCCTATGACATCACAGAACTGTTGTTCTGCTAAAATCACAGATGAACAACAGTATGAACTAGAACACTTTTTTTCAGTATTCATATTTACCAGGATGACAAAAGACATTAATCCCATAACTCTAAGTGCTAATCAGCTATTTCATCCCTTTCTAAATGAACAAGTCTTTCAGTAAAATTAAGTGTTTTCTTTTACTTGCAAAGGGTAATTTTTCACTTCTATAAAAAAAGCCAACAAAATGCAGAAACTAATATAATACATTTTAGACTATTTTCAAGTGAAGACTTAAAAGAAATGTAAAATATCTCAGAAGACATCACAGTTCACTCTTCCAACAGTCAGGTCTTTCTCAGGATGCAAGCTTTCTCCTTTTTGAGAGAATTATGGAAAGGATATAAAAGCAAAAATATGTAAGGATATGCTCAATTTAGGTTCACTCACTACAGTGCATTTGTGATCCTTGGGTTTGTTTTCTTTTTGTTTAGCATCCTCTAAAATTTTACTGGTTTCATATATGCTTGCCTAATAAACCTAAACACATAAGCAAACATTGAGCTCTTTGATACACTAACCTGCAACTGCATGACCACATAGTTAAATCTGTCATTCCGTCCACATCCTATGAATCTACAGACATGATCTTTTCCTAAGAGAAAAAGAAGCAAATTAGCCAATAATAACGAAATTCTGTGGTTTATTCCTTTAAATACCTAGGAAATCACTGGAAAAGATAGTCATATGTCTACTGAGATCTTTAATAAACTAAGCCCCACGCAGTTCAACAGCAATAAAACCAAAGTCAGTTCTACTGGCAACTAAACAGAAGTTTTCGCCCACAATATATGTAGCCCTACATCAGCTCTCACTCTTCCATAAGAAAACATGCATGGCAACATGCCTAAATGTCTACAAATGTGGGGGATTATTTTCTTACAAAGCTAATGGTTTGTTATAGACATTATCCCTAGCCAATATTCCTCTTTTCTATTAGCTACAGCTGCCATGGTGAAAGAAAAACAGTAGTATTACCTGTGAATTATGTTTTATATTAAAAAATTGTAGAAAATGTAATTCAACTAATCCAATTTATTAATATCTTTCTCTAGAACACAATCCTTGCTGTTTATCTACAAAAGATAAATTCAGCTCAGGTACACTGGAACAGGAAAAAAAAATCAGTTTTGTTTAAGCCGATTTTCTTAAAAGCCTCCTCCTGTCTTAGGAGCAAATTGCAGAGGAGAAGACAGGTCAAAAATAATCTCCTTATTATCCTGCAGTTGTAAGTCAAAGCATAAGATTGCTCAGGTAAATACAGAGAACACACAAGTCAAAGGCTGCAGCTGGGAAACAGAAGGGGAATGTAAACCCATTGTCATTTTGGTACCAGGGTTCATTGACCTCGAGAGAAGCTGGGACCCCTTATGATCCCACTCTGCCCCAGTCTACAACTGAACAGGGAACTGTAGGATTAAAGTTCCTCAGGCCATTTACCTTCCTTTCTCACACCAATGGAAGCTACAGCAAACAGAAAGCTTATCATCTCAAATGGTAGCTAAACATGTGTAAAATTTGTCATCTAAGATTTCTATCACTATTTTTTTTACCCTTAGGATTGCAAGAACATCATAAACAGGGAAAACCCCCCCACTACCATTTTCAAAACACCATAATGTCTACCTACAGATCTGAGGGGACTTCTTGCTACTGCTGCACTCATAGCTCCATCAAAACCCTAAAACTTGATCCTACAGCTTCTGAATATTTTCAATTCACTTGACAGAGAAGTGGTTGTCTCTTTTTTGCTTCCTCAGGAAGCTGACTGCCACATCCAATTAAAACAGGTAGGTAGGCCCTTTTAAACAAAGAATATCTGACAGGATTCATCAAAATAATTTATTTAAAAAAAAAAATCTCTACATTTCTGCAAATACGTAAGTGCTAAACTTTAAGTATCACTGTTTTTCCCACAATTTTTCCTTCCACCCATTTGTTCAAGTAAGACAGGCAATATTACAGACAGTATAATTTTATGAAGAAAAAGGAATAGCAGCAAATTTATCAAGATGAAATTTTGTATATTCATTGCTGCAGTTTCCATTATTGAAGTCTCATCTTAAATATTTATGATTAATTTTACAGCCACTTGTGGGTATTCTGATGGAATATCTTCAGAGAAACATACATGAGTCAGATTTTATCTGGCAAATTCAATAAATGTCCAAAACTCAGTTTGGTCAGGGAAATCCCATTTTGACTGGAGCACCAACTCAGTTTGTGTGGTAAATTCCCTAAAAACTTTTATATAAAACTGAGGAAAGAAGAAGGGAAGAAGTAGAGCCTTTATTACTTATTCAAATAGAATGATCCTCCACCACTCCATTGGGGCTATACACACTTACTACAGCCTTTCCCTCAGCAGGTAAATAGTATTTTTTCACACCTGTGAGCTACGTGGCTGGGCTGCAGGGTGAGATGATGATGGTAACAGGCTGCAGCGAACAACTCTGCCCCTGAAAAACCTCCTAGGGAGGGTGCTAAGCCTGGGTGCCATTCCCCAAGCTGCTGCAGTGTATCACTACAGCAGCTTTACAGCCTACACCAGACACAGCCCATCACTAAATTATGCTCAAGAGCTGTAAATGAGTGAGGGAGAAGTCTGTAAGGTTGTGTGAGACAGAAACCAACTGAGTGAGTCTCACTCTCACTGAGCGAGATGTGATAAATCTGTCTTCTCCCATCTGACTGTGGGAACAGATGGCCTAACAACATGGTTAAACAAAACAACCATCTGTTGCAGCAGATTTCTTTTTTAAAAAAAAAAACAAAAATAAGGAACTTAAAGAGTTAAACAATATTCTGCAACAATAATTAGGGGACAGCAGGGGGAAAAAAATTAAGATGTAATTGATGACTAAGCTGTAATAAATGGCCATATCAGTGAACCTAGTCCTCCTTCATAATTAAGAGAGAAGTCATACAATTACTCACATATTCCAGCATGTTTTCCTAGCTCAGAGTCTTAAAAAGAGCTTATTTGAAGTTTTTTATTAGTCACTGCACCATATACAAAGTTACTACTTTTAAATACTTCATTATACCACACAGTTATTACTCATTTTACCCCCACAATAATGACCACACTGTTTTAATTTTAAAAATTTCTGAAAGTAAAGAATGGTAAGAAATAGCACATCCCTGCACTTCTGCTAACAGCTGCTCTCATTCCAGTTTCACAGTTTCTGTGATACAGGATTCTAATAGAGATACAATCAAAAGCGTGTTTATAGTCCTGATAATGTGCCTAAGCATAGTATAGACTGGAAGAGCTATTCTGCTCTATTGAGACACATTACACCTCTTTATTTAGTTCTCTTCTAAAAACCTTTTTCTTCATAATATTCCACAAATTGAACAATATTTTTTAAAATCAGATCCACACATCAAGAAAATTCTCAATGACACTGAAAGCTCACTGTCTCTCATTACAAATAGAGGAAACTTTTCAAATATTTGAAAGTAAAAGGATTTTCATGACAATTCTATTCCTTCCTATGTCCAATGTAACTAAAACATCTTGCAAGACAATAACCCAGGCCCTTTGAGAAAAGGAGAGTCATTATATATTTATACATATATACACACACCCCAAAACAGGATAGAAGAACAAGATAAAAGTTGGTCTCAGAGTATGTATGCTAGTAGAAGATTGTTACAAAAATATCCTAAAAGAACTGTTTACAGTTTTATCTCGTCTGAATCTGCATGAAAAGAAAAAAATTATCAAAAATAAGACTAATTTCTCCATGATAAAAAAGCATTCAAGAATAATAAAAAAATCTTCAAGAAGCGATTATAAAGTTGTTTTCTATTCTCCATTTTCATCCACTTTTCTTGATTTTCCCTATCCTCCAAATTTTGAGCTCTTCCATACTGAAAACTTGTGAAGATAAAGAAATTAATGCAAATGGAGCAAAGATTTTTGTAAAACATAAAATGGTCTCTACCACAATCTTATTTAATGAACTTTTTATTGGCAATACTAAAATTTACTATTCATCTCTGGACTAGAAACTTTAAATTCGAAGAAAATCTTTTTGCTCAGCTACATAATACTAGATGTTTTTGTGAAATCCTTTAAACAGAGAAAAGCGTGGTTTGTTAACATCATAACATGTGACATGCTTGCCCTCTTAAATCTATAGAGGCTGTCAATTTCTGCTGCAGTGTGACCTTTACAGCACATTAGGCAGCGCCATATGTCATGCAGATTTTGTTTTATTCAAACTAAGAGTTTGGAAAAATTTGGCTGCTGACAGGAATGTATGTATTATTCAAAATCTTCCAGATTAAAAATAAAAATTTTTAAATAAAAAGTCGCCCTTTAAATTTTCTTTCTGTAATTTTACATTGTGAAAAGCTATGAAGAGAAGCCAGTGCATATTTCTCTGTAGTGATAGCTTCATTAAAGTATCTAAAGGCACAGAAAGTGTGACTATTCAAACTCTGATTCAAGGAACTGAATCCTAGAAGTATTGCAGGATTTTACAGGCCAGTAATTTTTTTCTACAAGTTACAGTACTTTAAAGTAGGAACTTTTGCTTTCAGGGATTTTTTTAAAATATGTTTCCCATTTCAACATTAGAATTCTTAGCAATACCACAAAGCAAAGAAAACAAATATTCTTATCCTGGATGCTGTGTGAAGGACCCTCAAAGATTCTATGCTACATAGTACAGAAAAAAAAAGACCATCTTAGAAGAAAAAACAAAAACAAGAAAAACAACAACGTCTAGAGCAAAAAACAAAGAGAAGATACGGATTCAGAATAAACTAAATCTGAACAGAGGTTTTTGCAGTAATTCAATTTTCTGTTCTTTTAATTTTCATGTCATCCCATTTCAAAGAAAAGCTTCACTGTAGCAAAACTTCCAGAATCTGAAAGAGCTTCTATTCCATTTCTAATAATCATTTAGCAATAACCTACAGAATATAGGAAATATTTACTCAAAGTATTACTATATTGACAATGATTTTTTAAAAGAAGAATTACTGACATTCTACTTCTTGCATATCCAAGGTACAGCCCTACCTTGCAGCTTCTTCAACACAGCTACTTCCATTTTCAGCACTTGCTTTGGCTGCTGAGCTGATTCGACCTTCAGTGCAACGTTTTCCCGAGTAAGCAAGTCCAGTGCATCGTAAATTTCTCCAAATCCTCCACCTCCTATTTTCCTCAACTATATTGAGGAAAAAGAAAGAACAAAAACATATTTTAAAGAAAGGAGAAGACAGTATATAAAACAGCAATACTTCTTTGTTCTGCCTGTCATACCGCAAATGCTGTTGTATTACAAATAGATTTTAAAATAACATTCATATCCCTCAGTACATGAAAGAGCTACTGAATAATTGACAAAGGTATTGCTAACCAAAGTTTGGAATAGAACACACCTGATCTCCATCTGCACTATTGTATATAGTACAATAGAAGAGTGCAGTAGTATCCCCAGCACGAATCTGGGCAAAGTCAGCATGGTGAATAAAGACTTTGCTCAAACAGTCACACACAGCCCAGAGATCGTCAAATACAAATCCACAGTGACACTTTTAAAATATGCCATCTTTTTCTCCTTTCAGAAATCTGCACGCTGAATAATAAAGGTATAAAGTTATATAAGTTTTTGGACTTCCTGAAAAGAGGCAGTATTTTCTATTACATGGGGTGACTTACACACAGCAGCTAAATCATAAATGATAAGAAATGGCTAAGGTTATCTTCGAATTTACATTTCAAACGTTACTCACATTTACCTATGATTCATCAATACCATTCTTTTTCACAGACAGACTAAAGAAACTTGCAGTACTGAAAGTTTCATCTGTGCAAGGAACAGGTAAAAAGAACGCTGATGGCATACTAATTAGTTTGCACTTCATTCAGAGCAAACATTAATAGGTGTGCATTCACTCTGCTTTAAGTGGTCACAGGGAACAGACACTTCTTTGGTTTTCAATATCAAAAATGTCAATGTTGTTTCACAAAATGTCTCCCCTGGCTAACATTCTAAAGTTGATAAAAGAGAAAAGGAGACAAAAGGAACTTACCCTAAGACTGACATGGTTTTCTAAATGTCATCTGAAAACATACAGTTGCTAACATTATATGACTACACTGTATTAAATGTCACCTAAACAGTCCAGAGTTCTAGAGAGCAGCAATATGGTCACCTATCTTCAGATTCTGAAAATTAATCTAATGTCTCCTAGTCCAGACTGTCAGACATTTGACTGAGTAGGAAAAACTTTTTTTAAAATGGCCTGGTCTCTATGAATAAGGAAGAAGATAATAGATAACACATGAATTTTCAGCATAATAAAAGCACCCCAGTGAGAATGCATAGTGAAAAAGGTGAGAGGAAAAGGAAAAGGTGACACAGCTATCCTCACCCCCTTACAAATGTAGACAAATTTATCATCTAAATTCATTTACCAGCTTTAAGAAATGGCCTGACCAAGAAAGAATGCCTTTGAAAGGTTGTTTCTCTGTTTGTGTGCTTTAAAAAATTTAACACAAACAAGCATACCACCATACCAATAAAACAAACAGATCAATTTATATCCTCAGATAAAGTACACTAGAATCATTAACATACACCCAATAATTACATCAGTCAGCAGTTCCAGGCACAAATTAACTTCTCTTTGATTGCAGAAAAAAATACCTTCCACGTCCTTTGTCACCAAGTCACACACATTAAACAATGAGCCCATATTTTCCTTGGTCTTTTTTATTTTGCTGCCAACATCCCTATATAAGGCATAGAAGTCTTTCTTGTTACTTTTCACATCCTTCACCAGTCACAACTGCCACCTGAGCTCCAGCTTTCGCATACATTCATCACACAGAGGTAATGTCTCCATGTTAATCTTGGGCAGCCCATCCCTGTTCCCACCTTCTACTCACTTGCATTTTTCTTTCCACTTCACACAGGTGTTGACCATTCAACCATAGAAGCCTCCTGCCACATCTGCTCAACATCTCTTACCTTGATGAGGACCACATTGCCCTTGTTTACATCTGCATTACAATTTCCCATTTTGTACATTAGTTTCAGGCTTCTCTTTTTTGCATTCAGCATCTCACATCCCAAACTCCTTCTCTCCATTCTCTCTTCAACTTTTGTGTCTTCGTATACTTCCAGGCTAAAGCATACCATTTCTAACAAGTTTTATCTTCGTACTTTTGCTTACACTACATATTGAATGGCATTCTTAAACATATCTAGAAACAATTACCATTACAATCAAGTCTCTAAGTCAGGATTGTAATAAATATTTCAAAGGCAAAAAATAGGCATGAGGAAAGGTATCAACAAAGGATAAAAGCAAATGCTAACAGACAGCAGTAGAGCAGGAGGTTGGCACTGTGGAAGAAATATTTTATACTGTCTTTTTTATGCTTACTTTTCAAAATAGAATCACTCTAAATAATGTCCAGGTTAAAATTAAATTTAATTGATCATGTTTTTTAAAAATGTTCATGTCCGAGAATTTTAGGTATGGTTTTCACAACTGCAAAGAACAAGGTCCTCAACACCAAGAGGTCTCTTCCATTGGGAGACTGTCCTATGAAATCCTGAATCTAGGAAGTCTATCAGCTTAGATGCCAGCAAAAAATCCTTAATGTTTGCTACAGAAGAGAAGAAATTGAAGAGTTACCTAGAGGAAATACTTGGCACTCATCTACCTGTAACACTTGATCTAGAAAACATATAAGTGAAAATGTATAATTACATGAAATAAACTACAGCCTACTTTCAAAGTTTTCCAGAAGACACTTATCTCATCAGCAGTCTTTATTACACAGGAAAGAAAATAAATCTGAAGAAAACAGGGCTACTGTTGCACACATCAGACAACTGAGTAGTTTTGTGGATAGTGATATATCAGTATGTTAGAATCTATTTATTAATGGTATTTTATACTATTTGATCTGATTCAAGACTATGATTCCAGTTTTTAATTCACTGCAGTATTGAGATCAGATATAAGAAGGTATTTTACAAACACTTATACTCGAGAGATAGCTATTTAGGTTCTATTTACCTAAAAGGAAATACAAAGATTTCCTATACAAAGTTAGTATCAGCTTCCAGTGTATTTAAATGAAAGACAGGGCACAAGACAGTTGAAATTATTCTCTCTTAAGTCTTTGAAATTAATGATGAATCTGTATCTTCTATGTTCAGCTTTACAGTACTAAATAAAATCTTGAGATAGGGGAGTAATATAAAGCAACCAATTCAGAATCCATTCACAGCCTACAACACACACACACACAGATGCCCCTAAGGCTCTATTGTGGACTGGCCTTTTTTTCACCCCACACTTTTTTTTTTTTAATTCTAAGCAAAAAAAAAAGTGATCAGAGGAATGGAGAGGGAACTACGAGAATTCAGCCTGTTTTTCCCAGCAAAAATAGCTTCAAATGGATACTATTTCCCTCAAGATGCAAATCAAGGATATGAACAGCAGAAGGGAACAGAGCTATTTATGGTAAAGCCAATGCTGGCACACAATCAAATGAATACAAATCAGCTGAGATTAAATCTATGCTCTAAAATCCAACAAACAAAAGAAGAGAGCAGCAAAGTCCTGAAAGATCTTCCTGTAAGAACTAACATATCTCACAAACTTACTGGTTTCAGGGGAGTGCATCTGACTGATCTCCAAAATGGACTGACATAATCACTGGCTGATCGGATTCAATATACTAAAAGTACTCTTCCAGTTGTGCTTGGACCCTACACTGCGATTTAAGAGCTCTCCTGGGTCCTTATCAGGAAAAAAAAGAAAAAAATAACTCACCTTAAATCCTCATAACTTCTTTTTAAAGCAGGGTAAAAGAAACAACTAGCTTCAAAGCTCATTCACAATTTAATGCAAGTACTAAGCAAAATGTATCTCATAAGAATTTTCAAGTTAATTTCAAAGTACAAACCACTTCGTTTTAAAAACATGTTTCAAAGAAGAAAAAGAACTGCAGGAAGGTGTACTCACCACCTTCCATCTTTCTTTGACCAGTATTCCCACACTGAGGATGTCAGGCTGATCCCCTCCTCCGCTCATTGCAACCTCCTGAGGCAACAGAGCTGCTATGCAAAGTCTGCGTCAGTAGCAACCATCCAGATCCCAGGAATGGCTTCCATTTAACCAGCCACTGCAGAAACAGAGCACAACAATGGATCTCAGTGATTAACAGAGCAAAAAGAAATACAGAAAAAGTTGTGTTTCTCACCCAGCACCTAAACTAGTTTTTGTATCCCATAGTGACTAACATTGAAATTTTAGTCAAACAGTTTCCAGTACAGAAAAAAAATCAAATATATCCTTCCTTAATTTTTTTAACCTGCTCTCTCTCAAATCTCCAATACCAATCTCAATATAGAACTAATGAACTTAAACATTTTCAGAGGTATGTTCCACAAGCAGTTTCAAATTGCTGCAAGGCATAATTACATTTAAACTTAATTTTAATAATCCCTTTTAAAATCTAATTAATAACTTATTAAATAATTGTTTAATTAATTAATAGTAATATATAACAATCTTAAAATAAAATTAACCAAAAATTACAATGTTAAAAATAGATACTTAAATTTCAGTTGCATTGCATACAGACTACTTCACATTGTATCACATAGCTAGGATTATTTATGATTAAATACATCTAAAGTACAATTATGTCAGGCTATAAACAGCTGTCTTTCGTAAGGAGAAAACCCTGTCTTTGGTAATTTTGACAGTTTATTTTTTTAATTTTCTGGTTTTAGCAACCATTGCTAAATTGGATTAGAGACAGCATTATAAAAAATTGTACTTTGGAGATTAATAGATCCATAATGGCTCCCATCAGCAACTACTACAACCAATTAAAAGCTTATTTCAATTCTTTGAGCTTTTCTAGAATTGTGCTTATTGTTACACTGGTGTAAATTATACAAGTGTAACTCTTTGTGTAAATGCTCTTATCCTAAGACAATACCTTTCAAAAAGTATATTTGCTTTAGGTTATTTCAATTGCTTTCAAAATAGCATAAACTGCAATTGAATAGTGCTTTTCTCTCTGAATCAACACAAAAATGGTATGCAAAACTGGTAAAACCATTCCAATTTAAATCAGCAGTATGGCCCTCCATGTGGCTAAATGCCAAGCTTATTACTGGGACTAAATTATGCTTTTTTAAGAAACACTCTGCTGCTTAAATAACCTAGCTTTTTAAGACAAACATTTGCTTGACACAACAGTAACTGTGGGTTTTTTCATGTTCTTTCATATTTATTTTTCATGTTATATTTATGCCTTTTTGATTCAATTCTACATTATGACAGTTGAACCAACTCCAAATAAAACAGAACCCTCTGGAGAAATATTAATCCGGATTAGTTGAGGATCTAAATTTACACCCAATGAGAGTGGATTACATGCCTGTAAAGGAGTGTTCATTCAGAATACATAGCCTAAATTGGTTTAATTCTAACAAATGAAGGGAAACTAAATTAAGATTGTGTGTTCTGAGTAACAGCACCCATCCTGCAATTTAATCAGGTTGAACTAAACCAATTCCAATTCTATAGAAGATAGTAAATTCTCCCCTGCAAATAAACTCAAAAATCTAAAAAGAACTACAGCCATTTATATTAACCCCTTTAACATTACTAACCACTGACCATATTTACTGTCCTTTCTAACATACCATAACTCAGAATTATCATAACTCAGAGAATTATCGTAACTCACTCAGGAACTAAGACAAAATAAAAAGGGACTAATGAAGGGGAAAAGGTCTATTTCCAAAATTACATGCTTAAAGCACATATAGTGGTCTTTCCTCTAACTCAAATATTTGTTTCTCTTGCCACCACTTGCTAGTTACATCAAAGCAAGGATTGATCTTCACAAATAAATTGTTCGCTTCTGTACTGGGACTTCAAGAGGGCTTATTTCTTCCTGATATTTGCCTAAAACAAGTAATGGAGAACCTATTCCGCTCACCAGAACAAAATCTAGAATTGCAAGTAAGATTTTTGATGGAGCTTTCGAACATGAGTAAAATTCATCATCTGTAGGAAAAGTAGAGGCTTTATTAAATTGCAGATATGACAGCTCAGAGTTTTTTATTACTGCTATCAGCCTTGACCTGATTCTTGATACTTAACTTTTTATCTTTTTAATACATTTAAAGTTACAATTTATAGTCAAAACTCTGACAAGTATTTCTGAGAGCTATTCATTCATGGATTCTTGAGCATACTTAAGAGAGCATCAGCAACCGGCCCAGAATGCAAAGGTACAACATATACACAGAACCTGTATTTTAAGAATTGTCACAGAACTCTATTACTGTATGTAACATCTTCATGGCCAGAGTAACAAAATCTTCATTTGTACACAATTTCTCAATCCTATTCTCATGTACTAATTTCTTGTCACAACCCTTGTTGTCCTAGATCATTACAAAGCAACAATGTCTATTCTATATCATCAGTAATAGGTTTTCAAAACAATAAAACACCAGGACCCATTGAACTGTCGTGTATGGGAGGCAACAGTTCTGTCCTGAGCCCCCGCAGACAAGTTGTTAAGCTCCTCCTGAAGCTTAACAATCAACTGCAAGCATTACAAACATGTTGAAGCCAATTTGAAGAATCCTGTTTTTTTTCAAGACTTAAGTAAAGTAGAAGAAAGATTCAGTGACAAATTTGAAGGCCAGAAGGCTTGAAATCGGTCCAAACCTTTACCTGATCAGGTAATTTCAAAACTTCAACCTCTTTAAGTGAATTAGCACACACTAATATGCAGCTCATACAAATGTTCTTCACTGCTAACATGTTCCAGTATGTTCCTTCCCTTACAATAAGCACAACTTGCTTTGTTTCAAGGTTTAATATGTTTAATTTTACCTTTTTACCAAACTTGGTTACAGTTTTGGTAACCAAATTCCATTTCCAGTAATTTCACCTCATTTAAACATCTAAATATATTTTTCTTGCCTCTTGTAAATTAATATATTTAGCTTTAAATCTTCCTTCATAACCATGTGTCTTTTATATGAACCTCCTTCAAAACCCCTTTCCTTGCTCCACATTCTTCTTATGGTATGGACAGCAACACTGAGTTAGATATCCACACTGAATTACACCCTATCATACCAATTCCTAATATGGAGAAATTTTTTTTTATTATTTCTTTGTGATAGAAGTCTGATTTCCCCAGTTTAAGTCTGCCTTATACTTTTGCTAAACCACAACTTTATCAGATGCTTGTACACCTCCATCCTTACACTCAGGCATTGCTACAAGAATACGGTTTCTAAAGACCTTATTCACAATCTGATCTAGACAGAGTTTCATTGCTCTGGTGTGTTTTCTGATGGCCTTCACACTGTATAATCTGCAAATCTGTTAATTATTGATATACTGCAGTGGATAAATATATTTTTTATTCCTTACCTAATAACAGATAATGTGTATTCTAAGAGGTGCAAATTAGGTTACAGTCATCTTCCCCAAATTTATACAGAACAAAAGGACATTACTAGAGAGGAATACATTTAAAGAACTTTTGGACAGACATAAATATGCATTCTTTGGAGGTGGTTCTCAGGTCAAGATTGAAACTGAAATTTCTCTGAATTTGGAAGGATTTGAATTCAGACTGTTTGGCCCATTCTAAATTTCACACATGAATTAAGAACTCATAAAGTAAACACAGTTGCATTTGTATTACTGAAATACGTTGTTTTCAGCATAGCTCTTTAACAGCCCACAAAGCTGTTAACAATTTTAAAAAGCTCCAGCATGTTCTGTATTCCACTGAAGCAGATGAATAATTAATAACACACAGTTAAGGTGCAAGCTTTCCCTTACTCATTCAGCAGATGAATCCTTTAGCAGCGCAGTTTTATAGGTAGCAGTAAGGCTATTTTCAGCACAATGAACACTTCTTTATAATTCTCCTGAAAAAGTAAGAGCCATTCAAATTGCAATATATCTCATAAAATTCTGTATTCATTAACTCATCTGTTTTCTTTTCAGATCAGTTTATCACTTCAGAGGAACTTCTCAAGATAATTGAACTACCACAATTAAACACAATTAGCCCTCTGCAAATTTATTTCCAGATGAGAGGTCATGGAATAACTAGGACAACACAATGAGGATAAACTGTTCCATAACACAAGCCTTTGCTGGGAACTGATCACAGTATAAAATAAGAACAGGTGAAGGAGCATTAGTGCTAATATCTGGAATACTGTACAAACAGCATCCAATATTTAAAACCCTTCCATCCACTTAGCCAATTTTAACTAAAAATCAGCCCCCCAAACTACTTCTTTAATTTACCCCATCCAAGTACACTAAGAGATTATATAGTATTAAAAAAAAACCAGTGCAAAATCTCAAAAAAAAAAAAGGCAATCCTTTCATGTAATCTGTGTGCATGTATATCATTCCCTTAGAGATAACCAAAACTGAAGCTAATCTCTGCTTGCCAGCCTTCACAGATGCTTAAATTCAGATCTAAGGTTGAGAAAGTAGCACAGACAATTTTGGGGGAATGGAGGTACTGTAAGTTCCAGGACAAAGCAAGTGAGCACAGAAGATTACTTCTGCTCCATAGAAAGGAATGCATGTCCTGTTGCCTCCACTATGGAATAGTATCAACCTTTTCCTATTAAGAACTCTCTAAGCACGTTAGGAGCTCTATCTGCCTACCTTCAGCTCATTTAAAAAACTAGTAAATTAACCTAAGGTAATACTACCTAAGATAGTTTACATTTCTGTATTTTCTATTTTTAACCAGAATTTAAGGAACAAAGAAAAATTTAAAAGACAAGCATAAAGAGAAAATCAGGGCAGGAAATGTTCAAAGGTCCCAATTTCACCACATTTATGGTAAAGTCCACTGTCTTAGAAAGGCTAAGAACATATTCAAATCATTAATTCTAGGGATAGAAATTATTTAAGTGCATCTATTCAGACATCCAAATTAGAAAGCTATCCTACACTTAAACCCGAATATTTTCTAAATACATCTATTAAAAGCTGGTGTTTTGAAAATCATCATTCTCCACATCAATGAGAAAACTGAATTGAAGGCCTTAACTTAATTTTCCAACTGTACTGGTTATGAAGAAAATCTTTTTAAAAATTCAACACAGAAGCAATGTCATTTTAGGTTTTCCTTTCTCAAGAGCTTGGGTGCCAGAAATACTCATCACCACTTGCAGATTCCAGGTGTGAAAAGCTCCCAACTGTTTTGTGTGCTACTGCCAAAGAGTCTATATTTCCTTCTGGCAAATTCTGCAGTTGTTATTACAAAGGTGGCGATATTTTCTCAGTTTGAAGACAGAGTTAAAAATATAACGTTTAGTTTCAAATCTTATTTTAAAAGGACATATATTTCAAGCTACCACATTATTTTCAGATTGCAAGAGAATTCAGTACCAAAATATTACAAAAACCCAAGTAAAGCAAAGTTTGTCAAAGGAGTGTATTATCTTTTACTAAACCAACAAACACATGTAGCAAAACCACACAAGTTTTAGGCATACAAAACCCTCTTCAAGACCAAAATAGGATTTACAACTTGAAAATTAAATTGGACATAAAAGCATTTGCAATGAAGTAAAGTTCAATGTTTCTTGATGAGACTAACTGAGATAAAGGATACTCTATACCTTGCCATTGAGAAAGGACAGCATCTGCATATGCATAACAGGGAGAGATTACATGGTGCCTATGAGAAACACAGAATGTAATTTATTACCTATAGAAAACCTGAAAATTTTGGTCAGGGAGAATTAGAATGAGTCATAAATCAAAGACCCTAATTAATCCATGACATTTTTGCCATGGTATTTTTCAGATGCATGAGTTAATTTCCTAATTTGATCTGTCACACTGCAGTACAAAGACTTATGTCAGAAAAAGAGAAAGAATGGAAGTCAGCTGCAGGGAATGGGAAAGGCTGGACAACTGTGTTGGTCTCAACCCAAACCAGTCATTGACCTTCAACCTCAGGTGCAGAGCCTTTAATACTAACGTAGTGTTACATTACCTAAACCTAACCCTTAGGGGAAGTTAAATCCATGCCAAATAACACTGTATTATTCTCAATTTTTTTCCACAACTCAGAGTGAGTTCCAAATCAAAAAGAAGATTGTGAAGCCTTACTAATTAGTCAAAAAATAATTTTAAATCCCTAAAAGTGTCACTTGTTGAAAAAAAAATTAGTTGTATTTCCGTGTTTCAGATTCACTAAGACTGTTGTGGTATTGACAACAAATCTAAACAGAACTAGAAGCACGAATTTTTGCTATAAAAATTTGTTTTACTTGTCAACTCTTCATCAAAGAAGCATGAAAATGGAAATTCAGATCTGCAATTACCTTAATTATACAAGGTTTTACAATAATAATTTTTCAATATCCTAGGAAAATGTTCATTGTAGGAAACTTGTAGTGAAGTGTGGTTTTGAACAAAGACAGCTTGAAGTCAACAATTAAGATATTTTAAACAGTGTCACAGTGCTATAATATCAAACTACTTACAGACTGGATTTATCAGCAAAATTAAAATCCTTGCTTTCAGGTTTTGGAAATGTCGGAATAGTCAGTTATCCTCTTACCCAGAATATTAACAGCTCACTATCAATGTCACTAACTTTATATATCAGGAATAGCATAAATTGATCTTTTAAGATGTTCCAAACTATTGACCTCTCCACTAATACTATCTATTATTTCATAAAACCATTTTCTCAGTAAGGAAAAAACATAAATGTCTAACACATGCATACAACACACAACCACAGGAGACAGGAAGGTGAGCAATAATACACTGCTCTGATGAATTTTTCCAAAGCCTATGAAACTTTTTGCAGTAGATATGCAGCAATTTACAGAGAAGAGCCACTGCTAAGGACTGTGCAAGAATGATGCAAGGGCATATATACAGCAAAATGCTTAGCCCAAAGAAGTAAAGTTCAGGCAAACTCAAATTACAAACGGGAATAACACTTAACTTCTTTTAAAATACAAGAAAAATTGCAGAGAAACTTTGAAGAGACATTCAGCTAGATGGCATGTGAGTAGCAAAATGTTGTCTGCACTGACAGCATTCAAGTGATCAACAGGGCTGCCAGGGGCACAGAAGCAGCCCAGCTGGCAGCCACACGACTGCATGCAAGGCATTGTGCTCAGGCTGCAGCACCAGCCATGAAGCCACCTGGACCTCACGAACAAAATCTGAGAATTCTCTTGATATATCAGTGGATAAAGCACATCACAAAAACATGGTGAGTGAGGCCTGACAGCTTGCTAAGTAGAACAGGAAAAAGAACAGAGGAAAAAAATCTTTTTTTCAGTCTTCAATGTCTAATCTCTTGGCATCCTTATCTTTAGGGCATGTAACTAAATCTGCTGCAGCATTGTGATAAAGAGAGGGCACTGGCTGTGCCTCCATAGGTAATTCTATCTCCTTAAATACAGCTCTTCTTTTTGCTAATGTGTGAAATGAGGACAGCAGCTACTACACCAGGCAGGATGACTCCTAGCTGACAGGGAGATGGAACATGAGCGAGACCACATAGAGCAGGACATCTACCAAACTCTGACAAGGTCTCCTCAATGAGGGGAATGTACACCCACCCAGCCACACAGCACAGCAATCCCTGAAAGAGTTAAGGAGGAAAGACACACCATCACATTAGAGTTTATGCAGGAAACACCTCAGTTGTTCAAGGAGGGTTGTACTTTCCAGCAGCAGATCAAGAGCACTAAAAAAGTCAGGCACAAAGAGAAGATGAAAAACCACAGAGACATTCATGCCAAGACCAAATCAGCAGTGATGTCAACACTCCTAACACCAGTGGGTAGGTAGGATACAGCCACATAAGTGGGTCCTTATGAACTGCCAAATGACAGGAGAGGTGGCAAATGGCTTAGTGCCTGGCTCTGGTGAAGGAAGGTGGCACTAAGGCAGGTGAATAAACATACAACACAATTGCCAGCAGGGCAGTATGAGTTACTACTTTATCTTCAGTTTGGCACGGCAGTAAGAGAGAGGTTCTGTACAGTGCCAGGAAGTCTCTCTTGTTCACAGAATATTCCACAATGGGCTCACATGGGCTCAGGCAACATCAAAGCTACAAGTACAATACACAACAAAGGAGATGGGTATCTCATCTAAGACTGCCTAACCAGTTTGTCCCTAAAAAATATTGGTGCTGGAAACTACAAAGGTACAGGAGTTCCAGTAAACAATGTGGCTTGGTCAGAGTATGCACTGGTTTTATAGCTGCAGCTCAAGATGGCTTCAAGCAACAGTGACTGAAATTTGAGCTCCTAATCCAAGGTCTTTCAAGGCTTGAAATGGAAGGCAGGTATTAGAGAACCAAAAGGGACTTTGGCAAAAGCATTTGAAGTTGGGACAAATCCAAAAATATCAACTTAATTTGCAATAGAAAAAAATAGGTTGGACAGTAGAAAAGCAGATAACACGGACACTAATCAGAAGAGGAGACAGGCTGTGTTAGACCAAAGATCCACCTACTCCAATCTTCTGTTCCTGACTATTGCCAGCAGCTGATATCTAAGGAAAAATGCAAGGACACAGAAAGCATGTGATCACACGTGCCAGAATATTTTCTGGGATACAGCAAGCTGGGATACAAAACACAGAGCCAAAGACAGCATTTAAGATTTTTTGTCTCCAAGTTCATCAGAACTTTTCTGAACCATGAAAACTTTACCACCCATAACATTCTACGGTAAGCAAACTGTAACCTAATGCCACGCTGTGGGATTCACATCTTTGTTTCTGTTTGTCTTCTGCTAGTTACATATGAGGTTCACTAACACTTGTACATGAAGGCAGTGTACAGTTGCTCCCTGTTAACCTTTCAGTCCCACACCACTACCTTGTACCCTCTCATTTACCTCTTCAACTGTTTGGTCTTTTGCTGATTTTGATCACCACATATGTGCTTTTTCCACTTGTACAACATCCCCTCTGAGATGTGAAGACTAGCATTGTTAGTAAGCACTAATCTGCTATTTTTACAGAACCTGAAAGACTACATTCAAAAGAGGTAGTTCATTGATGTAAATTTTAAAATTATTTATCCTATGTGAACTGCTTTATGATAATTTTCATTCATTATTACCTCAGGGTAGCAAGGTCTTTCTCCAGTTCCTCCATCTTCATATTTGCTAATTTTAATACCCTTGTATCAGCAGACTATGTAATTTCAGTATTTGCATCTTGTCTAGATCATCTGTAAATATACAGGCTGATAGGCCGATGAGCTATCATTTATTAAGATCAATATTTTCACTCAGGTTCCATTAAAAAAATATTTTTGCACAAAGTGTTCACATATAGAAAACCTGACTCATGATCTTCCATCTGGATCATTAACAGCTCTGCTTTCAAATTTGGAATGGATTCATTGGGTATGTAAACACAGAGCTCCTTCAAAAGAAGGAGCCAGACTGGATGAGCCCTCGAACAACCTGGCAACCATTGCAGGGGATGGATCTAGATGATCTTTAAAGTCCCAATCTAAACCATTAAAGGGACAACTGAGAGGAACTGCTGGGTGACTTCATGGTACTGTACAACCAAGAGATAAAATGGTAAATGAGATTCTATATATGTACATGTAAAATTATGTATATCAGAAAAATAAGCCTAACTGATCATTAAACATATGAGAAACTGTTAGCAATCAAGGATAGGATCTTGTTATTATGATATACAGTAAGAAAAGATGGAAACTCGGTGTTAAATAGCAGTCAAAAAAAAAAGTCAGGAATTCAGACAAAGCAGATAACAACATGAAGATCATGTACATATATCCATGGTTCCCTAATACCTTGAGTATTGTATACAATTCTAGCCCTTCCTGCCTCAAAAAAAAGTTCAGAAAATAAGAAAATAGAACAAGATAGTCAGGGATACAGACTAATTTCCACATGAAGTAATGACTTACAATTTTTTTCAAGGGATGATGGGAAGTAGAGAGGGGTACTTGACAGCGGTCTACAAAACCATTAGGAGATAGAGAGGTTGGCTAGGAATCAGTTATTTATGATGTGATTTAATAAGGGAACCAAAAAAAAAAATCAAAATAGGTCAGCAGGATCCAGACTCAGAGCAAACTAATCTGTGCAACTTCTTGCCAAAGGATACTGTGAATGCTAAAAGTTTACAACGACTCAAGTGGGCAGCAGTCAGCTACCTGAAAAAGAAAAGTTCCATGAGGTACTGAAAATACATTTTAAGTATATTCAGTGCAAGAAGTCCCTTACCAAAAAATGGAAAAGAACTAGAGGAAAGTATAGTTTATATTATCCGTGGTTTTGTACTTATCCTTAGACATCTTTCCACAAATAAGTTGTTAGTGGTTATTGAAAAAAAGGACAAGAATTCCCATAATTTTGTTGACACTTGATAAAATATTCACAATTCTTAACATTCTTCTCACTTTTCCAAATAGCTTGGGTTGGATATTCCTCAATATAATTTCATAAAGAATCTCTGAATTTTAACTAAATTCTAATATTTTCTACCTTTCCCACAGAAAACACATTAGAGGCAAATCCTGACTACATCCAATACCATGGAGACTTTCTTTGTTCTGGATTATGGCATTTTTTTCCCTAATTACATTCAGCATATACACACATATTTTTGATATGGCACTACTTACATACAAGAAAGAATTATACAAAGATTTCTACATTGTTTGCCAGAGAAATGATCACACGCTTCTAGAGACACAGAACTTCTGTCCCCAAGGGGAAGGGCTTTTACCACATCATTAAATATTTAAAACCATACAAGACCCTACAGCACGCAGAAAATAGCAGAGCAAAAGTATGCTTTTTAATCCATTTATTGGTCACTATCAGTAGTCAAGGCTGACAAAAGGACAATCTGTTCCCGGAAATTTTGTTGAGCTGGTAGCTGGTGATGGGAACAGAGAAGAGATTCAAGTTTCATGTGCATTTTCAGAAGTTCTAAGTGTTGATGGCTGCAGTACTGAATAGCAAAAAGTGTTTTTAATTTGCTTCTATCCAATAGCTTTGCTTCTTTCTGGCAGCTAGTAAACAAGATTTCAATAACTACTAACAATTGTTCCGTAATAATTTTAAAGCTGAAAAATCAAAAAAGTATATGGGAGGCTTACATCTTACTTTTAAGAGAAAAAGCACTCATGGATAGAGCAATGCTCTCAAATATTAAAATAGTTCAATCAGCTAGTTAGAGATTTCTTTTTTGTCTGTGTGTGAACTAAAATTGCCATGCATATGGTGATGCATAAGAAATGAAGCAAGCTTATCAAAACATGCCAAGGATTCAAAAAAACACAATTCATGGAAATTACTTCCTGTCACCATGTTTAGACTAAAATATACAATTCACACACATGAAGCATAAATAAATAAACTAATCCTCTATTTTTGCCTTTAATATATCTACAGCTGCCTTCTTCAGGTTCCATTACTTATCAGTTCCAGCTCTCTGCTCTACCCTTTTGCCTTCACATTACATGGTATAGAAACCTTGTCAAGAAATTCCAGCTTTTGCCTGAGAGCCATGTAAGTTGCACAGCAGAAGGGCATCCAAATCTATCACCAGAAAGGGCCTGAAGAAAAGGAATTAAATGGGAAAAGGGGAGAAGAAGGAAGATGCAAGTATCCATAGAGCTTTGTGCTTCTCTCACATCTCTTGTTTCTACTACCCCATAATTGCTGAGGTGGCCATCAAAGAGCTTCTGCTTTGTTCAAGATTCCCAGGTATAACTGCATCAAAGCAAAAATAAGCTCAGGGAATCAGAAACATAGTATTTTTTATAATACTGCTATGGTTACATATTTTGTTAAAAAGAATATAACAGCACACTTTTAAACACATAGCTATATTTATACATTACATGTATATGTGTTTTTATGATATACTCATATATGTTTATATTATTTACATATCTATTCCGTGTACATTACATATACATATATTTTTCACAGAAATGCAGAACTTTGTAATTGTATCAATGAGGATTCGTGTCTTCAACCATAACTACTTACAAAAAATGGCAGCAAATTTGGCAACGTAGCTACATATAGATTCAAATGAATATAGCCTAATACTAAATGGGTATGATATTTTTAAAAGTGAATTACTAAAGTAAAGGGAGAGGGGTATGTTTAATAATAATTTAAACCAGTGCTATCACTGATCATCTTTAAAGTATATAAAAAAATAAATGAGTGGTGAGAACAAATAGGACACAGGAATTTGTCAGTCATAGAGGAAAAAAGGAAACGAATATCTGCAATAAGCTGGAAATTGTTTATAGATGCTAGGTGTTACTTCCTAGATTCATCTTTGGAGGCTGTTTATGGGATTCTCTTGAGGTGTTTTGTGAAAATTGTTAAGCTGCAGGTAGAATAATGTTTTTGCCTTTTATATACTGTCAAAGTTCACCATAACGCACAGTGATTGCTTATAGAAGTGCACTGGAAAAGGTTGATATCCCTTGCTCACAGACGATATAGGTGCACTTGGTATAATTTTGACAGCAAACAACTTGGTCCTGATGACGCGTTCAGCATGACTGGAGATGTCAAAAAAACAGAAGCTGTGGCTCTGGGAAAACTTTCACAGCAGACTTTTCTTTCCGGTATAAGTGGCAAAGGCATACAGATTATTTGTGCAAATCCCAGGACACAGTGACACGAGAAGACGAGACGCTCCTGCCAGCGGCAGCCCTGTCTCAGTAGCGAAGCAGTACCTGGGCGGCTGTCGGCAGCACGGGCGGCCCGGCCCGGGCGGCTCAGCACCCTGGCCAGCTCCGGCCGGGCAGGGAGCGGCGCCAGGCCGGCACGACGCCCCGAGCCCCCCGAGCCCCCGCCACCACGACGCTGCGTCTTCCGCTCCATCATAAATATTAGCGAGGCGCTACCAGGTCAGACAGGTTGAGACGGATGCATTTGAATAACTTTGTCTTAATAGGAATTTTCAAGAAAGTCTCTGATTTAAAGATTCCTGAAACATAGAACACCCCAGCAGATAACTGATGTTAATGTTTGGAAAGGATAAATGAAACTGCTTTGATAACTATGGGACACCACCTCGATATCAATTCCAGTCAAATAAGGGGGTCTGACTATTAAAGAATTAAAGGAAGACACTATAACTACAGCTATTCAACTAAGTTTCCCTTCCTATCAAACTAACTTTTTACTATGGCATTACAAATTTGGCCTATAAGGATAATGGTTATTACAGCACTTATACTTCTGTAAGACATCTAAGTTTACATCGGTCTCTTTTAAAGAAGCTAAAATGCCAGAAAATAAATAGACCATATACTAAATAATAAGTCCCAAAATATAACTGTCAGTCAACAGAACAAATATCTCTCTAATTACTCCCATAGGAATCCATTCCTTCCTTAATATTGAAACATTTTTTACTCAGGAAAGAATTATAAAGTTCTTAGTTGAGACCATGAATTGGTAAAGGACAAATGGCATCAACCAGTTAAACAGATGGCAATCAAACTACACATGAGCCAGCTTAGATAAAAGAAGACATTATCCATCAAGACCAAAGAATGAATGGAAACATCACCTACCACGATGTAGTAATCAGTTACATCTTATATATGCATTTGCTGGAGTATTATGTTATGACAAATATGGATAAATAGGCAAATAAATACTAAGAGAGATCATAATACCCCTATTTGCCCAATGGACAATTGCTGCTAGAATATTATATCCAGTTCTGGTGTTTGTATTTCCTGAAAGTATTTTTTTAAAAACAAACAAACAAACAAACAAACAAAAAAAAAAAACAGAAAACCAAAATATTAGAATACTGGATAGTATGTATGTCAAAATTATGAAGCTCAGTTCCTTCACATTATCTAATAGAAATTGCTTTAGTCTAGGAAATTGCAAAAGATCTTCATTCTGACACACAAATCATACAACTAAAAGGTTGAATATTTAGATTCCTTAAACCATAAAAATATCTCCAAGATCTTTAATTTGCATTAATAAAGATACTCTACTAATAGAATACTTCATTAATTCTTTCCGTGGATTCCTCATCACTGACAATTCTTAAAAGACCACACAATGATTTTCTACACTAAATGCTCTTACTTGACTACAGCTAGCACACGTAATTCAGAGAAGTCCTAGGGAAGCTGGTTTTACAAAGTTAGCCTCAATAATCACAATTCTCTTGGTCTTCACACAGTCCAACTGAGATAAATGATGAGGTTTTTGTCTTTGAAAGTTAATTTTACAAGCATTTTTCATTATGAAAATACAATTATTCTTGGCATATTTAGTTTGCTGGGACTGTCTTAAATTCACAAAAAACATTACTGGGATCAGTTAAAAAAATAAAACATGGCAGAAGGATGAGGCAGAAAAATCAGTAACTATGTATTACAAACATGGGGGTCAAGAGACTCTCAAAAATTGTAAAAATTTCCTACATATCAGAAGAGCAAACAGTGCAAGATCAGATTTTAATTAACTTCTAAATAAATGTACAATTAGTCCTAAAAACAAAAAAGTAAAGTTTCTCAGAAACCTTTACAGGCTTTCATTTTATCCCTTACTTAAATAATATAAAGCATTGCATAACAGTGTTACATGTTTTAAGAAATATTGGCTGTACATAAATAAAGATACTCAATTCCAAATGTCTCCAAACTAAAGCCTGGGCTACAACAATAATCCTGATTGTATTGTTGACCTATAACTTGACATACTTGTATATTTTGAATTTCAACACTTGATCTATACAAATGGATTGTCTAAAATTAGAAGTTTTACTCCACATTGATTGAGAGCAGATTTAATTTTGTAGATATGGAAACAGTTACACATGACACCATAAAGGCAAAATGTAAAAACCCTACACTGATAACAGTATTCTCTAAGTTCTTGAATTTACATAAAAGAAATACATTCTATCAACACAAGTCATAAGTATTTTCCTTTTTTTGTTTTAATACACCAACAGTCATTAAATTTGCTTTGAGCATATTCAGTTTTAAACTGTGGTGAGATACTTCTGCATTTTGAAATTATTATTTAAATTACTAATTTCTACTCTATAAGAGCATAATGTGAATACACAATCACATAGCAAGCAGGATTATGAGATTTCTACTGAGAAACAGGAAACATTCAATGATATGGGTAAAATATGTGTACATAGTGTACATTTTTCAGTAATACCAGAAGCTAGAACAGAAATAATACAGTTAAGAGTAGTAATAACTACATTATTATTTATTAAGACAAAGATTCAGCTTTTATGTGTTTCAGAGCAAGGAATATAAGAGCACATTATAATATGTCAACACCAAATATGAGCAACATCCACTGCACAGCTACTCATATGTCAGTCACAGTCCTGATTCAGACCATAAATCAATTCTGTTCAAACCTTTACTCCAGGAAAAAGATATACTTCAGTGAGCTATTACATGTTGGTGCAGGACCTCACCGTAGAGTTGAAGTATTAACTGCCAGTTCCAACAAGCCAGACAAAGTACAGCTGCTCCCTGATTAGGAGGGGAAAATTGACTGATCAAGGAAAGATACATACAGAAGCACTGCCACATGACTGAGGTATCCTAGGCTCAAAATGAAATCTAATGAAATCTATCAGAACAACAGGAAGAAATGTCCTGCCTGAAATTAGCATCCTGCCCAAAATTTCCTTCAAATCAACAGAGAAGAAAGTGCACCATCACCTCAAAGCAGCTTTTCATGCAAAATGTTCCTCTTTCTCTTGTGTCCTCCCTGAACTGACAATAGGCAGGAAGACCTGTCAGCTGAGCACCCAGGCTACAGTAAAAGAAAGGATCTGGTTATGACTATCTGAGCTGCACTTCAGGGTGATGCTGCACATAACAGCATGACCTAGCAAGCGTTATAAACCTGTACCAGCCAAAGAGCAATACAAACAACTCCCTTTTGGCAATCATTCTCTGCCAAGTTAGCGAGTTGACTCAGTGTAGCTCAGAGATCAACGGGCACTAGAAAAGGCCCAGGCAGAGAACATCATTTTCCACTTAAAAACAGCAACCAACTGTTAGACTGGTTTAACAATAATGTGCAATTTCACCTGCAGGAGCTAACATGTGAAAAATATTCTCATATCTATGTACATCTACACATAAATAACAACTATCACCAGACAGTCAATAATGGAGCTTCTTTCCTGCACACATCTGCTTTACTGTGGGAGGGTCATGGTTTGCTCCCCAGCTTCAGCATCAATTTCTTAGTTCTTGGCAGGTCAAGACAAGAACTGACTGGGTTAGCTAGCATGTTACTCCCACAAGACCAAATAATACTTTCTTCATACTAATCTATCCTGTGATTCTTTCAAGATTTTTCTCTAACTAGATTAACTGTTCAAAAGGTTTTCTCACTGGATACACTGTCTTGCTCAAAATTGTAAAAGTCTAATTTCACCTCAAATCATCATGATTGCTACAATAATCTCTAGATCTTAACAAAACAGCACTTAAACTTCACACAGAAAAAGAATAGTGATCCAATTCCTCTCCTTCAGCTAGGAGATAACTAGCTAGGATAACTTGACTTAGGAAATTCTACTTTTATTTTATTTATAGACTACTGGAAATGGAAAATCAAAGCATCACATATGAACAGGGCATTCAATTCAATCAAATTCAAGAAACAGCACAGTCATTCTTCGCCTGATACATTTTCTATCAGTTGATAATGCCCATTCTAGATCTATTTAACTCAAGATCCTGACAAATGGAAAGACAAGAAAATAATTATTTCAAGGCAACATAAAACTCAAGAATACAAATACATTCTAAAAAGTCACCAGTTTGCTGCTGAAAAGTATATTCTATTAACAGATCACTGCCTCCCCTTTTTTTTAATTCTTCAACACTGCAAAGCTAGAGTCATACTTCGTTTGCTCAGAAGTCACACCGCTTGCCACAAGTGGCATTTGAAGCATTACTATGGCAACAAGTAAACTTGAAAGCTACAAGACATATCCTGCTGATACACCATGTAACAAAGCAATCTAATTTTTACTATGTTGAACAACACTATATCAAATAAGTGTTGCTAAAACTCCACAAAACATTAGTATCCTGAGACAGAGCATGATAGAAGCAGCAAATACTATCTGTGAATTATCTGGGAAGTGACAGAGAGCAGAACAAACCCCCTTTTAGAATCAATAAGTAGGGGTTGACTGGAAATAATTCCCAATTACTGAAAAGACACAAGCTCTGAATGGCAAGATCTCTCCTAACTTTGGATGAGTCTAGTGGAGCAATTTTTGTGTAATTTCAGGTGTAAGAGAAGTGTATCAAAAACATAATAAAATTTTTTCTATATAAACAGACCAGGATGACACAAAACCTGATCCTTTACATTTTTCTGCATGTGAGCGGCACATAGTAACCTATCCCTGCAACAAGTAACCGCTTTGCAACACCCAGATAGAAAAATATGGCTACATATTAAAGAGACTTGATATCCTTTACCAGCTCTCAAAGCAAGTTCAGCAACATACACACATTTCTCCAAAAGGAAGAATTAGTGGATAGAGTTCCTTATCAGTGCAATTCTCAATAGTTGATTAATTTCTTCAGACAAAAAGCAACAACGTGAAATAACATGAGTGATGCAATTCTGTGATGAAAAGTTCTCAAACACACAGGACACGAACTACAGAAAAAGCCTGAACAACAAAAATATTTTAAAATTTTTAACAAGATAGTTTTGTTGAAGACTTCTTCAGTTTCTCAATCTGCCCTCCTTTCCTCTCTCCGCTCAAATTAAATCCTTCCCTTCGCCCCCCAAAAATTCTCAAGTTTCCAATGATTCATCTCCATTAATTGAAAAATAATTTTGAAAAACAACTGATCAAATGTAATGACTTGTACAATATCTCAAAAATGGGAAAAGAATTCTCAAGCAGATCAAGAGGTGAAGTGCCAGAAAGCCAGATTTTATTGCTTGAATTTTACACTACTTGGGTTTCAAGACTAGTGACCTATAAGCTAATACAGAGAAAGACTATAAATTTAAACTGCTAAGAATAGCACCTCAATTTCATGAGCAGCTTAAAAAAAATCTGAGTTACTAGATTCCCTCAAAAGCACACTACTAAATGTCTAGCACTGAAGCAAGGAGAGGGGAGTATTCCAACTCTAAAATTTTAATAAATAAAGTTGTAAAGGATAAGTAAAAGACTACATTATATTTTCAAAGAAGTTATTTTGAAAGAACATACAAGATATAGTTACTAAAAGCCACATTATAAAGTACTCAATATTTCTAATGAAAAGAGGGAAGTCAACTTTTATTCTGCCACTGCATGATGGAGAATAAAGTACAAGCATTAAAAAACTCTACTAGTGTGTGGAAAGCAGAAAAATGAAACTGCTCCATTTAGCTGTACTCTCTTATCCAATTGAAATAGTTTTTAATTCCTCTTCTAAAAATTAACATGTTTAATTCCCACTTAAGTACACTACATACTATACTCTTAAATAGGAAAAAAACAAAACAAAACAACAAAACCAAAACAAGTAAAATATTTGAACAAGTTTCTCTCACTCCAATCATGAACAAGAAGTTCATGACAAGCAGTTTTTAAACACATGACCTGTAGCTCTTGAATTCCTTAGGATACACCTTGTACTTAGGCAATTTTGCATGTTTTAATTCTCACCCACCAACACCAATACTTTAACAATCGGCCCATCAGGCTGATCTGCTAGATCCACAGCACAACACGCTGCTCTGTGAGATCAATCAAAGGAAGCTCAGGTTTCTTGAGGTGACAGTGTTTTCACAGAACAAGGGAGGAAGGACAGTGGCTGGCCCATGTACGACAACGCATCCCTGTAAAACCACGACGAATCCTGGTGTCTTGTACTGAAAAGGCAGCTGTTTCTCCTCCCCTCCAGCCTAACACAAAGGCTTTGTGTAGTACTTCCCCAGAGGAAAAGGAATAGACAAGGCAAGACATAGGAATACACAGAAACTGTCAATCTCCTTTGTAAAGAACCAATTCATTCCCACTAGATAAACAAGCCCTCACTGAAACAGAAAACATAGCAGTATATTAATATACCATACACTGCAACTTCACACACTAAGCAAATGCTTAACCTTCTGTACACAAACATCCAGCACTGCTAGAAACTGATCGTTTAGAAGCCAGTTTTAACAAGGAAAAGCCCACTCATATCTCTCTTCTGTCCTACTCAAAAATCTTCTCAATATAATCAGCCACATTGAGAAAAGCCTCTCTGGAATTTGTGATGTTAGAAGTACCAGAGTCTGCAGTATGCAGCAGCAGTACAGTCACTACTCTAAAGATAAGAAACGTCACAATACTCCAGTCGCCCAATTTGTTCTTCTCATTCTAACCTTATCCTTCCCAAACAGGAAGCTTAAAAAGATGCTGAGCTTCAAGTAAATAATGGTACATCAGGAATATATTAGAGAAGAACAAAGTATTTGTTAGGGATAATTGGTTCCATCTTCACATTTTTTGAACTATAGCTTGATGTACTGTTTTCAAAACAACTTCTGACAAATGACTACGCATATTATTGCAGTAAAACTTTCCTATATGCAATTCCATTGGCAGGCCAAACAAATGTTAACAAATATACCTCTGGTTTAACAAGTTAAGAAAGTTTAACTACTTTTTAAAACATAATTCATACTGTAAAGCAAATGAATCATCATCAAGAAAGTGTGCTGGACAATATTAACAAAAAATAAAAATGTTGTGTGTCTTTGTACCATAAATTCGTATAATTAACAGATCAAAAAACATTACCAAAATCAAACAGGAGCAGCAAAATAAGCCCTAACCTTTTGTTTTCTCAGATACAACAGCTAAAATGAACTAACATACCTACAAGCATAGCTAGCATGTGTTCAACAGAGGCATGGCACTTACTACACAGAATGCATTTTAAAAATCTACTCATTTTTTCCAGAACCACAACACGGAAACTAACCACACATTTTGAGGCTAACAAGATACTTAAACAAATAGAGTACGATTTATTTTAAGGCTCTCAACATTCCTACAATATAGTTTACTAATTTAGAACATTTAACCTGAAATTACACTGGTTCTGCACATAGCGCCTAACTAAGAATGCCACTATAATCTATTTCATAACTCATTTTCTATAGCCCTTTCCAGCGTAATTATAACTATGGTAGAAGGTTCTCAAAAGGCTGCAGTATCCTCCAGGGTCATTCCTTTGTGTCCATCCCCCTCCGCCCCCATGATCATACATCAATATTATTATTTGCACTCCACACACTAGCAGTTGTTCCCAACTGCTCTGGCTCACACCAGAGGTTACAAACCTCGTAGAGAGCTTTGTCCTCTCATTGCTTTTGCTCTAGAGTGACAACAGAAGCCTAAGGATGCTGCTGCAGCTCCAGACATCATCAGTTGACTTGGGAACAAGGTGCTGCCCCATTTCCTCCCTGTAACGCTAAAAGTACGTGTAATAACGTATTTTTAACGCCGTTCCACATGCAGTTTGTATGCTCCCCTGACCGCCGTGGTGCGCGCACCCGCGGCCTAGCCAGGCATATCTGTATGCACGGATCGATGCAAGTGCCGCTAATGGCTCCAGCACTTAGAGCGCCAGGCGACAGACAGCCCGCTTCCCATCCAGCCGTGCCCACACAGCAGCCGTCACACGCACGCCACAACCCAGAGCTGGAAATACAGACGCAGCTATTTTAAAACGGAGATCTTTCTCCGTCAGAACACGTAAATTTCTGAACCATTTGCCTTCTTGCAGCAAGTGGGAGGGACAAAAAAAAAAAAAAAAAAAAAATCTCGTGCATATCAATTTGAGTTCTCCGTGGAGGCCGGGGCAGCGGTGACTGCTGCTGGAGCCCGCCAGCCCTGCCGACCTTAACTCCACGGACGGGATCGCCCCGTCCTGCCCCACTGGCATAAGACCTTCTCGGGGCAGGCAGTGGCCCCCCGGAGCTTCCGCGCCCGGCAAACTCGCTCTCCCGCGGGGACAGAAACCGCGACGCGGCTTCCACGCAGCAGCCGCTGGGGCCGGGCCGGCAGCCGCCGGAGCCCGCGGGCCGCGCCCCGCCGAGGCGGCCGGAGCGCCCCCGGGGATGGGGCGCGGGGTAACGGCGGCGGCCGCGGCGCAGCACCACGAATCCTCACCTGGAACGGGGCCGAGGCGGCGGCTCCTCGAGGCGGCGCGGCGAGTCCCTGCGGCGGCCCCGGCCCCACAGGGGATGGTGTGCGCGGCGCGGGGCGGGGGCTACAGCGGCGCCCCCCGGCCCAGCCTCCGCCCCATGGCGTGCGGCGCGGTCTCTATGGCGACTGCAGAGCCGGGCCGGCCCGCGGGGAGGGGTAACGGCAGCGCGCAGGCGGAGGGCGCTTAGCGGGTCACGGGGCGGCTCGCAGCACTCCCTACGGGGGTTGAGCCCCTCGCTGCGGCCGCCGCCATCCCTGCGGCAGTGCCGGCCGGAGCCCGGCCGCGCTCACCCGCGCCGCCGCCGCCCCCGCGCTCGCCCTTCCTCGGCCGCGGCGCCACCGAGCCCGCTGTCCTCCGGGACACCGCCCACACCCCATTTCCGGAGCGGTGATTGGGCAGCTGCGGAGATTCCCCACGAGTGATTGGCTCTCAGTGCGGTCAATCCGGGCACCGGGGGCGGGCGCACCTGGACGCGGCGCTGTGCAGTGCGGGGTTGGTTGAGCCGGCGGGCGCCGGTGCAGCCGCGGCCGCCCCCGCGCAGCCCCGGGGCAGAGGCGCGGGATGGGCGCCGGAGTTCCCGTTCCCGAGGAGCTTCCGAAGGCAGCGTCCGTGCGGGAGGCCGGCGCTGGCCCCGGGCGCTCACCGCCGCAGGGCCGCCCCCGGGGGGAAGCTGGGTCCTCGCTGCGGTGCCGCCTCCGGCTCAGCTGCCGGGACTCGGCCGCGCTGTCCGCACCTGGGCGGGCTGCCCGGGGCCTGATGGGTGCAGTCTGCTGCCCGGCCGCGGGTGGGGCGAGAGGGCTGAGGAAGGAGAGGCCGGGTTGGGGGAGGCAGGTGACCAGGCGTCGCCTCGGGGACCTCTTTTCCCTGCGGGGACACAGCAGGTCTGTCACCCCTGGGCTCCGCACAGTGACAGTCGGAAACAGTGGATATGTCCCGTGCCTAGGTGAGTACAGCATTCGAAGGGAAGCCTTCCCGCTCTCACTGGTGACTCCTTACTGCAGGCAGGACTCTCGAGCCTCGTGAGGCCACGGAGCGGGCGCTCCTCGGCGGGTGCCATCATGCCGTCATCACACAACAGCCCACAGGATGCGTTTGAAGGCCACAGTGTCAGCCCAGAGGCCGGATCCATCTGGCAGACCAGCAGCTAGGAGAGACCTGTTCTGTAGGAAGGACAGATTTGCTGTGCTCACAGTAGCTTGTATGAAGTGAGTAAACACACCGTAGTGTTTCCCTCATGTGAAGTTTCCTTAAGCGGGAAATAAAAGAGTGCCTTTATTTCCCTACTGCCAGCCAGAAAAGAAGATAGTGTGAATAATTTAAGCCCTTTCTTCATTCATAACAAGGCGATCATAGTTAAAGGGTAGGGTTAGGAAACAGTATCTCCTAGTGCAACTTTGTGAAAAGGAAGATTTTAGCACTGATAGTTTACAGATGAGTTACCCAGAAGTGAGAACTGTGAACCAAACCGAATAGTAAGCCAAATAGTTGCGAGTTGCTCAGTGTCAGCTTCAGGAAGATGCTTCTTCCCTCGCAAGGGGAACTGCCTCAAGCAGCAGGCACACCAGTCATAGTGGTGTGGATAAACTCTGGTGATAAGCATGTATTTCTCCATATGTAGTGAATGTATGTATGCATTATGTATCCTAACAATTGAAGCAGTTAATAACAAAGGTGATAGAGTGAAGAAATGTTCATTTTGGAATGAATGGAAATGAATCAATGTTGATGGTAATAGGTGGAGAGAGTTGGCTTTTTTTCCACAATAGTATATCTTTACCTGGGTTACAGGATGGAGTTACAGGTTTTGCTTACCTTTAAAAGGCACTTACAATTTCTCAGATGGAAAATATTCTACTGGAACTACATATTCTTTCAAATCTGTCTTAAAGGCATTGCAAAGGTGACAGTTATTATAGGATAAGCAGCTCTTCTTAGGCACCAAACAGTTTTTTTCACATTCACTCTAAAGTAGACAGTGTTTTTCCTCACAGATTATAACTGAGGGTAGATAAATATCCTAACCACCTCTTATTTTAAGTAAATAAGTTTTGCCAACAAAACTTGCTGTATGCTAAATATAATGAGAAGCTTGTGAATATGAATCCATCTGTGAAGTGTTTTATTGTTCCCCAAATAATTGACATGTTGCCTGAGGTGTACAATTCTCAGGAGAATTTTCTGATTCAATTAAAGAGAATGGAAAGGCCTTAACAAACTTGTTTATCTGGTTTGTCTGTTTACCTGTGCATTGCAGATCCACAGGGCATAGTTTCTCTCATCACTTTGGAACTTCAGAAGTTAATTCATTATCTAATACAATTGACATGCACATTGTCATGGGAATCACACCAGGTGTACATGTCTTCTCAGCACACTGAAAGCTTTAAAAGACCAAAGAGCCTTTCCTTCATCATCAGTTGAAGTACAGTGGTCTGTAAGTTTCCAAATTATCATGTGATCTTCATAAGCAGACAAAACCTGAATGGTTCATATAGAAGTCAAGCAGGGAAAAAATAAACTAAAACTGAGTGTTTTCAAAGGGAAAATCTGTTTCCACTTATATGAAGGAAGTCCTTACAGAAAAGATCTCATCTTTTTTAACTCACTGCTCCAGAAATACACCAGGAAGTTCTTCAAGGCTTTCTGTTCTACTATTTTAGGTTCAGAGATGTTGGTAAGTGTAACAGATACCAGCATTTCCTCTGTCAGTGCAAACTTGAAGAAGATCTTTACCACACACCAAAAAACCCCAAACAACCAAACCCAAAAATCCACCAGCACATTACAATCTCTATATAAATATGAATATGAGCTACTCTAGTTTCTTCTTTTTTTCTTCCCCCCCCCTCTTTTTTTGATAGTACAAGTAGTTAAGCTTAGATGCAATGTGTTTATTTCCCTTGGAGGAAGTTGCCCTGAGCCAAAAACTGTCCTATGCCCTTTGTTCAGCTCTTACATTGTTAGCTGTAGTTGGCTGTCTCAATGTGAAAATGTGTCTCTTTTTGCAGCTGTTAGTCAGCAGCTGTAAACCACAGCAGATGAGCACCTCTGTGTTTTTTCTGGAGATTTTTAAGTATCTCAGATGATGCAAAATAAATCAGTAAAGCAAACTGTCCTGGTTTCAGATGGGATTGAGTTAATTTTTGTTATAGTAACTGGTACAGAGCTGGATTTAGTATGAGAATAATGTTGGCAGCAGGCTGATGTTTTACTTGGTTTTGAGTTGTTGTTACTGTAAATCAAGGACGTTTTAGCTTCCTGTGCTCTGCCAGTGAGGAAGTGCCCAAAAATGGAGGGGAACATGGCCAGGACAGCTGACCCAAACTGTCCACAGGGATATTTCATACCACAGAACATCATGCCCAGTATATTAATGGGGAAGGAGTGTGCCACCAGGAGCCAATGGCTGCTGGGGGACAGGCTGGGCATTGGTCTGTGGGTGGTGAACCATTCTATTGTGCATCACTTATTTCTCTTGGGTTTTATTTCTCCTTTTCATTGCAATTAGTAGTAGTAGTGACTAATGATTATTATCTTTTATATTTTGTTTCAATTATTAAATTGTTTGTATCTCAGCCCATAAAGTTTGCCTTTTCTATGCACTTTCTTCCTCACTGGTGCAGGGGTGGGGGAATGAGCAAGCTGCTGGGACTTAGTTGCTACCTGGGATTAAACCACAGCAGAGCGTGTTGTCTTAATTCAATCCTAAATGTCTCACTTGGCTGTGGACCGCAAGAAGAAAAGTACTGCACATCAAGACTCTGAAGTTAGAGAGCAGGAGGATTACTGTCAGAAATTACTCCGAATTCCAAAGGTTTGCCAGACCAAACTTTATTATAACCACATAGTTGCTAGGGAAAGACGTGAACAAAAAAATTTAGTTGTGCTTGTATGTGCATGGCAATGAATACAATTTCCTAATAAGTTTGACTGTGTGAAAAACAATCCCCAGTCATGTAAAGATATTCTTACATCTTAATATAGATATTTTTCTATTTAATAATTATAAATATGATGCATAATTTATTAAGATTGAATATAATAAATATTAAATCATGTAATGAGGCAATAAATAGAACTGGTCTAAATTAAAAAAATAAATAAATAAACACACCTGTAAAGACCAAAGTGACAGTTAACTGTTTCTGGGCACAACTAGACACAGCTCTATCTTTTATTATTTTTAGTTTAAAAATGAACAAAGAATGAGAAAATACCCACATATAAACTTCTAATATCTTTTTGTTTGAAGAAATAGATCAGACCTTCCAGAGACATCTATAGATGGAATACAATTTTCTAGAGCTTCCAACTTCTGCTTCCATAGGCATCATAAGGTATAGCAATGGAAAAATAAGTTTGCTTTCCTGGAAGTCGTCTTTTTTGTGGGGTAAGGGAGATGTGAGAATTTTCATCAATAGTTTTTGTCTGAAACGGATGATCTAATTTTTTGTCAAGGAATGTTTAAAAATTTAAACCTGCACCTATATACAAACATATGTATATGCCTGTGATGCAGAAGGGCACCATGATTAACGACATGCAAGAACTTCTGATCTCTGCTGTTATTTTCTTCAAATAAACATGTATGGGAGTAGATGACTCATTCTGCAAAGACCAGACTCATTGGTTTCAAGCACTTCTATTGGAACTTCCTTGCCTGGACTTTGGGGTCTTGCAGTTATTTATTTATTTCTGTTTGAGTCAGAAGATCTGAATAATGTTTCTACTTAGCTGATTACAGAAGTAGAAGAAAAAGCTCCAGAAAAATTTCTGGGCAGTCAGATGTCAGGAAAAAAAAAAGAAAGGAAGAAAAAATAAAAGAAGGATATAGATAGCAGGATGACCAAACTTAATAGAGATGGAAAATTCACAGGTTTGGTTAGTCAGTAAGTTAACATACATCAACTCCTAGAATTGAAAAATTGTTGAAAATTGTAACTAAGATTAATATATAAATGGAGGTGGAAACAATGCTTTCACTGAAGAGTAGAAAGGCAGACACATTTGATAAGTTCACATTTCTGGCGAAAGTCAAGTAGCAAAGGAAGTATCAGCCAAAGATGAGAAAGCTGCTACCAAGTTTTGTAGATGTTTAAACAGGTATCTAGTTAATAGCAAATGAAAAGTCGCAGACCTTGAGACATTTAGTTCACCCTTTTTCCAGGGATGGACCAACTCCTCCTACAACACTCCTGGACAGTGTTTGTCAACCTGTTCTAAAAGTACTTTGTTGGAAATCAAGGGGTTTCTTATGGGCTATTTTGCTATTCTCATTAAAATAATTATTTCACCCATTATTGTCCTCATATCCTATCACCAAAGGAATTTATTCCTTTCCTCTGTGCAATTAGGTACAAAATTATTTGAACTTTGTTTTCACCTCTCACCATCAGTCTTCTCTACACTAAGGCACCTGACTGACTTCCTTCAGTCTTTTTTCACAAATTGTAATTTCTCGACAGTGTCAAAAAGCATGAACTCACCACTCAGGGGACAGAGGGATCTTGGAAAAGCTCTAAGAGCACTGTGTCTGTCCTCTGGCTTTTGTCTATTCGATAGCTTCAGAAACTCCCTTATTTTTTTTTTCTTGGTAACTGTCTTTTCTTTCCAAAAGGATCTCAAATTCCCTACAAGATGTCCTGAGTAATATTGTTCAGTTCACATGATGTCTAGAGAGTGAAAAATAGCATCAACATCAGGTTTATAGTAAGCTGAGAGTAGGTAGAGATTAGTTTAGGAGGTCTCTTCAAGGAGAAATGTGGCAGTGTATGTCTGACTACTTTGCTAGGGGAAGAAGGGTCAGTTGGTAGTATAGTGCACCAAAGTATTGATGCTAAGAGATACAGAATTAAAAAAGGAAAATTTTACTTCATTATATAAAGAGAAGTCTGTTGCCAGGCCTCATAATAGGTATGTAATTCCATTCTGTAAAAAGCTTCCCAATACCTGGATTGTAAGGATAAGATCCACAGTCAATAAGGCACAAAAGGGAAAAGCAAGACTGCTGCATGGTCTAATTATGATTAAGATTGTAAAAATGGATTCGAGTCTTCAGAAAGAAGTTACAGCCAAGATGGAAGTTTTAGGTTACCAGCCAATTTAAAATACATGTTCACTTCCAGCTGTGCTATAACTGCTGGTCTGATTTTAAGGTGAATACACTATTTCTTGTGCCTTAGTTTTCCATTTGTAATGACTCACCGTGAGTCAGGAGTGGATGACTCAGAGCCTGTGGACAGTACAGCTCCTATGGATTGAAATCAGAGCCAGCCTGACAGGTACTGCCATGGATTTTCCTGCAATACACAGGACCCTCAATGACAAGCCGTACATGTTCAGTGCAGTTCATGCAGGTCTACTATCATTTCCTTTTTGCCTGACACTGATTTCAGCATCCCTCTTGTTATAACCTTTACACATCTGAAAACTGTAATACTTCTTTTTCTGACTTGTTTAATCTGTGATGTTCTTCAGGCAATTAGATGAGTTACAGTTATAGTATTCATATTTTTCATGGAACATAGTACAGCAGGTCTTCTCATGCAATTGTAGTACAGTGTAGAGCTGTAGTGGTAAAAAAATATAACTTAGTTTTCAACAAGCTTTGTGTCAGACACAATTGCCTATTGCCATTACTTCATGCCTTTGTGTTTTGACATTCCCTCTGCCAACTCTGCAATTGCATAAGAATTTTAGATGTTGTGACTTAACTTAGATATCTTTATCTGCTAAAACAACCATAATCATCTGAATACCACTCTGTTTCCTTCCTGAAGTTCAAAAATGTAATTGAGAAATTAATGTTCTTCAAAGACTCAGCTGCTTTGATTTGCTTAATAACTTAGGTCTCTCAGTATCTACCCTGTGGTTCACAACATTACAAAACCAAATAGTTGCTCATGCCCTCTCCCCATTACAGCGTATCAGTGAGAATCTCTTCCTGAATATGTATTTGCAAATCAGAAGGAAAGGTTGTACAGTACTTGCTTCCATCAGATTCACCAAGTGACTCCAGTTTCAGTCCAGTACTCAAAAATCTTGTATCATTAGTTGTCATTTACATTAAATACAAGGTGAAATGAAAAGCCATCCAAATATAAAAATAAAACATTAATTTTTGGAAACTAGATGTAAAATTTAACTTTGCATCATCCCAACTGGTTCTTTCATTACACTGATTCATAACACATCTGTCTTTGCCTGTGGACTTATATATGAATGGCACTAAATAGTCAAGTAATTAGGCAAACTCTGGTTAAATTTACCTCTTTCAGATCCAAAACAGTAGCACAGCAATCTCCACTGCTAGCAGGAAAGTTTATGACCTCCTTCTTTACTGCTGGGCGATAGATGCAATCCCCCATGTACAACCACTCCTGCAAGTTACAAAATGCCACTCCGTGGTCATGATGGCCAGGCTTCCCAAAGGTCTGCAAGAAAGTGCATCATGGTTAATTATAGACTGCCATAACACAGAACTAATTTCTGAATAATTCAACTTTTGATACATTTGCAGCTGCAGCCATTTCCAAATATGAGATGGAACAAAAAATACAGCACTGACCTCTAATTGCATTAAGATTGGATTTAAGTAATTTCTTACAATAAGGCATTCTTAAGCTTCCATTAGCTGTGAGAATGACTTCTAATCTCTCAAACAAACCAAACCACACCAAAACAAAACAAAGCTTCTTGCTCTGTATTGTAGAAAAAGCCTTCCTACAGCAGCACTGCCATCTCCTGCTTGCTTGCTTCCATGCATGTGAGTATGAGGTTTGTGTTGGAAAGCAGCCAAGGGGAAGGTACAGTTTTCTGCTACTACTGAGGCAGTAACATTTTCTAATACTCAGGGATAGCACGTTTGCAGATGGGCAGAGTTTTCACAAGTGGACTTTTTTTAAGCATAGAAAAGGACTTCAGCCATTTGTCCAGGATTTCTGATATACCACATCCCAGCCAGAACAAAATGAGTACATTTGTGTACTTGTGCTGTACCCAAGGGACACATTATACCTGTTGAATATGCTTCCACAGAGTTGATCTGTACACAAATGGACATGTTTGAAGAGATCTAACATATTCCCTGTGGTCTGTACCACTGCTACAAGTCCAAAGCATGAATGACTCGTGCACAGGATTAATTCAATGTAGTTGGGGTGTATTTAATCATATGCAAGCATTTGTGTGGTCCATAAGCAGTAGGTCCCAGATGTATCACATGCTCTCAATCACTAGGACACAGGTGAGATAGAGCCGGTGTATTGCCAGCATACAGAGTTAGAATCACAGCCATATCAGGCTACTGGTTTATTGCTCATCATAATTTGGGAGAGGACAGTTTATGCTTCTGCGAATTTTAATACACATTTACAATGCCTGTTGCAGGGTCCCTTGCAGTCAGTCATGTGCCCACTGAACTCTCTCTGCTGTGCCAAGGTGTTACAGATACAGACACTATAGCTCAAACCCGGTCCTACTTAGGGATTCAGTTCTGGTACCGACATCACTTGACCAAGCATTGCTGCAGACTCAGCTTGTTGCCACCACCGTTGCCATTTCAAACCAGCCATGTCTGGCCCACAAATTGCTATATGCTAGGCTCAGAAATGCCAATGACATGACAGTTTTGCTTTTGCTTCTGGCTACAAATAGAGCTAGATAAGAGACTAGGACAGAGGTTTCTACTAGATTGTTCTTCAACCTGGAAAAATTCCCAAACCAGAACCTACCATGCGTCATGCAGGATGATCCAATTGCTCTCGGTTACTTGAATTCTTTTCTTGGACAGTCACATTCAATACACAGAGAACAGAAAATTCTATCCAAAGGAAGAAAACATGGAATGATGGGTAAGGAACACAATAGTGGATATAAATTATAGTTGCCTAAGATAGATTTTTCCCTTTCCAAAGAATCACAAAGTTTCATTATTCTCATTCTTCTCTCCTTTGGAGACATATTTATTGTTAAGAACAAATCAAGAGATATTGAAGACATTAGCAGCCACTGAAAAAGTCTCTTTTGCTTACTAGCCCAAATCTCCCGCAGTGTAAAAAGGTAGAAGAAAGTCCTATAAACCATTTTGTTGGTGAGATCTCAGTTCACACTCTAATTGGCCTGTTTTGCAGGCTTTAATCTGGTGGCATAAGACCCTTGAAATAAATCTCTTAGCTACGATTAGAGATGAAGGACAGATTAGCACAGGCAGGAGAGTTGAAGTGGTTTTCTCCATCTCCATTGGTGAGTCACTGTGAAGACTGAGCAACAACAGAGACATCAGGAGATCAGTATTTCAGTCATCCTCAGGATGTCCAATTCACAAATTGTCTCCCTTGTATTCAGCAAGTTACCAGTTTCAAGATCTTGTTCAGTCCTCTGAAGCAGGTTAGTGATTTCTTTTACAATATCACAAATAGCAATGTGTGTTTAGCTAAAATGGCAGATTTTAGCAAAAGCAGTAAGATGTGGTTTGTTTATGACTAAATCACTAACTTTCTTTGAACAATTCGTATCTAATAAGTAAATATTATAAACAAATAGCTGTGCCATGTTTTGTTCAATGTAGTCAGGGGAATTTGATAGCAAAGGAACATCTAGGTGACATCTTGGAAGCATTGCATGGTGGTAGAAGCTGTGTTTAAAGTTAGGTAAGTTTGAATTAGACAAGGAAAGCTTGAGAACAGTATTGATATTATGGGAGAGATTTCCACACTTATTTGGCTTCTTTTGTTGAAAGAACTATTTCTCCCTTTATAGAATCCGGTTTGCTGTCTCATAACTGGGGAAAGTATGTCTGTGTGAATATGATTCATAACTCTGTAGTGGCTCACATGCAAAGGTTCCTAAGAACTTTGACAGAGGTATTATTTCCACTGAAGTGCTGGGAGCATTTGTGGCTTTACAGTAGCCTGTTGCCAAATATGACTTGGAGAAGACTCACACTTACAGCTCGTAACTGCACTTCTGTTTTTACAGCTGGAAAAACCTTCTTCATGGTGCTCAAAAAATTATACTCCACAGCTCTGTTAACTCATTCTTCTGTCCCAGACTCAATGCACTCAAGGTTTCATGAGAAGCACAGTGTCTCCAAAGATCAATCCCAAGCATATCAGTGACAGCCAGGGTCAATCAACAAGTGGTCATTGAACTACAACAACCAGTCATTCCATCCCTTTCCTCTGGCACTAGGACTCTATGAAATCACAGAGCTTATGCTGCTAGAGGGCTGTGCCACAGGTAGCACTGTTAGATAAATGTCAATATTCCATGAAATCTGATCCTACAACAACACTAAAACTTCATAAAGGAAGCTGAAAATATCTCATAAGAATTTCTGGAGACAAGGAATTACTAGGAGAATTTTTCTTGCAGAGAAATTCTTTCCTTTTTTTTAACTTCAGGCATCTGAACATTGGGGATAAAGCTATATCAGAATAGCTACAAGAGATTGAATGTATCCCTGCTTATGGAACACAGCTTCAAATTTCTTTATGGCTAGAATATGACAGTCTCAAATCTACACTGCCAAAATCAACAATGCCTCTGGAGTAGATGAATTTTACGTAAAATAGAACTGTTTACAACTTTTGTCCAAATGTTAAAGTGTGCTTAGCAAGTACGGTGTTTTCAGTGACACTGTAACTAAATGTGTGCTGAACAATTTAGAGACATTGTTCAAACATGTACATGTGTTTCACAGAAACAAGCATTGAGTGATGCATTCATATTTGCTCACCATTGAACATGAACTGCGTATCAGCAAGCAGGAGATTTCACATCAGATTCTCTGTGTTGTGAGCTCTGAGACCTGAGAATCAAGGGCAGCTAAATCTATTAGCAGCCATCACTTACAGCTATTTAAGGTCAAGTCACGAACTGCTTAACTGGTGAAGCAATCAAAGATACTATCTCCAGGCTTAGCAGGCAGGCTGTCAGCTGAATTCATAGGGAAGCTTAATTCTGTACCAGCAGAGCATGATCCCTTCAAATGAGGTCTGAACAATACTGGAGAAGAAGGGTATGAAGCAAGTGTTGTAATTTTATAAATTACTATTCTCTGGACATCTCTGTAAGGTGTCTATCATCTATATGATTATCATAATATGATCCACAATCAATATCCAGCCACAATTGATAAGCAGCCTTAATCATTAAAATTAAGACCCTGTTCTTAAACTCAGAAAGCTGCTGGCCTCCACACCTTTGGAGATAGACTGGTAAATAAAAATACTGTTCATTTTGCACACTATTCTCTGCATTGTACAAAAGAACCCACAGACCTGAATAGCTTTGAGGGGGATTAGTTTTCTCTGTAAATGCAGGAGAAAATAAATGCAACTTGAATTAGTTAGATCTCACAGGTCTTAAAATCATAATGCATGAAGATATTTAACCATATCCTAATGTGAATCACACAACCTATTCCTTGCCTGTACAAACAGAATTTACTCCTTCAGATGTAAACACATGAAGACATTGGGATTCCATTACCTTTTTAAACTGCGCTCTGCATCAATCTGCTTACCCAATGTTAAGCTTCACTGCAGCTGGGGATCCTTTAGCGGGTCAGTGTAACCCTACTTCTGTCCAGCTTGTCTGTCTGCAGGTGTTCTCCTGCTGTTTCAGCTGATACAAGTTTTATTTAGTAATAGCATCCACTGACTTAGAAAATTATTATGCAGCTTATACATGTCTATTTCCCAAGAGTTACAGAATTACACTTTACTGTTTATAAATGCCATTGTCTTAGTGGAATAAAATGACTGCAGAATTATATAACACAGAGTTGTATAGTATAAAATCACTCTGATGAGAGTTGCCAAATTAGAAACAAGACAAGCAAGTTTTCTGTAAAGAAAAAAAAAGAAGGCTGCATATATGTATGCTTGTTTTGTTTATTCAACTTTTGAACACAAACCTGACCATAACACAGGCATCTAAGAATAATAAATACCTATGATTGTCAAAAACCGGGCAACAAGTAAAAGGGAAAGACACCGGGAGTCTTCCGAAGGGAAAGACAGCAGACCAGTTCACATTTTGGATATCAGAAGGTCTGCACAGAAAATTGGTCTTGACAAAAATTCATAGGAATCCAGAGTCACTGTTCGTACAATTCACTTATTTTTAATTGCTCTAGTTGGTCCTTAGAACTTTTTTTTTAAGTCATTCACAATGTTATTAAATTTAAGCAATAAATTTCATTGGGGCACTCCCTTGGACTCAGAGTGCGTGAGGCTGTACAGGAAGTTCTTTTGTAGGCTCTATAAATACCTGGTCAAACAGACAGTAATCTCTCTCTCTCTTCTTCAGATTTCTACTGCATGCCTTGGATCCATGCTCCTAATCAGCTTACGAGCTTCCCTTGACCTCTGCTTCTTTTCCTAATGCACATATGACTATGGCTGTCCTCAAAGTCAAATTCACCAAAACCAAGAGGGACAAATTGGCTCAGATCTTATGGATCCTCAACTGGGTTTCTGTAGTGAGTGGAATCATTCTCTTCAGTCTTGGCCTCTTTCTGAAAATAGAGATCAAGAAGCGCAATGAAGTGATGGCAAAAGGGGACATTAACTCTGTCCCCAACATGCTGATCTCTGTAGGGGTCATAGCATGTATCATCAACTTTCTGGGTGGCAAAATCTGCTATGACTGCTCAGATGCAAACAAGTTCTCTCGATGGAAACTAGTAATGCTGCCATACATCGTATGTACCTTCTGTTTTACCTTCTGCATCCTGGTGGGTGCTCTCATGTGCTATACCATGAGGAACGAGCTGGAAGAGTCTCTCTATCTGGGACTGAGGGATGCCATTAAATTCTATAAAGACACAGACATACCTGGACGGTGTTTCTTAAAGAAAACAGTGGATTTGTTACAAATTGGATTCCATTGCTGTGGAAACAATGGCTTTAGAGACTGGTTTGAAATTCAGTGGGTATCTCCACGTTATCTGAATATGGCTTCCAAGGAGGTTCTGGAGTAAGTATTTATCTGTCATAACAAAAAATTCTAGGAGAAATACTCTTTTGAGAAAGTCCTTTTTTCTGGACCTTTGTATCTTAATTTAAAAAATGTTGAATGACCAGGTTACTCACAAAATATGCTAAATACATGCACAATCAAAAGTTACCTTTTGCTAAGCCTTTAGGGATGCTAAGCAAAGCAAAGATATATCTCCTTTTTCAGCATGGTGAATTAGCTACCCCAACATTTTAATTTCAGTTATAGTGAGCTGGTAACTCTAAGAAAAAAAAAAAGACTGTACTATCAGTACATTTCACAGTCAATTCTAAGCACTAAAAGACCCTTCTTCTTCAAGGTATTAGACTTCGCAATCCCAAGTTCAAATCTGTATATTCACATGTGAGAAACTGCCAAACACCACATACACTGCATGAAAAAGCAGAAATTCCTCCTTTGTTTTTGGTGGTGGGACTTTACATGATGTAGCAACTGTGAAATTAGATGCTCAAAAAGAAGAGTGGTAATACTTAGAGACAAGGTAAAAATTAAAAACTTTCAAAAGTAGACAATCCAAACTATAACAATTCTTCTAAAACTGAAAAAGATCTTCACTGACAAGAGAGTAGTAGCTTTGTATTCCTAGGAAAGACAAATGCAAAGAGCTTGACTGGCATTTGTCAAATGCTGTGTTTTGTTGATCTAAAAAATCAGTGACAATAAAGCCAGAGGAAGGGAGGCTAAAGACCTTAATTTTACAGAATTCGCAACTTGAAACTGCCATCATAGCAAAGTGTATATAGAAAGCTGCAAATATACCAGAAGGCAGGACCTAGGAGAATACAAACAAGAGGGCATCAGCATACAGAAGATACTTGTCTGTGGAAATAAAGCTATACATACAAGCATTCTCAAGAGAGAAGTTAGAAAGTGCCACACAGAACAGCTGTTTTAAATCTCAGTTCTACGTCAAAAAGTGACAGGACAACAAAGACAGTCTCCAGGAATTTAAGCTTAGTGTGAGGTCAAAAGTGAAATACACTGCCTTTTATTTCCGTGAGACAGGCAGAAACAGTAATGTTTTACCAACGGTCTTAATTAAACCTTGTTTTCTTCTGCAGAGTCCCCAGTGCTCTGCCATTACTGTGAGAATACACTGTCAATTAACTTTTGCCCCATTCAGGCAGAAGGTGACAGTAAAATGTGTGTGAGGAAAGTAATTTCTGAATTTCTTTTGCTGTGGATGGCTTGGTTTATTTCATCTTGCTTGCCAGAATCCAAGTTGGTACCGTATAACCAAATTATACCACAACTTCCAAAAATATGGTAGTGAAACATCTGATATGAAATCATTGGAAACAAAGCTCAGCTGGTAATGTTCTGGAAGATGAAAAAGGAATCAAATCTCTCTTGGTTTCAGCTTTTACTGTGTATCATTTAGTAGTTTGCAGATCAAGAGGCAAAGCAGGTGAGATCTGACATACTGTGAACTCAGATGCAATCTTTGCAAAACTGAACTTTTCACCTTCCTGCATAACCCTCTTCCCTCCCCTTTCTTCTACAGCTCTATTGTCAACACCACAATCTGACAAGGCATGGAAACAGTCAGTGGGAATGGTAGGAACATGAGGCAGGTTACAGCAGTACAATCCTACCATTGCTGGGTAAAAATCATCTTTGCTCAAAAGGAAATTTTTACTTTACAATACCATAATAGCTTTGGATTGCAACAGCAAATAGCAGTGAATGTCTTGCTCCACCAGGTCTTTTACTGAGGTCCAACCTTCTAACAGTACCAAGATGCTATTAAGTACCAAGATACAAATTAAATCATTTTAAAATTTGCCACTAGCAGAGGAAACACAGTGGCAGGAGGACATAACCTCAGTCTGGAAACTGCTACTGTTGGCAGTATAAAGAGAATTCCACTTTATAACACGTCAGGAAGAAAAAAAGTATTTAAACTGATGCTTAGGATCAAAAGAAAAGCTTAACACCCAGTTTAAGAGATTGTATTTCAACCATCTTAGATGCTGTACTATACTGGAGTTATTAAATGTATACCATACCCTGAAATATTGAAGGTATTTTGCCAGCCCAGGTAAAATCCTCCCTTTCACAATGGGCCAGTCTTACTCTCCTCTGTGAGCTTGTTTTTTCTCCTCCCACATTGTAGCCTTCTGGTTTGTGCCTCTCTGGCTCCTTCCCCTTCCAGTGCCTGGTTCTGCCTATGCCCACGGCATGGCTCACACACTTCAGTCTACTTTCAGTGGATTATTTGGACTGTTTTGCATTGATTCCATTCTGTTGCCATCACCAGGGATATGATGGCCACAAAATGAAGAGCTAGACTTGAAAATGGAGAGGAATTCATGCCTATCCTACTCCTAAATGGGAAATGGCAGATGAACTTCCTGGCTTACTTGGAAAGATCATTGAGGAAGATGTTTTCGATAGAATTTTAAACAAAACAAAATACACTACAACTCAAATAAAAAGGAGAGGAAAAAAAGGGGGGCAAGGGGGAAGAGGAGGGGGAAAAAAAAAAAAAGGAGGTTGTTTTTACTAGGCTCACAGCAATAAAATAAAAGCAATTATTCAATTATTCTGCCATCACGGCACTGACACAAATACTGAGCTTCCTAGCAGCTTATGTTTCATTTGAAGGTTACATTTAGTCCCAAATTCCAGAACAAGACTGGACTGGACGATTTCCTCCACTCTAAATTATATCAGCTGCAGTGGAACAGAAAATTATTATTTTGCAAACATTATTTGCAAAAATTATCGCAAATTTATTTGCGAACATTATAATAAGTTTTGGAAAGTATTAAACTTGGCAAATGGTGAAAGCTGAATATGTAAGTGAAAATTGTCTTTTATGTATTCTGGCCCTTTTACAAAGGGTAAAGGGTGTTGGACTTGATAAACCAGGGCATGGTTCTCACCCATGAGGCTGTCTCAGGAAATCAGCCTTTTGCAGTGAGCATGAAAGTAGATGCCTGCTTAGCGGCTGCTTCCCCAAGGGGTGAGGGGCTCTCAACAGCTCGGATACTCTCCAGTTTCTGGAAAATCTCTTTCTCTGAAGCAAATGGATGTCAAGGATTCAACTTCAAGAAAATCTTGATTAATCTGAAACGGTGTTCTCATTCCATCCTATGAATTTTTTTCTTATTCCTCTTTATCCTTCTTCTTTCCCCACTTGTTTTCCTCCTGATCTTATAAAGGAGGGAAAGGAATAATTTTTAGCAATAAATACATTTTTTAAAGTTATAGAAAGTAAAGTTACAAGAAGTAGAAACCCCTTTGTGAACTGGACTAAAAACGTGCTGAACCAGCTCTTGCAATGGGTACAGTGATGAAAGGCCAGCAGATGATCTCCAGTGGTTCCTGCAGCATGCAAAGTCATTCTTCTATTTGGATATCTCTCATGGAATGATTGTGCTGAAAAATCAATCCCAAAGTAGTGAAACCCAGGATTTCCAGGGACATAACTTCCATTAGAATTCCACCAAGATAAACAAGTTCAAAAATTGCCATTAGTATTTTCAGCACAAAGATACCTAAAAAGGCAACATCTCTATGAACACTGAACTCACGTCTTGTGGCACAGAACCACGAACACGAGGTACTGTGCTATACCACACAAATACAGCAAATGCAATATTCAGCTTGTTTGCAGTAAGCAACTTTTCCAGTTGAAAGTATATCCTCATTTTCCTTCTGTTATGCTGGAGAGGTCTACATTGCAGCTGAGTTATTTCCTTTTCTATAATAACAGGCACCACCTGCTGCCAACACCAGGTTTGTAATGCCCAAACTTTGTCCCATTGCAGCCGTCTGAAGAGCAACGTTGATGGGAAGTTCTTGGTGGATGGAGTCCCCTTCAGCTGCTGCAACCCCAGCTCCCCACGGCCCTGCATCCAGTACCAGCTGACAAACAACAGCGCTCACTACAACTACGATTTCCTGACAGAGGAGCTCAACATCTGGACGAAGGGCTGCAGAGAGGCCCTGCTGGATTACTACACCGATATCATGAGATCCATTGGCATTGCAGCATTGCTTATTTGGCTGTTTGAGGTAAGTCTCACAAAAACGGTCTCTATCAGATTGATCAGTCTTCTGTCTCTCTAGGATGGGAAATGATGACAGCATAACATAAGAGAAATGCCTCAGCATCCAGTACAAAGTCCACAAGCACTTCAGGAGTGTTGCAGGGTTTCCCTTAGTAAAGACAACTTTCCCAAAGTCCACAGAGCATAAGTAAATCTTGTTGAGGATGAGAACTATCAGAAACCATGTATATAATTCTGTATTTTTATAGAGCTTTTTCAACAGAATGTAGCATATTCCCTTCCCTGATGCATTTATGGAATCAGATACAGGGTGATACACGCAGTGATGCAACTGCAAGGAAATTTGGTGAGAAGGTTTGAATGTTGTTTTAAGTCAGTTTTAACAAAAATATGAGTAGCCTTTGGCTCAATGCATTACTTTTGTTTATAGTTAAAATTGAGCATTTTATTAATATCTCAAAGCCTCCTTTTTACACTACATAGTTTCACCATATAGATAGTACTTGCAATCACGGCATATTATCCTTTCAGAAGTAGATTGGGCTGCTGGTTATGCAAACAAAATAAGGGCATCACAGGATAGCTATACATGTGCAAAGCTGCAGCCTTCCTGCTGACATCTTAAAGAAACTTCTCTGGACATTCTCATCACTGAGTAAAGCATCCCCCAATGGCACAGGTTCCAATATAGTTTTCTTACCTTTTTGTTTTTGTTTTCTTAGTATTGCTCTATTGCATAAATATTATATACTGCAAACAAAGTAGTTCACAACAGTCCTCAGGCAGTGCTAGGTGCCATGGTGGTGCCAGAAATAACAGAACTATGAAACCGTGTGGAAAGCTGCAAGCCAGCTCTCTGTGCTTCCTTAAATATTGACAAGCTGATGTTGATTCCAACAGAACTATGAAAGTGAGGCTTTTTCCTAAACTTAGACTTGAGCCTCTGCTATAGGCCATCCTTCTTAATTTTCATGCCTTGGCATGTAGGACACCTATGGCTTACTTAGGAATGATTAAACCTCCTTGAAGGAAATACTGATTTAATCAAGGTCAGTGGAAAAAAATACGCTGACTACAATTTTTTCTTTCCCAGTGACTGATAGTTCCAAAAATTGATCATCCCTTCTACATCAATTAGTTGTAGTCTCTGAGGCTGCAAGGTTCCCAAGTAATTGTAGGTATTTATGTACTAATAACATGCAAGGGAGATTGTTACCTGAAGAATGAAGAGAGAATCAATCCCTCTCTTCCTGATTTCCTTCTAAAAAAATGTAATTAATTGGAAGAGTGGTAAGATATATTGCTAGGATAAAGAGTCTGTCTCCTTCACTCAGTTATGAAGCCTGTAAATACACAAATCAGAAAACTGACTTAATGACAGGACTGAGGTTACAATTTCATCTGTTTAACCATCAACTGTTTCTTACAGCTCTCTGTACTTATTGGTGTTCGGTACCTACAAACAGCTATGAAGAATGTCCTTCTGCTAGGAGATCTGGAGGGTGAATCAGATGGTTGGTTATTAGAAAATAGTTTTGTGGAAACTGCCAAATACAACATCAACATCATTAAGAACCTCGGCAAAGCCAACCAGATCTCCACTGTCTCAAGCATGAACGACCCCAACATCGACGTTCAAATCACAGACTGTGGCAAAAACAATGTTACAACAAAATCTATCCCTGCAGCTAGGTAGGCAAATCTTACAAGAAATGACATCACAAGTGTAGCTTTGCTCTATTACAGTCCTACAGTCACCAGATTTTATCTGGTGAGAGAAAAAAAAAGGTAGAAAAACTAGTAAAACAATTGAACAAACTACAGATTGGTGACAGCTCCAAAAATGCTGATACTTCTTTGGATGGATGTATTTTTACTTGTGAAATCCCCGATTTTCAACACTGCACAAAACTTCAGGAATTTCTCCCACTTTCTCTCCTTTACATACAGACTTCTATCTTGGTCTGAATACACCAGAAAGATCATGATGCACAAGCACACATTTCAGACAGGATGGGTCTACACATACTAACATATAGATTTAGTTGAATAGGTACCAAAGAAGTTTTCATTACTGTCATTACACCTATAAAATCCCAGGAGCAGGGAAATTACAAAGGAATTATTACACTGGATAAAAAGATTCATTACAGAAAAGACAAAAACTGAAATGAAGACTCTATTGGTCCAAGTTAGGGAAGGGGAAATTTTAATAAAACTATACTTATATTACAGCCTACAAGAACCCACACCAGGTATGTGAAATTCAGGTGAAGGCAATAAACATTACCATAAACTATTTCACTTATTTTTCCCAAAATGTCTGGAGTATCTTTTCATTTTCACCCCTCCAATAGTTTAGAGAAAGCCAGTTGCCCCACTTCCCTGAAAGTCAAAGGGTGATGCTGAAAAGAGTTCTCTGCCTAAGAAAACTAACTGCTAGCTTGTGCAGGCATATTTAAAATTCCAAGTAGCTTGTGATATCACAAGTTTAAAACCAAGTAGATACTTCCTATAAAACAAATACTGATGATCCTAGATGCTTGAAAGCTCCTCATTTCAAAAGAACTTACCACACTGATCCAGGGGTGGGAAGGTAAGGGTTTATTTGAAATCAGTGAAGGTAGAGAGATTGACAGCTCTCCCACCACACCCCTAGTACAACGCTCAGGAGCTTTGTTGATGCATGGAGTGAAAGCCTTCAATGCCCAAAACATCTGTAGTTACAGGATGACCTATGACTGTAATTGATCATTAATAGTAAGCAGGAAAGAAGTACCAATACAAAACAGAGGTGAAAAGACCAAATAAAATATTTTACTTGTTACTGCTGTGAGTGCATTCTTTGCGGATAATCAAGAAATTTTATCACTGAAATATTTGAAATAGAACCATTCCTGCTTTTGAAACTGTGCAGAGTAACAGTAAAAATTTCTTTACCTCAATACTGTTGTATTCCATAACACTAGAAAAAGCAAAAAATAGACTATAAGGATATATCGTAAATAAATTGTGCAGTGCAATAATCTGTAGTGTAATTCAAGCAGGCTATGTGCATGACCATAATTTCAACTGGAATTCCTTCACTGCCTAGCATGTTAGGCCTACACTTAAGTATGTTAAAAACCTTTCAAGGAACTAGATTTGTAAGCTGAGACTTCATTCTACAAGAACTGTTAACTCTTCCCTTTGCACTCCACTTACCTGCATGCTTACTTTTTGTCTTCACTGCAATCACTGTGCCCAGTGGGGGATTAAAAATTAACCGGTGAGTAATTCCTCCAGCCAGTTCTGAGAGACAGAAGTACTTACCAGCAGCTCTACAGTTAGCTGATACAGACTAGAAAAGAATGAATACAGAAAGTTGTAGCTCCTTGAGAGATCAAGGAGAAAGACAGTCATGTGTTGCAAATTAATCAGATTTTGCAACAGTATATGTTTTTTCTTTAAATGCGGTGTATTTTTTTTTCAGATGAGTATGCAAAGTGCCACACATGACAGTCAACAGCAGTCACTTCCTCAACCCAATTTTATTCTACCTACTTTTGGTAAAACAGTCCTACACCTCAATGACTAAAACTTGCAGAATTAGAAGAACTGTGAGGTTACTCTTTTGACAGATTTTAAGTTAATGGATTTGTCAAGAATCTGTTCTGAAAAAACAGATTTGGAAGGAAGAGTGAACTGATCATCTAGCCTCAGCATCTCTGTCAAAACACAGATATGTCATCCAGCAGTTACTGTAACACATTACCAGGAAGAGCAGAGGTGCAAGTATCCAGCTACACAATTTTCTCTGAGCCCCCACACAGCTCATTTACTTGCATATGAAGAAAACACATATTACTATAAAAGACTAATTAGCATTTAGCACATTAACCTTTTGTCTCTCAGCCAACTGCCCCAAACTGCAACAGTGGAATGTGACTGGTTTTGAAATTAGTTTCAGCATACATCTCAAAGGGAACAGTCCTTGTCTGGCCTATTACCAGTAATTACTCCAGTCATTAGATTTTTAATTTCTATCCTGTCTAGGCATTCAGAGTCTACAGCGATACAGATCCATTATAAAAAGATGGTAGCTTGTTTCACGGTATCAGGATAAAATTTACTTTTGTTAATAAACGCTTTCTTCTTTGTTTTGTATTTACTGATTTCCTCAGAACATGGAAGTGCTACACCCTACACATCCAGCTTCCTTTACAGCACCTGCCGCAATAGCTCTGGTTTCCTGCAGTATTTAACACCAGAGGCACTGGATCAAGGAAACAAACTCAGGTAGCAGCACAGACTGCATCTTTAATTCTCTGTAATTTATAAAGACAGAGACGGCATTAGTGAGCCAAGCCTTTAAGCCAGGGCATCTGCTCAGACACAGAAATAAATACGATTTGAGGGACACTTATCCTGTTTGTTATTAATGCCTAATCCAGTCACAATTCATAACAATGCAGCAAATTCCTGAGTAAGGAACTCGCCCTATGCACAGAACTATCTTCTTTATCAAGTTCTTAATTTAAAAAATTAAACAAGCACTGTAATGTTGAATCTCTGGTGAAGAGCATTGTATGTGCAATTGCACGTACAATGCTCTCCTTTAAAGCTTTCTGAGGGCCACTGAAAACACTTGCTCTATGTTGATCACACAGAAAACACAGTAAGAAATATAAACATGCAGCACATTTAGGATTTTGTTAAAATGAACATAGCTCAAGCAGGAACTCTGGTACTTTGCGATGAGCATCTCAGTACTTGTACCCAAAGAGGCCAGTATTACATTTCAGGTACAATTAAGGGGGAGAAGTAAGGTTCTGCATCTGCTGAAAAAGACTAACCATACATCTTCCCAGACATAGCAAGGATCATGAAATCCACAGCCCCCACTTTGTGCTTCAAAACATTTCGCTGCAGCTCATTCACTCAAGCATGAAGCCTGGAAACCTCCTAAAACTGATGGACTGTGAGTTGTTTGACAACCTGTACTTACACAGCACAATCCACACTCCTTTTTTTTGACACTGATCTCACGAACCATAGTTACACAGAAGTAAGAAAAGTCAGGTCCCATTTTAATGTCTATTGTTTAACTCTGTACCTGGTCTCTTACTCACCATTACACAAAATCATGTATATCACCTCTTGGAATTTCAGCTTGCTCTCCTTCAATGCAAATTTCCTTTACATAACTTCACTTTCATGTATGCTTTTAACTGTACTGAATGTAACTTCAGAGAAATGTACCTAGGATTAGAAGTAACTAGATTTGAGACACATGTAAGGAAGTAGATTGTCATCATTAGCCATTTTTTTTTCTGAGTCAACCTTCAAATTTAGCCTACCTGCAAAATACTGATAAAAACCAAGAAAAGAGATTGTGCCACAAAAATGAAACAACTTCTGTTTTTGATAAAGTATCTTTGAACACCTTGTCAATAGATTAGAAGAATCTAAGTAGCAACTCAGATGTTGTATTATGAATCTCAGTAGTTTACATTGGAGATTATTCAAGGCTGTTGTCTAGACAATAAAATGGATTTCAACCATAATGCAAAGCATATAATGGCCAAAATACTCCTCCATAAAACTGGGGAGATTGAGATTTTTACTACGCAAGAAATAGTACTGTGGATTTTTTCTTTTTTGCCTTAATTAACAGAATTCTTATCCCAATTTTCTTCAGAACAATTTTGCCAGTAGACTTCAATCTATTTTCATCTACCTTTTACCTTTTCAGGAATTGGTTCTTAAAAACCATAAGCTAGAACAAATGTAAAGACCAACACCATTAACACCCAAATGGTGCCCAAAGCTACAACAAAGCAGTGAGGACATGATGACAACCTGTAACATAAAAATGTGCACACACAGGCCATTTCTATGTAAAAGATGTCTTGACTGTTTGCTTAGCTGTATAATAGAACACTTTTCTTTAAGTACATATCACACAGCACATTAAACCAACACCATAAAGTTTGCCTTTCTAGAGGTTAAGTATCTGCCAAACAGCACAGCCAATTCTTTGAGAAGATACAAAACCAGAATCACTCAACTAGATCAGTTTTAGGGCATGTAAATATTAAACTCCGTACTTAGGATTTCTTTTAGAAACCAGGTAGACACTGCAGGAATTTGCATCTGTAAAATACTAGGAAAAGTTTCAAATGGAGTGCATCTTTTTCTTACATAAAGCATGCTACCATTCCTTACATTAAAATGATGATACAGCCTACAGGGATAACTGGTCGTTTACCAACCATTTACCAGCTCTTCTCCTTTCCCACACTGGCAAACACCACTATAGCACTCTTGTAAAATGAACTGTGAAGTGTCCAAGTGCCTTCAAAGAAAAACTGAATAATCTACGAGAAGTTACTTTATTTCCTTTTTTTTAAATATACATATACAAGATATTTTATTTCAAAAGCACAAGAACATTATACAAGTTTCAAATTTACATTTTTGCAATTTAAGATACCAGTATGTGCATTATCAAATAACTTCCGTCAGCTTGGATGGAACAGAAATAAGTGGCATAAGCATCTTGCAGTCACTAAATACAGATTATACTCACAGTGAACAAAACTGCATAGTAATTTATGAAATGAAAGATGACCACACTAGTCAGTGAATGATATGGGAGTCCATTTGCTAAATTAGTATGTGCAAATGTACAGGAAGATGCAACTTTCCTCTCCCACTCCTTCAGCTACAAAGAGATTCCCAGAGCTTTAAACGAGCTCACCTGCTCTTACTCCTGTCCTTATACACTACAGTTCAGACAGAAAACAAAATGAAGTGATCTCACTGCATATTCGATAATGGAAATTTTATATCAGTGAAGTGCAAGATAACAAAGTTTTTGAAAACTGAATAGGTAAATATCAGAGGGAAACAGTAAGAGAATATAGGTTTGGTATCAATTTGCCAGTCTTAATTCAGTATTTTTGTTGGTAAGCAGTGTTTTCATGGCATAAAAATCACCAGTGCATGCAAGTTTTCATGACAACTGTTCTAAATTCAGTTTGTGTTTCAAACATGTTTTAGAGAAGACTAACAGAATTAATGTTGTCTTCAAAGACTTTAATATTCAGGTTTAAAATCTGACAGAATCAAAATAAGGAGAATGATTTCAAGAAACAGAATACCTGGAAAATGTACCAAAGCCAACTTTTTATATCACTGGGGAAGGATTACAGCAGAAGTTTTTAAAAACTACTTGAAACCAGAACAGTATCTGAGATCATTGGTATTCCATCTTTAGATTAGTTATGGTGCTGTTCAGTGCACTCATACATACATAGTCAAAAAACATTAAAAACCCAGAAGAATGGTATTTAGAACTAAACAATTAATTGTGATTTCACTATCTCTCATATAATTGTGGCAAAACAAAACAAAAAAAACACATCATACAAAAACACATTCAGACATTAATTTGAAAACCTCTCCTTGAAAGCCTTATTAAAATGGCACGAAAGAATCCAAATAGCAAAGGGGCAGGGAAATTGAGGGTAGTGACGACTTCAAACTTTCACATGGAAATGGAAGTTTCCTGGGAAAGAGTTTTTACCCATCACATTACAAATTCTCTCATGTATTTTTATGGCTGAAATTCAGAAAACAGAAGAACAAACATTTAGAACTGAAGCACAATCACGTATCACTGAGAGAGAGTTCATTCACAATGTGCTTATATTAACTACTGAAGGGCAAAGAGACAGACTTAGCCACCTTTCTTCCCTTTTCTGCTCTACCTGGCGTTGAACGACTGAACACACCTCCCAAAACACACCACTTCATTTATGCAGACTCCAAAACATGCTCCAAACAATAGTGGTAGAGGATGATGAGTGGAAAATCCCTGAAATATGGGCATATTTATTTATGCTTCTAAAATTTGCTGCTTTCAGGCCTTGATTTTAGTCCAGTGATAGCTCGGAAGGCTGCTTACTTTACTGAAGTCTCTGGCTCTCGTACAGCTTTGCAGAGCTACACTACGTCTGACCTGCAGAATTTTCACTTTTGATTCTTTGGGAAAATCTCAGAAGACAAACTGTAAAGGAAGTAAAACTAACCACAACCTAGCCAAATGGTGAAGCTCTAGACCCCTTATGATATACATGAACGGAGAATAAATTCATTAGATAAAGTGCAGTTCTGGCAACGCAAAAAGCACTGACTTAGGTTTCTGATGCAACAAGCAGGATGGTAGTTCTCCCCATGCACTTTCTATACCACATTTCTCATTTAAAAAAATCATTAATGAAAACTCTTCATTAAATCCCAAAGTATAGCTGAATGTAAGCTTTTTCTGTAAAACATATTCTTTATTGTACCTGTTTCTGCACATGACTAAAGACCTGGCATCACTTCCACTCCAATATTATCTCAACCTATTTAAAGCTTCACTAAGCTGGGGGAAAGAACCCAGGAAGAAAGTAAAGGAGGCTTTTCCTTGGTGATACCATTTAGATATGTTCTCAAGGCATGGAAGAGACAAATGTGGTGTGTGCTTTGAAGCACAGCATTTGGGAACTGTCCTCATGAAAACATGTGAAACAATTCAAACTTCTGAAAAAAAATGGAAATATTTCTGGACCTGAATGTTCAGTAATAATTACAGAATGTGGGGTTTTTTTTGGAGAGAATAAAGAGGAAATTATATGAGTTTCTGTTTCAATGTATCAATGTTACACATCCAACCTAGAGAATCCATCAATTAATTGTCTGAACTACAGAAACCACTGGAGTAGATTTTTTACTGCCACCCTCCTTTTCCAAAGCACTGCCAAAGGCAGAAGTTTTCACAAAAATCAAGAGACTCAGAGCAGCTGCCAGTTGAATCCAAAGAAGATCTGATTCGTTTCTTGGCTCCTGGCAATCTCCTCTATGATGCAGTGCTGCTGCCACAGCAGATGGAGCTTCCGGTAACGTTCCCAACATAAGTGCAGGGGATTGCCTCTTCTTCAGAGAAGTAAAGAAGAGGATTAGCAGTTAGCATTATCAGAACAGCAACTGATAAAGTGTCCAATTAACAGCCTAACATTAACGCTAGACTAATTAAATACTTGTGGGGAACACCAACTCCAACAAGTCTATTGGAAACAAAAAAATTTCTACCTGTGACAAGCAATGACTGTCATTTCTATGATGACATTTCAGCAATGGCAGTTGTCACATTTCTGACAAAATGTATACAAAGCATTCTTGAGAAAAGTAAGGAATTTTAACAGTACCAAAAAAGTGCATTTTCTCATGATGAACTACCCATTCCTGACTGGAAACTGCCATCAGCTCCCCAGGCAAAGACATGCATTACATACAGTGCTGTACACACTAGCCAGAATAACATGTTGTCCAGTGAGTGTAAGAAAGAAAGAGATACAAAAACGGAAATGTAGGAAGTCAAACATTTACTTACTTTAGACCTGGATCTGTTTCTCCATATTCATCCAAGTAGGGTGCAGGGTATAAGCAGCCCCTGGTTTTACCTTCAATGAGGACGACTTTGCACTCCCTGATTCTTAAAGAAAAAAATAGCTGCATTTAAAATACAACTTCAAGCAGGCTTTTCCCTTTTTGCTGAGCTGTAACTTATGTCAAAGTAATGTTTCTTTATCTCAGTCAAAAAGAATCAAAGGCTTTGACAATTTTGGGAATTCTGTCCTTCTAATGTTTCCCTTTATTCTTTAACACATTAAATTCTGGCTACTTACTTGAGAAACATGCAGACTCCAGCTCCACACTGAAGAGCGTGAGAAGTACAGGCTCCTAACTCCTCCCCATTCACCAGTTCCTGACAGCAAGTATTCTGGGAACACAACATTGCCCCACAGAATAAACACAATACTGGGTGTTTTTGTTCATCATCAGAAGACCGTGGGCATCTAAAAGAAGTGTAACCAGCATGTCACAGTAGGAATTAAAATTTCAAAAGAAATGTTAACTGAAGTTAATGTTCCTTAAAAAAAACACCAAAAGATCCATCCAACCAACTGAAAACCCCAAATCACAATCAAACAAAAACCTAAGACATATTATGTCATAATCATTTCACATATCTGCCTTAGGTTGTGTTTTCACACTGTTTGAAATATTTTATCTGCAAGATATCTGCTTTGAGCAGGAGACTGAACCAGATGATCAGCAGAAGTCCCTTCTGACCTGAATTATCCTATGATTCACTCTTCTTGGCATAAAACAGTGCCATCATCTGGGCTTGTTGTGTCCAGTGCAAAAATAATTTTCAGGCTTACGGCCAAACCAAATGCACATTGCACTGGAGAAAAATTACCAGCAGACAAGCTGTAAAAATTTTACATACTGTCTTATCAAACACAAATTACTTTGTTTAGCAAGTTGTTGTGTTTCCCAACATTTTAGAAATTCACCAGTATAACCATGACAATGCCTTCACTTCTACGAAATAATTTCTGCTTGGTTTCAACACCAGTTACAGTAACTGCAAGAATATAAAATTCACTAGAAGTGACAAAACACCTAAGAAGACAACTAAATATGCCACATCTTACTTAAACTGAGAGGCTTGGTTCAGAAGGCAACTATAGTCTTCAGGAAGCTCTATTAAACGATTTCTTTTCCTAGGATACCTGGGTAAGGGGAAAAGAACTATTATGAGAATAATAAAGATCAAAGCAATTAACAGAATAAATAACTGTGAATTCCTGCTAAACTTTTGGTCATTTCTCCAAAAGTCTGTAATTCTAGAGCAATTCTTCAGTCCTGCAATCCCAAGTGAGATGCTCCACAAGGGAGCTTCAATATTTCTATATTCCAGCAAAGTGTGGAACTTAAATTTCATATATAACCTACATGTATGAAGACATTTCATATTCTAGTTAGCTTTTGATCCTAGAGCAGGACAGATTACTTGTCTAACAATGTTGTACAATCTCAATGAAGAGTCACTGCATGAGGAATAATAAACAAGACATTTAAAGACAAATGTACTCCTAGTAGCAGAGTAGAAGGAACAAAACACTCAGTCTCTAACTTGCCCACAACAAGCACTTCATTCTCTCAAGTGTTTTAAGTCAAAATCAGAAGAAAATAACAACAGAAAGCTTACCTTATTGCAATGCTTTTCCCTTTCAAACAACTTAACACCACTGGGTCAGAACACCACCTATTTCAAACAAACATTTGCAGATGACAGCATTTGGTAAAAATATACATTTAGGTTCATTAAACTAAACTAGCAAGTAATAAGCAAACACAGAACACTGATAAAAGCATTCATGGTTGTACCTAAAACTTTGCAAGGAAAAACAGGGGTGTTTTTTTATACTTTTCTTCAGGAGAACATTTTAAGTTTGCATACAGGAGGAAAAATGTGTGGGGTAAAAATACTTAGAATTATCATCATGCACATGAAAAGACGAGATTAACACAGTTAAAAAATGCATGCAACCTTCATACATATTCAGTTTCTCAAAGTGGGGTAAAATGCACAGCACCTTTTGGAATACATGTGCTAAAAGACACAGTATAAATATTGTACAGTCTAATAGATAAACATTTGCTGTTTTTATTAAATAATCATCACCCAGTGGTTATTTTACAATTGTTTATTGAACGATGTGTGCTTGCTTAGAATGGCCAAATGTGTCTATTGAAACAACGGTAGGTTATTGGCCAGTTACTGAACAGAGGAACTGGTATGTTTAAGATGTCTTTTAAGTTATTTCTACAAAAAGGAGGAGAAGGGAGAAAGAACTGCAGCAGATGGTCAATCTAGTATGCTTCATTTAACACATTTCTCAACAATCATCAAATTTAGTCTTCTGAAATAAGATTCTGTGAAAAAACATATGGGAACCTGCATGATGATTTGGCAACTGTTACTATTACGTTAAATATGCAGCCTCTTGCTTGAAACCTCTTTTTCTGACTGGGAGCACTCTAACTATTTGTTAATCCTGCTTCTAGGGATCTTTCCCAATGTTCACAAGCATCATCTCCTGTGTTCTCTTAGAAGCACTGTTATGTCTTTGAGCAAATATGAAGGAACAAGTAAGACAAACTTATTAAATAACTTACTTGGAAAAATTAATTTATAAGTAATAGTATATACTACATATGGAATTGATCATAATAAAACTCTATGTAGAGAACTGTCTAGGTCAGCTATATGGACTGTAAGTTGGAAATCAACAGTCCAAAATGTCCCTACATAGAAGAAATCTAGACAACAAAGGTTAAAACAACTAGAGGTTAGAAAACCCAACCAAACAACAATGAAGTAAAAGTTATTGTGAGTCAGAGAATTCTGCCAAGAACCAGGAATAATCATTAATGCACCAGGTGCTCAAATACATGTTCTCCAACACAATATAGCTGGATTATTTCTAATTGGGGTGGGGGATGGTGTGCCTGTTTACTTAATTTGAGGTTTTGAATACAGAATTTAACCAATTCTTTATTTACTGCTACTTTCACAAACTGAAAGAGGGGCAATTTAAGTCAGAAATTAGGAGGAAATTCTTTCCTTTGAGGATGGTAAGACACTGGAACAGGTTGCCCAGAGAAAGTGTGGCTGCCCCAACCATGGCAGTGTTCAAGGCCAGGTTGAATAAGGCTTGGAGCAACCTGGTTTAGTAGAAAGTGTCCCTGCCCATGGCAGCAGGGTTGGAACCAGATGATCTTTAAGGTCCCTCCCAATCCTCTAACATTTTATGATTTCATGACTGCAGATGGTAATGCTCAAACCTTTTAACCATTAAGGCACTTTACACATCCACTAGTCTACTTTGCAAATGCTGAGAAGACATAATACAAAGGCTCATCCTGTCAGCTATGGGATTTTCTACAATCTCATTTTATAGCTCATGTAATCAGCATTTTTGCTGTAGACAGATTAAAAATAGGCAAATGAACATTAAGCAGCATATCAAGCAAACAAAGGGTTAAAATAACTTCTGCCTGTATGGTTTCATATAGGTCTGCAAGCATTAGCCCCTTAACCTATAATTATTTAATATTGGAATTACCATAAAATAGAGAATGCTTTATGTTTATGAAGTGATTTAAGAGATTCAGTGTACCTGTGCAAAATGTTTAGAACTTCAGCACTGAGCTCAGTCATTTATTATCAAACTTGATCTAGAATTCCCACAGGGCTACCACAACAGAAAAACACAGCCTGTCCACTCCCAGTTAGTACCTTTGAAGCAGTGGATTTACTGTGTCCCAATATTCATGGAAGAGCTGGAACAAATTTGTAGGTAGAGAGAGGTAACTACAAAGTGCCTTGAATTGCCCTTCTTCAGAAACTGTAAAAGAAAACATGAACAACTGCTTAAGTGTTTCAGCCCTGCTGAATAATTCACCCAAAACTAGAAATCTCCCTTTTCCACTGAACAGTCTGTACTCCACATCTTCAGCATAGCTCCTACACAGAACAATTGGATATTATGCCACCAACTTAATCAAAGCTTTAGTAACTTGGATTAGCTGAGGATCTGTTTAAACAAATTTGATATTATTATGTATTTTTTAATTTGTAAGTTACTGCAATAACAGAATTCCTTGCTTAAATTACTCTATAATATGTAACAGTGCAGTAGGTTTCTGTACTTGCATTTTAGTTTTTCAGTATCCTAAAGACAGTTCTCAATGATATTAAGTTTTGCTGTAATAAAGTCAGTGCTAGTACTTTACATAAAGTTGGGCTAATTTAATAGTTTGCTAGGTGGTCATTTATTGTCTCTGCTACAGAAAATGACATTTTAGGTTCACCAGTAAGACTTCCCTACAGCATTAAAGATCCAGATTTTTGGTAAGGGTAACAGCATATCCCAAAGTGCAGAGATTTTGACTTGTATGTTCTAATAAGATTCAAACTTGGTTCACAGTTTATATAAATCAATTTTATATTTTTGTTATGTGTTATACATGTTATATTTTCTTTCAGTTATTCATAGAAATTATGGTCCTTCTTTCCAAATAGTTGACAATTCTGCATTTCACTGCGTTTTGACAGATGTCCAAATATTTATTTTTGGGGTTAGCATCTGCAATGCATTAGGTTCCTTCAAAGAAGAGACTTAATTTTTATAATGTGCTTTATATCTATTTGGCTTTGTTTTGCTCAATCCCTGTATCTTTAGCATTTACCAACATTAGCACTACACAAAAAGATTGGTTTTTTTAAACATACTCCAGGCAATTTCTCACGTGATGCAATCTAAATTCCTGAAATTATCCTTAAACCACTGAATCTTCATCAACAAGTACTTACCATCAATAAATCATTGATAATTCACATATTTGCATATACTCAGAACCACTCAAAAGTAATGTTCTTCTATGCAAAGAAAGCCAAGACAACTCAAATTCTCATGCCTGTCCCTTCCTTTACAAACTAGTAATTCCTTTACTTCCCAAGTCTTACTTTAATGTATTGACTATTGTTAAGTTATTGGGAACTTTTTAAAATTCTTTCAAGATGAAGAATGTCATACATTTGTCTTCTCATAATTACCTTGCAGTAGTTCCTCAGGTGGAGAAACTCCCAGCAAATAATGAAAAAATAAAGCAGCACAACGAAGGTAAGGCATGATGCCTTTTTTAACACAATCCCACACAAGCCAGCCTGGAACATCCTGACTAAAGCAACTGTAAGACACAAATGAGAAATAGCTGCAGTAGTTTACAGTGCAAATCCTTCTAGCACTTTCACACTTTGGCTAGCATTGGTAGAATGGTAGCTGTGTAGAAGCAACATGCATGTACCCCAAAATCTGTGAAACACAGCCACCAGCACTTAACTTCCAGCTTCCCTTTTTCCTAAGGAACGAGTACTGAGTTTATGTGCCATATCTGTACTAAATCTTCAAATTAGGTGAACTTCTATTTTTCTCATAAGTATAAAAAATAAATAGCCAATACACAGCTCTAGGTTATTCAAAACAATCTGATATAAACAGTGCAACACATCACACAGAGCAATTGTTTCTTACACTGGTTGTGTTCTATTACTGAAAGCCAGTAAATTTTTGAAATGGTGAAAATTTTTGATTCAGTTCGTGTTTTGAATGTAGTTAATGAAAGAGAAAAATCCACTTAAACCAGTATCTCTTCAAAAACAATAAAATGAATAGAATAAAAAAATTACTAATTCATACTTCATTATGGATGTCACAACACTAACACTCATCATTTCTACTTTATCTCCCTTCTGTAGAAGGACCATTTCCTTCTTTCTGGATTCCATTCATAACACAAGAGATCTAAACCAAAATAATTAAAGCAAACAAAAAAGAAATAATGTAACTGGATGTATTTCTCTCCAGAATGGATACAGGTATTTTTTTATTCTTAGACTAATGATTTACTCTGCTGTCCACAAAAAGTAACCACTTTAATTAAAAGCATTCCTTTCACCAGTTTCAGTGTTCAGGAGCATGGGAAGAAAGCACAAAGCACTTTGCTAACTCCCCATACAAAATGAGTATTTTTTTTCCTCTCTTCTGTGTTGCGCTGGTCAATCCTGTGTATTGCTATCCTTCCAGGAAAATGTAATGCTGCAACTGAAGTGCTACTTACCCACTGGTGTACTGGCAAACCTCTTTACAGAAAGACTGTGCAGACTGTGCCTCCTCACTGCTGCCAGATGAGTGAGCACTTGAGGATTCTGCACACAAAAAGATGAATCCACTGTAAATGCACTCCATCCTGACACACTCCTCTTTTACAAATACTATAACCCTTCTTTTATTATTTAATTGCATTACAGAATTATTTCCACTTTAGTTTGCTTAATTCCTTTCTATTTTCTGTTTTAGGCCTTAAAAATGTTCTCCTAAGACTAAATGCTGTAAGGAATAAGCAGGATTACTCCCTCACTGCTTATCATGTAAAGAACTGCTTCCTTCCTTTGAACTTCTGAAGTTGTCCTACATAGCTTAAGTTACAGAAATTTTTTAAAATGTTTAGTTTCTTTTAATTCCTATCATACTGGAGAGAAAGAAAACTAGTAGCTAGCATGCCTATAGGATACTGGTAATTTTTAATGACGTTATGAAATAGAGAGAAAAGTGAAAGTCTCTCCTATCGGTTTACAGGATTCTGTATTTCAGATCTGCGTATTTACTAAGTTGAAAATTTTATTTCCCAAATCCATACTGATTGTCACAGCTCAGTGACACTGCTTGGCAGAACTTGGACTCTTCTACAAGGAGTGAAGAAGGGAAAGTGAAATGACTCTGACACGACTGACTGAAGCAAGTACTGGTATATCAGTAACTACTTTGTTTTCTTAGCCTAAGTACACAGAAGTGATATAATAAAATGCTCTTAACTTGATGTAGTGCCATTTAATTTTTACCAGAAAACAGTTGTTACTGCCCAGCCCTAAGTGTCACTTATTATGAGGAAGTTTATACCTGGAAGACACTGATGGTGTCAATCCATTATTTTTAAGAAACTATGCAAAAACATCAAAAAACTGCAACACAAATACACATCTACCTGCTGCTGAAGAGATGACAATTTGCACTATGTGTGCCAGTGTTGTCAGATGGAAGAGGTAGAGGTGGTTATAGGCTGAACTAACTGATGAAGGTTGCAAGTCTACAGCATCTTCCCAGTATAAAGATGGAAAGGATAACACAGCTCCCACCTACAGTGAAAAGGAATAGGCAAATATTAAAATGACAAAAATTTGGCAATAGATTCAAGGATAGCAATTATATTTTCACTATACATTTGTATTTTATTTCTGTAGTCTGTTAATCTATCTTGCTGGGTTTAATTCAAAGTGTAGGAAAAAACCACTGCAAAATATAAACTGCTTGTGCAGCATGGCACACAGGAAACTCAGCTGCATGGTAATTGCCAGTTTAGAGATATACCAGGACAGGTCATCCAGTTATAAAAAGCTTAATTTCTGTTCTTTGACATAAGACAAAGCACAAAGCAGTAAGTGAGAAGTGAGACCAAGTATTAGATAGAAAAGCAACCACAGCAAAACAGATTTTATTTGGTGAGTTTGGTTTTGTTGGATGTTTTATGTTTGCTTGGGTTTTTTTAACAGCAGGAAAATCTATAATACATATTTGTATTAAGAACAGAAAGAAGAGGCTAAAAAAAATACAGAAGGTAATAAGAGTGAATGTCAAGGAATTAGAATGTATGAGATACTGACTGAGATAAAGGGAAAGTGAGGGAAAGAAACTGAGTACATTTCTTAAGTTTATTTTTTATGCTCAGTAACAATGGAAGTGATAAAAAGACTGAGATTACATGCATGAAATTTAATAAGAACAAGACAGCAAACACTTGAAAGTTAGCAGAACTTGAAGTAAATATATACAGCAGTCATATGTAATAATTTGATTGTTGGTCTTGTATAATCACCTGATTCATGCAAGTGAACAGATAATGCAGGACTATTCACAGAGTACAGAACACAAAAAATTTATGCTCAAAAAAAAGTATTAAAATGAAGAATAAAATGAACCTGCTTACCAAAATGTGGAACATATCTACTTCTAAGAGCGATGGAGTGTCCTCCCCTTTAAAGTTTGGCAGGAGAACTACAAAATAAAGATATCAGTTATACATTTAACACACATTTTCTTCTTTTGGACTGAACTGTAGTATCAGAAACTGATTTTAGAGACTCTGTCATTTCTGTGTTTTCATCAAAACAAAGGTCCAGATCTCCAAACTAAGGATCTATTTAATTAACTGCTTACAAGTGATTTAATTGATTGGGCATATTGAGCTATTTCCACATGCCCAAAAGCTGACAATTTTATTAATACGTCTTCAAAATTCTGAGACCTAGATTTTTATTTCTCTGGCTCTAATAAATCACACACAGTGTTACGGGTGATGATCCTCAGGCACCTCAACACTAGATGCCTCACAACCTCGCCAATACAAAAGCCTTAAGAACCACACCTAAGAGTCTTATCAAGTAGAAAGCAAATGCCACACACTAACCTAATCAATAGGAAACAAGGGGCAAGTTACATGCCTCAAACTAGCTCTCCCTGAGACCGAAATATCTTAAGCTAAGCTTCAAGCAGCCTTTTGAAAGTACTGCAAATCACAGAATCAGAGTGGTTTGCATCGGAAGGAAGCTTAAAGATCATCCAGTTCCAATCTCCCTGCCATGGGCAGGGATGACACTCACTACATCAGGCTGCTCAGAGCTTCATTTAGTTGGGCCTTTAACACTTCCAGGGATGGGTCATCGACAGGTTTCCTGAGCAGCCTGTTTCAGTGCCTCATCACCCTCACAGGAAAGAATTTCTGTCTAATAATTAATCTAAACCTTGTCTTTTTTAGTTTAAAACCACTCCCCTTTGTCCTGTCCCTATCTGCCTCTATAAAAAGTCCCTCTCCCTACTTTGTATAAGCCCTCTTAACATACTATAAGGCTGCAAGGAAGCCTCCCCAGAGCCTTCTCCATGCTGAGAAGATGAGGTCTCACAATTAAGAAAGAGAAATACCTGTTTTGTGGCTTTATTCACCTGTTTAGAAGAGAATTTGAGCAATTTTGAACATTGCCAAAAATACTTGGTACCCATGTGTTCCAGACTTGAGTACCTGTAAGTCTGGGTGATCTGGGGTGAGTTCAATCAACACCTTGTAATTTCAGGCAACTGAAGCGAGCACTATTGACAAGTACTCCCACCCTTGTTTCTATGCTGTATGAACCTGTGTGCCATTTTGGAACAGAAACTTCTGTGACACCAAAGGTAGTAAATAAAAGAAATACAGTACCTCCTAGAAGACGAATCAGATGTTTCTGAATCAGGACCTGGGGGGATGTTGTTCTCTGAGCAGCTGCAAACTGCACTAATGCTTTAAGGCCACTGTGCTAGAGCACAAGAGAGAATGGATGAACAGGAAAAAAGGCTAAATATAGAACTGTAAAAACATCTACTTCTACAAACATAAAACACATTTATAAAGTAATTTAATATGAACATCCACATATAAGCAGACATATTACTCTTTCAAAGTGCTCTTTATACTATGGATCTGAATATTGAGAGACATCCCTTGACAGAGAATGATCTTGGTGTTAGCAGTTTCAGCAGGTTTATAGATGTGTGTATATTATAAATAAATTTTTTGTTTAAAATATATTGCATATCTTACTCATCCATACCTGTCTATTTTGTAGAGATCCAAATAAAGGCTTGCCCTCTGTTTCCAAGAGGTTTTCTTAAAATTAAACAGAGAAAAAATTAAGTTGCTTTGTTCTACACAACCTAATATTAATTTATTCTTAGCATAGGCCCTCATTCTTAAAGCTCAACTTCATTCTTATAAAGAGAAATCTCTTGAGAAAAAAATTTGTCTTAAATGGCACTGAACATTTCCCAGATAAGTTATTGTAGTAAGCTTTGTAAAAATTTTCAGTTTTCAGACCTTGCTAACTAAGGATTTAAAGGAACATTGTTTCATATGGATGATGATAACATATTCATTCTATGGATTCATATTTATTTTCAGCTACCCTTATGCAATGCTCCACACCATCAAGTTTTATTTACAGAGATGCTACACAGCCATGTTACCCTCATGCTTATCATAGAATCACAGAATGTTAATTGGTTGAAATGGACCCTAAAGACCATCTAATTCCCACCCCCCTGCCATGGGTAGGGACACCCCTCACTAGACCAGGTTGCTCAAGGCCTCATCCAATCTGGCCTTGAACACTGTCAAGGTTCAGGCAGCCACAACGTCCCTTGGCAACCTGGCAAAATTTGCGCTATTGCATTTGACTGCAGTTTAACAGAAATAGTTTGAAAACAAAATTACCAATGAGTGAGAAGGTTATCAATTTTCTTGCACTTTAGTAATTTTTCGGATATGAAACTGTACACTTGGAATTTTAAAATTTGATTTAATTGGGAGATTTTGGTGTGGAGGCTTTTTGTTGTGTGGTTTTTGGGGTTTTTTTAGTTTATTTTTCAAGGGTTAGATCCCTTGGGTCAATGATGTTTTGAACCTTTGCTAGAGGCTTGTCTAAAGTTCCTTGTCTAGGCAGCTTGGCAACATGCCCATTGAATGGTTTTAATAATGCACTACGAGTAGACTCCAGACCAGCATAGTGAAGCTATGCAAGCAGTTTTGCTTTACAATTTCACAGAAGTCTGCTCTATTTGCAAACAAAAATGAATCCAAGGAAGTGGTGTGGCAGGGTCACAGTACTTCTGGCTTTATCCTCTTGTCCTTCAGAGTACTTGGATTTTCTATTACTAACATAGGCCTTCAATATCACACCTGTGGCAACAGTTGCATTTATACACTTGATGGCAAGCTCCTCCTTGACAGCCACCAATATCTTTTTTCATATATCAAATAAAACCAACATGAACAACATTAAGTAATGTTAATAAAGTGGGTGGTTTCCAGTCTTTTCTCAACCTATTTGGAAACTCTTAATAGAATCCAGATGTAATCAGTTTTGTGACTATTTCTGCCTTATCGGAATATTCCCAATCTGCCTAAAAACCTTCTAAACTCGTGATTCTCCAGCTCAGTCTAGTCCATGAGACATTTAAGGTAGACCAAGCTTGTACTTCAACAGCTTCACCAAGAAACATTTGGTATAATTGGCAAATCACATTTATGGGCATATACAATTACATTCTCAATTCCTTCATCTTGCATGTCACACTTAGCTCTTGCCTTGCTCCCTGAGTGGAAGCCTCTACAGATTTATCTACAGCTTCATGTTTATTACATAAATTTATTTCTGTATGTAGTCCAGAAACAAAATTGGATAAACAGGTACATTATCCCAGAAAAAGAAATCACTTTTGTGGTAATTTTTTTGCCTTCAGAGATTCATGGCAGAGAATGTTTGGGTCAGTTTATTTGGTGGGTTTTTTGTTCGTTTCTTTTTCTACCAGGTACCTACTTAGCAATCTCAGAATTCAAGAGACTTTCTTCTACAAATTCCATGAATATTCTTTAAGGATACAGACAAAACCAAATAATGAGACAGGGAGTACTATTTCACATCTATTAGATATTTTGCATAGGAGGTGAGTGATCTTTGGAAGCCTGAAGATATTAACTGAACATGCCTAATGTTACAATTAGTAATGTGGAACATGATCACTAACTGCTGTCTCAAATTAAAACTCAATGTTGACATCCCATACCTTATTTCATGATCTAAGAAAAACATCCTGTTATTTATATTGGTTTATAGATAATAATTCTATTCTTATATATGCAATTACACAAAATTTACTTTGCTATACTATTACATATGGCTCGTACTTATGAAAAAGTATTATTTACACTATCATATTGTATAGAATTATACAATCAAGCAACTGTAACATTTTCAACTACAAGAAGGAATAAACAGAAGTTATGCTTTACCTATACACTGGATGGTAAAAGCACATGTGCTCCACGTCATCATAGGAATCCGGGAATCAGTTTCATTTGGAGCCACTTTTAGCCCAACTCTGTAAATGGTGGTGGCAAAGAGAATAAGCATCTCCTTGATACTGCTTGAGTACTTGGCTCTGCAAAACCAAGACAAGATAATTTCAGTATCAATTATTAATAGTATTTATTACTTACTGGTTAATCAATCACTAATAAAGTAAGATCAAACCAGGACAGTTATTTATGAAAGAAATACTGAACACAAACACTTTGTCTGGACAGAGGTGAAAAAAATCCCTAGCTTTCAGTAGTAAACCAATACCTAGACATAAAAAGGCCCTACAAATTGGGAGATGAAGAGTTGCCAGGTTGGAAAATATTTTTGTGCACTACAGTGTAATTCAGATTAGAAAAATGCAAACATTTCAAACTAAAATAAAATTAAAATAAACATTACAAGAAATTGTAATTATAAGACCTGAAGTAAAAATAATAAGGTGCTAAAAATGGAAGACTTTTCAAGTGATTTTAAACATATTTTTTAGCATTTAAGCTCTTTACAAATTACACTAGGCTAGTTTATGTAAATGTAGTTATAAGTAAAAAAGGGTTTAGCAGTTTTAATGGCTTGTGGGTTTTTTTCCCAAGTCACACACATAGAACTTTCTAACAGAAATAGATGACATTTGTACTGAATCTCCATATCTCTATGGACAGAACAATTGTACCACAAAGTCTAGGGTTAGCCAGGTTCACATTTAAACATCACTCTAAGTTTAAACTACAGAATCTTTCCCATGAAGACCTGTTATCAAGAAAAAATTTCATTCAACTTTCTGACAATAGAACATTTTTATTTTTTTTTTTACAAATAAAACATACATGTGGATACTTTGCATAACTATGATGTCAGTCTGAAGTAGCAGAAGCAGAGTACTTACAGCATGATCTAGAAAGAAAGAAGGGACAGCTGAGCTCACTTGAAAAGTGTCTACCCATTCATTCTGTTTTAGTGGGCAAGTGCTTTTGGCCACTGGAATTGAACACGCTTAAGATTACAATTGGTAATGTGGAACATGACCACTAAGTGCTGACTCAAATTAAGCCGTGTTGGCATTGAGTTTAATTTACAATAGAACAGAAACAGACAACACAGTCCTATTCCCTTACGTGATCCACATTCCATCCTCGTGTCTAAACTCACCTGAAATCTATTCCTGAAACAGATGTGAGGCACGAAAACTAAGGCAGACAGACAATAAATAACTTGCCTAGAGACACAGCAAGTAACCCAAATCACTGGAATTGTGGATTGAAAGATTCCAGACTTCTAGCTTTGTATGAAGAACATACGAAGTACCAGACTGGATTTGACCAAAAGGTCCACCTAACTCCTCACAGATCCAATATTCAGTGTATGCTCATGGAAAACAGTAAGTAAGCCCCATGTCAGATCAAACAAATCACATGTCTTTCCTTCAATACAAATTCTGAAGTATGCCTAGGATATTGAATGGAAAATTTATATAGTGGAGAGAACACTGCCAGTAACACTTACGAGGACTGAACTCCGAAACTAAGGATGGAATGGAATTCCAAAGCTGAGGTCCCTGTTCCCTTGTTGCTGAAAGCTGGAAGATTTTGCTTCTCTCCTTCCAGGAAAAAGAAAAAATACATCCACATTAAAAACCAAAGAAGCTGTTACAGTTTTTACAGTAGTTTAACAAAAGGGAATTTTCTTTTTATTTGAAACTGATTTGAAAATGATTGCAAACACACCTCACCAGCCAGACTATATTCTATGATTCCTCCTTTAAGTAACATTTGCCTCTATTCCCCATAAATAGTAGAGTCTGTGCCTTCTGTTTTCTAAACACTCATACCTGTTTTCGTTTTGTCCTCTTTAATTTAGTTTTTCCTCTTTTTTACTACCTCTCAGTCAATAGAAAAGTTTAATTAACCATGAGAATTAGTCTGTTGACATCCTCTCCAAGTGCACATAATTTTTTTTCTACAAGAAAGATGGAAATAATTTAACAGAAGCCAGAAAATTGGTGAGGGCACTGAAATCAAGACATCAGCTCAGAAAGGGCAATAACTTTATCCCCGGCTTTATTTGATACTGTCTTAATTGACAGCAAAATGTATTCTTTATTTGAAGCTTTCTGCTGGCACTAGTTAAAACATATACTGACATCTATCCCACAGAGTAGCTTAAAAATTAAGATTAATTAAAATTAACAAACCTTTAGCATTTTTCACACTGTAGCCTGATATCCTGACTGTGACAATCTCCAGCCACCTAGCTAGGGAGAGGATTTGAGCTACTGCCTCTGCATCCTCACTGAAAACAAAAATAGAAAGCAAGTTTTACTCAAAGAACCACCTTAATTAAAAAACCAGCAGACACAATTAGATCCAAATACATTAACTCAGTATTTGCTCAGTTTTATTGGCTTGCATAAATTTTGAGCAAACAGTACAAAATTAAGTGTAAGGCTATATACTAGGTCTAGGTACTTTCTCATTTGATTTCAGCTCTAAAGAACAGACAATCCAAAAATGTTTTATAAAAAGTAAAAAAATTACTACTAAAAGACATATTTGGCTAAATAATAAATAAGATAATATGCAGTATTTTATACAGATGAGGAAAGCTCAAAGAAGTTTTCCTTCCAAAATTTTGAAAAGCTGACCAGCCCCAAAGTAATATTTCCTTTTTTTTTTTTTAATTACAAGTTACGCAATCTGGTATTTCACCTGTTTATTTTTTGAGTCTGCAATGGGACGATAGGAATCACAGTATTGCACAGAGATTTGCAAAGTGGACAAAGATACTCTCCATTCTCCAAGTCAAATATCTGTTCAACATGCAGACGTTGTCGAAAGTTCAGCTGCATTGCTTCAAAATATCTAGAACATTAAAAAGGAAATTAGTAGAAAGAGGAATGGCTCAAATGCATCATGAGCACAAAGGTTCAAAGCATAATTATACAGCCAACACTTATCCAAGCCAACAAACAAGTATTTTCCTTTGACTTATAACTCTTTTACATGCTTGGATGTGAAAATAACAAAACCTTTGAGCACACAGATGAAGTCCTGCAAAAATGCATGGTGTATCACTGATGGGAAAGTGATGGCAAGTTTTCCTTGCTGATAATATCCTTAAAAATTTCATTAAGATTTTGCAGACAAGTAGTCCTTATATTTTCTACTTTTCCATCTTCAACATAATGAAACACTGTATCTAATAACTCTCCTATGCAACTCACTACAGCAAATTTGAAACAGGTATTGAACATATTGTTATTTAATTTTAGGAAACACCACTGGTAACATTTCACAAATTGTTAATCACCTATTCATTGCAATTACTGAGCCTCATGACTAGACAGTGGAACTGCAACCTTCTTTTAACAGGAAGAGAGAAAAATATATATTAGAATATCACACTTCAACTATTTAACCGAAAAGGAAATAAGAAACAATTATGATCTTTTTACATGTTTCACTGTAATTTTTCCCCCTTACTGGATGCAGCAAGCCTTTAAATTTCATTAATGTCTCATTGGTATTTATAGGAACAAAAAAGATCAAACATTTAAATCTTCTTCTCTGTATACAAATTCAGTCCTAAGGTTCAGACCAAGTATGTAGGGTCTTAGAGAGAGATGAAATTATCTAACTTTCACACCAAGGTTAATAACTAGGTTTTGGGATTTTTGCTTTAAATCATACATCTTAAAAATATAAAATAAAATCCCATTTATGCCAGAAGAGAAAGTGTATGTGCAGGGGCAAGTGCAGAAGTTCTAATGAATACAGAATATTGCAGAAAGTATTTTGCTATGAACAAGATCCCATACATTTATTTTCCCCACATTCACACAACTATGTTTTTGCAAGCAACTCTTCCTCATACATGGCAACTACAAGGATACTCCGCTCATTTCAACTTGTTCTGTTTTAGAGGATTTGCAGTACTTGGAGGCTGTACATAGAAAGGTATGGCAGGCATCGTTTGGAGGAGTATTAGTAAGTTAAAATGTCTGTTATGTAATAAATAAAAGACTATACTCAAACCTTCTGTGCCATCCTGTATGAGAAGAGCCTGTTGTCCATTTTAATCCCATTAACCCATACAGCAAGTCATCTTTTCTTAAAAAGAGCAAGGGAATTGAGCTCCAATGTTGCACTACATAGATCTACGCAGATGTAGAGGGATCTGCCAAGAGCAGATGTATTATACTCAAGGAACATACTTCTGTATCTTTTTAAGTGTGCGCACCTATTTATTCTGTACTGATGTTTTATTGTAAAAAAGTCTGTATACACATATAGAAAAGTGAACGATAAGCACTAGAAGTTTAGTAAGATTCTTTAAAGTAAAATGGCACAAGTACAAACAACAAACCTCAAGATATTGTTTATAATGTGTGTCATATAAATCTTAGCTTGTAAATGCATAACTGAACTCTATCCAGTGGTGGAATTATTTCTATTATTATTTCACATTGTTCATATAGTTTAGACTTGCCAGACCTACGTGAAGTGAAATGTAGGATGATTCTATTCTGCAAGCTAGAAAACTTTGTCTTTTAATGTTCAGGTTGCATTCAACTCCAGAACACTTGGTCTCAATTGTGGGTCCCCCAAACAATATAAACCCATTGAAGTTTATAGCAACATTAGTTCTTCACCCTTTTCGTCAAGGGTACCTTCAATGTTATGGGAGGAGTCACAAACAAACATTCGTTGATTTAACCACTTCTATTCTAAATGCAAGAATCTCTTCTAAAGACTCACTGGAATAAATAAGTTACACCCTTTAAGTATTGACCTGGTGACAGACTTTCAGAGTATTGTTGCTACTGAATGCTCACTTCTGGTTCTCACTGGACTGCTAAAAGTAAACCTACTCAATACAGTTTCTTATTCTTGACCAGTCTTACTCCATTGTTTATATTTGCATAAATTAGTAACTCCTCTGGGTCATAGAAGGCCCTAAAAACTTTTGATCATTATCATCAAGTCAAAACATCTCTTGGGCCGTATTTCATTTTTAGATAAGTATAAATAGTTTTCATCCCTTAATTAAATCTCCACTTACTGTACTGTATGTTTTCAGTGTACTCTTAGATGATTTGGAAAATAGATTAATTAAAAACCATTAAAAAGCAGCAAAGACACATCCTTACTTCTGCCAGCATGCTGCATGCATCACATGACCACAGCTCCCTGTGTGGGTCCCACAAGGTAAGTCAGGGTGCATGAAGAGAGGATCTAGTGTATCTAGAAACACACAGAAAAATTACTGAATGAACAGTAACTTAACTTCCCATCAGCATGAACAGAAATGAACACCAATATACACAGAACATGAACTTTCAGACTTTATTTTCCTACAGTTTGCACAGGCACATTACAACTTCATTCGCCTAATTTTTCCAGACCCATCATCCAGCAGAGTAATGACAAGCAGAACCCATTTAAACTACTGAAGGTTTTCCACTAATTAAAAAGAAAAAGATGCCAAAATTCAAAAGCAAATTGGTTAAAAAGAAAAAAGGTGCTTCTGTACTGGAACAGATCAGTTGTTGGATTCACTATCACTGAAGCTTTTAATGTCTTTCTTACTTTATTTTTACAAGAAAATGAAGCTACTGAGGGCAAGTAGGATTAATAATTTCTCTAACTAATCCCATACATTTTTAAACCCCTGGCACCAAAAGCACTGCTGAATAACAAAAATCAAGTCTGCCTTTTACTAATCTTGCACAATCCTAAACAACAGAAACGCGATGAGAATACTGATGTCTTTTACATGCAGCCAGAGTGAGATCCCACTTTCACTTTAAAGATATCTAAATAATACTGAACAACAGCAGTCCTCCATGCCTCATCTGGGGGACTGTTTATGATTTTGAGCAAATGCACTTGAATCTGACAAATGAAAGAAAAAAACAGAACCTAAATTGCACTGAAAATAATTCTGTTTGACTGCAGCTGAAGCTGCCTGAAGTCAAATGGGGACCGAAATAGAAAGTAAACTTGGTGTAACACTGAAGTGCCACTATCTGCACTTCCACTGGGGGAACAAGCATTTTTACATTTATTTACATCTTGAAAGAAAAAATTTCTTACAGGCCTCCTTGTAACTGATGAGCAGCAGAGGACCATGCAGCAGAGTATAAGTACTATAAATAATGCCCAGAAATAGCTTTAGAGAAAGAAACTCCATTCCCTTATTTTTAAAATTATTTCAATAGCCCAGCATGTCACTGCAGAAAATTTACGGGTGTATCTGACCACAAGAGCACAGGACTTAATCTGTACTTCAGGGTACCACAGAAAAAAGGAAAAAAAAATGCAATCAGTATATGACCTAGATAAAAATTCTGTACAACTGGCTCAAAAATGCCATTACCAGTAGTTTGCTGATAAAAAGAAAAATGGATCAAGCAGGATTCTGCAGGAGTTTTTGCTAGGCCTAGGACTATTTGGTACTTAAAATTACCCAGATGAGAAAACATGCAACATCTTATTAGTGAAACAACCTGGTAAAGGTTTGTGAGCATGATAAAAAGTAGGGTAATACTGTGGAAAAATATGAAAAAAAATATGAACTTTCCTTTAATAACAATCAAGAGTTTACTGCTAAACTAAGGCAGGAATAATGAACTGTACAAATAGAATTTAAACTTGTTTTCTATATAGTACTGTCAATAAAAAAATAGGACGTGGCATCCATTTTGCTCTATGAGCTGACCACAAACCACAAAAAAACACCCCTACATCTGAAAATAGGAAGGAATTTAAACTACAAGTTGTAACAGCATCTATCTTGAAATATTACTAACTTCCTTTTTCAAAGAGAAGAAAAATGTGAGTACTCAAGTTCTCCCTTATGATTGTATTGATTTTCTTCTTTCCCTTATGTAACAGACCAAAATTTCCGTCATGTTTAGTCAACTGCTACTTACAAAAGAACTTCTGCTGGCCTTTGTGTTCCCTGCTACCAATATGCAATTACACAAATGTAACTGTTGAGACTGTATAACTTTCTTGTATTCAATGTTTTGTTCACTCATCAGATGCTATCATATGATTCTCACTTAGAATTTTAATTTTTTATATTGCTGTTTTTATTACTTCCTGGACATATAAGAGGAAAAAAAACACCAAACTAAACCCCCTAAGCATTTTCTGGTTGCCATATTGGTCTCTGATAATGTTCATTTATTTCCTCCATATTGGGAAAATTTGCAGCTGTACTTGAAAATAAACAGGAACTGTGAACAGTCTTGTTTTTACCCAAAGCAACTACCGCCACCAAATCTATGTATTTCATTAAGTCTTTCAAAATTAAACCATTTTCTGATTTCCCCCAGCAACAAATCTAAATCTTCATATACTTCTCATTTAAGTTTTAAAGCATGGATTTTAAAACAGTTTAAAATTTTTCACCATTTTGTTCTCAAGTAAGGTAAGCCACTTAGCAACCTGACCAAACAAAAGAGTTTAGTTGGTTCAGTTTCATCTCCAGGTACAGCCCTACTTGTAGTCAAAGAGAAGAAAAATCACATACCTCCTGAGAGCTCAAGAACTCTGCTCCTGTTCTGAGTTAAGGCAGTTGACTTCTGCACACAGGCAGATAATACCATGGCAGCACTTTCCAACTTTACTTCCTGCTCCTCCTGACAAAGAATACAGGTCAAAACTTCTTTCTCAGTGACAGATGGACCTCGTTTGGGACCCAAAGCAATTCTGGAGTAATCAACTGCTGAAGAGATGCTGTAAGACCAGAAGTGACATAGATATAAAATAAACATCTGGATTTTCTAAACAAATTGAATTCTTCCAGACATTGAACAAGGTCATACACTGCTAGTATTAATGGATTTATACCAAACTGCTTTACAAAACCAAACAATAAAGAAATTGCTCAATCCTCACTAAAATACAGGATTTTTTAAAAATAGAAAGAGGAAGCCAGCTAGCATAGAATAACAGTAAAGTGGATTCAGACAGCAAGAAATTCAAGACACTGTATTCAATGCAGATCAAATATATTTTAAACATTAAAAATGTTTCCCATTCCTGAAGCAAACAAATGAATGCCACTACAAAAATAAATGCCACTACCTTAATCTGATTCTTCATGATACAATAAGCTTCCACGTATTTTTTTAAATATTCCCTATTTCAGAGTTCAACAATTATTTAGAGAACATGATTTATTAATGACCAAAGCATAAGGAAGTGATCTGTACTTTTCTTCCAGTAGGTAGCTCTGTTTTCCAGACTAGTTTTGTACAGCCCCAATTACACAAAAATTGTGAGCTGCATAAGGTGTACTATATTGCTGAAGTATCTCTAATGGGAGCAATGCACAGCAACAAAATTATAACCAGTGTAAATCAAACATCTTCAGTATGACATAAGATGCTAAAACCTAACAAAAAGGTCTCAAGTGATTTGAGCTACAAGAAACAGTCTTTCTTCATTGCAACCTAAACTTAAGGCACACTGGCTTTCCGATTCTTTCCAAATAAAACACTTATATTTTCATATAAGGTAGACAGTCATCTCCAAAATTACAAATTGGTCAACTCATCAGCTTTCTAAAGACATTTTCTCAAACACTAAACAATATAAATATCCACCATCTGAAGAAATTTTTTCTATAGTTTATTTTATGCTGCTCTACAAAGTGATCCACTGTTTTTACATCAGCACACACATGCTATTTTACATATAATTCTATAACAGAAGACGACTTAAAAGTAAATAGAGACACAAGTTTGTTGACTGGAATGACACAATCTATCCCTTGAACCTACTTATGTACTTTATGTAGCATAATGACCTCATGTAGCAGGTAATGAATGCTTCCTACCAGAACTCTGGATGTCTGTTCTTTCTTACCTTTCTTCTTCCATAATAGCATCTTCTTTCCCCTGGGCCTCCAGTGTGTTTTCATACAGGAGCTTGTGGGTTTCAATGAAATTCCTCTGCAGGGCAGACATCTGGGCCATTATCTTCTGACGGTGCAACCTCGCTGCTTCCGCCTTTCTCTTCCGCTCAGCTTTCTCTTTTTCCTGAGTGCTCTGTGTCTTACAGTAAGAGAATAAAGAAATCTCAGGCAGCTGAGAACATCAAGAAATGAGAAGATTCTTTCCTCATTATAGGCATTCTAACCACTGACATCAAACTCCTTAACTGATGACACTTTAATGAGGAAAAAAGCTGCTATCTGAAATAAAAATAAAAATAAATAAAACTCAAATCTTTACATGTTGACCAGATTCATTAACTAAGACTGGACTTCTGTGGTCTACAAAAGGTCACTAGTACAGTTCTTAACCCAATGACAAGATCAATAATACCTGAGTCATTTTAATTAGGTACTTGTCTGTTCTTAAGAAATTTCAGTTAAGTAAACATCAAAGCTTTCTCCAGTGTTCTGTTATTCTCTCCATAAGCGAATCCTACTGAGTATTCAGTATCTCCCTTACAGGAATTAAAGAAAATTTTATCTTGAACTGCCTATCCATGACACAATAAATGTGTCAGCATTTTATGCATCTGTGTATTGTAATTTCATTATGGTGTACTGGTAAACTATTGTTCTTCCAATATTTACTCTTGTATCATGTTTTCAAAAACCATAAACAAAGTATTTCTATGCTTTAAAAACACAGAATTCAAAAAAACAGTCGACTTTATTAAAATATATAGACCCTAACTCTTCCCACTCAATTACTTAAGGGACAAATACAACATTATACACAAGGTTTCCATTCACAGTACCATCACTTTTCCAGGAAATCAAACAAATTGCTCCACAAGTAGAACTGCAAGACTAATTTCTTACTGACTTCTATATTTTGTTTGATACCTTAGCAAATCTCATATGACATCTACCTCAAAAAAGAAACATGGCATATCCTGTGCAGCAAATTTAGAACTTACTTGCAATGACCAGCCAAGAGAGATTGTTTGGCAGCAAGCATTTGCCAAACAAAATGTGTAAAAGCAAACTGGTCTGGTTTTGCTTACTGGATAAGGGTAATTAGATTCTTCTTTTCTGTTCAAATGCCAATTGAAAACACAACCACTCCACAGCACTGAAGTCACCTTTGAAATCTCCATTTCACTGTGTCATTTGACCACAGATTCAGAAGTTATTTTGAGGGAAGGGCAAAGAGACAGACAATAAGAATAATTACTTAAGGCTCACATCTTTATACAATCAGGGCAAAGCAGATTAATCTCTTGATAGATAATGTAAATTATAAGACATGATTTAAAGTGGATTTGTATTTCTAATTACTGTACAATGACAGTGTAATAGAAAAGGTTGTCAAATCACAAAGACAAGAAATGGAAAGACGAGCACAAATTACTTCCTTCAGCTCCCTCAGTTTCTCCACTTAACTTGGAAGTACAACCAAAATTCACATTAACTGCTGATAATTCCATGAAGCATGTTTAGCACAAATTTCACTTACTAAAAGTATTATTCTTGGAACCGAAATCCTAGTTGTAGACAAGATATCAGAAATTAAGTTTTGAAAAATTATCATTTTAGGCAACAAAAAATTCAGATGTGTTATTGAAAACAGCCATTCAAAACATTAAATACAGAGCTTCCCCGAACTTTTATTTTATCATTACCTCATCACCTCTTGCAGCTTCTGAGCCTGACACAGCTCCTGCTGTTGGCAAACTAGATTTTTCTCTCAATCTCTTCACCGTGTCAAACATCTAAAAATAGAGACTTAGATGTTAAAAAGAAAAGGCAACTTGGAACAATACAGATTAATACCTTTCCAATACTACAATATATAAACACTGGAACAGGCTGCCCAGAGAATTTATGGATGCTGGAAGTGTTCAAGTCCAGGCTGGATAAGGCTAGAGGCAATCTGGTCTATTGGAAGGTGTCCCCACCCACGGCAGGGGCTTGGAGTTAGATAATTTTTAAGGTCCCTTCCAACCCCATCTGTTCTATGATAGACAGGATTAAAACTCTTGGTATTCCATTTCATGTTATTTTCAGATTTTCAAATGGATTAAACCACTCAATACCTGTAAATAACAGAAACACCCGAGACTGTATGTGCACTCCCAGAACACTGCTTTACTCATTATTTGCTGTTATTTTGCAACAGATAGGAGGATATGCATAAAAATGTAATTACTGGAATGAGTTACCCAAGCAAAAATTGACCCAATACTTGAACGTAAAAGTAGCAAGTACAGTGCTGCAACAGATTAAACTTCTGAAGAAATCACTGCAGACGTAAACACTGGATTACATGTAGGAATCATAACATCTTTCAGAAAAGCTTTCTACATTACTGAAATCAGATCATACTTATGTCTCCTTTGTGTACCTGCAGTATCCAATTGACTGTGTCCTTCTGGGCCTCTAACTGGGGAACTCTCTTCAATTTCTCCAGCAGCATTAACACGTTCACAGCATTCAAGGCTGAGCTTCCCATTCCTTTAAAAAGTGAAAAATAGAAAGGGCCTTCAGGGAAAAAAAAACCCTAACATTTTAATGTATTTACAACCACAGACAAGCCTTAAAATATTGCTGATTATATAACACACATAAATAAATACAAACTGTGTAGTCACATTTCTGGTATAATTTCATCTGCTTATTCCAGTTATATATAGCATAACTTATCCCTCTGAAGATCAATTATTTCTTAATTTCTTAATAATGTCTGCTTAAAAAAGAATTGACTTTCCTTTCAGGGGAAGCAGTAAAGTTCTTTTGTGTTTACCTATGTTTGACAGTGTATATGTTTATTTCTAATCACAAAAGCCACTGTAATTACAGTAATGATTTCCTTCCTCACAACTTGGTGAGAGTTCATAGCATTCTAAGCCCTTCTCTAACAAAAGAATGCTTTAAAATGGAGATTGTTCCCTTCAATGATATTTCTTTTGCAGCATTTTCCACACAGAATTAATTTTACATTTCTAGTAGAAAGACAAATACATTGCAAAAAGAACTTTCTTTTAATAAATTGCTTCTCAATAAGAGCTTTCTTACAAAAATATTGATTATTTTTGAATCCTTTCCATGTAAGTGGGGCTTTGGTTTTTCAGGTTATGTAAAACTAAAGCTAGCAAGGCATTCTCTAGCAGCCCCGTTATAATTACTACTTTCACTGTATTCCTATAGTTGACAGGAAACTTCTTAATGGAAATACTTTCAGTGTAATGATGATGCTTCTTTCTCAACAATAAGAAAAAATTTAAAAATAAAGTACATTGGGAGTACTTTTCAAACACAACATTTTTTAAAAACTGAAAAAAGGGACTTCAGTAGTTTTATGTATTTATTCTTGTAGAAGGTATCTGAAAGACACATAGACATGATGTTTAGGAACATGGTTTAGTCGTGTGCTTGGCAGTGCTCAGTTAACATTTGGACTTCACAGTCTTAGAGGTCTTTCCTAATACAAATAATTCTATGTTTCTGTGATTTTACTTCACAATTCTTATCTCTGTTGCATCTCACAGGTGACAGTTATGTTTAGCTTGATAATAGAATTTTTTGGTTTTTTCTTTCACAGTGAAGCAGAAACTCTAGAGAAGATGGAAGATTACTTAGAAAATGCAGATTCCAGCTCCCACACAGTAGTCCTGAATGCAGGACTAGGAAATGCTCAACAGAGATTTGAAAAAGAAAAAAGTACAAGCAACTAAGTTCTGTTTCTGTTTTCACTGCCATAGCGAAAGACTAACTTGCAGGTAAATCAGTAATTATGCAGCTCAAGAGAACCAAAGATGGACACCGTTCACTTAAATCCACTGCTTTTTTTCGAAGAGTTCTTGTTCCCATTTAAATGCTGTTCTTGTGAAGGAAAACCCATTTTTCAGCTATGTAACACTAGTACTACTTTTAATTTCTGTCCCAGGAAGAGAAGCACATATCCTCTTCAACCTACCTGGCAGCTGGGAACAAAGGAAGCTAGTACAAACCTGGTTTCTTAATTGTTTTCAAAAATTTTAAATTACCAGGTTTTAATTATATAGCATAAAGTAAAGCCCTTTTGACTAAAAGCACTGAATAATTTCTTCTAGTTTATTTTAATCCTTACAAAATCAAGTTAGCCTAGTTTATTCTGTGCTTTTAAGGAAAATGAAACATACGTGTTGCTTTGTGATAAAAATCAAAGATTACTTCTTCTTCAGGAGACTTCTGTAACTGCTGCTTCTCTTCTAGTAACCCTAAAGAAAGCAGATGAAGCACCTGAAAAAAAAAGAAAAATAATAAGTCTCATCTAGTGTTTCAGATATGGAAAACTGGAATATAAAATAAGGATTTTTAAAACAGTTCTGTATTATATGTTGATTATATGAATGATAAAACATATGAAAATGCAGAAATCATATATGGAAGGTGAAATATAAAAGCACAATATAAATTTATTGCATATTAGTTGCACTAAAATTCATCAACTTACACGTTTTATATTAGTAATATGTGAAATCTTGTCATTTTGCTGATATAAAACCTATTATTTGGCAATTCCATAATCCAAAGATTAGCAGGATTGGCAAGGCAATCTATACCCTCTAACAAAACTGATTAATTCAAGCAGTCTGTGATTTCAGGCTCTAATTCTAGAAATATTAAAATAACAACCCTGCAAAAACAAACAAAAAAACACATCCAAAACATTTCAACGTTTTAGAAGACTAAAGTCACTGCAGTAAAATTAAATGTTTAAATACTTACAAAAATTATAGTATTTCATGACTGAGACCCCAAAGACATTTATGTATTTGGAGAATGCAGCTCAAAAACTGAAGGAATTCCAATTTTACTTAATTGTGAAGTTTCAAGAAAAGGATGAGGTAAGGAGAATTACATATTAAAACAACTTGAAAGATGAAGTCAATATAATAGAAAACTATACTATTGTGTATCATGCTTCTATTTTACAACAGAGATAGATAATTAGATAATTAAAAATACTTTTTGTCAGCAAGATTCATAAAAACAAGTTTGGGGACAAAAGCATTTCAAGTTAAAGTTTATCTTTACATATTTTGATCTTATAATAGGAAGTCAACACTGCATATGATAAGATCAAAATATGATCTTATTGTATTCTGATAGAATGAACCATGAGAAGATGACCAAGGCCCACCATACCATCTGGATCATAGCCTCTGTCCACAAGTGGGTTTCCAGTTCCACTGCCCTCTGCAGAAGGGTCCGCAGGATGTGCATCATAACATCGCAGTTCAGAATCCTCACCACGTTGCCGAATGCAGGACTGAAGTCTGGAGGAGGAGGTGGTGGCAAAGCTAGAAAACACATGTGGCAAAGGTATCAATGAACTGACATCCCACCTAAGATTACAGGCAAGAGTAGAGAGCACAAACATACTAATTCCAGTGAAAAAAAAAATAGACCTGTAAATAAATAAAACCATGCTCAAACACAATTCTTTGCCTAAGTCAACTTTCATCTTTGGAAAACCTAAGTACTTTTAGTAAGTTCTTATATAAAACACATGCAAGCTAAGTTAAATAATCAATCACAAGTATTAGTTATATCTGTAAATGCAAAATTTTAACACTTTGTACTGTTTATCATTTATGTATCACTATTAAAAATACAGTTTTTGTGCTTTGCAGCAAATACAAAGTTTTCAAGTAGTTAAACGAAAGTGAGAAGTGGAGCTTCCAGATTGTAGTGTCCCACACTACAGTGTCACATGTCCTGAGAGACGTATTACATTTTGCTACTGGCATTCCAGTTATTTCTCGTTATGTACATTTTTTGAGTTAATACTGGAACTCTGATGTGGAATCTTGGCATCTACTAACTGCACCTCATTTAGCACCACAGCTTCTCCCTACCAGGAACCACTGACCAGTCCTCTTTTGGTACCTGGATGCCTATTTTCAGATTGCCTCTTTTCAGAGGACCTCTCCGAATGAAGCATTTCGGAAACCATCATTTTTGACAATTTAGGCTGAATGAAGCTACTGACAAAGACAACACAGCCACATAAAAGAATACGCAGGAATTTCCTGCGACAAAACGTGTAGCTTCAGGGGAACACACATCAGTGTCAACATACCTTCTTATTTTGGAACCATATTTTGGTCCAATTATTTGAAAGTGAGTCTCTGACAATTACATCTAAATAACCACAATTTTAAAAATTTCTACTAAATTAATTCTCTGACAACATTTTAAGCTGCCAGAGTGAAAGGGGAAGGGGCAAAGTTGAGTTTACTAAATTGTTCATTTGACTTATTTGTTCAGCTTACCAAGTTTCCTTAAATCAACTCAATTTAATGTTTGTGACTTGAATGGGTAAAACTAAACCCAAAAGCGAACTAACATTTGTGTTACAACAGAAACATGGGGGTTTATTCTTTTATGTGTTCATAGCTTATAAAAAGTTATTTCTAAAACTTAAGTCTCATTCTTGTACTACTGAATGAATATGTGCATTAGTTCCTGTGGTAACCTTCTCTACATGGCATTATTTTGTTTCAACACTGTGCTAAAGAAACTGCTCACAAACTCCCCTCAAATCTTAGTTACTCCACCATAAAATCTCTGAGTTGTGCATGGGTTTGTCAATAGGTACTGTGTCATGTTCCCTGCCTGTAAATTAAACTAAAAGTTCCAGAATTCCTATCCGTGATAAAGAAAAAACACAAAAGAAATGCTAGCTGCCAATTAATGACAATTACTACAAATCAAAACAAATTTAATATGAACTCAGATATCCACTATTAAGTCACAAGACATCTCCCAAAGCTCAATATATATACACAACTACATATACTACCAAATTAGCCCATTTCCTGAATCAATAATTTTAGAATTTTACCTTCATCTCTGTTTTCTTGTTTTCTTCTTTTCTTTTGTGTATGTTCAGCCTACAGAAAAAGGAGTGTTGTTGTATCAGCACCTCTATAGAAGTACACAATAATGAGATTAATGAAATTATGAGAAATCCTACACTAGAAATATGGCAAGATGCATAGTGAATGCCTGGTTGTGTACTAAAATTTTGTCTGAAACATGTTTAACAACATTACATTTTGCATTTAAATTTGTAGCAAAGATAAATAATTGGACATATTTGGCTCCTCAGTAAGAGTGACAAAAGCAAAGTTTGGGGTTTCCTACTGCAAAGATAATTCCTATCACATTTTCTTCTCACCATCAAGAGTTAACAGAGTTAATACACAAGTCGTCACAGGGGAAACACTAATGCAAACCCTACCACGGTCAACTTGTATCGCCAATCTTCACAGAACATTTCGTTTTGAAGGCAGCTGCATATACTCTTTACTGAATCAATTTCTTTAGATTGCATTAATACAGCAAAATTCTTTAAACATTGGTAAGGATGTACTATTGTTTTAGCCTTTGAAAGTGAATCTTACACTGCTTACCTTGCTGTGCTGGGTCTTAGTGTAGTGATAAAAGAACATATTGAATTCCTTCAAGCATTCATCTTTCAGTTCATAAACTCCATGGCCAGAGACACCCGGTTTCCTTACAGAGAAATATTTCCCAACACACAGATTAGTAATGTAAATTCAGCATGTCTTCGAATGTAAACAAATACATTCCTTAGAAATTTGCTTTCTAAGGAAGGAGGAATTGTAACAGTTACTAACTTATTAAAAGCAGAGAGTGAGTATAGTTATGAGTCTTAAATTTTCAAGACAGGATTTACAGGAGTAAAGAATCCAACAGCAAAATGTTTCTAATATTCTTAGAGCACGCCATACAGCCTCTGAAATTTTTTTTAATTGTATTGCTTAGAATTTCAGATATTGGATGTTATTGTACAAAATTCAATCCTTTTCTTTAACCAAAGTATAAAACAAGTAATATTTGCTACTTTCCAGCCAGTGAGATTTTTTTGAACTGCTCATATAATTTCAAGGTACACCAACAATTGCTCTTAATTAAAGCAAGCCACATGAAATTTAAAGTAAGGTATACTAAAACAACTAAACTAAGACTTTTGTTCACAAAAAGAGCAAACATTTGAACTAGGTTTTTTCAACTGCAATTTATTGTTCTATATTTGCACACACACAAGTACACATATATATAGACACAAAATTAAATCCCAGTAAAAAAGAGGGAAAGTTCCAGAAAATTAGCAACTACACAACATTTACACCAACTACTAGATGGTGACTGTCAAAGGTAGAATGGCTTGTTAACTTTCCCAATCATTTTTGAAAAAAAAAAGAACTTTTGAAGATTCTCCCACTAGGACTTGAGATTACTCAACTCCTGAGACTCCTCACACTGAATTTGAGGAAGGAGGGTGGCAAAGGGAGAGAAGCAGCAGCAGCAGCATAGGATATTCCACACATTTTTTCTTTCCTATGCATATTTGCAAACATAATTATTTCAAGACAGCAAAATATTAGCTGAACAGAGACTGTGCAGTTCAGTTTGTTTAGCCCAAATAAGCTAAGAAATCTTATTTCACATTCAAGCTACTTATAAAACAACATTAAAAACTTACTTAAATGTAGCCACTTTATCAATTACATTCTCCAAGCCAGTTTCATTGTTCTCCTGGTAAAAAATTTAGTTTGGGATAAACATGTAATGATTCAAATACCTTCAGTATTATGCTATGAGTAACAAAAATAGACAAACAGATGTAGATAATGCCCTTATTCATGAGCTATTATATTTTGCTCACTGTTAATCAGAAAGCAGATATTCACAATTGGCAAGTTTCAAGGAAGTATCAAAGATACATAATACTCTCACTTAATAATATAGAACTTCATTAGTAACAAAGTTGATCTCTAGAAACAGGTCAATGCTTACCCAACCTTAATGGAGGGGAGAAAAAGAGGTTTAGATATTTTAAAACAGTGAATGTGGCTATTATGATAATATTTCAGGCTATTTCATTTACAATAAACATTTGGGGGTTTTTGCATTGATTGGTGGCCCTGAACACTTGCACAGACTATAAAATCTAATCCACAGCCCTCGCCTTTGCTTGAAGCTTCAACAACTGTAATGGAATGACAAGGAAATCTCTGTTTTCAAACAGACCTGTACAACACTTGACTCCAAATGGATCTGCACAGGTTTAAGTGATCAAAATTACAGGCTCAAATTTATTAATGGTACATAGGGCAAAATGGAATCCTGTTGCATCATCTTACAGGGCCAAACCAGAAAATGTCCCAACTTTTCTCTTCCAATCTAGGAGAACTACAGCTGAATATTCTAAAAAAATTCACCTCTTAATCAAAAATCATAATTCCCATACAAATCTTTTCAGATCAGTCCATACTTGAATCTATGACATTTACCTTTACATCAGTAAGGTGTGTAAGCCACTTTATCACATAATTTTGTAATTCTCAAACCAACATTTAAGCTTTGTATTAGAAATGCTTTCAACATAAAGATACAAAAGCTAAAGAAGAAAGACGTAAAACAAGAAAAAGTATCAGGACTCACATTTTCAGGCAAGGACTTGGTAATTGCACTGTGAGCCATTGGTTCAATACATAACAGATGGATGATTTCTCTCATTATAACGTCTTCTTTTGTCACATCACTGATTCCAGGCACATATCTTTCCCCTGTCAGAGTGAACCAAAAGAAGAAGAATGGCAAATATGATGAGTATAAAGCAAATTTGAACTTTGCACCATGATAATGGTATTGCTGGGATGTTTCATTGTATAAGCTTGCATTTGTCAGAAGCCTGTCCTAAGTGCCAGGTAAAAATGTTTCTTAACCTAGCTTCCTAACAAAAGGGGTCAAGATGGACTCTCTTCATATTCTGTTTTAATATCAAGTATGAAGTTATCTAACAGCTCTTTTTACTGTGCAACTCCTATTGCTTCCAGCTGACAAATACTTGTGTTACTAAATCATCTATTCAAAAGATGCACTCTCCAGTATGCTCTCTATACTATCTATATTAAAGAAAATCATCAAGCCTATTCTGTCTAAGCAATAATGTGTTACTACAACAGAGAGAAATGAATCTTACCCACGACATAGATGAGAATCTGTAGCATCTCTTCTATTAAAACATTATATTGCTTAATCAAATCCTGCAAGAATGAACAAAATCAGGTTAAAAATACCAAAAAGAAAGGTGTATAAAAATCCATCCTTTAAATGACACTGAGCTCAGCCCTCCTATCTACTACTTTGCTGAAGAACCAGACTCTAAGAAGAAATTTCCATTCTAAAAAGCTGCAAAAAGTGCCTGCTCCTGTAGAGGAGATATTCTACAGCAACTAAAGTTCAAGATTCATATGCAAGAGAAGAAACAACAGCTAAAGAAAGTATTCTAAATGAAGGGTTATATGAAAGTTCAAGCCACAAGAAGTAGCACAGCAACCCAAGAAACTTCCAACCAAAATAAAAACATGTAACATGGCCTAAGAGACATAGAAATGCTATAGTGAAGTGAGTTACATGGATTTTGGTAGACATCCTATGAAATAAAGATCAAAAGGAGCAAAACTTGCTTGATAATTTTGAGGAAGTCTCTACAAATTCCAAATACCAAATATTTACCTAACCACCAGCTCCTGTGTTTACTGACTTCTAGTATGGCCTTGAAAATGCAGTTATCAACAGTAGCTAGTTTTTCTTATTGATATTCCATATACTCAAAGCTGACAAATTAAACAGCAGAAAGATTTGCTACTTACCTGATCTTTGGTGGGTCTGATCTTCTTGAAAGCATCAGCAAGCTCGTATCTCTGCAGTACCAGCAGAAGGAACTGGTTTGGATCCATCAGAGATGCACCTATCTATCAAAAAACCCAAATTAATATGAACATCACTTACTGTTTCAAAATCATGCAAATTTAAATGATTTTTTTTTAAATGACAAGTACACAATGATTCAGAACATTATACCTGGAGCATGATGATGTCTTTATCGTACATCTCTTCTCTGCATTTAACATCTTGATAATAGAATACCTAAGAAACAGGAAAATAAAATAGAGATATAAAGTAATATACTACCAAATGTGCATCAGTTAATCATGGAGGCTTTTTTAAACTGTACCACACCTTCATCGAGTAAAGGAAAGTCCATGTTTCTTTCAAAAAAATAGTACTTTGATGGAAGTGAAAAATGGTTTTTTACCTACCCAGAAAAAGTCTCCGCCATACTTCAGACCCCCTTCCAAGAGGGCATAATTCCCATGGCTGCTACTGAATTAAGTCAAAACATCCTTCTCCTATCTCAGTTTTCAGAAAGACAACTCTACAGGGTTTTACTAATATTAACTCTGATTTCACCAAAGGGTCTTGTGCAAGGCTAGAAGAGAATTTCTGCCATTAAAGGAAGAAAAAAAACCAAACAAAAAAACACCCCGAAGTGAAGCCAAAGTAGGCAAATGCAAGGGTACACTCTTCCCTTTAACTATACTCTTGCAACACTTAAGTATTAGAAAATGTTTGTATGCCAAGCTATAGAGTTAGTTTAGTTACCATAGTTTAGTATGAGACTAAAATAGTTTAAACTTTTGCATATAATAACTTCCCATACAACAAGAACAACTTGTAACATTTTATGATATAAGCAGGAACGCTAACAAGTACTGATGCACTGATTATGAGAACTGAAAGTAGCTCACAAGTAGACATCAGTAACATTATTACTATTTCACAGTGTAAGAAATAGTCATAATGGAAACAAAATACTCATCTAAGACAGGGAGGTAAGCCATTGCTGAAGCTACATATAAAACTAAGTAACAAATTTCCACCTAGAAACCTTTCTGTTTACTGTGAGAGTGACCCCATGACTTCTCTCTGCACTGGATGAACCCCTGGCAGCATTACTGAGCAAAACCCTCACAAACACTGTCAGGATCAGCCACTGAGCACTGTAAGGGAGTACCTGGCTTATCAGGGAGAGCCCATTCCTTCTCCACATCTCTGCAGCAACCTGCGCAACCAGGACAAGACATCGCAAAGGATATTCTATAAGCAGCTCCACCTGAAATTCTTCCTAGAATTTAAAAAAGAGGAAAAACAACAAAAAAAAGCCACATAAGAATAAATCTGCCCGTGGTTTTAAAAGTGTAAGTCCTAATGAACAAAAATATATTAACAGCTGAAAAATAGCTTGTATGTGTGCCATGAAGGGTAGAGGATATAACTTTAGGCTTTTTTCTTCCCAGAAAACAAATCACAAGAAGTAGTTGGGGAAAAAAAAAGTCTCTTACAGGTGAAACAAACTCATGCAATCTTGAGATGGCTCCAGTCTTGCTTAATCGTACATGAAGACCTACAAAACCAAGGAAGAAAAATCAGAAAATAAATCAAAATCACTAAAGGCTCTCCAACCCCTTCTAAATGTCACATAAATCATCCACAATTCATAGAATTACAGGAAAAAAGCCCAGATTTGTTTAGGAAAGACTTCATACTTTCTTTTTTTTAAGGCAGAAGATTAATTACATTATCACAACAGTTCTTACCAGTCTTACAATCCATTATTTTATGAATAAATTTATAATGAATGAATTAATTAACAGCATCTAAATTGAGATGCTATATAATACTAGCAAAATTTTTATTTCACATTTAAATCACACATCAGTAGTAAATGAATTTCAACACTACAAGGCTTAACAGATGGTATCCTGGTATCAAATGATGTGATAAAGAATCTACAGCTTAATAATAGCATATGATTTCATTTGTATTCTATAGAAAGCAGCAATCACCCACTGCTGCGGTCCCTTTGTATTCTGAATAGAAACTTGTCCTGGCATGGTACAAACATATGTCTTTTAGGAGAAGCATTTTAACAATACCAAGATACTGTGGCTGGAAAATAAATTCAAGATACAGCAATAACTGACATTCATTTACATACAGCAGATAGAATCAGAAATACTTCAGAGAAAACTGAGGATCTCATTAAAAAGGAAATCTTTTCCTTCTTGACTGACTTCTCTCTCCCCCATTTCAAAAGACATCTTCCAACCTCCACGGAAAATGCTGTTTTGTGAAAAACTTTCCCTTAGTGGAACATATGGGGAGTACCTCTTCCTGATCATGAGAATATCAGAAAGTCAGAGAGCAATTGATCTGTGAAGCACTTAATCCAAACGTTTTCTGGAGTAAAGAAATGGAGATGGATGATAACCATGGTTTAAACAGCAATCAAAACATATCACTTACCAGCAAGAGTCCTAGACAGTGGCAAATGTATGCTGACAGGATCTGCAGACACTCTGTAAGGTCTGCTCTCCAGGGTATGGCCACATAAGTGAAATACTGTCTTCTCCCGAGAGCGGCCATTTGTGCTGCACCTCATCACAGCTTTATGGCATTCTCTGTAGGACCTGAGCAGCAGCTCTTCCTAGGATTTAGAATACATGCATAGGTAATATTTAAAAATCATGCAGTCCCTCCTTCCTCGCTTTGTCACACTGCAGAATAACTATCCCAGGCAATTTTTTTGTGGAGAGCTATACTGAACAATAGTGAGCTTTTATAAAATCTGCTATTTCAAAAGCCCTCAGGAAGATTCACACAAGGCATACATGCACGAATCCCAGACAACTGATATACTTACATCACAGGCACACCACTCCTGGAACATTAAAAGAATGTTCTTGAGCTGCATTTGTATGGCAATAGCTGCTTCCCAGTCAGGGTCCACCTCAATGTGCTGACCAATCTGTCTTTTTATCTCCTCCATTCCCTGAAATAGAAATCCCACAAAATACTCTGTCTGAATCAGTGATCACAGGTTTAACACAACATAAAATTCCACAGTCAAAATGTAAAATACATGCAGGTAAATCTGATGAATATTACTTCTATAAACAGGACTTCTTCACCCACCCAAAACAGGGACTGAAGAATTTAAGATTCTAATTGCATGTTTACATCCACAATATTATTATGGGAAAAAAAGAGGAGCTGTAATCTCTTTACAACAGAATAATAGAAAGAAATTATTTTAATGTATTGTACCTGCATGCAAGTTAGAATCCTTAGGAAAGAAACAAATCCTTCTAAAAACCGCTCCCTCAGACGGTCTGTCCATACTGTGGGCTTGCTGACTAAGACGTACCTGTCCCCAAAGAAAATATTATCATCCTTTGCTCAGACTTCTCTTACACTTATATTTCAAGTGGACTTGAAATACAATTGTTTCCAATTGTTTTAATACCACCAATTACATCATCAAATTACATCACCCTTCCCATCCTAAAGTAGTCAAAATTTCCCCAAATACTAGAATTACCAGTAGCTTGGTGTGACTCTATCATTGGAAATTAACAGATTCTTTCAAATTCCAATGTATTTGGGGTGGTTTGGTTTTACATTACCCAGTTTATTAGAGCAATTTGGTTCTAGTAAAAGTGGAAAACCCTATGCAAGTGAGGATTACATAGCTTTACCAGAATGATAGCAAACAGGAGACAAATTTCTCATACTGTCTCACAGTAGATGTATTTTATTTATTAATGTAAACATTATATGCAATTAGATAATTGAAAATCAAAAAAACATTTCTATAGAATGTAATTTTGGTATTTTAAAATTTTAAGCTTCTACTGAAAAAAGAAAAGATTAAGATTCCATGTGTGTTTTTTGAAGGGTTTGGGTTTGGTTTTAGCAGTTTTATCATCAGACTCTGAATTGAAACACCTCATCGTACCACCAATATTTTTAGAGCTGGTCTAGCTTCTCAGCCTTACACTTACCTGAGGTCATATATTACTGCATATACCCTGTTCAGTTTATCCTGACTGTAGCCTTGGAAGTTGAACTTGTCATTTTTGTCTAGGTACTCTGGAAGCACTTCTAGGAGTGTCTCTGTAATGGTGGTGATTACATTTTGCTCTTCAATAAGATGTCGGGCCTGCAAGAACAAAGTGAAAATTTTTTCTTCCTATATTTGTTAAATGTTTTGGTCAAAATATTTTTTCCTTTGAATCCAGTATTTCTGATTAAAAATTATTTTAAGCATTTGCCAAGAGCCCAAGATAAAAAAACTCCCACAGTATTTATTGCATAGGAACACAACTGCTATCAACTTTGTTTGTTCAATTCTGACAGCATCTATATAATAGCTATGCTGAGTTTTTTCTAGAAAGACCACGTAGAAAAGTATTTTTACATTAGTATTTCAGCCAAGAAACATATAATCTTTAAAATTTATAGATATACTTCCCCTCCTTAAGATGTAACATATTTCACCCCAACAAAAAGACATTTAACCATTTTTTACCCCCTTGTCCTGTTTTTAAAGTCACATAGGAAGGTAAACGTGAGCAGTAAATAAATACACAAAGTTAATGCAGAGTACGACATGCCAAGAACTTACACTTATTTGCATTCCCTCTATGTTCTGTAATGAATTTTCACATCAACTCAAGCTCCTGTTTTCATATCAGCCTTAAAAAATCTCAAAATCATTCATATTCAGCTCAGCAATGCATAAAGACTCCCTGCCAAATACAACACTCTGCAAACGTGGCACTGCTAGCAATTCCCAAACTTATTTTACACCTCTAGCAGAGACAGGCTGTACGTACCAGAGTAGGTACAGTGAACATCTGAACTGAGAGTGCTGTCACAGAGAGAACTCTGTCATGATCATCACTGATGTACTCTTTTTGCAACGCCTTGTAATGCTAGAAAAAAGAAAATATTGGGGACATTAAACAAATGTTAATAAAAACGTTTACTATTTTAGTTACAAGAATCACATCTCAATGTGTTTCTCCCACATAACAGAGGCAGTTCCAAGAAAAACAGCACAATGTCCTCAATGTACCAGAGTGTGGAGGTGCCTCTCCCCTTCAGTCGCCGGGGGAGGGACCCTGCAGGGTACGGGTCTGTCCCTGTCCCCCTGTCACATGTGCCCCATACCTGTTCCTGACTGGTTGGTTTTGGGTGCCTGGGGCCCGGGAAGAGAGCAGGGTCCCATGACTGGGGTCTGCCTGGGAACTCCAGCCATGTGGGCTGGAGGAATAAATCATCTCTGAACATCTAGAGAAATATCACTTCATCTTTCCTTCCAAGTTCATCGCTGTCTTATACTTGTTGTAAGGATTCCCCATTACAACACCAAAGCAATTCAATATGGCCCCCACTGCCTGAACACTGAAGATAAGTACAAATTTAACTGATTTGCCAGACTGGAACCAAAATTTTTTTCTCCTACCACCAATACTCCCCTAAAAAATATTAAATATCTGAAAAAAAATTAATAAAATAGATGAAAAAAAAAAAAATCTTTGAAAAAGTCTTCCTTCTGCTGCGAACTGCATGGATAATTATTCAAAACTGTCTCTAAAAGACACGTACAATGAGTAATGCAAGTCATTGCTTTGTTTCAGTCCAGAGAAAGTCATGAAGTATCAATCATCTTTATCAGAATTATAAAGTCTCACCCTAAAACAAAAAGCACTTTGTCTTGTGTTTTGTATATTTCTTAATTATTGTATCTAATTTTCAAAAAGAAAGGCCAATTTCAGTTGCAGTTCAACCAGCATTTCAAAAGATACACAGCATACTAATGATATGGCATTCAAATGAGCATATCCCCTACACGATTCTAAGGAACAAACAAGTGACATGGGAATTAATTAACTGCACTATATAAAGGCTGAGCTAGTCATGGAAGCTCTGCTTGATGAAAATTTATTATTTATATTGAAACAATTTTCAGTTTGGGGGGAAATTTTATAAAGCCAGTACGAATTCATAGCATAAAACCTAAACCATTTACCTTCACAAATTCCACAGCAAAAAGCTTTTTGTATTCCATTTCCATGAAAAAACTACTGAAGATAAGTTCATGAAGAACCTTCCTTGCCCCTGCAAAGAGCCAATACAATGCATGTCACTTTGTTGTACTAAGATGCAGCTTTTTATGAAAAAAAGGAATCAATTACTAAACTATAATTAAAATTCATTAAAAACCTTGAAATGGTTATGAACATAGTTTAAAAAGGGTTTTTTTGGGTTTTGAAATTTATTGGTATGCATTTAAAACACAGGATAAGCATCAAATCAGGTTGCATATGGTAAAAAGATTCAAGATACATAAAGCAGGAGAAATTGAGGTGGCAAATACATACACCAAACATAAATTAGCTCAGCTATATAAAAACCAGAATATAAAAACCATGAAGAAATGTAATTCTACCTACTTAGCACATATTTTTATCTGTATGTTACACACATGAAAAATTAATTTGCCTTTTCAGTTTATAGCAACATGGATGTACAAACCTTTATGAAGTTTTGCATCCCATAGCATCAACTTGCTTATAAAGCAGGGCTTTTCAGATCCAGCTTCTTCTTTGAGACATATTTGACAAAAGATCTGCCGAAAGTCACCTGTAGGGATTAAACTACTCATTTGTACAAGAATGCTTCAATAATTCAATTATATGACACAAGAAAACTAGAATTACAGAATCCTGCTCTTTAAAAGAAGAAAAAAGGAGGCACTTAAGTAAGAATTACTTTTAACATTTTTTCCTCAATGACCATACCCCCACATACCCTTTGCCTTACTAATTTCTTCCTATTATTCTTGCCTACTTAACTTAATCAATCCCATAATGCAGAAGAGTATTTTAAAATGAAAATAATTTAGACAGCTTTTCAAAGCAGATCCATAAGAAGCCTTCACTACATCAGCACAGAAATGCACAGGGCTAGGCAAGTCTCTACTGGTCACTGCCTCAGGCCTTTAAAGTCAGTCTTTTGGAGAATTTCAGAAATTCTTTTATATTTTTTGCACCTATCAGTAAACACAGTAATTGAAGCAGATTTGGGGATCAACATATCGCAGTCACCCACAGGTTTTTAACATTCATAAATAAGGCCTTATGTTACTTTTGAAAACAGAAAGTGAAGAGTCATGAACCAAATTCCTGACAACCTGGAAATACACATCATTAAATATTTCTTGATTCATGTTCTACCACTGGAAACAAACCCATGAAAAGAACAGGAACCACCAGACCACAAAAAAACTCCAGCTGAGTACAGAACATCAGGTTCATAAAGCCTCTATGTATATAATACAGAAGGATAGGAATGTTTGACTTCAATCTTTGAATTTGAAGGCTCTTTTAAACATATAAAAGTATCTGTTAACTGACCTGGATAAAAAACAAACCTTCACTAGAAACTTTGAAATAAACCACGCTCAAAAATTTGTACTGATCAGAACTGTCTGAGGAATTCAGAACAGCAGGAAAATACCACTGGCAGAAAAAATACAAACTTGGAAAGTAGTGAACACTAAAATTTGTAAAACAATGTAAAGAACTACAAAAAGGTACAACTCTGATCTATGTGTTTCAAGTGAAAGATCAGCAAGTGTTGAAAAAAGGAGAAAAAATACACTCTAGTAACAAAGTGCACAAAGGGGGTTAAAGGAGACCACCAGATTTACCTATCAAGAAGGATGATAAGGAGTGAGTAGAGCTTAATCTATGCATATTTTTACTGGGTGGAGAAATTTTATAATGGCTTTAGTGTGGCAAGACACAAGTATGGAAAAAAAAAAACCAAATCCAAAGTACATTGATTCAGAAATCTTCTTTAAAACAATAATCATCATCAAACATCAGAACAATGTTTGAAAGCTTCAAAAAGACTTTCCACTAGTGGAAAAACTTTTAAATTAAGGTTTTAATTTGTCTTATTGTTTTATTCATTATTTCTAATGAATCACAGCTATCAAATCTGAAGCAGGAATTAATAAAAGCAGAGCATGTATGTTTTCACTGATAGAGATGCTCGGCAGCCTTCCACCAGCACTGAGGAGGGCAGCTTTTAAGTAAAGGAGTCACACACTGTGTGAGTGATGCTGAAAGTGAGAATAGTAAAACTTTGAGACAGTGTTCAATCAGGGAAACAAATACATTTATTTCAACAAAGAGGAACTGAAAAGTACTGCTGTTCATTACCTCACTAATGGATACCACCACCCATGCCACTGCATTATTTATTTTCTAATTAGGAAGAACATGAAAGTATTTTAATTAAGGGAATATCATATATAATGCTGCTAAATTCACTGAAATACTGACATGGCATTATTGTAACAAAACACAGCAATGCTTACTTGAATAGCTCATGAGTTTGTTCAGCCAAGAACCAAGGCGCAAGGCAAACTTCTGGTGTGCCATAACATCAGCATGTAGAACCTCCACGTGAAGTGGTCGTTGAGAAACATTTTCAGAATGCCTCTAGGAGTCAGGTCAATATTAGTACACATAAAATAGAATAACATTTATGACATTATTTATATTCACCTCCCACCATCTCTCCCAAGCAGAACAAAGAAAACAGTTCGCTGTTTTATTTCCAAAGGTATCTATGTATCTCAAATGTTGAGGTGTAAATTCAATTCCAAAATGTTCACAAGCAAGTAATAAAACCGTGGAAGTACTAAGCTAAAGACTGTACAGCAGGCAAATAAGTGCTCAGCATTAATACTAATTAGGTTGGTATGGGGTGGTTTTTTGTCAAAAATACTTTGGGAAGTTACCTTAATTTCTTCTTTTGCTTCCTGACAAGAGGCATAATGTCCTGCCTTAACAGCTCTACGACCCTGTTTAAGAAAATATTGAGCATGAGACCAATATAAAGCAAACCCAAAATGTCACAAGTCTGATCCTTACTATGTTTTTCATATGTAATAGAAAAACAGGGTCCAACATCACTCACAACGCTAATAAATACCTAGAAGCAAATACAAATTAACAATTTTCTGTAGAAAAAAAGGTATCTAAATTAAAACCACCACAACTAAGTAAAGTCTGGGTATCTTATTATTTAATAGGGAAAATTCAATCACATGTTAGAATAGATGAAAGATTTCTGCAGAATACTTTAAATACAAACCATATCAACTTTCCTCCTAGCACACAGTGTATGAAATAGCAGGGTATAACCAGAGAGATGTGCTTCCTAAACAAGTTCTCCACACTTTAGAAACAAATGTTGACTAAGAGTTGCTCAGCAATATGCCTTTCTTTCCTCAAGCTCCAGCAACCAGAAACAAAGATTCTATAACCAAGTGACTGTAGTAGTAACTCTTAATGAATAAAAGGTGACTCTCCCAGATATCCCAAATGCACTAACCTCTTTATCTATGGCAGTTGTATGCAACTGGGCTTCACCAAGTTCACAGCCAAGTGCCCTTTGCAGGCTATAGATGACATGATCATAAGAATGGTGTTCATCATTAAAAAGGACACAGTAGTAGCTGTCTACCTTCTCTCTGCTGGGAAAAAGATAACATATCTCACAAATAAAAGTAAAATTGTAAATAGTGTCCTATCAAATACAAGCAATAGCTTATTTGATAGCTTCAGAAGAATGTCTAATACAAAAAAAAGTTATTCAAGTAAATCAAGCATGTTCTTCATGCTTATGACATCCCTCACTACCACCTATGCCAGAAAAAGTTACAGAAACCATGCATCAAGTACCAAATTGAAGTTTTTAATTTATTTGATATCCTTTTATTATTTCTCTTCTTTACTGTTTTATGAACCCATTTGTTTTGTAATGTGATACATTACAAAACAGGGACTTTTTCCATTTTCATGGAATCATGGAATGGTTTGAGTCGGAGGGGACCTTTGAAGATCATCTAGTCCAGCCCCCTGCAACGAGCAGGGACATCTTCAACTAGATCAGGTTTCTCAGAGACCCATCCAACCTGACCTTGAATGTTTCCAGGGATGGTGCATCCACCAGCCCTATGGGCAACCAGTTCCAACATTTTCACCACCCTCAGTGTTAAAGATTCCTTCTTGTATTTATTCTAAATCTACCCTCCTTTAGTTTAAAACCATTAGTCCTTGTCCTATTGCAACAGACCTTGCTAGAAGGCTTGTCCATCTTTCTCTCAAACTCTGTTGAAAGCATCCTTGAAAATCTGCCAGCTCTGTTCTGCTTCCCTATCCCTTAGTGTCCCATCAGTGTTTCCCACGACAGCCACCTGGTGGGTGTCTCCACTCTTCTGACACTTCCTGCCCTGTGCACTAACACCTGCTGCTTCACTGTGGATCAGGCTGGCTCAGGAGCACTTTCCTCCAGTGACTGATGGAGGACAGTCATACACTACTTTCCCCACCAAGTATCAAAAGCTTTTCTCTACATAACTCTAGGTCAAAAATACCACAGTGCTGTTTACAGGGATTTCAGGATTAATGTCTGCACGAGAATATCCCAGGCAAAATTATAATCCAAGTTGCTAATGCCTTGAAGAGGAAGCTGGAAATCCTACCTAATGGTGAGTTCCAGGGGCAGTTCCTTCTCTTCCTCCCAGATAAGCATATCTACAATGTATTTTATCACTGAGGGAAAAACCCTCCTAGAATGCTCCATAATTTCTTCGTTCAACTGACATTCAGAATTCTGTAAAACATGAGATAATATTAAAATGGAAAAGAACCTGAAAAGAAAATTAAAAGGGGGTTGGTAGAATACCTTATACTATAATAGGAAATGATAATATATATACATACATACTTACACTATAATCAGGAAATTATCCTTATCATGATTTTCAAGCAAATTAATCTCACAGAATTTCTTCTTTTCAAAGTCATTTTATCCCAAGGGCTCTCAGTAGTATTCCAACAGTTTCACCTACCTTTCTTTACGCATTCATGTTTTATCAAGGACTAGACTATGAAAGGCCTCATCAAATGCGTTAACTTCACTTTTTTATTAAACTTGCATTCAAAAAAGCTGTTTAGCAGCTTTCTGCATATCCATAGATATTAAAAGTTTGCAGTGCAGACCAAGATTCTTTTCCTGCATTGCTTTCTTTTTTCATGAGGGTATTCCTTCAAAAAATTATGACAATCAAAAAAACATTCAAGGAATTCTAACTCTGTTCTTTTCAGACATTTCAGAAATTATTCAAAATATCCCTGTGAACTGACATATTTCCCATCCTTATCAAGTGAATTGTCTACACCATACAACACAATTTCTATAAGTATTTAAGCAGGAGATATATTAAGCTTTTAAGTAAAGAAAATCATTACCACATCTGCACCTAAGAATGAAGCAATCAATATCCAGGTGTAAGACACAGATACGCTGCAATGATGCTGTAGAGAAGGAGGGCTTTAATCCAAGGGCCCTGATGACCTTTAGCACACCCCACCTTCTTTTCAGCATGTGCACACAGAAATGGTACATAACGTTAGTAATGGTAACGCAACCAAATCCAGCAGTTTCATATATAAACCTGACACTGAAACAGCCCTATTTGCACAAAGTTTCCTATAACTTGAGGTTCAATCAAACTGCCAAAAAAATCTGAATAGGTATGTTTTTGCTAGAATGAAAAAAAGATGACAAACACAGATGTTTTCCAGGGATAAAGCTTTTCATGTGTGACTTCAAATCCCAAAGTATTAAGGGCACTCACTTCTGCAATACATAATCTGACATACATTAAATATCAAAGAACAGAAAGAAGGATGTGTTTAGTACAGCTGAAACTTTCAGAAATTCTTAAATGGATAAATATGACTGTAGTTGATTTATGAAGCAGATAGGTTTTTTAAAAAAGCAAAATTATGTTAACTAATGCATTAGATAAAATGGAAAAGCTAAAACTGCAGCAAAAGAGAAGTAAAAATGTGTTAACATGAACAGCAGTTTTCTGACCTGATAAGCATCAGAAGAGTAATTTAGAGTCAAACATACAATCCGAAAATGTCTATCAAGGAAACCAAGGTCTATAAATATCATGAAGTACACATACTAAATTCTGGATATGCCTTTAGATCTCAATAATTAAGAATATACATGTCTGGGATAATTATTCTTTTTCCCAGACTGACAAAACTTTCATCATCTTAATGTTTGGTGCAGAATGGAAAAAAGAATTCAGTGCTAGGAATAATCTAATTGAACTGAGCTGTAAATATATTAATTTTTTCTCCATTTTTCTTAACAGTTTGGCTTTTTAAGCACTAGTGTATGCTAAGAAAAAAACCAATAGAGCTGGAGAAAAACCCAGTATTGTGCGCAGAGATAATCCTGTAATAAGACATGCTGCTTCTCTTCAGTCTGTAGGGAAAAAAAAAATCAAAGGAAATCACATCAAAGGATTTATGAACTATTAAAAATGGTAATTGCACTCATACAAGTAGTGAAATGTTAAATGATGCAATGTAACCTCCAATTTTAGTTTTATATTTATATATAATATCCATTTTAATAGAAGTCACAGTAAAATGAAATTAAGATATATCTTATATAAAGTGAAAGGGTAAAAATAAAATTGCCTCAGAACTATGCCAAAAAGTGCATAATTATTTAAGCTTCAAGGCAAAGTTAAAAAAACAAAATTGTAGAAGAATAAACAAACTATGTTCAGGTATCAAAGTTTGGAAATAAGTAACAACCTTTTTTAAAAAAAAAAAAAGGCCTGGCAAGTAGTCTTTCTTAAGAATTCTTTCTTAAGAAGTCAAACATGACTTCTTAAAGTTAACTGTTTTTAAGGATATATTTAGGCAAAAAGAGTTTTCTCTGGCACATGGAAGTCATTATTTTACAATCAACAGAAAATGGATAACTCCGGAAAGCCTTGAGTGGGGATTCTAAAATTATGTCTTCTCTACATGTAGAGTAATTAAGGTAATACTGGTCAGGATCATCCAGAAAAGAATGCTTTTTGTCTGTTTGACAAGCACAGGATGAACTTCTGCCCTATCAGAAAACATGCTGGAAAACAAATATGCAAGATATCTGTACCAAAGATGCTTTGTCACTCATTTCTTTCTCTCACTGTATGCTGAGAAAATTCCTACATTTTGAATGCCCTTGGTTATCAAAACAGAGAACAAACCATGAGGTAATCCAAACATTCACAAGCCCTTTGTCATAAAGAATGCATGACAGACAAGTCCTTTATTAAAAAAGAAAGATGGTCATGCAATGTAATCTTTCAAATAGATACATATAGTTTATATTAATATGCTGATGCACTGCATTATTGATGTGGCTGTACTTCTACCCTCTTAGAGAGTCTGCATTTACTGACTGCATAATAGCTACACATATTGACAACAAAGAACCAATAAGCAGCCTTCTACTTCTTCAAATTCAAGTAATTGTCTAATTATAGGTTTTGTATCAGTCGTAACCCTCAAGTAGCACTTATTGTAGGAGCATGCTCCAGTTTATTTGACAGGCAGTTGTAACACAGATTTGGACTTAAATAGCTACATGGCAGAAGTGATGATCAAACAAATTCACTTGCAAGCCAACCAAAGACCTTATCAGAGATTGGATGAGAAATATTACTTGAAGAAGCATGAGTTTCCTTATGATTACCAGTATAACTACAGTTCTCACTCCAATTGAAAACCAAGTGCAGTCACTACTGATATGATCTAACCTTTATCTCCATTGTATGCAAATATCTTGAAGAATATTCTGACCAGCTCATCTTCATACAAAGAAACAAAATGCTGAGGACTCCTGAATGCAAGCAGCTTCCCCTCAAGCTTTGCCTGAACATTGTTTGGAAAAAAAATCCAGACCATGTGATTTTAAACAAGAGCAAAGCAGCCTTCTAAGTAAAACTGATAAAGGTTTCAATGTTTTTTTCCTAACATTTGGGTTTTATTTTATTATGATGAAAAAGCTGTTCTAAAGGAAAGGGAGGTAAGAAACAGAATATGCTGTCACAGATCTGTGAGATCAAAATCTACACCTTGCAGAAAAACAGGTTCCCCAGCAGGACGTAAAAAGGACTCATCAGGGCTTTTGGAACCAAAAAGTACTATTAGTCTCAAAAGCAAAGTGCTGAAACAACTATCAGAAGATCTCATGTCAACCTAAGTTTTAAAGGTAGGTGATACAATCCATTTTGTTTAGAATCTTTTAGTTATATTTCTTGATGTGCCTCATAGGTCCATGTTCATCCAGGTATCTGTGCAATTTTTTTTTTTTTTGAGCCATCATAGTTGAAGTCTATAATGTTTGCTGGCTCCTGTCTTTAAGAAAGTGCTCACCTGAAGAATAAGTAATATCACTTATCTAGGAGCAGTGGAGATCCTTTGGCTGGAAACACTTAGATCTCAAGTGGAACAGTTAATTCTCAACTGAAACATGAAAATTTTGTCTTAAGACTACTGCTAAATTCTCTTTGTGGTATGATAAGGACCTCTAGAAATTTGATACTGAGCATCTTGTAGCACAAATTTTCCATGCTTCCAAGAGTGGTTTTGATGCTGGTAGACACAAGAGTTCTTTACTTTTCCATATGTCTTTATCAACACTACCAGCAATCTAGTATTGATAAAAAATAATCCTATTTTCCTTCAGAGCACCAGGACAAAAATAAATCCTTCCCAAAGATGAACTGTGCAAGTTTCTTATCCTGAAAACATCTGCAGAATGTGCTGTAAAAGGTATTAAACACATATGTAGTAATGCTGACAGCAGCAAAATTAACTATTCCATAGCTACTTTTGGGTAGTCAAACACTGAGGAAACCGTTTGAGCTCTTTTGATTACAGGTTTTCATGAGTAATACATAGGTATCAGCCACAGATATCAGACAGCTCAGTACTCAGTACTTTACTGAAGGAGAAGTAGGTAAGCAAAAAGCTCTAAGTGGTAAACAGATTACTCCTTAATGCAGCTTCAAACATTTTTATCTCTGAAATCCATTAACCTTCTTCTTTTTTTTTTTTTGAAGGATGAAAAAGTGAAGGAAAACTTTGTCTTGTATTTCTGTAAGACCAATGCTCTTTATTCCTCTTCCATCTGACTTTTTTGCCAGATGATAAATAACAGTACAGTTGCTACAAAACCACCAGGGATTAGGTGTCTACTTGCAACAAAAAATGCTAAGGTTTTTCATCCTGATTATCTCAGAATGCAGGACTCCGAAAAAAACCCAAATTTTACCTGAAGCAACTGATTTGTCTCCATTCTCTTTAGGAACTTCTTGTAAAATGGCATATTTCTTGTTAATATGCTCATTTACAAGGTACAATAACCATGAGACATCCTAGCATAAGAGGTTAGTTCCAAGCTACAGAGAATTTTTTTTAGTCAGTGACAGTTCACATCCCAGAAGTAACTGGCAAAAGCAAATGTTCAGTAATGCAGTAATGTAGAAAAAATACTAAAATCAAGTACTACTTCTAAACATTTGCTAACCAGTGGGAAACTAATAATTTGTAAATAAGAACTGAGTAATACACTTAGTAAAGAAAAGAACAAGAGACTGAAATTTTAATTCCAAATGAAAGACTCAAGTGCACAAGACAGATGGATGAAACTGTCTCCAAACAAAAAGCAAAAAAACCAAAGGATGTCAATAAACATGTTTGATCCCAAACACCTTGACCAAGGAAATCCTGATTCAAGTTGACTGAACCTGTAACATGAGTTATACAGTACATTCATATAGAGGAATAAGCACTTTTAAAAATAGTAAGGTAACATTTACAATAGTTACTCATTTCACTTTAATAATATTCTTACTTCTTTTGGAGAACCTGATGCTCCAGGCTCATGTTTAGTACACAGCGGTCCAGCCTTCCATGCCTCTGTATCCCCACAGTCACAAAATCCACCTCCAGTGGAGCTATGCATCTGGAAAAACCATGTATTTCAGTCATGAAACATGCATATAAAAAGCAAGAGGAAAATAAAAATGTTCATAATTCAAATCAAACAGAAGTATAAACACCTCCTTGAAAACAGAAGAGTCACTGCATAACCAATGGATTTACCACAACTTTTTTTTTTCTTTTTTTAGACAAAAGGAGACTTGCCAGAGGAGAAGGGAAGTAAAAGGTAAACTTTTTGAGCAGAAAATAAAGGAGGAAATAGAGTTGCCACTACAAAAAGGTATGCAAGTTCTAAATAAATTTAACTTGAAAGTAAATGAAAAAGCCTAAGACTGTTGAGTGTTTCAAAAATGGCAAAAAATTATTTCTGAGTTTATTCACAAAATTATAGCAAATCTGTTTAATGCCTTCTTTAAAACTACTTCATAAAGTTAGAAAATTAGATTAAAAATATGTGCCTATTAAACAGATATTAAGTAGGATCTCCACTTCTAACCAAAGAAAAGATTACATGATCAGCATCTAAATACATTTTTATAACTTTAACTTTGCATTGTACTTTCAGAAGAGTACAAATTCTGACTCTCCATTTTGGCAAAAAGTTCAGACAAGACTCAGGCAAAAACAATTATCCTCAGCTTCCTCCAAATCCCCTATCTTGAAATAATTCTAAAAAAACTCAATGACCCAATAAAAAGACATTAAAAATCTGTTATTTACCTGAAACATTTTAAAATAACCTGATCTAATTAGATGTGCTTTGAGCAGGAGGCAGGACTGGGTGACCTCCTTAGGTTGCTTCCAATATAAATTATTCTACGAATCTATAAAGAGCATATCCTGTATTCTTGAGACAAAAATGCTGCAAATCTGATCCCATTTGATCACCTATTTCCACAGCTGATGTTTTGCCCAAGAATTTACTGAAAAAAGGGGAAATGACAACAGCTTCTCAGGCCAGCTGTGGTTCCAAACTGCTCTCTAATCATTACTGTTTTCCCTGGGTTTTCACCTTACTTATTTCCCAACACAGCTGTCTGGGACTTAGGACACAACTATCATTTTCAGTCACAGCTCTTTGCTCAGACCTACACTCCCATAAAATTGTCAAAGAGAATAACACTAAATGGATTCATAAACACTCCTTTATCTTTTGGTTCCTCAATTAGCAAGTTGCTGCTCTTAGAAGAAGCTTTACATAGCTAGAAACACAATATAGAGAGATTAATTAATAAATCCCAATATTTATTCTTTTTTAATAATAAAATTACTAATGGTTTATAAAAATGCAGTTCATTATAGCCTCAAAACTGCAAGTACCATTTCTTAAAGTAAGATTTTCCTACCTTGTACCGGTGGTTCTTGTGAATGCTATTCTGGAAGCAGTCAATACAGAGCACACAAGTTGGATCAACTGCACAGTCTCTGCAACAAAAATAGTAAGTGGAAAACTCTATAACAAACATCTGACATTTTCATGCACAAAAGAATGCGGTGCTCTGAAAAAAAGAAAAACTGAGATTAACAACAGATTCAAATTATAAAAACATTGACTTTTATCATCTGTGACATGGAGTAGCCAGTCTTGTTAGGTTTGAACCATGTATTCAAACCTGTTATATAAATTCTGTCAAAAACGTGCTCAATTTCCAGTTTCAAAACTTGCTGCTAACTCTTCTGGTTTTGCTAAGAATAAGCAGTTATTAAAACCAGTGAGGACTCCGAATTAACTTTTATTGTTTCCAACACCTGTAGTCAGTTTACCAATTAAGACTTTTGCTACACTTCCACCAGGTTATGTTTCTAACTTCTAAAATACTTAGAAGTTAAAATCTGAAAAGAATTCCTTTCTAAATGAGCTAGGAATACATACTTTGAAATATAACTTCTACAGTTTCACTCACACACTTAAAATACCTGAAAATATGGAATTACACTCATGGGCAATCTAATTCCATTTTTTCCTGTGTTCTACATACTTTCCTCTATTGCCTTTTTTCTTAAAACATGGTCACTTTTTTCTTTAAGTGCAATTTTATTCTATGCAAAATGTGGATGACAGGTGCTAAATGACAAGAAATCAAATTTTTTACTTTATACCATTGTTCAACGTTTGGTTCAAGGCTCTTTTATAAATAAAATACCATAGTAATTCTGATTACAGAAATAACTTCCTTTCAAACCTTCAGTTTGTAATAATCATTACAAAAATTTAATACTTCAGTAACATTCATTTATTATCATAAGTCTGCTAAAAGGTGAATTAAAGAAAAATGAAGCCAGAAGTGGCTGCTAGATTTGATTACCCAATTCAAGACATTCAGATTTTAAAACTTCAGAGTATCTTTTATTTGTAGCATTTTATAAGCCTAAAGCAAACAGATACCTAGCTTCAGCTGCAGTAGTACATACAGTATTTTATACAAATACTACCACATTTTTACAAGACTGGAACTCAAAAAAATAAGAGAGAGACCAATTCTGGCATATTTAGCTTTGTCTTTTTGCCTGCTACCATTCCTGAACTCCACAGCGGGAGGAAGAGAATTATTCCCATTCCAGCAGCACTAAACTGTCTCGTCCACCTTTTTCCTTCATACAACTGTCCCACTCAGTGTGCACTTTCAAGTATATGCAGCAAGACTTCTTCAAAGACCATTCTCCTTTCATACACAACACTGATTCCTAGAAAAGGCTGAAGAGTATGTGATTGATTAAAACTTTACAGTGTGATTCATAAACCAAGTTTATAGAGAACTTTCACTTTGACATTTCCTAAATTCTACAGGATGGATTTTTTTACTCATAGTGCTCTTCATCCTTAATAATATTCTTTCAGTATTTGTAATTAAGTTTTTTAGGCTTTTGAAATAAACTGAAAAATAGAATAAACTAAGGCAATAGCATCGTACTAATGCTCATGAATTTCCAGAACAGTTGCAATCTTCACATTCACCACAAGGACTGCCGGCTTTTTAAAATTAATGTATTTTTATTCATGATACTCATTAATGATACTCATGTATTTGTATTAATAGGAATTAATAAAATTAATTCTACCAAATCAATGAACTGTCACCTTTAATATACTCCAGGATGAGGAAAAAAAAGGTGAAAAATTACCATTGGCCACACAGCTATTGCCTAAGCAAAAGACTGATGATGCTCAAAAAAGCTGGATTCTGTTTCAGACTTTGAAAGGGTGAGTACTGTATTCCTCAATTCAGGTACAGACCCCATATTCATACCCTATCATCCAACATTTTTAACCAATGGCTTTTGGCACTTTTAGTATCCTTTCCATTTCTTTCCACATTTCTCTGCCAGAGCCTTCTCTTCATATGCAATTTTCCTCACTCTAAAGTGGTTTGAAATGGGAAACACATGCCAGCATCAGTTAACCAAAAAGGTACCATGACACAAGCAATGAGTAGTTAGCAGCACAACTGATTTTACTAAAGCACTTTACTGAGTTACCTCAGAAGGGAACATTGATGAGAACACACCTTCATTCTTACCTGCAAGAGTATGTTGTCTCCCCTCCTTTGAACACTTTTCCACAGAGCTGGGATGTTCCACTCTGTTGTAGTTTCGCCAGGAATATATCTGGGTCCTCCCCAAACAAATAACATTCCAGGGGGTATAATATTGATGCCTGGACCATTTCTTCTTGTTTCTCCAGCAAGGGGTCCATTTCAGCTGAGTAAATATTTGGCACATGCTTTGCCAAGCACTGTAAAAACGTAGCTTGGAAGTCCAATCTTTCATCACACCACTACAACAAAAAGTACACCCATAGATAAACAAACAAGAAAGTAACTATAAAGAAAATAGGATTACACACTTCTACTGTGAATTCAGAAGTCTTTCCTACATCAGAAGTCAGTTCTTTGCACAATAAAATCCAAGAAACCATGGATTCCCAATAATTTCTCTGCTATTTTCTACCACAGTAACCTACATTAGAAGAGCTCTCCAAAAGAAGAAATGAATCACAGTCAGAAGTGCTGAAACCCCAGTACTCTGAAAATCAGATCTGTAAACATCATGTAGAAGTTTCATTTTTGTTTTCTGAAAAACTGTATGTTTACTTTACAAAAAAGTACAAAAACTGTCTACAAAGAAAATCTAAAGGGAAGAAACAGAAATGAGATGCCATTTAAAAGAAGCCTAGATTAATAATAATATCCATCACCCCCAACTAATCTGTTAAATGAGGCTGGTTTCACATTGTAGTCATTTAAAACACTTTCTTTATGGCTTTAATAAAACATACTACATTTCCAACAGATTCAGCTTTAGCCGGACGCTTCTACTGGTATTTTGGCCATCGATCTTCCTCAGCATTATCCTTAGGTAGTCCATTACTTCATTTGTCATGGAGAAAATGCATGGCAGAAGCTGATGGAAAAGATATGCCATGGACAACATTGTCAAGCAGAAGAGCAGATTCGTCCACAATCATATTACAATATTCTTATTTTGTAAGTGCAGCAGCTTGATCAGTCTAATCAGATTACTTGAATCACAAAGCACTCAAACCCATCCATGATTATCTGAAAATGAAGACCCATCCATGAAGTGAAAGGAATCATTTATTTAAATTCCAATGGTAACAAAAAAATCTGGTTTTGTTCCAGAATTTTACCTGAGCAGTAAGCACCACTGCAATTACTGTATTGGGCCTAAAAGCTGTAGCATACACACATGCATAATATATATGCAATCTGTATACATATACATAGACGTACTCAAATATACAGGTACGTATTTATTTTCACATATTCAGATCTAAGAAACAAAAATAAAAGGAACAAATTAAATGGCTGCCTTTTAATTAAGTTGTTAAAATTTTTTGACTACCTAGCAACATTTTTTGTAAAATAAAAGTGATGCTCACCCAGGGCATAAAGACTTTTTCTCTATAAAAAAGAACTGAAAATGAAATCCAAATTTATCAGATACTTGCATATCAACACTGAAAAAATAAAAATATCACACATAGCTGATGGCTCTGAGAAAGATAGTCAATTGTAAAATGTAGCTGAAAACTGAATTGCTTGATCATGTGTTTGTTTTTTTATGCATCTGATTTAAGATGAGCGGAAGTGAATTATTCTTATCATAATTAAACTTCACAATTTAGTGTTTCTGCTTAAACATGTTTCCTCCCATAACTTTTGTTTTATCTTATCTATACTGCACTATGGTTTCATCAAATTCCCCTCACAATTTGGTTACTGTACTTTTTAAATGCAGGAGGGTGGGATGTGGCCCCTTGGCAGGCTCTCTCTGCAAAGCACAAGAGAATCCCAGTCTGTACCCTTCCATCCTAATAACCCATGTTCCCAAGAGATGGTGCAAGTTTAGCTTCTGCGTTGTTGGTCCAGAGCACGTCACAGCTTCAAGAAACACAGGGCTAAGCTTCCCTGAAAATCTGCCAGAAGTGTAAAATGGGTTCTCACACAGTCAAACTCACAAGCATTTTAAGCATTCTTGTGCAAAGCTTTTAATTCTATTTAAATGTTGTTCCAAGATGAGAGGACAGGAAGTAGGGAAAAAGAGGGAACAAGGGGAGCAAGAGAACTCTCTCAAGCAGTTGTCTGCCTTCTGGTAAGCACACTAAAATATATCCTCAGCCTGTATATCACCCATGAAATACCCATTACACTCACAAGACAAACAAGAACATTATTTTTCTTATTTCTAAAAGCTGCACCAGGCTAAACTTCAGACCTATCCCATGCCCTCTGTGCCTCCTATGAGAAGTAATTTATTCCTTTCATCAAAATCATTTTAATCTATTATGTTCAAAAGTATAAAATCACACACAAAACTATCAACAACACAAAATCTGCCAAATAAAGCACCCCCTGGGTTAAAATTGACTGTCCAATGCTAGCTTGGTACCCTTGTGCACACATACTGAAATTCAGGTTCGAATACTTCAACAGTTTGAGAAGCCCCACTTTCCCTCTGCTCACTCACTCCCTTACCTGAGCTCATACCTGTCAAGTGCTCAGTTGCTACAGATATAAAAACACACATGAATGGATAAATTGACAGGTTTTTTGTTTTTACTGACAGGATTAGATGGAAGCCTAGAAAAGCCAAATAGCTGTGCAAGACAGTTACAAGTCAAGATGGGGCTCACACTGCAGCTTTCTGCCCAGCCCTAGCACAGGCAGCCCTGAGAGGCTGTAGAGTTGCCATCCTTTGACATATTCCAAAGCCTGGGCATGGTCCCAAGGAACGAGTTCTAGGTGGTCCTGCTTGAGAAAAAAGTTTGAACAGTATGACCTGCAGAGGTGCCTCAATCATTGTGTGATTCAAATGCTTTGTAAGGAGAAAACTTACTTCTTTGTCAATCTCTATTTATCTTCTAATTTCTGCTACTAGTAGGATCTACAGAAAAGTAACTTTCCAGATTTGATTCCACTCAAAAGTAAATTTGAAATACAGTACTGAAAGAGGCAGAGGCCACGAGATAACACAATTAAGGAATAAACATTACCATGCAACCAAAATGCTACTATCAGTCAGGTCTCCAAGCTCCCCAGGCACTCTCACCTACTCACAGTGGCCCACATGCTGTAGCTAACAGAGAGAAGTCCAGAGGAAGCAGGCCTGAAGGCACTCTACTCCAACTGACACTACCCCACTGGAAAATATTTTTGGATTGCAAACTTTAAAATTACTGCATTTAGGAAAAAGAACTGTCTTCCCATTTGGAGTAAATTAGAGCTTCATCTCAAATTTGAATTCTGAAATTGCTCAGCTTTTAAACATTTGTATTAGTAACCTTAGCAGAGTTCTTTCAATGGGTTCCTTGGTCATTTTCTCACTTTGAATTGAAGTTTGCCAAAGAAACATGCCATACACATGGCCCTGAAATAAAACCCCCACAAACAGTGACCAGAATGAGCTAAGGGAGCTCTCATTGCAACAGCACACCACAACGTTTCCTGCAGAGGGAGAATAACATCCACACCATAATGGCAGGCATTCACAGGTATTTGAAAGAGCTGGCAAAGGTGGCACTCTAGAATCAGTCACTAGTGGAGAGTATGTCAAAGATACACAGTCTCCTATCTCTTCTCTTACACTTCATTACGCTAACCTTCTCCAGACCCATCTCTTTTCCTATTTCAATCACACATTCCTGTCATATTCACCTTTTTTAAGATGAGGATAATTCTAGAACTGCATGAAAGAGGAAGAAAAAGGGAGGCAAAAAGTGTTGCAAAGCTGTGTTTCTCAAGTGTTAGCAGTTTGGTCAGAAGAGCAGACACAGAAACCATTTTGTCCACTTGATTCATGCTGTGTAACAAAAGCAGTAATTTGTAATCTTTACTGACTCTTCAGAAGAAAACTGTGACAGAAGCACTACCTGGCAATACCACTTGAGAGCAAACCATTAAGAAACTATTTCTTATCTTGCATGGGAAACATATCCTTCTCTGTAGAATCAGACTAATATTTCTTCCCACTTGTAACCATACATATTTTCCCAAATGTCAATTCCAACGAAACTCACAGATTTATCCTACATGTAAAAGGACAGTTTGTAGCTTTTTTCCAAACCCTTTAAATAAGCATCATTTCAAAAGGTAAGAGGTCGAGAAATTGTATTTGCCTACAAATACTGCTATAAAATATGCAAAGTATCTGTCATTGATATAGCAAATATATCCATATCCAATTCTGTCTTTTGCAAACACATTCAATTTCTGAATACTACAAATAATAACAGGAATGAGAGACAAGGAAGCATATAAGAAAAAAAGAGAAAAAAGTTAACAACACCCTCAATCCACTTTTCACCTGCAGACCAAATATCAGAAGAGATTTCTCACCATGACAAAATTTCTTTATCATTGCAGAGGTTTATTATGTACACTAATTCAGTAGCTGTTGCTTCCATGACAATTTTTGATCTACCTTCTAAGCACAGTTCTCTTGGAATTTTGAAGTCTTTTCAAACTAACAGCTTGCAGCAGGCAATATTATAAAATGCAGCTCTACTTGAACTGCACTGATTGACAAGCTGGTCTTTTAATGGAAAACTGATTGCCTAAATTTCAAGACTATTTTAAGATCTATACATTAATCTAATCAGTGAAAAGTAGGAATATTAATATTTATGAACATTAAACAACAAATTATAAAGGAACAGACACTACCAGTAGTATTAACTAAAATCTGTACCCAGTCCAGCATTCCAGTTAAAAGGAACAGTAAAATGCTTTGTTATGCATAGCAAAGACCTGTCAGGCACAAGATGACAATACCAGCCTGTCAAAGCAGCTAGAAAAAGCATGATTTTAAAAGCAAATATTTAAAATGCTTTGGACATATTGATTTCAAGCAGATGCCATTCAACATAAATACCAAATACAAAAGGCAGCTTTACTTTAATGCACAGAACAGTTGTTACAAGTTAAACAGAGATTAGCAGGACAACAGCCCAGAAAAGTTTTACTGTGATATTGTCTAACCAACTGAGGAAATATAAGACATTTTGAAAGGATAAATATGCCCAAGTTCTTTGATAAGTATGCAGAGTACTTAAAATTTCTTTGGAAAGGGAAGTTCAAAAGATTCTTGAACTAACATTTTCATATAAAGTTCTGCTTTCAAAATTTTAATTCCATTTTTTTACTTCTCATTATTTTGGTTTAAAATTATCAGTTTTTTAATGCATTGAAAGTAAGATTCAATTAGAGTATAGAACACCTAGGCATTTTTTTTTCAGTAAAAACAACAAGGAGACAAGGCAACCTAATTCAGCCTTGAATATATATATATTCCACAAAGAAGAGGCTTTAAAAATAAACACTAGAAATTAATTAACATATTTCTCCTTCCCTGCTGTAAATCAAACTGAACTTTTTTTTTTTTTTTTTCCCTAGGAGCATAAATTCTATCTCTGGAAGGGTACAGCTCAGAGAGTTAAAATGGAAACTTGATCTTTTATCACATTCATAACAGGAATTATGAATGTGACAAAACAAAGCATAGCCAATGTTTTAGTAGAGAATCTAAGCTTTGAAATTACTGTTTAGAACTCAAATACAAAACATCTGTTTTTTGATACATCAGTCAACTCCTTTACATAACATGGCTAAAAAACCAAATCGTACTGAACTTTAGTATCCAGTCTGCTCCAATTATGAGTAATTACACTACAACAAGCAAGTTAGGTTTCAAAAGTTATTTTCTCTTGGCACAACAAGAGTAACATTCAAGACTCTTAACACTGCCCTAAAAAAACATCAACTTTGACCTGAAGATATAAAAGAACTTTTTGATCTCTACAGTCATTTAACTTTGGCCCCTGAGCCAAAGCAGGGTGCCAACTCATGTCAAAAGATGTTTTAATGATGCAGGTGTTTGCCCACTGGGAATGAGACTCAAAAACAGCATAGACTACTAAATCTTTGCCTACAGTACCACCTACCTCGATTCCAGCAGTCACCAACAACTACCAGTTCAGCTGAACCAGAGCAAATCGACAACCCTCAGAGAAGGACAAGTAACCACCAGCACCATCTGTTACTGTTTCAGCGGCTGGACAGCTAAAAGGAAGTCTTTTTCAGGGCAAACAATGCACAGACCCAAGCTGCTCAACCTCTTGGAAACTGCAAGTCACTTTTAAATCACAGGCACCTCCAAAACTACAAGAGCACAGCCACAGCTCGTGGGAGTAAGCACCTGAAAGTGAACTGGTGCCCAAGGAGACAACTGGAGTTAAATCATGGCCTGCAGTTCTCTCTACCATGCAGGAGGTATCTCTATTGTACCTCCCTACCAAGTGGGCACTCCAGCCTAAACATGATGCAAAATTAGCAGGATACTACTACTAAGGAGGTTCAATGGGCAAAATAGTCAGGAATTCTAGAACTAATTTTCAAGTGTTTGAGGTGTGCAATTTTATCACCTTTTCATGTTCTACATTTTTTGTGAAATCTGCATTCAGTAGATAGCAACATACAACACTAGAGGAAGGAGGAATACAGTATCACATAGTAAAGCAAAACTGTGCAAAATACATATTTTGGGGAAAAAGTTATTCTTCATATAAAAATAGCAAAATAATCTTTGCAGAGTTACTTCTAATATTCTGTGAGACTTTGAAATTAAATTTTAAGTTCTGACTATTCATTTAACAGATCATTTTTATTTTGTTTCTAGGGAAATGAAATAAATACTTTGATTCTTTCTTTGTTTGTTCTTTAACATTCATGGTGTGGTCTCCTACATTTGAAGGAATAGGATATCTATGAAACGTCTTAGCACCAGGCTGCACTTCAAAACACACAACTACAGTGAATATTTACAAAGAAGTAAATCATTAATGGAAGGGGGGGAGAAAACAACAGCAACGCTATTTTTTAAAATTTTTTGTGTACTCACACTTACCTAATTTTCTAATTATCATTAATTTTAAGATCCACTGTATACAGTCTAATTCTGCAGTGAATGAATTTGCAGAAAAATTCAGGCGACTATCTATATTTAGCACTCACTCAGCATCCCTCAAACACTTTGCCTTATACACCAAATCCAACCTGTTTATCCCTAACTTCTCTACTGCTGCAGCATCTAGGAGACACTGGAACAGTTACACGCTGTCAGGAACATCCACTGCTTTCTCCTGGAACCACATACCTCTTACAACTGTACTACTGTAATAGGATAACAACAATCATACACTGTGCCCTGTATGTGGACTCGAGCAAAGATAAGAGATACCTTTACAATCAGTTTACCCCTGCACTAACAAAAGCCACAAAAATTACCACCAAGTATGAGTAAACATTAAAGCTGACAGGAAAGAAAAAACCACAGCACTACTCGATGCCATAACAAAGGGAAAGCTCTTCAACAGACTGCTAAATATATATGGATGCAAACAAGACCTGGGCCATGCTCCAGTTACCTGTTGCAACTTTCAGAGCTCCATTCTTGGTCTCTGACACAAGTGTGCAGTAAACACAGTTCTGCCAATATGCGGCACGGTTCTAAATAGAGTGGATTTGACCATATGCATTTCGGGACTTAGTTACACTAAAGGAGATGAGGACTTACCTAAAATGAAGTTTTAAACAAATTTAGCTTAACAAAGTAAAATTATATGGACATGTCATCTGGTCTAAGCAGGTCAATTCAGTTTAAAAGACACTGCAACTCCAAATAAGATGCCTGACTCAGATTTCACTAATTTCAAGAAATAACCTGCCCATGAGTATGAATATGCTCTCCATATTACTACCTGATTACAACAAATCTACAGTAGCAGGACTCCTCACATGCATTTTCTCAACCACATAACAGCACTGAATGACACAAAAGATCTGAAATACCTTAAATGCACAAATGCCTGTATTGTGTTTTACATTATGAAACTAAAATTTAGAATTTTCTTGTCCTTAAAGGAAATATCCTAATAATATAAGCTTTTCTAGTCTCCACTTACATCTCATCTTTTTTAAGGAGTACTGATGGCAAAAGACAGAACTTTAAAAAGAAAAATCCCTTTTCTCTGCTAATATTACTGAGAAGGTACATCAAAATTTGAAGATTTAGTGTAAATTTAAAATCCTTGAAACAGCTTAGTATCTAAGCTCTGCTCATATATTCCAGGTAGCAGACACAAAAGCAGGCAGGAGTCAAACTGGAATTTGGTTAGAATACAAATGGACAAACAACCAAGGGCTGGATCCAGCCTGCAAAACAGCCTTTGTTAGGCCACCAGCAGTGCCTGCTAGCCAACTACTAGACAAGCCAAGTCCAGCCCATGAGTCAGCCAAGTAAACTGTGGATGCTGTTGGGAAAGCAAAGAAAGTAAACTCAAGTTTGGTAGACAGGGTTTACTACTCAATCAGCACCCAAATTCAGCCCACTCTCTTCCAGGGCAGCTCAAGAAGCAATACAGCCACTACAGAGAAGCAGAGGCAGAGACAGGACCTGACTTCAACTAATGCAGTGAAACACTAAGTCAAGTACTTCTAACCACAGCCATCCAACCGAAAGAGCCAGAGATAAATGCAGAGAAGACACCACTGACTTGGGCAAGGTGCAGAAGAGTTTATTACCTGAGTCATCACCATCCATTCCAGAATCAGGCTGGCCCCTGCAGAATCACTCAGGTAATCCTGCATCATGCACCCAGTGCTCTGGGAAGGTTTGCAGTCAAATGTGGTGCTGCACCGCAACCAATGGCACTCAAAGCCAGAGACGAACAGGGAAGCAAGAGTCTGTCTGACTGCACTGACATTGAGACAGATTTGACAAGTTCAGTGATGCCAAAGCTCATCCTATTTAATCAGTTCTTTCTGCTCCACTCAATTTCCCAATTCTAGCACCACAGTGACTTTCAGAACAGCTGTGCACAGTGAAACCACAAGTCAGGCAGGACACATTAGTTCCACCTACCTAGTACCATCTTTAGGACAGTGGTAAATGGGGTATACTGCTTAAAGACTACAGCTGTCTCTGGCATCACTATAGCCAGGTTTGCTATCTAACATCATAAATGCTGTCAGAGACAACCTAAGTACACATCCCAGGGTCTTCTTCCCCCTTATTGTAACATACCCTCACCCCCTACTCCCTGACAAAATCCCTGACGTTTGCTTGGATGTATGGCAGGCAACACAGTCTGATGGCCAACCACCTTCCTTGGAGTAATGATAATTCTAGCACACTTTCAACTGGCTGAAATCACATAAAAATTAAGACAACTTAGCAGAGCAGCATCACCTTTGAGCAGCTGAAGATTTCTTCAACATCTGTCTCTTAGTTTTTCACAATACCACTATGACCAGTTTTACTGATTGCTTGGGC
>JACBWW010000004.1:31116033-31254515 GCA_020086605.1 Lanius collurio | reverse complement strand
TTAGAATCTTAATGCTAGACCTGAAGTTTTGTTTCTGCAGAGAGTTACTTATCTAATTAGTAAAAGTGCTGCCGTGATGTGGTTGATAGATGTCTGATGAGGCTGCCGCATCTGCATTAGAAGGCATTTACCGTGACCTTGTGGACCACATACAGGAACACCCAGAATGCACCCAGGCCTGCAGCAACTTAAACTTGGAGGCAGGGATGGCATGTTTATCTAGTTACAGTATTTGTATAAGCTGGGTAAGCTTCTAGTCATATCTCACCTTTGTTCACTTTCAGGTGATCTGACAGATGCTAAGACAAGAGATAAACTGGGATCTGAGCAGGTAGAAGATGAGTGGAAAACTTACCAGTCAATCCTGAAGAGATCAAGGGTCATGGAAAAAACCAAGTGGATAGACATCAAAGGGAATCATGGTAAGAAGAAAATGAAATGTTTCTGTTTTTCCTGTGATTGCAGATCACAGAATATGGAGGTAAAGTGTTAGTACCTACTAGTGTGTTAGTAGTCATGAATTGGGAGAAGGGCTTGCCATCCACATGTCTATTGAGGACACACTTTGTTTACAAGCTCTAACTGGGGTTTTAGTAACAGAGAAGTAAGAGTCTTTTTCCTGGCAAGTGTAGAACATGACTTCAGATGTTAGTTTCCACATTGTGTTATATACCACATTATTTAATGGTGGGGCAAACTGTAACCTTACCATACTGAAGAAATTGTTTCAACTTAGTTTTCATAGACTTCCTCCTCACAAGTTTAAGTTTAAAAGGTGTCAAATGTCCAGCAGCTAAAGGAAATTTGGTTTCTTTTGAATAGAAGGGAACTCATGGGAGTTTATATCCATCAGTTGTTGCCACATTCTAAGCATTCAAGCACAAGCTGACAATCTTGTAGGCTGTATGAATAGGCTGTTACAGGAAGGGCAGAACTAGAAAGCCAAGCACTGGGGGAAAAAAAGTGCATGCTTTGTCATGTATAACCATCTTCCTATTGGGCTTCTGTTATCAGCTGTAATGGAGAGGTGGAACCCAGTTGCAGTACAGACCTCCCACAGTTAATGTCTGTTCTACACACACTGTTCTCTGATGCTATGGCAACTTTATTTTCTGCAACTGAGTTAAATCTTACTTACACAGCACGTACCCAGTCCAAAAAAGCTTCTGAAAAGCTCAGTAGTCAAAATGGAGACAGGTTTAGCTTTTAGCCACTAAATAACAATTTATAGTCCCACAATGCCTTTGTCCTGGAATTGAAACTTAAATGAGAAAACTATTGCCATTTAACTTCATTGTGTATATAATGTCTCCTCTGCACAGTTAGACAGTCTGCTTGTCAATCACGCATTTTAAAGAAAGTAGTTCTTGAGCACGTGCTGAGACTGCTTTATCTCAACATTACCTACTTAGATACAAGGGCCAATGATCAATCTGAGCTGAAAGTTTCTTTATTTCTCTTTCCTTTCTTCTCCCTTACAGATTCATTCAATATTCCACGCCTGGATAGTGTACAGAATTATTACAGGTACTTTTATTTACCATACAGGTGCTGCTATATTCAAGGTCAAATTCACTAAACAATATTCTGTTTTCAGTTATCACATATATGCTTTTGCACTGACTATCCCATAGCCCAGGATCATATGTACTATTCCCTATATGTTCTGCATTGTCACTTAGTAGAGCAGAATCAATTGAGAAAACAGAGAATTCTTTGTGCACTTTTCTTATCTCTTATCCTTCTGTGCTTTGTAATTGACTGTGTTAATCTGTGCATGTCTCCAAATTTTTTAGTCACACTCTAGGAGAGGGAAGATGGAAAAGTGAAATTGAGTTGATTTTTAAATATATAAAAATATAAATAACATAAAAAATATTAAAATTATAAAAATAGTTGGCAGAAATAAAAATAGAAGCTAGGGAAAACAGTTATTCAGCGCCACATTCTGTTTTTCATCATGCATTAAAATTAAAGAATGCAGTGGGTTGTATTGAAATGCAATATTTTTACACAAAAACATAGATTCCTATTATATGTTCACAGCATTAGCAGAGGATGAATCAACTGTTACACATACTCAAAGTGAGACTAAAAGAAGAAATGTTTTTGAAGCTGATGATGTTCATACAGATAATGTTAACTTCAAAAAAAATATTGTGAAAGAGTTTTTATAGTATTAGAAGTATTGGAAACTTGTTTTTAATATATTGGCTTCTATTCCATTCAGATCAACCTTTCTGGCAATTTTATTGTTCTGATTGGTGGAGGAACAGGGACATGAACTGATTTCTGGATGACTGTGTTCAAACTATACCTATCATCTGAACTCAGGAATGTTTTTGCTTCCACATATCCTGCAGGGAGTAAAACAAAACTGGAACAACTCAAAAAAGCCAAACACACACACAACATCTCAACCCAAACCCCCAAAATAAAATTTAAAAGAAAAATTAAACTTAATGAATTGTAGTGATTCTCAGATAAACTCACAATCATTTTAGTTACAGAATTTGATCCTTAATGGAACAATTTAGGTGGTAATATTAGATGAAATGTTATGTCTTTGCAAGTGGAAGATATGTACAATTCCCATCGAGCATAAACTATCAAAAGCACTTCAATTTTATAAATCAGAAATAGTGAAATTACCTGTTGTTAATGGAAGGAGAGAAAGAAATTGTTTGTCATGGCTACAAGCTTTCCTAACGTCAGTATTTCCGTTTTATTTTGTTAGGAAATACTCTGCCTGGCGTAAAGATGGCTCTTTCCATTACATCCACACTACCTCTTTTGGGAACTATTCATTCATCTGCGTGGATGCTACACTCAGCCCAGGCCCTAAGAGACCCTATAATTTTTTTGGGATTTTAAACATGGTATTGTATAAGTCTTTGCATTCCATTTTGCTGGCTGTTGTATTTCCATAGTGGTTTATTTGGAGGTTTGGGGGTTTTCTTAATAGAGAAGAATTATTTGAAACATTTGTGTTCATCTAAAAGAGTGTTTACATTTTTAAGTTACTAGGTATGTGCAACATTTATTTAGCAAAATGGATTTGTCACCTGCCTGTTTCAGAATCAAATGGCAGAGCTGTCTTTGATGGCAACAGAAGGACTACAGAGCAACCATACTATCTGGTTTGGCCATTATCCCACCTCAACAATCATCTCCCCATCCCCTGGAATACGAACATTAATGAGGTAAGATCTTCTTATCCTGTATGTTTTCAGCCTGAAGTACATTTCTTGCCTCTCTTCACATGCTTATCTCTCACCTTTCAGGTTTTCTGCAGTGATATTTCCTTCCCACCCCAATAATCACAATTCTTACCTTCTTGTTTTAGTTCTGCCACAGCCTATTTATGTGGACATCTCCATACAATGGGTGGGCTGATGCCGGTTTTGCACAGTCGACACCGTGGTGGCACTCTGGAACTTGAGTTGGGAGACTGGATGGATAACAGGAGGTAAGTAAAGCCCATATGAGCACACTGTTTTATGAAGCCTTCCTTGCTGTATGGTGATTCCCTTTTATGCTGTGCAGTGAATTTGAAAAAAGCCTGAGATCAGCCTGACTGGTTATTGCTATTAATGCTTTTGGAAAAAGGCTTTGTGTGTATGTTTGGGATTTTTCCCCATACCAACAGTGTGATAATAAATAATTTTTTCCTCATTCTTGATATGTAGAAATTAAAATAGGGACATCTAAATTTCACTTTAGTATGTGTTTAGTATTAAAATGTAGATGAATAAATTGTAATAAAATTCAGCATCACTACTTCAAAATACACATGCTCTGCACTAGCTGTTAGAATTCTTGACACAGAAATAGTCCACCTGAGAAATGTTACCTTACTAACATATCAAAAAGTGTCTGATGCTATATGGAGTGTATAGTAGTATTTTAGTTTTTATTCTGCAGTAATCCAAAAAAAGATACTGGTGTGCATACAGGGAAAGAGCACACTAGGGCCTTTGTCCTTTACTAGAGTACCTATACAAATGTACATTATATTTGAATTCTTCAATATAATGTTCATCCATCTGATTCATGTGCAAAATTCCATAGATGTTCACACTTGGAACTTTGAGTACTGCTTTCTTGATTTATAATAAAATTAACCTCATCAGAGGTAAGCAACTGTACAGTTAATACAGCAGAGTTGGAAAATGTAAGATCAACTACAGAAGAGAATAAATGGAAAATAAAGCCAGGTTCTGTTTGGGAACTTGAGGAGCATGGGAATCAGCTGTTCACACATCAGTTTGTATTAACAAAATCTTTTTCCTTTCATTATAGGTACCGGATCCTCGCGTTTGATCACGACCTCCTCAGCTTTGCAGATCTTAACTTTGAAGAGTGGCCTGTGGTTCTCATCACCAATCCCAAATCCTTCCTTTACAGCAGTTCTACTCATGAACCACTAGTCAAAATTCTTTATTCCACTCATATCAGGTACCCTGCAATGTCTTGATTTCATAATATTTAACTATATTTATATGTATATACACAAAACCTTTTTTTAAATGTGTGTCTACTGTTCTCAGAATTCACTTTCCTCTAGATTGTTCCAGAGAGCTCTATTTGTATCATATTTGTGATAAAGAGATTGTATAGTAGTAATTAATGTTTGTTTTATTTATGCAGTTATTTCCCCTAAAGTCAGTTTGAACTTTAGGTGACCAAAGCTGATTGATTAATACATAATTAAAATAGATTAATATGTGATCAATATGCATAGATTAATATGTAATCTATGTTACTTATCTCACATGTTCACATGGACTCTGCTAATTTCAGGATTTTGTCTATGTATTTTTCTAAATGTTTTCTCTAGTCACTTTAGACTTTTTAGCTTCTTGTATTTTCAATTCTACATCCTTTATTTATATTAAAAAAGAGAAGCCTCTGCATATTTTCGTATTGTTCTGAAATCTCTCCATCTTTCCATTTTTATCTTATCTATTTAATTTTTACATTTATATTTCAAATTTCTAGGCTAGGTCCTTTTCAACATTTTATATTTCCTGTTAGACCAATCTGCTTGAAATACTGCTTATATAGAGTTACAATCAAAAGAAGTGTGTCAAATTTTTCAGTTAGGGAGCAGTATCCTAAGTGTCCTAATTACTTTCCAGTTTCCTATTCAGAACCTTATCTGAACATACTTATGATTATATTAAATATATGAACTGGTAGAATTGTTCACCATAACTGTATGAAACTCCTTCATTTGACCAAAACATGCTCTGGAATGCCTTTTGTATTACCAGAAATGAAAGGAGTTGTATGTGCAGTATTTTGAGTCTGTATTAGTATCACTGTTTCTATGAATATAAGCACTGCCAAGTGACAGTACATTTTTTGGTATTTGAGATCTGTAATATCAGTCTTGCATTCTACTGCATTTCACCTAAATGCAGTTACAAACTCTGAGAGGTTATATTCTGACTACCAAAAAGAAAAAAAAAAAAAAGGAAAGAAACCCATTCCCAATAACAAAGGACTTTAGAGAGAGAGACCCTGACAATTTTTAATGAAGTCATCTACAAGTGTTTGGTTATTTGTCTGTGTGCTGGAGGATGCATGCCACTTGTGTTAGCAAATGTTTTTAAGAGTTCTAAAGTTATTTCTGGACCTTAAAATCTCTGCCACCTTTTTGTCTGTTCCACAGCCAGTTTTCAATCCTGTTCTTTTGTGTAGTGTCATACAGAACTACTCTTTTTTTACTGTAGGAAAGAGCTACCATGTTAGCATTAGCCTACAGATATTTCACTGTTTTGATTTCAAAATCTTTTGAACTCTTTATTATAAGGTAGCTTAACCTTTAGGGACTTTCTCTTAAGGAAGTAGTAACATATCTACATGTCCTGTAACAAATGTGTTTATTTTGCTCTCTATTTACTCCTTAGAATTTTGGCATTCTCTCCTTCTGTCATTATCTCTGTCAAAGTCTTCATAGATGGAGTTCACCTGGGGAATGCACATCAGGTGTCTGGCCCTCTCTATGTGCTAAGGTGGATCCCACAAAACTACAGTGAAGGGTTCCATCACATAGATGTCACTGTACAGGTAAGGTACCTGTTGGCATTCTTTGTATTGAATTTTATTTTCTTGTCATGGCTTCTCCATCACCCTCTTGCCTCACATAACTAGGAACAAAATACATGATATCAGACTTACTTTCATATCTGTGTGATTATAAAATAAGACGTGACAAAAGGGCAAACTTGAATTGAAATTGGCCAGAAATGTCAAAAATTGCAAGAAAGGGTTCTTAGAGTTTGTACACAACAAGCAGAAACAGAAGGAAGATACTGGCCTGGTGTTAAACAGCGGAGGTGAATTAGTCACCAACAATGCTGAAAAGGTAGAGGTTCTCAACACTTTCTTCACCTCTGTCTTTACCAGCAGTGTTGGGCCTCAGACCTTGGGAGCAAGGATCAGGGTTGATACAGAGACCCATTGTCAGTGAAGGAAGAGTTGGTGTGAGACCTGGCGCAGGAGCTTGATCCTACAAATTAATGCTCCCTGATAGTTTCTGCCCCAGAGTGTTCAGAGCCCCGGTTGACATTGTGAGGCAACTCTCCATAGTCTTGGAGAAGTGGTGGAGATCAGGGGGTGTCCCAGAAGACTGGCAGAAGGCTAATGACGCTCCTGTCTACAAGAAGGGCTTAAAGGAGGATCCAGGAAATTACAGGTCCAGTCTTAGTTCAGTCCCAGGGAAAATTAGGAAACAAATCCTTGTGGGGGGCTATCGGAAGTCAGATAAAGCACATTCAGCAGCCATCAGCTCTTAGTGATTCAGGGAGTGATTTCAGCTCTGCTCTGCAAGGCAAACCCCCATGGCCAGGCCCGGACAGAGAGAGGAGAGGTCCTGCTGGTGGTTCCGCAGAAGTCCCTTTATTCTTCCATCTTCCGCGAAGGGGTGACCAGAGACGGATCCTCTGCCGACTCGGGGCAGAGGGGTCTCTTTTATGGGGGTACAGAGGTGGGTGTGAAAGGGTGAGAAACCAATGGGTATTAGGGTATTTTACATACAGTTTCCTAGAGGATCATGGGTCTGTCTTCTCTTGCCTAACCAGAAAGATTTTCTCTTTCCCAAAGAGGGGCCTGCAGGGGGATTGTGTAACCTCCTTATCTCCAGGCCTTTCTGCCAGAGCAGGGGCTTGTCAGACCCCACATCTGGAGATTGTGCAATCTCCTTTGTCTAAACAGGGCCTTCCTGCCAGTACAGGGGCTTGTCAGATCCTACAGCACATGACTGGGAAGAGCCAGCACAAATTGACAAAGGGCAAATTGTGGGCTAAGAACATTATGGAGTTCATCAAGGAGAAGTGCAAGAACTTGCACCCAGGAAAACATAATCCAGGAGTGCAGCACAGGCTGTGATCTGGCTGGCTGGGGAGCAGCTCTGTGAAAAGAGACCTCAGTGTCCTGGTAGCCCACAAGCTCAGAGTGAATGAGCAGGGCACAGTGCAGCAGAGAAAACCAGCTGGATGCTGGGGTGCATCTACAAGGGCATCACCAGCCAAGGTAAGTCGCTTCCTGCTCTACTGAGTGCTTGTCAGGCCACACCTGGAACACTGTGCTCAAACTGCTGAATAAATGACAATAAACAATAAACAAATGTTCATTTATCTATGTGCGTTTATGGCAAATACACCAGAAATGAAGCACAGCAAAACTTCAAAATATTTTAATATGGGCTATTACCTGGAATTGAACTTTCAGAAAACAATTGGGCAAAGGGGACAGTAAACAGTCACTGTCTTCCGTAAGTTGCTGAATCTCTGACAGGCTCTTCTTCATATGTAGCACTTTCAGATTATGATTTTATAACCACCAATTTACTTGAAACTGTAGAATTGACTGTACATAATCTTTTGAAGGTAGAATTTAATACAGGAAAAGCTGCAATGATAATTAGGAACTTCAACTAGACTGTGTTTTGAATTACTGGTATGTAATTGTTCTCATTTTATATCAATCTAGGATGCTTCAGGAAGAATTGGCACACAGGGCCATTTATTTGGTATGGAAGAAAACCTCTCTCTTAGATTTGACTTTTGGGCATCTGTTATTCTTCTCAGTGACCACTATGTTCTAGTAAGTACTTTCAGCAAAATAGCTGTTATTCCATGTTGGTTTCCCTAGCTGCAGTAGGCATTTTCCTAATTCCTGGTAGACTTGAATGCAGTTTACTTTTTCCAGATATGACTCTCTTGGAATTCCAAAACATTTAAAGTTTCTCAAGTTCATGCTTCAACCACAAATGTGCAGCAATGGTCCATGCAAACAGTTGACTTCTTCCCATTTGTCCATTTTTGGTCATACGTATACACACATTTTGTGCAAGCAAGAAATTACAAAGGAGCTACTGGAGATAGTAGAAAAAGGAAATATTAAAGAGAAATTCACTGTGATCTCTTGCAATACATTTTCTGGCAAGAATGCTCTAATATTCTCACTGTCAGCTGCTGACATTGTAACTAGATCCAGCAAAGTGGAGGGCAAAATCCCCATCAACTCTAATAAGTTCCAGGTCATATCCACATGGTTACAGCTCAGTACATGCAAAGAAGGATGTCATGTCATAATAGTTTAGGTGCACTTCTAGAACAACATAAGAAAGTCCACATGGCTGTGGTTCATTGTAGTAATTGGCTCAAAATTATTATCTTAGCTGTGTTAATCACTCACACTTTCTAGGCAATGTCATGAACTGCATTTCTCCTCAGTACAGTGCTCAGTGTTTTGCCTTGGAAGTGTAAATACACTTTTTCAATAGATGTGTTTACTAACTCTGTTTTTTAAAGATTCATGTTTATTATATTTCAGCCATTCAGCAGAATTCAACTCAGTACAATACAACTTAGAAACCCTTAAGTTTCTTTTTCACTCTTCATTTCAATGACACCAAAAAGCTTTGAATATGTGTTTCAAATAGAAATCTATCAGTGTCCATAAGGCATGCTCCGAGGCTGCTACTACTCTAGGGCTGGCTTACAGACAAAACTGTCTTTTCAGGCTCGTGTGCTCTTTGGACTGATTGTGCTGATTCAGATCACCTTGCTTGTTGTTTTCAGACATCTCCAAAAACCAGTACTCAAAGGTATGAACTAATGTTTGCTGTGGTTTTTAGTGGATCTGTTTTCCCTTAAACTTTTTACTGTTGACCTGTGTGCTAGTATGTAAGTAATTGTGCTGTTAAACACCATATGCATTTCACATCTCCTACTTTGGGGTTTGATTGGTTTCTCAGAAGCTGCTATTGTGCTTTTAAGGGAACCTGGAAAACCTCCAATATATCAAATAAAGTAAACTAGAAACTTGAGCAGGTATCTTTGTTGAAACAAAAATTCGGTTGATTGAAGTCTGAGGTTTTATTTTAATTTTCTCATTGAAGAATCCAATGCATAGGGAAAGGAATATTTTGTTTTGTATTACTTCTGTATGTGTGTTTGCTTCACTACAGTTGTCACAGAATTCTCTCTCGTCTGAGTGAGGAAACAGATTTCCTTCTGCAAAGATAGTATTTGTCAATTTTTGCAAAAAACATGAATAGGATTGGGTCTTTCTCAAAATAATATTAAAGTCATTTTGTCATAACTTGATACTTTGTTTGTGATAGATCTAGTAAATGAAAATTATTACTATTAAGGTCATGGCATTTATCTTTTAAACAATTGTTTGAACCACACCTTACTAATGAGGTTTTTCTGGAAGCCACCTCCCTTCCTATTCATGTCAGTGTTTGTCCCTTCCTTTATACTCCTAACTATGTGGCATCCTGAGGTAACTACAGCAACTGCTTACATAGAAAAGGATCAGATTTGCAGTTGCCTTTTTGGAACTCAGCAGCTAAATATTAAAAGAGCTGATCAGGTAGGTCCATGTGGACCATGACAAATGTTTGACGAATTAGTGAACAAATTTGTTAGAGCTGTTGATTTCCAAAGGTGAAGCTTGCCCTCTGCAGGTCAATTCTTTGTGAGAAGGCCACGTAACAGCTGTAACTCTACAAGCTAACTTTGATAGGAAGGCTCACTTGATATGTGAATTGTCTGCTTCAGTTAGATAGCTAATACTGCTTTTTTCTGTTAACACCACACACTTATCAGAATAATGTCATTTTAATGCCTAGCCTTAATTTTGAGCTGCTATCAGATCTCACTAAAGTAGATTTAATCGAAAGAAATCTAATTAATCTAGTCCATGGTGACCTGCCTTTCTGGGTTTCCAGAGTTACTGTTGATTCTTTTACTTTTCATTTAATACATACTTTCTCCATGTTTTTCATTCTAGCTAACTTCATTTTCTGGGTATAGAATGGTCATTCAGTTTTATGTACATACAGTAAGTGTATTCCTTTAGAAAGGCAGCTATCTCTGCCATCTCTGTAACAATATAGATTGTTATATTTATTGGTTCTTTACTTTCAGTTATCACAGTAATAGTAATGCATTCCTTTGCATTTTTCTGTAGACATACCAAACATTATTTTTATATTTCTTATTTAAAACAATGAGTAAATAATGTGCAGATTTGTTTCAGAAAGACCAGTATTTTACATAGATATATATATCTGGGGAAGTGTTGCAACCTGAATTAAGTGTATTTTTCTTAAATGTTGTCTCTGTTTAGAAAAGCCAGGATTACTTACTCTGACTTCGTATTCCCTTCATGTCTTCAGTAAAACAAACACCTTCTATTACTCAATTCTGGTTCTGAATTTATACACCATTCTAGGTAAGTAGCCTAGAGTACTGGAGGACATAAATTAATATTTTGAAATTACACATCAGATCCTGATTAAAATTAAGAATTCTAACATCTTGGAGAATGGAGAAAATCTATTTAAATTATAAAATCTATGTGGAACTTTAAAAGTTAATGTACAAAGAGACTAAAGGTTTATTTGTAAGAGCCTGACTTAGAACCCCTGAAGTAATTTACTCTGAAAGCAAAGTATTTTTAACTTTAGTTTGGCTTTCACTCATTTTTTTATGGTTGGCATCAGAGCTAATACTCTGAGCTTATTCTCCTCTGATAACATATTACTGAAATGACTGTTTTCTTGTTAGTCAGTGTAGTATGCCTAACATAGAGCAGCCTGCCTATTTTAATTTCTGTGCTGAGCCAGGCTGGAATTGTTTGTGGCCACATTTTTCATATATCCTACTGTAATTCTGGGAAAAAGCTACCCTTTTCACTTCTCTCATAAGGAAAACAATCTATGTGGTGTTGAGAATTGTCAGAGAGATGAAACTAACTTAAAAGTATTTTCATTACATGCCACAACCCCCTGTCACACTGTGGTATTTTCACACCAGACTGCTGTTTGCTGCATATGAAAACATGAGGCTGATTACTATGGACAAGCAATAGAGAAGCCTCAGGGTACAAAGGGCCGTGTGGGAAGGGGCTGTGTCTCTGTTGTGTTTCCTGATGGTGGTGTTTGGTTTCCTCTCTTGCAGGACCATGGTTTGTAGGTGAACTGATAGATGGCCAGATGGGGGCCTGTTTTTCCTTTGGGGTATTTGTTGGTGGCTCCTTCTTTCAGGGCAGTATGACATTTGCAGTTGGGATTTTACAGGTAGGTATTTATAAAATAAAAGGCTGAGAAACTGTTGGGTTTTTTTCTCTGTGACTTTTTTCCAATTTTTAAAAATAGTTTTATAAAGAAAGGAGTCTTGGAAGGAGAGAGATTAGTGATCATGCCTGACTACAAGAGGTCTTTCTTACCTTTTTGCAGATTTAAAGGGCAGAAAGGAAGGAGGTTGTGCATTATTTTCACAAACTTCTCCTTTTATCTTAATAAAATGATGTTGCTTTGGACTCCTTGGATATCTGGATTAGAGGCCACCTCTACATATTTACAGCTCTAAATTTTCTATAAATTTTCTGGTTTTGCCCTTGGCTCACACACAGTGATTAAGCAAAAGAAACTGAGTGGCCAGGGCAGCCCTTGCACCCTTAATAACCCTTCAGATCAGTAGGTGTCACTCTCTAAGCACACGTAAGTCCAGTTTTCCCAGGAGTAGTTTCCCCATCAGTCTGAAAGAGAAGTTGTCATTCCTTGGCATTTAAGCTAAAGGACTGAACCTGTGCTGTCTCCTTCTTCATGGCGTCTCCCCTGTACCAGTGTGACATCACAGTGGGCTGGGTCAGAGCTAAACTGACATACAGACCTTCACGCTAATTTTTTACTAAGTCTGGCTCCCTGAATCAGCTCCAGGAAATGTCAGATGCATGTCAGTGCCTCTTACTGCAAGGGAATGTGGAGAATGCTTGGCCTGGGACTGAGGGACAGGCAGTCGCAGCTCTATCAGCTGCAGAGCTTTGGAGGTGCATCCTGAGATTCCATCTCTGGGAATTGTACTCAGCCCCTTAGAATGCAACAGCTTCATGTGCACATATCTTTCCAAGCCTTTGTAGATGTTACCCAGAACCCTTAGCTTGCTCACTGTCTTGTTTTCCTCTGCTCTTCCTTTCAGATGATGTTTTTCAACCTGCCACTGATGGCCTATCTGTGCTGGTGCCTGTTGCTGCGATGCCAGGGCCACAGCTTCCGTTCCCACCTCCGTCACGTCCGGCGCCTCGTGGCTGTGCTTGTTCACCTGGCAATGGCACTGCTCCTGGCCTGGCAGGTCTATTCCTGCTATTTCCTGCAGCGAACATATGGCACCTTGGCGTTCTTCCTCTCCCCAATGAGAACATGGCTGGTGGCACTGACCTCAGCTCTGATTTATAAAACCTGGACACTGAAATCATCAGAGCTCCGAACTTATATAACAGAAATGAAAAACTGTCAGAGCTCCTGAAGTACAATATTAGTACTCCAAATTCTGTCTTAAAAACTGTCAAGGTACAACCTTACCATTTTGTGATGCTGGAATTCCACACACCCCAACCATTAGGTGGTAAGACCCAAAGCTGCACCTTCACTGCTACAGAACTGTATTAAATAGTACATGTACAACAATATGTTATATATACTTTCCTTGTATTATACAACATACAGTTTAATACATGTTATATAATACAGTTATACATTATACATCAATACAACAGACTGTGTCATAATCTCTTCAATGAGGTTATTCTAGTGACACAGAGATAGCTATGTCCATATGGATCACAAATAGAAGTGTTTGCCTATTACAACCATGAATGGAAAAATACTTTTAATTAATTAAATTCTTGATTTTTATAATCCTGGGAAAAAAAGAGCATAGAACTTGATGAGATTTGTGCTTAACTTTTATTTTTATTTCAGGGTTGATGTGTTTTTACAAGACTAGACCAGATGTCTTTATGAAGTAATAATGATTGCAAAGGTGCTGTAGCAGCCTTCACAGTCAGAGTCCTATGCCCATACACTTTCTTAGTTCCTAATGCTGTGTATGGGCAGATTGTAGGCTGTTAGGTGTGTATATGTATTTGTGTTCATGTTTACCTGAGCTGTGGCCTATGGCTCTTGCCTTGGGAGTGTTGGCTAACTAACAAGCTCTCTGGAAGGAAGGAGTTTCATTTCCCACTACTGAGGCTGCCAGTTCTCCCACACTGGTGAAAGGACAGTGAATTATCAGTGGTGCTGGGGTTTTCAGCTTCAAAGCAAAGAATGGAGACAACGTCCTCAGGATGGGAGAGGCTGAAGGAATAATATGGTCTGATGCCTACAAAGTCTGTAATTGAGCTGGTCAGGGCTATGTTTCTGGGTGTCAGCCAAATGCACCAAAGAGAACAAATTTCTTTGTTTTCATTCTTTTTTAAGTCCAAAAATGATAAAACAGTTACATTAACGAAGAACGCAATGATCCAGAGCCAAGAGAGCTGAGGTGCCTTGATCTGTAAAGAACACTGCGTTGCTTCACAAAAGACCTGCTGTGAGTGGAACATATAACATACTTTAGGTAATTTTACAGTAACTTATGTATAGCTCCTCAAGACAAAAGAGAGGTAACTTATTTATGGCACCTTTGGGAAAAAAACAGTAGTGACTGCAGTAGAACACAGGAAAATGAATTTGAAGAAAATATTGACTACGTTGAAGACTTTTTGTTATTTCTGAAAGGTGACAGTTTTCGTATTCCTTAATTTCTGTTCTTGAATGATTAATAATGTAATAGGAAAAAGAGAGAAAGAGCTCCTATTTACATAAGTTAAATACACTGACTGTTAAGAGAATACTGAATGTCATTTGTTGCTACTTAAGTTTGTTTTGCATAGCTGTTAGAAAATTAGAGGCAGGGTGCAAAATTTATGTGTGAGAAACACTACTGGAAAACTGATAATAAAATAACATCTCACAATTAAATTACTTCTATGTGATTAGAGAGCATAAGAAGTGGCAATAAAGTATTTCATATCTAAACCCCATGACAAGACTGTTCTGAAATGAAACTTTTTTTTTGTTGTGTTAGCAGTTGATTGCCATAATCAAATCTCAATGTAATCACATGTCTGTGGACTTAAAAATCTTACAGTCTGTCAAATACTTACTGTTTAGCTCCATGGGATGCATTTGGTAGATGGATGGAATTCTGCTAAAAATCTCCCAATTCCACTCCTACTGTGACAAGTGAAGATGTTTTCTTGTAGATGTGTTATCCCTGGCTCCAACAGGCCAAATAAGAACCACATGCCCCTAACCTGACTGAGGTGTGAATTCTATATATGTGTAGGAATAACATAGTCAATTTTGAGTGAAAGGGACAATCCTACTGCCCTGCTGTCACAGTGAAGAGCAAGCACTGTGACACTGTAGAAGCCTAGAGCTCTAACCTGCATAGGAAACATCTCTGACCTCATGCTCTACTGACTTTGCTATTGCAGTTTTTTGTTGCCTAAAAGACAAGTAAAACTTATTTTGTCTCTTGTTAATTCAGATATCCCCCTTCTTAAACAGTTCTTCAGTATTCTACAATCTTAGTAGGAAAATCCTAACTTTCCTGCTTGAGCTATACACTTTAACACAAGAGAATTTTATTTACCAATACCTGCTTTGAAACGTCTTAATTCTTTATATCTTAGTAGTTCTGAGAGAGTATCCTAGTCTGTACTTCTAATTTAGCTGTCCCTGTCAGACAGGCAAATGGTTGCATTAGTTAAAGTAACAAAACCCACAACACAGCATCTTTCCCTTCAAATTCAAACAAAATAAATGGGGTTCATAAAATGCAGGCCATCTCACAGAACACATCACCACTCACTAAAATGAACCACTGATAGCGGGACAAACCTCTGACAACTATGCAGAAACTATGATAAATCTGGGAGCCACCCTTCAGAGAAAACTGGATGCTCCTCTGTTGGCCTGTGGTTCCCCTGGTGCCTTTCGTTCCTGATCTATTCCTTGTAGCATGATGAGGTCAGTGTCCCATCCCATTGGCAAAACAGCATCAGTTGTAATACGGTATCATACTTAAAGCTTCTCAGTTGTGGCCATCTTTTACCATTGTCCAATTTATAATTTGGCCACAAGCGATTACACTATATTTCTGTCTTTTCTCTTGTTATTGTGTCGCCCCCAAACTTCTTCCATCTTTTCAGGATCCATCCTAGAGGGCTGCAGGGTGGGGGGGTTGTGGATTGACTCGTTCCCATTGTTAAATACAATGCTACCCAATACTTCTACCTTCAGATTGGGATTGCTAGTAGTCTCTGCAGTGTGCACCACTTGAACCCACTGATTAAGCCCCCACACGGAGCATTCATGCTGGGCTTATGTGGAGGCTGGGTTTTTTTTTTGTTTGTTTGGTTGGGTTTTTTGTTTTGTTTTGGTTTTTTTTAATTAAGAAGAAAAAGGAACAAAAGTGCACTTACCAAACTAGAAAATTCCGGGGGCCCAGGAGAGCTGATACACTTCCCCCGCCCCGTTTGCCTTACTCAAATACCTCTCTCGGGCGTTGCAGCACCCCGACACTGGAGAGGATTTGGTGGGGTCCCTGATCGAGGGGTCGGTGCGCGCTGGGGACAGCAGGATGATCCGGCTCTGGGGCTGTCCCCGCTATGGGTTCTCTCACCCCGTGTGCAAGAAGCCGACTGACACAGAGTCAAAGTGGGTATTTCCTGTGTGGGCAGAGCGGGTGCTGGATCCACAGAGCCAGCATACCTGCAGTGCCAGTACCTGCTTTTATATACCCCAAACCCTGGAACAGCAGCTTTCCCCTGCATCCATTGGCTCTAGATTTTCTTTCATTTAAAGGCACAGTACCCATTTATTTTGCCACTCGTGCTCTAGGGGGAACTGGCTTACGGGATTGTATTTTACTGTGCTAATGACTAAAGGTTCGCACAAAAGTCAAGCAACTTTCTTCTTTGGCTTTATCAGGTGTTGTGTTATCTCCTTGTTTAAGGGATTTATAGAGCTGTCCCTCCTTTGCTCTGCACTCATTTTGCAGATTTATGGAGTCATCTTTTTCTCACTTCTCCTCACTGGAGATTTGTTTCTTGGTTCCTGCTGGCTGTCTTGCAGAGAATAGGGTCTGTTGCACATACAACACTCTTACACTACCCAGACCAGAGTGCTGTAGCAAAACTAAATTTCACTACTTTTTATCTTACTACTTTGAATCTATACTTCTGGTTGTAAAATTCTGTGTTGGTGTGGCCAAAACATCTTGTCTCATTTCTGCTTCTTTCTGTGCTTTTCCTAAAGAGTTCTGAGTTGTCTAACAAAGTATTTTCTCATTTTGAAGCTTATTCCAGCTGCTGCTACAATTTCTTATCACAGGATAATGCCATCTGTCTGTGATCTTTTCTTCCCTGACAATCTATTTAGGGATGATATAAAACCATGAAGAGAAGCCAGTAAAGAGAAAGGTAGTATAGCAGAAGAGAAATGTTAGAAACAGGACTAAGTAATCCTGCATTTTCTTCTTCTACAATCAATACATTAAAATATTGAATAAAGAGATTAGGCTATATGAAAAGCATCTGCCTCAGGTCTCTTTGCTTTTGTAGCAACAGCTACTATAAACGGCAGTAATATTTACGTCTGGGCTGGCAAGGTCTTTTCATGGTGTTGCTGACATTTTGCATGAAAATCCTGACACTAAGCTACACAGCTTAGCACCAAACATTAATAGGTGCTTTTATGAAAAACACCATGTTTTTCTCATTGTCAATGAAGAAGCTAAAAAGGAGGACAAGAAATAAAATGAACTAACAATAAACAAACAAAAACACCAAAAAAAAACCAGGAAAGGGATGAAAATGGAGGGGAAGAAAACAGAAGGGAAGAAAATTAAATATAGAGCAGACAACAGCAATACTTCAAGGTACAAAGAGAGATGGGATGGAAATAGGAATGCACAAGACATATAAAGCAGAAGACTGGCTTAACCAAAAATAAGAAAAAAAGGTGTCTCTGCCCAGTACTGTTTACATTTTATTACCCTTTGCAAATGTTTATTGTTACAGATTGTAGCTGAACTTCCCTACTGCAGTCATGATGTCACATGAAGCTAGAAATGCATAAAAGTTCACAAAAAGTCCCCAGCAGCTATAGGTCAGTTTTGAAACCTTAACAATGGGGGCTGGAGTAATGGAGCAGTGAGGAGTCCTTAGGATCGGAATGCCATGTGAAGAGGCCCCAGAACCAGAATACTATAAATCCTTATTTAGTTGACAACCAATTTTTCAAAAAGGCTCAAGCAGAAACTGTTATAGAACACAAGGTTAAATAGTAACTTGATAGCTGATAGAATGAAAATGTAACTTAGAATTATGTTAGATTACTGTAATACACAAAGACACCCAGCCCCAGGAAAATTTTTCTGTGTAAATGATAATATAATGAACTGGACCAAGATTTGCACATGTGCATTAGGAATTTTGTCATAGTAATCAGTGATTAAGCACAAGAGACTATTTGTCAGTGTTTGTGTGACTCTTTCCTTGACACCTTTCTGTATAAAAGACTGTACTTGTTTCCCAGTTCTGCCAGTACTGTACGAGTTACAACAGTTGCTGTCCTGTGTACATGGAAAAATTGCTGGTTTATTCCAGAAAGTCAAGATGACCTGAAAAGATCAGTAAAGGAACAAAGAAACAAGGACCCCAGCCAATAGGTCCTAAGGGGCCCATCTTAAATCAAGGTAAACAAGATGATGAACTACCTTGGCTTAGAAATGGTACCCTTAGAGGAAAAGTAATTCTGGCAGTGGGAGATCATGACCATGGACTCAAGACCCACTGACTTTAAAGATGAGCAGTTATGCACATGCAGAACTAGTTAGCAAAGATTATGACAGTCAATTATGAATAAAAAATATGTATTATATGTGTAGAATAAGTATTAGAGAGAGAGAGGGGCAAATCTGAAATGTATAAATATGCATGTGTTCCAAGCTGGCTTTGTGAATTACTGTCTAGCACCCATATTTGTGCAAATAAACCAAATACCTTTGCTTTGGGCATGACACTGGCTTTGTACACCAGGTACTGAACCCTGTTTAAGGAACACCACCAGCTGTGTTGATGGAGATAAGAAACAGATGTATGGGTCTGTTTTTGGGAAAAGGAGAACAGCTTGACCTAAAGAACGTGGAATGCAATAAAGGGAAACTAAAACAACGAGATAGAAAGGAAGAGACTGATTATGATGGTGACATCTCAAGGGACAGAAATAATTAACAATTTGCCCAGTTACTGGGAATCAGAAGGGGTTATGAAACAAAGTCCTGCGTTATTGTTGTAAAATGTAAATATGTAATTTTCTATGAAAGGATGTTCTTTGATATTTGTATATTTTCAAGCCTGATCAACAAGAAAGAAGATTTAATCCGTAAAATACATAGCAGCTAACAAGCAAGCTCTAAGTGATTCCCAGGTGTTAAAAAGAAAAAGTACTTGCCTCCTTAAAGTTTAGGACTTGACATGCTTGATCTCAGTCATAGTGGGAAGTTAGCAAAGCTTGGGGAGAATGTACTACTGATAGTGGACACAAAGAATGAAGAGTTTACAGGCCACAAGAATATCTGGCAGAACTCCCAAGATAAGGAGGAAATTAATAAAGACAAATCAGCAACTGTGCTGAAATCAGCTCTGACTGGCTAAAGGTAATTCTGACATGGGGAGATTGTGACCACCAACTCAGGAAACCCAGCAACCCAAAAGAAGAGAAGGACTGAGCATATCGACTTATTACCATGAGAAGTGATGTCAAAAGCATACTGGATTTTTGTTACCGCTTATTTGTCACCCTTTGTTAAATGACACCTCTCACAATACAAAATGTATGACAGCTGAAGAGCCACACCATTACAAATATTAAGAAATTAGGACAAGATGAAAAAAAAAAATCAATGTTTTATAACTGATGGCACTTGATTTAAAGAATCTTGTCCCTTTAGCTTTTGTTTATTCTTAAAGGGTAACATGAACCAGGATTCACAAATAGAGAAATAGTTTTGTGACAATAATAAACACAGGGATATCAGGGTGAGGTTTACTTTATCCCTACCTTTTTTTCTTAAAACCATTTGACTAATGCTGCTAGAACTTGTATTGCCCTCCATAGCTTACCTAACTACAGGAATGCTACTGCAATCAAGCTGCCTTTATTATGGTAAGAAATCAGTATCTCAGCATGATCTCACTCTGAACCACCCCTCACATCACAGCTCTTAATAGACTCCTGACTTGTGTGGATTACTAAGCAATTCTTGTAAAAGTAATAGTGCTGGGAATGTTATTTTATCATATTTCATTCCAGTTGTGAAAAATAACTTTCTAGAGGACAATTACTCCTGGAAGGTGTGTGAACTCATGGTGCCAGAGATGAGCTCACTCTGGACTAGCTTTTCAGCAAATATTGTTGAAAAGAATAAACTTTGGACAAACACATGTATCTCTGGAAACATAAATATATTAGACTGAGGCTTTTACTCATTACTTTGGAAAGGAAAGTAACACTTCAACACCTTTCCAGTAGTGCCTAGGATCACTGTGTTTCCTGCTGCCTTTCATTCTAATATACACACCAATTAATAAGCCTCACAAGCCTGTATTGCTCAACTTTCACAACAGTTATTTATCTAATATGTCAATATGCAGGAATTAATAGAATTTAGCTCACCTGATGCTTTCTGTCTTCATTTGCCAACTATAACCAAATTTATTTTACTGCATAAAAATTTTGGCTTCTATTGCAGTGGTGCTGAAATAAAGTACCAAGAAAAGGTTAAAAATTCACTAAGCATTGTACAGGACAGGCAAAAGAACTTAAAAAAGCAAAGTCATTGAATACAGCTTTGGGTGGCTACCTATATGGGAAATGACAACTTTTTATTGTTCCAAGTGTATAAAAACAAGCACACAAGGGTGTGCTGGCTTTGAGGATCCACCACCCATCAGTCATCTCTACACAGACATGAAATAAGTATCTCTCCTCTGTGTGTGAATTGGCTTCTTGCATTGAACCCACAGATGGCAGAACTAATAAAAGAATTAGGTAACTTGCAGCCAACAGACCATTGATTTCCTTGTTTGCTAAAAATGTGTAAGTCACATAAAGTTTTGAGAACTGCTGTGGTAACTGTGGATTTACCATCCAGAACCCATCTTTGCAAAAATATGAAATAAACAAATACCTCAGCTCTGTGTGTCAGATTGGCCTACTGCACACTGGGTGACAAATCCCGCTTTTAGGCACAACAGCTGGATTCACAATCCAGCTGAAAGTGAACCAGTCCCTAGTTTTGTAGCTGAAAAATGGACAACAATGGTTATTGTCATGATTGCCTTCTAATGTTCATACAAAACAAATTCACCACAGTTCATAGCTGAAGCCTCTTTTGAAATATACAGATATTTACTATTATTTTAGACAATCTAATGCTATACTGCAAGTGTCTTTTCTTTAAAGTTTATGGTATCTGTCACTGCATGCTTCCTTCAGTAAGGGCCAGTTTCAGCACTAGGAAATGAAAGGATTGGTTTTCATATTGCTCACAAAAAATATAAGCAATTTTGATACCCATCTTACTTTCCACAGCACACAAAATCTTCTTGCATAGTGTTTTTTTCCTAGTGGTTGGATTCCATTTAGTTTGGCCTAGGTAGTCACTGACTCATAACCCCTTCTGGGGACAGTTTAGCTGACCTGGCTTTTTGGAAGCATTTCTCTCAAAGGCAAAAAAAGAAAAACCAAAACCAATCACCTGTTAATCAGAATGAGTAATGAACAATCCTATTCCCTAAATAAATATGTACTAATGTCTACGTGCAGTAGTGAAATGCTAAAATCCTAGGATAATTATCTGCTCCCTTTTCTGTTCCTTGCTTTTGAAGACATACTTAATCACATCAGTCCCATTTGGCTTGGGTTCTGCTAGTCCAGCTTGGTAATGGTGATTCATTCCTACAAAGTTCCCTCTTGAGATGGTAAAAGAGCATTGTTAGACCAAAAATTTCTGAGTAAGAGAAGTTACTGAGGGAACAAAAGGTCAACTGTCTGCAAAGCTACTTCTGTCATCAGTAGATTTTGCGTTGAGATTTTCTTTTACCTTGGAGAGGTATAAACACCAGTAAAACTAGTGAAATCCAAGAGATTATTATAAAGATACACCTGAATTTAGAACAGGAATTCTAAAAAGAAAACTTCACTTAAGACTGGAATGCAAAGATTGAGAAGAGTAAAAAAGGACTACCTGACACATGAACTATCTTTGAAGTCTCAGGTTGCATGCTGAGGGAATTGTAAATTAATTAGGTTTCAAGTCCTCTGAAACAAGGGATATAATGATACAATATAGAGAAATGGACAAGGCAGATCTGTGGAAATTTATTCTGTATGGTAAAATGGAAATACCATTGTTACTAGAGACTTTGAATTCTAGAAATTGAATTTTTATTGCAATTATCTAGGAAAAAAAAAGAATATTTGTATTCTAAAATTATTAGCCAGATTGGACTGTCAGGGAGAACTTACACCAGTAAGTTAAAAATTCCTAGAGAAGCTCCTGGGCACTGAGACAAGCGAGTATGGGAATGGTACACATCTATACCAGTAATGACCAACACTACATGGCTGAATACAAATTACTTACTGGAAATTGTTCCTGATGGTATCTAGCCCCTCAAGATTTGAATCAAACTTTGCAGGTTTTTTGTTGTCAATCAGTAGCTATAGCTAGGCAGTTACGATTAAGCAACTGCAGTGTGAAAATTGTAGTCATGGCTAATCCTTTGTTTTAAGGAAAAGGGAACACAATCCCAAAATAAAGGGGCTGTCTGGATGAGAGCCCCTGGAGTGAATTCAGCACTGAATTCAGGACTAAGTAGTAACTGGGAAAGGTAATCCTGGCAGGGGAGACTGCAATCACCAACCCCCTGACCACCAAGTCAAAACAGATCCCCAAATGGACTGGGGGAAGTAGTGCACATGTGGAATAATTAGCATGAGAAGGAAGAAATAGAACTGGCAAATAAGGTTCTGAGTACTAATTAATGAAAAAACTATGTCAACTGTAACCAATGAATGCTGATGCCTTTGTTTGCTAAAATGTGTAAATAATGTAAAGTTTTGATGATGGTGAGCCAGACTTTTGTGGGTTGCTCCCTAATTTCCTACTTTGCACAGAATACAATAAAGAAACAGGAATGCTTCACCATGGTGTGTGAAATGCTGTCACACACCAACCAGGTGATGAGCCTGTGCTTGGGACAACACCCATTAAATATTCGCAAGTGTTGTAGGCGGTGACTGTCAAAATCACGTCAAGAACGTATTACTCATTTCGAGCATAAATGATTGCATTCCTGTTTCCAGTTCAATTTAGTTTATTAGCATCCCAAAATCTCTGCATACAGAACAACTTAATAGTTTATTTAAGAAATGGAAATTAGTGTAAGTAAAAACTTGACCACTATTAGAGACAGAATGCAATTATTTTCTCGAACCAATGACTTTTACTTCGAAACTGAGACGATCTGTTTTCCAATATTGCCTCCATTCATCATGGACTGGAAAGCAGCTTCAAGGGAAATAATGAAATAAGTTAGTGCCAAGCAAAACAAGCCAAGTAGCTTCTAAAAAAAGAAACCAAAAATGGTAGAAGCAAATGTATTAAGCAGCTCCCCAAAAAGGAGAGATACCACTGTGGACCTAAACACATTTACCCTTAAGGATGCTAAATTAAGAAGAGGATTTTTAAAAGCTAGCCTGTAATAAACTGCTAAGGGCAGCTCTGTGTAATAACTAAAAAAATTATCTGTAAGCAACTGTTTAACCCTATACAAGTTAACAACTGCATTTGCTGCTTTTGTCATCTGTCATGCATATAGCACAGAGAGACAAGGCATGTCTGGACAGCCCAAAAATGCTGTGAGTTTCATAAACTTTTGCAAAAACAAGAAGCTTATAAATATTGTACAATAGTGTGAGAAGCTGGTGCAAATGAATATACCTTAAACAAAGTATGAAAGTATGATATATGACTGATATATTTGACCAAGTTACTTCAAAATACATATGTATACCAGTAAGGAGAAATTAGCAATTACTAGAATAAATTGAAATCTCTAAGATTTAGTTATCACTTAATTCTACTAGTTTTCAGTCTTGTGGGACTAAAGACTAAATAGACTAAATCATACTTGTCCCTCTTGAAAGGGAACCATTCTTACAACACATTTTGGATCACATGGCTCATATCACCAGACCCCCTTCAATTTTATATTTCCTTTGTTACAGATATTTTGAAGAGGCTACAGGATATTTTGTTCTGTTAAAAAAAGTTGGCTTTTATTTCTTCAGTAATATGCATTGTCCTTTCTTGTGTGTACTTTTCACTTTATTTTTTTGTTAGCAAATCCAATAACATCCTCTGTTAGATATTGGTTTATTAGAGTATAAATTCAAAGATTTCAAAAAAGCATTTCCTTACACACAAATCCTAAGAAATAGGCAGCACTTTAAACCTCTAAGATCAGAATGACTAACACCGGCTGCTAAAGTAACAGTCTAAGAATAAATTTCCCTCAGTACTAAAACAACAACAAAAATCTAAATTTATATTAAATGATTTTTTTTAATATGTAATAATTTTCTTACAGAACATTTTAATAATTTGCAAAAAATATTTTATTACAAAAACATTATTTTTGATAAAATACAAAAATCTAAGTTGCCAAATGAAAGAAGGAAGTTAACCTCTAATGTCATTGTATTTAATCAGGTTATTATTCTTAGAAAATGATGTGAAGACCTTACCTCCGATGTTTGCTAAGCCTTCTACCACAGTCTCTCTGACCTGTCAATGCAAACAAGCCCTTTCAGTTTTCCTCAAAAAAAAGTAGCATTTCACAATTCTTAGCAACATGGCAAGAAACTGCCATAGAAACTACCAAAATCTAAAGACTTCTCGCTCCAATAGACAGGGCTCTGTTTGGACCAGATTCTTTCATCAAGAGAGGTGTGAATATTTTCTGATAAATTTGCAGGTGATTGAATTCTTCAGTCAGATCTTTGCCCCCAAAATTTAGTATCTTGGTATTTTTCCAGGAAGATTTACTGATCACTTGAAGAAACAAAAACTAATTCAGACAGACCTCACAGGAAAGGCATGTTTAAGCATATACCCATCACAAAGTAATAAATAGTGATTATAAAGCATGAAGCAAAATTTCAGACAAGATCCTCAAAAGTATTCAGGACATTTAACTAATCAGGTATTTGAAAGCACACATTTTTGAAGGTCTGAATCTTTAAGTAAATAAGTACTTGCACCCTATGCTGAAATAAAGAACACAGACATGAGCAGCATGTAATCAGAGAAGTCTGTCATACTGCAGTCAGACCATCCTCAGCAGGTACCTTTTAAAACACTGCTCCCTAATAAGCTTTCAATTATACTTACACATTTTTTAAAAAGTCTCTTCAATCCTGAGGCACAGTAAGAGAGCCAGAGACAAAGAAATTAGTCCTCTTGTAGTAGGAGATAGTACTAAAGTCCACAGATTAAATCTAGAAGTTCTCACCTTCAGTTTACCCTCTTGGATCCACTGGCAGAGTTGTAATACACTAGCTTCTTGTTTGTCCATGTAGTTCAACACTAAGAATCTTTCCCTGTGAAAGAAAAGAATGAGCTTTGATTTTAAAAACCTTGGTCAACATACTTGAAAATCTTTACAAATCTTTTCAGGAAACAGCCTTGTTGAAACTAAAGGTTATGAGCATGAATTATAATGAAATGTAGCTCAGGGTTTTGCCAGCTTGTTGTGACAGCTTCCTGCAGTGGGAGCTTGACAGTAACATCAATCTTAGGTAATTCTGTTCAATTATCAGAGAGAGGAGAGTAATAAAAATCAAATAGTATCACCAGAACAAGCAAATATCCATAAAATGTGAGCAAATGCCTTTGTTTTTTTGAGGTTTTTTTTTTTAATTGCTAGGGAGAATAATTTGCGGACCTGGAACTAGATGGTGAGAATAACTCAATTTTCAGGCTCCTCACAATTGTGCATATACTGCTGTCGTGGCTTTCTATATCAATTGAGAAACTAAAATGATCATCAAAAATGATAGCTGCTTGTTGGAACATACTGACTAAATTCTCTACTGCATTCTACTACGCATAGTGCATTTCACTATTTTTATCCATTTTTAAAAGGGCAGACAACAGTAACAGGGACAAGGAAAGATTTTAATTAGAAGAGATCAATTCATTTGCACAGAAATCAAGTCTCCAAAATGACCTGCAATGCAATGAAAAGTTTCCTAAGAATCTCCTCCTAATCTCTGCCTTAGCTCCATCTGAATCCTAAAAGGAGATTAGGCAATTCCCAGAGTCAGAACATAATACAAATGTTTTATCCCTATACAGCTGTCACACCTACAGTTCCATTATCTAATAAACCCTCAAATACTAAAAGTGTAATTTCAATAGAATCACTGCATCAGCTGCATCCTTACTTTAAAAAGAATTGATTTTCTCTCTGCCTGAATAACAACATTTTGAGAGAAGGCACTTTGCAAAACACATGAGAACAGAACTATAGCAACACCTTCCCTTGTACTAAGAATTTTCAGGGATTCCAGGATTAAATCAAGCAACCTCAATCAAAATGTAACAACTGACATCTATGATTCTATATAACAACATCCTTTCCCATTTTTTATCTGACAAATATAAGAGAAAGATCTACTGATATTGTGATTATAATTTCGTTTTTAGGCATGGCAACGCTCTCTTCTGATTATGAGTAGCTACTGGAAATTACAAACTACCTTCCAGACATCATGTGCCCCATCTACCCAGAACCTAATCACAAGTTCTGGAGGAAAAATGTACCTTGTGATGTTCCTTTCTTTCTGTATTTTTTCTATGTCAGGAGGCAGTGGAGGGGGATAAGGCACATCTTTGTTATACTGAGAAATCTGTCCACACAGGATGATATGGCTGTTCTGATTCATCTGTTTGGGACAATACAAAGTGAGAAAAATTACATTCCTCGGTCTCAGAAACTAATTTTTTCAGAGATTCAATGGATGATACTGCAAAATTTTCACTAGCTACATTTCCTATGAAAGAATGGAAGAATTACACGCACTTCAATCTATGACAACATTCAAATGCGAGGCAATAGTGGAAAAAATAAATGCTATATAGCCTAGTCTAATTTAAAAAGGCACAAAACAGAAGGAATATAGGAAATTGTTATCTTACAGTGGGCCCCCAGGATCAGCACATGAAGTCAATCACTGAAGTGGAAAGCCTGCTCTGCTGTATTACAGGCTGCACTCTAGTATGAATTCATTGAAAGCTGGACATGCAGACACTGGAGAATGACTAGAATAAACCTGACAGCTGGAATAATCACCTGGCTTATAACTGTATCACTGATGTCTCCACCAACATTGTCAAAATAAACATCCACACCAGCTGGGCAGAGTTCACGTAGCTGTTTTGCCACATCCCCCTTCTTGTAATTGATAGCAGCATCAAACCCCATTTCTTGGACCAAAATGGAGCACTTCTCATCTGTGCCAGCAATCCCCACCACTCTAGAGCAGCCCTCCAGACGGCCAATCTGCAGGCACACAGTTAAAAAACCAAAACAAACAAACTAACCAAAAACCCCAAACAATAAAAACAAGTTAGATCATTCATCTGCATAAAAGTATCAGTGGAAGAAAGGCAGTCTTAAGGAGTGTTACAGTTATTCCCCAACCCCCCCCAAACCCCAGGCAGGAAAAATTCCCATCTCATGTGACACAGTTGCCTCTTGTCACTCCCTCCTCACAACTATGTACAGGGAAGGTACAATCAAAATTTGCCATCTTTTCAAACTCACTGATGGCAGAGGACTGTTTGTGGAGTCACCAATGACTGCCAGTACTGGAGAACGAAATATAGTAGAAAACTACCATCTGCCAAGTACCATAACATAACTAATGAGACAAATAGAAATTAGACAATAACTGATTTAAATACAATCTTCATAGATTTGCTCATGCATTGTTTCTTCATAGCTTCTCTTCATTAGATCTAAAGTTTGCTTGTGTATATGAATGAATACATCTAGAGAGATATTTGTAGATAAGCACATACACACTGCAAACAGGTTCCATAAAGCAGAGGAGGATAAAAGGACTGTAAATCTCAAAACACAAAGGATGTCATGGAACACAGCACAAAGGGTTTACTGTATTTTTTACTATTTTCTAATAGAGAAAAAAAAGCAAGTCTCCAGTCAATAAGAGTGTTGGAATGGCAGGCTACCACATAAATATCTAATAAATACATGCATATATACCATCTATTTTACTTGTGCTAGCAACAAGTAATCACCACCATCAGTTTTCTCCTCTCCCTACCTCATGAAACTTGAGTTTCCTTTGTAAAGTCTTTCACAGTTAGAGTGTGTGCCAAACCTGTGAAACTGGCCCTTCCCATGGTGTTATACCTGCTCATGTTTACAATGATTTTATCTGTCTGTTTAATAGCCAGCATGTTTCAGAAGACAAAACTTGGTAACACAGTATGCCCTAAGCCTACACCTACCTGGCCAGCCAAAGAGCCGCAGGCACCGGCTGCTCCGCTCACCACCATGGTCTGATTTGCACCCACAGTCACATGTCCTTTCTCCCTGATTCCCAACAGGGCCGTCAGTCCCGTGATGCCAGCTGCACCCAGAAAGTAGGAAAGGCGCCCATTTACAAGTTGGGGAACAAGCTACGGAACAGAAATGCGTGGTGCAGGTCAGTTGTTTCTAATGCTTTGCTCTTTGATTGCCTGAAAGTAGAAGACTAATTCAGGATATTTACCAGGCAAGGTACAATTGGTAGGGATGGGCTACCTCTAGCTCTAGTCTAATAACAAGTTTGTACAAAAATGTTAGGTCTCTGTAGTTTTAGAAAATGTTTTCAAAGAAAGTAAGTCACAAAAACTTAAATTATGGAAGCATTAAAAAGCAGTTGGGAGACAAGAAGTTTCCAGCAATGGTGAACTATCCCTATGCTAGCATAAAGAACAAAAATGCACCATTTTATCAAATATAGTGATTGCAGATCAGCAGCAGAGAGTCCTAAAGGAAGGAGTTTATTGGGAAGAATAAATTCTCAAACTACAGTAAATTTCTATTACAGGAGAACAATCAACACCATATCCCCAATGCACTGAAACCTCCCCACTTTCAACTTAATATCGAATACCCTTTCTTATGTGGATGTAAAACCTCACCTAAAAGCTTTTACTAACATAAGTTAGTAAAATAAAACCTAAAATTAATACCTAAAACCTTTTATATCTTACAATTACACTCTCATGAACAAGGAGTTCTATTAAAATTAAAATAATTAAGATAATTAACTGAAGCAGCTTCAGGGCAACTTATTTAGAAAAGCAGCAATTTAAATAACACTGGCCTGTCTGTTAGCCAGCAAAAGCATTTACATTTTTGTTTGGGGGGGGGGGAGGAATTGATACAAATTTTGGCACCTATGGGTTGATCTGCCTTTTGAGAACTGATTGTTTCAATAGGTATGCTTGTTTTTCACTAAAAAATGTTGTCATTAGTAGCTATTTAGTACAGGGGAAAAGGGTTTAGGGGAAAAAGAAGGTTTAGGGAAAAAACCTAGCATTTGAATTTGTATTACCTTTTGTAGCAAGCTTCCGTCGAGAATTGCCACTGTCTGCCAGGGCCAAGTGAAGGAAGTTACAAAGTCTCCTTTAGCGAGGTTATCGTGCTTGCTCTCCTCCACAACCCCGATGCCCCCACCGTCAGCAACTTCAGACAGCTGCCAGGGCCGCAGGTAATCTGAGCCCGTGTCCTCGTTCATTCGGCAGCGCTGAAAGACAAGGCTTTATTGAAAGGCTCTGGTGGAACACCACTTGTTTATCAATTAAAATTGAGTGGGGGATGAGATGTGTTTAAAACTGCAAACACAAAGGGCTACTCAAAAATCTCAATAAGCCCCAAGTGTTCATAATCATTTCTTAGATCCTTCTTTCCCCTTGTGTTTGCTCAGTGCAGGAGGACGGACCATCCTGATCTCCTCCAGCACTGTTACCAAAGCCAACACATTCTACAGGCTCAGAGGCACCAGTGCAACTGACGATGGCTGCCTCGGGTCTGACGAGAATCCTACAAATGCCACTCCTTAACTGAAGGAATACTAGATATGAATGATTAAAAAAACACCCAAAAGTCTTTTAGTCCATGCCTCTGCTGAAGAGCAGTCAAATATATGTAGACCATCCCTGACAGAGATATGTTTAATGAAACATCTTGAAAAGTGATGTATTTTCTTAGCAGCTTCTCCTATAGCTACAGCTAGTATTTCAGGATTCTTAAACTTTTTCTTAATTACCAAACTAAATGTACTTTCCTGAAATGTAGACTGTTTCTTTTCTACTATCGCCATCCATGGAGAGAATAGATGATTGGAATTCTCTTTATAGCAAACTTTTACAGACTCTGTCTGTCTGGTTCTTCTACCTTCACTTTCATTTCAACCCACAGTTCTCCCAACCACATGATTTCTGTAATTGTGCATAACTGGCACAAAAAAAAAGTATAAAAAAGGCCAAGTTCAGAAAAAGGTGATACAAATAAATCTGTAACAGCAGACCAGGGCTCACAGTCTTCTTCTGGTCCTATAGAGTCATATTCCTATATATATCCCAGGCATATTAGTGCCAAATTCCTTCCCAGTATAACTCCATCAGAATGAATACAATTACAAAGTTATACTAGATATATTTGTTCTGCAATTGGTAGCTTTGGTGTTAAACATCATGACAGGTACAGAATTGAAGGTACTTTAAAAAACAAATTCTGGCTTAGCTCTAGGTCCATCACCTACCATGTAGGGGTCCACTGAGAGGTAGAGAGTTTTAACACGCACTTGGCCTGCTTGGACTGTATCTGCTATTGTACTTTGCTCCAGTCGGAAGTTTTCAGCCACTGGCACTCCATTCTTACCTAGTGTTATTTTAAAATGAAACAAATAAATGAATCAATATAGAGCTTCTCCTAATCACTGTGAGAAGGTCTTTTTTTAAGGTAGTCCTTTTTAGAATAAATTAAGTTATATATTAACTCAGGTATAAAACTACCAACTAACTGCTCTCACTTTTCTGCCTCTTCTGACTCAAGTGAGACTGAGGGAATACAGACCACCACTGCACATGCACCCGCTGCAAGGCCATCCCCTCACAGAGACTTACTTACATTAAAGCTTCCCAGAAACACCCAAAAAACTGCAGCAAGAACCCCAGACTTGGAAGCTTCATCCTCAGGTTGGTACCACATGCAGCAGATCAATCAGACAACTGGAACCACTAGCACTGAGACAGCCAGACAGCCTTGCATATTTTAACTGCAGAGTGACTGCACAACTACAGCAGGCTCTTGTAACATTTGAAAGACTTAATTGCAGGTCACACAATAGTTCTGAACTCTTAAAACCGTTTGAGCACTAAGCAGCATACAATGCTCCCTCCAAAACTTAAAGTCTTCTGTACTAGAAGATTTATGAACTCACTATTCAAAATACTGTGCTGATATCCATAAAAAGGCAAATGTGTAAGCAAGGAAGTAAACAAAAGCTCAACAGTGTAAATTTAAAAAACAAACTCTTTGAAACATGAGAGAAATAAAAGATTCAATATTTACGACAAGGAAATAAAAAATTAATAGTAACAGAATATTGTAGACACATCTTATAATGCAAAAAGAATAAACGTGAGAACTAAAAAGTCAGGTTCACTAATCTTTCTTCACTTTCATCCCCTAAAGTCTTCTCATATATTATACATTAATGTTTTTTCTCACTCAACAGTTTAGAAATCTGTATATACAGACTAAACAAATGCAGTTTAAATATGTTATTTAATAGAAAGGTATTTATAATAATAAAGTTTACTTATATTAAGAAATGTAAGCAAATTTAATATAAATACATGCATTTATGTTAATGGAAATTAAAACATATATATATATATATATGAATAAATGTACTTTAAATAAACTTTATTGCTTCATGCAATATTAAGATATATAAATGTCAATATCTCAAGTTAGTGCCTATTTCTACCCATACCATTTTGGAGCATTAGGCAATCAGAACAAACACATTGTTTCTTTAGTGGAGAGAAATACATACCAGGTCGTGAATTCAGCACTACTCTTTGTATAATCATCTCTGCTTTTGCAGCAACTTCACACCAGATTTCTACAAAAGAAAATGCTGTTTGAAGGCCCGAAACATAAATTTTCTGAAAAAAGAATACGGGGCAATGTACTCAGTAATCTGGAAACTGGGGATGGAATACGGGTCTCACCAACTTCAGTGTCCACACCCAAGGAAGATCAAAGAATCATATAAACCAACTTCAAGCATAAAATAAACAAATGTGTGAACAAGGAGTTTCCTTGTTTATCTTATTGAAGCCCTGATTTTATACAATGTCACAGTAGCACCTACTGGAAAGATGGAAAATTGTAACGTACCAAGCTCCCTCTAAGACCATCACCATCCGCTACCAGGCAGTGGGAGACGCGTTTGATTTGCTTTCCTGTGCTGAGAACACCCTGTTCCACCTAAAAGACACAGAGGCAGCTTTGCACACAAAGTCGGGTGCCACTCAATAAAAGGCAGCCAGGCACACTAAAATAGCAGTCTGCAGGTACATGAAAAAAGACATTGTTGTATAAGATGTTTTGTAAGAAAAAGCAATTAATTCTATTAGCCTCTCTATTAGAGATGAGAAAGAATGAGATCATCACTTAATCTCTTCTACAGAAAAATTTCTCATTGAGTTTCAACATTTTAAAAGAGGATTGTAAATCTGTGATTTTGCACCTGTGAGACTCAAAGTTATTAAGAGGAAATTAACCTGATAAAAAAGCCCCGTGATCTTACGTGCTTTCAGATCTCATACAAAATAAAGATGTTACTACTTTTTTCAGCTGACAGCCATAAATAACCAACCTCCACATGAACAAAGGACATTAAGGAATGAAGCATGATAGCTGACATCTTTGCCATGTTTATTTTGCTGACAAGAACAGCTAATTGGAGCAAATCTAAAAGATGAACCTAGAAAGAGTACATCATCACCACTTATCCAACATCTTTATTCTTTGAGCATTGCAAAATACAGAATCTTGTCTGTACGGCTACAGTGCTTACATAACAGCACTCACAAACCATCAAGAACTATAGCCTGGAATGCTGAAAAATGTAATTTAAAAGTTATTAGGAGAAAAGATGCACAACCCTTGCCATCCCTCTCCTCAAACACACAGCTGACTCAAAACACAAGTATCTTGTTAAAGAAACACATCAAGGTTTAACATTTTATTATGTTTGCAGTTGAAAAGCTACTTATTTGGAAAGGGTTATTCAAAAGTTAATTTCTTTCCAGTATTTCAACACCTAAGGATGCTACAAAATGAGCTACAAGGAAGGAATCTTAAATGTGTCTTTTACAGCATCACATAATTGACAAGTAAGTGACCTGCAGAGTTCTTTGAACAAAACAATGTAGAACAACAGTCTAAAACCAGAAAAAGGAAAAAAAAACCCCACACTTCAATGAAATTACTAGCTTCTGTTTATAAACAAAAACGAGCATTGAAAATTAAGGACTTTTCAATTAAAAATTAAAATAAGAATCCATCTTTATACCCACACAGCTGATACAATCTCTAGAACACAAATAATGTAAAATCCTAACAGGAAGGATAGCCTAAAATAAACTTTGGCAGATGTTAGATTCAACCCCACACTCAGCTATAGACTTCCTGTGTGATCACAGCACATCACTCTGTATTTGTTTTACAGAATATTTTTCAGAACAAAACTCCAAATTCTTCCTGATAACATCTGCCGAACACAATTACATTCAAATAGTACAGTTGTTATCACCAGAGCAATTAATTCAGCATCTGAGAATTTCTGCTAATACAATGAGCATTTTATAATCTGTCAGATGTGTCCAGGGCAGTTTAAAAGGACAAGCCTACTCTATTAAATGATTTGCACACATTCACAACTGGGCCAAAGTTCATAACCACTAACCAAACTGCTCTGTGCAGAAATAATGAGTTAAGAATGCAGTGAAAATAAACCAACAGCATCTGGCAGCTCACATGAGATCTGGCCAAATCACTCCTCGATATGTACTATCCATATCCATGGCTGAGGGTTTGATCCTCTGTTTATAAACCACACAGAGCAGGCAGAATTGCTGTACAGTCAAAACTGCTGACTCAATTTTTGTTAGCCACAAACTAAATATGCGTATTATGCAAACACAAAACCCCAATCTGAACAAGAGAGGATGAAGATAATTTTTATTGTGACTAACATACTCCTGAAATATCTGCTTTCTATGACTGTACAGAGGAAAAAAGCCCTAGTTTCATAAAGAAAAAAAATCAAAGATATTAACATATTAAAAGGAAGACAAAGCAATACAGAGCAACATAGAAAGATGAGAGTAGAAAAATTATCCAGTGTAAGTTTAGACTTCTTTGAATGCCTGACATTTTGAAGGAACAAAACCACTGTTTATTTCCCAGTTTGCTTTCACAGCTTTTGTTTGAGAAGCCTGTGTACTGATTCAATTTGAAGATGTTCCAAATACTGTGAGTGGGTGGACAAAAAGTGAAACTGGCAACTCAATTGTCACTCATTCTATGACAGCTGCCACAGCAAATACAACACTGCATATGGACGTTTACTTCTAAACAGGACTGAACCTAAATAGGTCAGCAACACCATTGCTCAAGCAAATGGTCACAGTAACACCATAACAACATAAGAATCAAACTTTCCTCACATTACATACAATACAGAACTGCCTAAAGAAAATAAGTAGAGGCACCATATTTTAGCACTGCAAAGTGAGTGTGTTTTGGAAAAAGAGAACGGATATTTTTTTTTAAGTGAAAGAAAAGGGATTTGTATCATATACACAATTCTTTTCAATACATGCATAGAGCCAGTGTGCAGGATGTTTTGGACTATTTTTTCTTAAAGGCAACACAAAGCAACACATATTATTAATTTTTAGCTTTTCCAAACAAAAATAATCTGAGTTGGTTTTACTCTTTAAATCAAATAGAGTAAAAATTCCAACTTTTAACATCATTGTTCAATGCCAATCACCTTATCTACCCTATGAGTACATCGGGAGGATTAGGCAGCACTACAGAAGCATCTTCAGGGGAGTCTCAAGTATGTTTTTGCCCAGTTTCACCTCCTTCTCCCCTTGCCTTTCTTTCCTCGTTTTTTCAGAGACAGGTGACAACACCTTTTAAAAACATTAAAAAATTCCTCAGTGCTAAAATGCTCCAGTTTGTTTGCCCTGGGCTTGGTTCCCAGAACTTCTGGTTTCTGAGACTGCCCGTAAGGCAGAGTTTTCAGCTGCATACACTCTTGCCAAAACGAGTCACCTGTTTCCAAGTCATTAAAGCCCATGCCAGATGCAGTCTAGTTTATTAAAAAAAAAAATAAAAAAAGGAAAAGCAGGTAGTACTGCACCAGGCCCAGGCAGCAAGGAGGAAGAAGGTAGACAATCTAAATACAGAATAAGATTTGGGAGTCTTCTGAAACTGTGATGTCAAAATGGCTGGAGCAAGGATCCTCAAAGGAAACTCACGGAAAGAAATTACAATACTGACTCAGAATGAGGAATGTGCAGGAAGGAAAGATGGGAAAAACTGGGACTAGGAATCAGTAAGAACAGAGAAACATGGCAAGAATAGCAACTTATTGGCCAGTAAAGCAGGGAAGAGGGAAACAGAATGGGGAGAGAGAACTGAAGAAACTGGGAACAGTGAATGAGACAACCAAGAAAACTGAGATGGGAATAACTGCTGAAAAAAAAATAAGAGACAACTCTAACTGGCAAGGTGATGGAAACGGAAATGATAAAGCAATTGTAATGGATTAAGCACCAAAGTTTCCACCAGCTCCACTAAGGAGCTCTACATTTGATAAATATTAGTTAGTTGCAACCCAGAATCAACACTGTCATGAATGGAGAAAAACACGTGCCATAAAAATCTAAGCACCTTAATGAACTGAACCAATAAACTTAGATTTCCTAACGTTCCAGGTCTCATCACTGAATTATCTGATGAGAAGTTCCTCCCATAGCATTTTCTTCATGTGTATTTTCTGACACACTGTAAGAGTTGAGGGCAGGCTTCAATCTTTCCCCCAAGACAGAAGCAGATGAAAAAGAGTGACAGTAGTTGTAGGATCTTGATCCAGCCATCTCTTTTTTTATATTCCTAAGAAGCCTAATATCTTTCAGCTTTTTATCAGATTTCACTGACCTACGGAGCAAAAGTTCCACTGGTAAACACATTCATATCTACACACAATAGGACTTTATAAATTTTACTTTTTCAGATTTAGGTGCCAAAAAAATATCTAAAAACTTTCAGGTACCACATTTTGGACTTTTTTTTTTTTTTTTTAATAGTTGCATTGCATTGGAGTCGATGAAAATTGTTTAAAATACCTTATTTGTATATGATATATATACATAAGGCCTATTTCTTCTTAGCATAATTTCACATAAGGAATGCAGATTGTTCCCAGGAGGGCAGGAGCATCACACGATGGGTTTTTTGAGAAGCCTATGATACAGTTTGCAGGCTCCCACGTGCGAGCCATCTCAGAGAGCCTACTGACTACCCACGTTCCCAGGTATGCCCAAAGACCAAGTTAAAGCAGTGCTGCCAAAGGTGGAAGAGTCCCTGCAGAGAGCCTTGCAGACAGGTCGCTACCACTTTCGGGAGCCGCAGACAGAACAGCCCAGGAGAGAGAACCCCAGAGAGGGAGAGGCAGCGCAGGGAGGTCAGTCCTACAGGCTAGTCCGGGGCTCCGCTCCTCTCCTCCGGGATGCCTCCACCGCCCCGCGACGCGTTTTGATCAGGGAGCTCAGTAAAGCTCAATTCGAGCTCCCGTTCCAGGGATCGGGCGATGGCAACAGCCTCCTCCAACTTCCCGCACCTGTGCCCCCGCCTGCCCTGCAGCGAGGAGGCGGTAATCCCTGAGGACACGACTCCTGGGAAGGAGAGTATCAGCTCTGCCAAGCCCCGGTTCCCCCCCGGCACGGCTGCGTCCCCTCAGACCCCGAAGCCCTCGCTCACCTTGAGCCGGCCCCGAGCACCCCAGAGAACGCCCCGCGCCACCCCAGCCCCGCGCGCACGCGCGCGGACCTTAAACAGGGAAAGGCTGGGCAGCCCCACCCTTAAAGCGGCGATGCCCCAGCCCGGCCGCGGTGGCCTGAGACGGAGCGCGGGTGAGGCGATGGTGGAGCAGTCCCTGAATCGCATAATCACACAGAATCATTACGGCTGGAAAAGGCCCCCAAGAGCACCGAGCCCAGCCTTTCACTGAACACCACGTTGTCAGCTAGACATGGCACTAAGTGCCACATTAGGTTTCTTGAACACCTCCAGGGAATGGCAACTCCACGCTTTCCCGAGGCAGCTGGATTCCAGTTAATGCTTAATAACTCACTCAGTGAAGAAATTCTTCATAATGTCCAGCCTGACCTCCACTGGCACAGCTTGAGGCCATTTCATCTTGTCCTGTTGCTGGCTGCCTGGGAGACCAAACCTCACCTGGCTACAGCCTCCTTCCAGGCAATCGTGGAGACCAATAAGGTTCCTCCTGGCCCCCAAGTCTTCTTTTCTCCAGGATAAACACCCCCAGCTCCCTCAGCTACTCACCACATTTGTGCTCCAGACCCTTCACCACCTACATTGCCCTTCTACGGATCAACTCCAGCACCTCAATGTCTTTTTTTGTTGTGATGGGCCCAAAACTGGGCACAGCACTCAAAGCGTGGCTTCAGCAGTGCTGAGTTCAGGGGGGCAACCACTGCCCTGGTCCTGCTGGCCACACTATTGCTCACACAGGCCAGGATGCCTTTGGCCTCTCTGGCCACGTGGGGATACATTGGCTGATATTCATTTTGCTATCGACGAGCATCCCCAGGTCCTTTTCCTCCAGGCAGCTTTCCAGACGCTCTTCCCCAGGCCTGCAGTACTGCAGGGAGTCACTGTAACCCAAGTGCAGGATCCGGCACTTGGCCTTATTAAACTGAGGCGCTGGCAGAAGGCATTTACAGTTTATGAGGGCACAGTTTCTTTGTGTAACACTGGGAGACATTTGCTCCTCGCTTGTTCCAGTGGATGAGATTTTGTTCATTGCTGCAATATAGGGCTGTTTTATAGCCATTCCTAAAATTCCAATAAAGTTGCTGTTGTGTGCAATATAATGTATTTACTATATATATGCTGTTTCTGTGCTTGAATACAGATGAAGATGTTTCTTTCCTTAAAAAACGTAGCAAGAGCCATAGTTTTCCTGGGATGAGGCTCAGGTCTTGGTACTGCCTGACATGATTACTCTGAGTACTCATCCTGTGTTGTAGTGAATCACTGTCCTGTAAGGACAAACAGACACATAAAGGCAGGCAAAGCCTTTCTATTGTAGCTTGACCCACAGAAACTGTAGTATAGGTTTAAGTGAATGACTTACATTTGTGCCACCATAATATACAAAACTTTGCATTTCACATTAGTTGAAATAACATCATTGGAACCAGAATGGTGTAGAGGGTCGAAAATGAAGTATCTTAATAGGGGGATTTATACTTCATATGTTTTTCTTCCCCAGCTTGTATCAGCTGATCTCATGACAGGTGCACTTATTGCAAGTGTAATGCACTGAAAGCAAGTCTTCAGGGTTGAAATCATCTTGACAGTTTCAAATGGGCACATCTTGTGTGTAGGAGGCCTGCGTTCAAATGAATGAGCACTGACTCACCTCCTACTTGTGCAAGAAAAGAGCAGCACAATTACAAAAATAATTATTTCAGAAAACAATGTCACAGGTCACTACATGAGCAAATAGGAAAATATTATGAAATGTAATACTGGAGAGCTTCCTGCTCATTTAGAAGTTGTGTATCTCAATGACTAGTAATAATTGAAAGGAAAGTGGGGAAAGAAAAAAGATATGTTGTATTTTGGCAAATGTACATATATTTTTTACCCCTGTATTATATCATATAATGACAATACAACTTCTGGTGTTTGATAAAGTTACAGAAAAACCTCCCTAGACCCTTAACCCAAACATATTAAATAGTATTTCAGAATCTCTGTACAACCACACCTTCTCCTGCCTGGTGCAGGATGATTGTGTTTCCTCTGCAAACAAGGTTATCCTGGGAGATAGTTGCAGCAATGATCTGTATTTTGCTGTTTAACCTTTATGGTCATGCACATCCCCTCACTCTGCCTTTTCTCTTTCGTTAAGTACTTTTTAAGTGAATCTGTTGTAAAATAAACTCAGGTGTGAATTTAAAGTATAGTAGCTATTCTGCACCGACTTGCCTTGTGGATACTTTTATTACTCTAAAAATGCTTTTTTGTGGTTTGCATTGATTCACCTCAGACTGAACTAAACTGCAAAGTTACCCCATATGTGAAATAAATCTGTCTACACAAGCAGGCCATTGTGGAATAATTGTTACAGAAGAGATATTAAGGGCTGTTACCATTTATAAACAAGTCTAAATCAACATCCATATTATCATTTTAAAGTCAGTCAGAGATGGGGCAGAGATGAAATGGAGGATGTGTTTAAGCTGGAAGATGGTTGTGGTCATGGACAACAAACCATTGCTGCCTACCCAAATAGGGAATTCAAATCTGTTCAGTGGAGCCCTACTTCACTGAACAGATCTTCAAGGTATCCTCTGACAAACTTCAGGCAAATTTGAGAAAGCAAAAACATTTCTTGACCACATGGTGGGATAAAAAATTCCCATTTGATCCTGTTAGAACAAAGAGGGAGAAAAGAAGAGGCTCGTGGATAAAAAGTCATTAGGTCCCAAAATTATGTGTAAGCTTGGACAAAGTATAAAAGTGAAACAGCTGTCATGTTGAGAGTGGTTAATATCATATTGTCATCAATTTCAGTGAAGCCAAAACCAATAGTTAAAATAAAATTCAAAAATTGAAGTATGGAGACTTTCTTTTTTTCCCCCCTTCCTTTAAAATTAACTGTCTAACTGATTCCAAATTACCTTCTGGTTCCTGTTTACCTGCTCTTAATGTAGAAGCAACAAACTTAAATATTCTGCTTACACTGTGAGGCTTCGATGTTTTTAAAGTACAAAGTAATCCAATTTTGAAGATTTTCTGCACTCATGGGTCATATTTATGACTGTATGCCATAATAATTCACCTTTTACACATTGCCTCCTTCATGGGTAGCTCACTCTTGACAGATATGTGCCTTTTCTTTATTATTTTTAATTAACGTCACTATCATAAATAGTTTTTAAATCTGTCTAGATGAATAACACAGATGTTGCTTGTGTAAGTGAAGTGCAGGTGTGCTTTGGCAATAAAAACTCCCTGGGTATGCATGGGCTCGAAGTAACAGCAGACTCTTTAGCCTGAATTTGTACAGAGCAAAGTGGTCTACGAGGTCTCTCAAGAAACATCCTTCATGGAATTTGTGAAGAGAAATGCTCAGTTAGATTACTCAAATCCAGCACAATTTAAATCTTTATTTTTTATGTAGTATATCTCTTATACAATAGGAAAGTAAAGTGTCATCTTCTGCTGTGGGGAAGCATTTTTCTAAGGGTAGAGAAAGATAGAGAAACATTTTTAATCTATTCTTCAGAGAAGTGAGGTATCTTGAGAAAAGGTGTTTCTCCACTGATAAAGAGGCCTTGTGGAAGAACTTGGTGAACCCTGTATTTTTAGGTAACAAAACCCTCTTCAGTTTGCTTATCCTACAAATTCTAAAGCACTGCTTCAGGTTGCAGCAAGAAAAATTATTGCAAAGTCATCTCTGGTAGATTTGATGTTTCTGGTTTTCTAAACTATTAATTTACTAACCTTCAGTTAAGTGTCTTGCCGTTGTTGCTGAGCTAGGAGACCAGACAACGAGAAACCTCCCTTGTTCACAAGATGCAATGTCAGCCAACAGCATGAAGTGCTGTTGAGTGTAATTTGAGCTAATCCATGTATGTTTGCATGAAATATTTTAGGAGTTTGCAGATGATTTGTTCTGGCAGCTAATCTGTGGATGCAGTAGCTTCAGCAGAGGACAATAACACCTTAGGTCATTACCACTGTTGGCAGTGACTCTTTGAATCAGCAAAAGTGATGCAATATACGAATAGAAAAATTTTAGCTTCAGACAGCTGCTGAGGTTGAACTGAGCTATTCAGCTGACTTCATGTCAGAGTGACATTCTGTGCTGTGGAGCCAGTTTAAAGGTGATTTGTGAGCAGCTCAACTCCCTGTTGGCTGAAGACGTCAGAAAGGGTAGACAATTGTGGAAAGGAAGTTGTCATCCAACTCAAGTTATGCCATCCACTTCTGAGTTGATTCTGCTTTTGCAATTTTTTTTCATGCAGGTCCTCTTTTGTAAAAAGAAACAAACCCCACAATGTATCCCTTATGGACTGAGCATTAGCTTGGGGCAGGGATATTTGTGGGAAAGTTTTGCAGGTGACACTAAGCTGTCATATGAGACTAATGTCTTCTGATGCTAATTACTGCCAAATCACAAAGTGGGCTTTGTCTGTATGAGTAAGTATACAGATAAGAAACAATTGCTAGTTTTAATGGTAACTTGTTTTTCTGATGTTTCACGCTTGGTAATGTCTCGACCTATCTTTCTTTGTCACAGTTTTAAAACCTTCATCTGGGTTCTTACAGGCCAAAGGGCATCGGTAGGATTTGGATTTGCTCTGTCTTTAACAATTTTTGTGATGGTAAGGAAGCTTTGCTCTATAAACATACTTTGCTAGTCAAAACTACTGGTTTTGTAGATTTACACAGAAGACTATCTGTAGGACACATCTTAAAGACTCTCATTCATTTTAAGGCAAAAAACTTACTTTGTTTTAATTAAAAAAATATAATATGACAATAACACACCTTGATATGTGACTTCTGTGAAGAAAACACAGGCTCAGAAGTTTTTCCCATAAATGTTGGGCCTGACCTTTAATCATTTTCTATTTTATAAAACCTTCTAATACCATAAAAAGTGAGCCAAATATGTTGTCAGTTTAATCTGATACTAATTATTTTGTTTGATCATCATAAACTTTAATTCATGATTTTTGTTCCTTATCTGTATGTGCCTTCTCTTCATCCTTAAGAAAAGAAATTTGTTGCAGAGAATGATCTTCCTGTTGTCTTTATTTTGTTAGTGACAGTTTCTTAAATCCATTTTGGCATAACTACTTATTTAATGTTTATAAATTACCTGAGCATATTATAGATGAAAATGCTCTTGCTGCTGCACAGTGTCATGTCAGGATCACATCTTTCATTTTTTACTGCAGAACACTTGGGGAAAATAAGAACTTCTATTTTAGAACCATACTGCTAGATAAGCATCCTACGTCTGTGTAGGAGGTTTCTTTCTTTATTGCCTTGTATGCCATTTTCATTTAATGATATCTCCCAGTTATACATAAAAAAAAAAAAGGTTTTACTAGTACTCTTTCCAAAATCTGCAACCAGTGAAGTATTAATATAAGTGTGTTTTTTCTCTCATACTCTAAGATTCAGATATGACTATTTCATGACAAAAAGACCTTGAATTTTCCCAGTGTAATATAAAACATAACCACTTAAAAGTTAAAATGTCATTGTTATGGCCTATAGTTGTTGTATATGCTTTGTAGGCCAAAATTGTAATTCAAAACAGGAAACATGGAAGGGTTTTTACATGAAGAATTCTGATAATCTTGAAAGCATTTTTTCTTACTGCTGACTTTCCCAGTTTTTCTAAAATGTACTTCAAGATTTGAAAAAAAGTTATTAAATTCAAGTTATCCCTTATTTTTATTGGTTTCATAACTTACATGCATGGAAATTAGCAACATTTAGCGGAAAGAAAGAACTGAGGTTGTTGTAAACTAAGCTGCATTATGTGAGATTCCAAGATACTAGACCACCCTGAAAAAAGTGGCAAAGGAAGAAATGTGGTCTCAAAAGCTCAAATGACTTATTCAGAACACAAAATTATTCTCGTACAATCAAACTTGAACTGTGCTAAGATATGTTTCTTTAGTTTAAAATTGCTGGCAGCATATGGTCAAGACAAGTGTTTCTGTCTGAATCAAGGACAGAAAACATATGAGCATCATTTGTTGAAAATGCTACTGATTGCTGCATCAGAGCAAGAGGCAGCAGTGGGTGACAGACTGTGCTGCATAGTGAAATCCTAATATTATAGAATGCTTTACAGTATTCCTATTCTTTTTCATAACTGAAATTCAAATTCATTGGAAAACTGCTCTGTATTTTTAATTAATACACCCTTATGCTAGAGGAACTAATGTTAATGGTTTATAGAAACACAAAAAGAAATGGGTGTTCTAGAAGCAGAAAAAAATTGTTCATATGAGGTATGTGTATGGGGCTGTGGGAAGTCATACATGGTGTATGCAGTGTATCTTCCTTGTAAGATTCCTTGGTATGCTAATCCTTGATCAAATAGAATTGAAAAATCCATGTTGTGGGTTTCAATTTAACTGTGGAAAAACCTATTTGGGATGTAGATAAAGGTGAAAGCTGATGAAAGGGGAATAAAGACAGGTGTAAACCAGGAGGAAAATGAATGAGGAGGAAGCTGCTTCTGAAAGAACTTTTCTTGCACTAGCATCATATTTCTGAAGTGCTATTTCTGAAAAGCACGTACTGGTTCATCAAAGAAGGCTATGTAGATTTGCAAAGTCTCAAGACAACCAAAGGCATATTTTTGGAGCTTTGTGTAGGGCTTGTTTCAGGGCTGGTGGATATTAGTAGAAAGCTTCTCATCCATTCAGCATGTGAATGTGCTGGAAATTTACAGCACTTGGTTGTTATCAGTCAGTTATTAATGACAATGATATCAGTAAATCAGCTGTTGTGTTCCCCTGGCCTGGAAATGAGCATTTGCAGAGACATTCAGCTGTTTCCTCTATGGAAAAGAGGAGGGATCAGTAAGCACAACTGGCCTGGATGGAATGAATGTTACTGTATTCTAGGAGACTGTACTTGCCCTTATTACCATGGGTGATAAAGAGTTTTATTGAACATGTGAAACTTAGACAACAACTGTTCTGACTCTGTTAAACAGCTGCAGGATCATTGTGAGGGCTGTCTTTTGGAGAATTATCAACAACTGGTAACTGGTAAGGCTGAAGCAGCTCAGCAAAACTGGCTTCAGATTATAACTGCATGCTGTGTCCTACCCAGAATAGCTGGTAGGCAGTAAAGAGGCTTTCTACCATTTCTGAATGATAGTCTCCCAAGGCATTTTGGGGATATAATTTGTACACCTACTGAGGAAATGAGAACTTGTCTGGATGCCTTTTTTTCTGTTTTTTGTGCAGCTTTCTGTAGTGTGCCATGCAAGATAGTACTAACAGTACACACCTCTAGGTAACTTAATGGGTACCAGCTTTGCAAACACTGCAAATCACATTAATTTAAAATATAATTTTGAATGCTAATTGACAGGAATAAATATGCTGTATCTTAGTTCTGGCAAAAATATTGGATATTTTAATTATAGCAATATATGACTAGTTGGAGAGACTAGGTCTACAAATCAAGGAGCTTGTGTTAGGTGCACTTGTCCAAGTGAACTTGTGATAGTCTTTCTACAAATAGTCTTTTCTCACTGTTTCCAGCACGACAATTTGGAGGCTGAAATGACCTGCCAGAATTTTGTTTGGATGTCAGAGAAATAAACTCTAGATGCTGTTCTCTGGAGCAAACTGAAAGAATTGTAGCCCAGGGTCTGCTGGCAATATTTGAATGACAGCTGATGACTCTGAGACTGAAGCACATGCAGTAGGAGAGAGCTGTAATTTTTAATAACAATACTCTCAAAAAATATGTTCCTGTTTAACTCTATTATCTAATTTTTTATGTCCATGTTGATTTCTGTGTGTGCTTCCTGCACAGCAAAGCTCCACCCTGCAATTAGAAAATCATCTTTCATAACGGATTGTGGCAATATTTTGTTGTTATGAAGTTCTCTTTCTTGTCCTCTGTGTTGCCTTGAACTTCTGATGTCTTCCGCTCCTCAGCCAAGAGCCCCCCCGCTTCATCTTTCAAGAGCTTCCACTAAGCTTTCACCAAAAGGAAGAAAACCCCAAACATCCAACTGCTGTAGTCACTTGAACTGAACAGCAGTAACATTTGTTTTCTTAGCAGTACAGATGCTAAGAATGATGATCCTCTAACTTGATAACTTTTCTTACTAGTCATAATTTCAAGATAGGAGGAGGTTTGAGGGATGTCTGTATGGTCAGTGTTTTGTGTGTGTTTTTGAGAAGGGTTCTTTTGGTATTTTTCTTAGTTGCGCAGTTTTTTCCCCTGCAGTTTTTGGATGCAAATTTCCTGAACCACTTCCCATTCTTGAGAAACTCTAGAAGTGATAAGTTTTCTCCATCTTTTCTGTGATGCATGTTGATATGTGAAGCCCAAACTCATGGTTCTATGGTGATTGTTAGTGGACAGTGGATTTGCTACTCCCTGCCTTGAGCAGGGTGGGTTTCTGCTGTTTCTTGTTAGTAGCACCACAAAGACAATATATTCAGAGCACTTCTTGTGGGGAAGAGATTCTGTTGAGAACAAGATTGGGTTTTTTATTGCTTGAGGCAGTAGTGATATTGGAGGATGCCTCTCATGCATATGAGGAAAGAGTAAAGAAACTAACTTACAAGTACCTATAAACAGACACTACGGTAAATCCAGCTGAGACAGAATACTTGAGCTTGGTATTTGAATTCTTTCTCCATGGTTGCCTTCATGGATCATGTGTACTTCTGTCTCTTCTGCAGTAGTTCTTGGTTACATTAGCCTCCTCCAGATATTATCCTTTCCTTTCTCAGTCCACTGTGGCTTCAAGGAGCTGGAGAAATCTCTGCAGGAGCAGGGGTGGGGGGAAATGAGGGAGGAGTACACATTTGCAAGTGAGGAAAGATCCTCCTTAGTATGTAGGAGGGGAGGGTTTTGAGACTATTTGCAAAATGTCTGAGATGCATTGATAAGAAACTTCCTTGCTTCCTGTTGGAATTGCTGCATTTTCTTCAGGCTGGCAGTCTTGTGGCAGCTATGAAGGTATGTTTCTTGGCTAACAGAAAAATATTAGTAATGCTCATATGCTTAGTGGACCATATACATAGTATAATTGCATCCATATTTGGGAAGCACTCCTGCCTTGGAATACCACATTCCAGGTAGGGCTGTTGGTATGCCCTCTGTAGAAATGTAAAAAAAATTGTTGTAGATTGTACTACAAGTACAGGCCTTTTAAGGTTCCCACTGACAGGAAAAAAAACTGTAAAGTTTCTATTAAAAAAGGATAAGGGGAGGAAAAAAGAACAAACTCCACAATGAGATTTGTACTAATAAACATAAAGAGAGTAACTGATTTAGTTTTCCTTATAATGGAATATGCTCTGTACTTTATATGAAATATAAGGAATATTCAGAGATCACAGAGATAAACAGATCAGCTGGTTGGGAGAGGTCACAGCTTGGTGTTGAAAGGAATCTTGGAGGACTGCCAAAATACTACTGGAGTCTAGGCATGCAAATCAGTATGATGCAACTTGCTAGTGAGTCTGAGAAGAGTAAAAACTGCACAGCAATTCAGCAAAAACTCTACAGTGTAATGGTGATGACAGAAAAAGCTCTGCAGCTTGGTTTGCACCAATGCAAACTGCCAGCACAGGCAACCATGGAGTGACAGTAAAGAAGGATTAAGGAGTAGAGGGACAGATAAGGTCATCAAGGTGCATAATTACATGGTACAGATTATCCTCTCTATTTGGTACCTGCCTGTTACATATGTCTTATTTATACATGTTGGTGTGTCCCACTGTGGTTTATGTTCCCTTGCTGTTCTATAATTTATTTATGTGATGGAATAGAGTTGAATCTTCCCAAGAGACTACCACAGGCTACTGATGGAACTTGGTGTTAGCAAGTGCTTGCTTTTTGATTCCCCTGCTGCCCCTAGATTTATGTAGCATATGTTTCAATTTAATTGCAATGGTTCTGAGTCATTGTCACTGAAACCTATTTGGGCTGAAAGTTACTTGAATGATTGTGTTAAATGATTTTAAAAGGGCTTTGCAATTGCTACTTGTAATATATCAGCTCCTGAAGCTCAGAAGAAGTTCCTAGCTGATGTTCGTCGTGAGAGATGATTTTAAGGATGCTCTTCTATATATGTATATTCTACATACATACACAGATATATATATCTTGCATATATAAATAATACATAACACAAATACTCCAGAATCCTGCAAATATTTATACAAAATGTACCATCAATCATGATTAGTTTCTTGATGTCAATGGGACGAATTTTATTTTTATATTATTAATTAGCCTATTGATTGAATTAATTAACTTCTGCATGCTTCAATAAGAAATCAGTCTACCTAGAGTACAAAAGGAACAGCCTAGATTATTGTCTGTAATACTAATTCCTAGTAAATAACATTAAAGTTATGCTAAGACCAAAAAATATTACAGCATATTGTTTCAAATTCCTGTCTTTATTTCTGTTATTACACCAAATTCAACCAAGCTATGAATATTACTTTGCAGTCCATGCTGTCAGTATGTCTTTTCTTGTTTGTTGTTGTTAGGACTCTGAGTGCTTCTAGGTGGTTTCTCTGTCTGGGCTTGGAGACAGCTTAAAGAAAGCACAGCTGGTAATCTTGGGGAAGGAGAGGCAGAAGAAGCTTTAGTGGAAGTCACCTGCCAAACCAAGCCTCATGGGCAGGGGCTTCTGCAACATTTTCTTGCAAGGTGCTTTAAGTTGAGGCTCTTGAACTTGGCCCTGCCTGAGCTACATTGCAGCTGTGCTGCAGTCATGCCTATGCTCAGCACTTGATCTTGACCCCAAACCACGAACTTTTCTTCCCCCCCCAACTTCAGCCTGACCTCATCCCATAGAGGTGCCTGGGTTTTGAGCTGCCCCCCTGGCCAGCCTTCCTTCCTCACTGGGTGTGTTGGGACCAGTCCCCGCTGGTAAAGGCCCTGCCCTGCCAACCTTCAGAATCTCCTGGAGCAGCCCCTTGGTGCTCCTCAAGGGTCATTCACTTAAGTCTTAATCAGAGTATCTACTACTAAAAAGAATATTTATGTTTTGATTTCTTGATAGTCTTGCATATGTATTTCATAGTACTGTGGGACTACTCTCATATTTTATAAAATATTCCCTGTGAAACCAGTGTGGTGCAGGGATTGATGCAGGCTCCTGAAAGCAGGTGTACAAACTTCCAAAACTCCAAAGTTTTTGAAATTACATGTAGACACATTGGTAGTAGCAGAGTGTGTTCCTTTAAAGGATACTGCACTCCTGTAATGCATAATGAGAGGTAAATTCCAGAAAGAAATCAGTTACAATTGTAGCCATTGAACCATTTAGTGATTATAGCATTAAAAATATGTATTGGGATTAAAAATTTGCATATGCCTACCAGTTCTTTGTATTTCTTGCTTACCATGTTTTTCAGGAGTATTTCCACTGATCTGAAGTATTCTTGATCTTGTTGAGAGCCACTAGTCCATGGACTTTTCCCAAGGTAGTGGCATTATATTTATGTTATCTAAATTATAATGATAAATAGCTAAATAGAGCTAAAGAATTTATGGTGCCTTACATTTTCAGAGTTCTGATATACATATATTAATCAGTTAATTTTTTAACTGTTCCTCTCACACAGTATGTAAGAAAATGTAATTAATAAACATTTAAGAAAAAATCAGAGGCAGCTTACAGACAGCTTTCTTTAAAAATCTTTTTTGTTGTTTTTTTTTTTTTAATATCATCCTCCTTAAGGTAACTTGAACCTAATTTTCAGAAGGAACATTTGGTGTCCTATTATTGTATGTGTAGATTGGTGACACTTTTGTGACAGGGAATGTTGAAGTTTAGTACAATCTGCATACTGAGCTCCTAAAATACAGAAAAAGTATAGTGTGACAGAAGAGTTTACATGTGGACTTCAGCATTTGGAGCTAACCAAAGTTCAGCTACTGAACTTCCTTGTGGCCTTCAGCCCACCACTTCTTCAAATATTGTATTTTTGTCAATTTTAGTGAACAACTTTACCACAGACTATTGTTTGTAAAACAAACAAATAATGTGGCATTCTGGGAAGAGTGATAGTAAATGCAGAAAGACTGCAAAGTCTTTTTAAAGCTACACAAGCTGGCAAAATTAGGAAGAAAGGTTCAACAGTCCTGATTTTCAACATGCCATATAATTTGGTACTTCATAGATTCCTGCACTGTCTTTCCCACCATGGTGTCTGAGCTTCTTTCAGTAGTGTTTAAGCAAAGTGAATAACTTTGTTTTACATGTGTTTTTTTCTCAAAACCACAGCATCCCTCCCTTTCCCTCATTTAACAAGGTGTCATCCTGGTTCTCAGGGAACCAGGTCATGACACACTGTGTGTGTGTAGACACATATTTACGCACACATATATATATTACATATATTTACACATGCATGCTCTATAAATAAACACATGTATTTTCTCCCCAGGTTGATCAAAGAAGTTGAATGTTGCTCAGATCTTGTTTGACTGAAGTGTTTTAATTTTAAACTCGGATATGAAGAGTAAAACATAGGTATGAGGTTTTTTTTTTCTTTTTGAAAACACTTTTAAATAATCCAAACCCCTTCTTTCCAAACATTCTGTCTGCATCAAGTTTCCCAAGAGAAGTTGTGCCCTAGCATAATGTTTCAAATGTAGCAAATTGAGTGATTAATTCTGACAAAGATGGGAGACAGACATTGGCAAAATTAAAATTTCTGTGTAGTAATTGGTCTCGTATAAAAAACATTTTTGCAAACATTTTCTCTTGTAGTATTGCTGGGAAATGGTGACTATGAGGGAACAGCTTTCTTTGTAATTAGGCTGATGGTCTTCTAAATTCACAACCTCAAAACTAAAGCCCAGCAAACCTGAAACAGGTACAATCATTCATATTTCCTACAAGAAATTTTCAAACTATTTCACTATCATTTAATTAAGTCTCCTCTTATGTGAGTTAAGGGAATTTGCTTCTTGAATCATAGTATCAGTCAGGTTGGAAGAGATTTTGGGAGGTCACCAGTTCAATCTCCTGCTCAAAGCAGGGTCAGCACTGAAATCAGACGGTGTTCCTCACTGCTTCACTATCCTCACTAGCTGGTTGGTTGAAATGACCACTGTTTCCATTAGCCTCTCCTTGCAGAGGACATTTGTTCCAGCCCCTGACCATCTTGACTTTCTACTGGCTCCAGTTTATTAATGTATTTTTTGTATTGGGGTGCCCAAAACTACCCACAGTATTGGAGATACATGCTACCAAATCTAAAGAGGAAGAGTCATTTCCCTTGAGCTAGCTCTGACTTTCTTTATACAGGCCACGGTGGTGTGAGCTTTCACTGCTGTCTGGTGTTTCTCCTAGTGTCCACCAGGACCCCCAGACCTTATTCAGTGGCACTGAATATTTCAGTCCCAGCCTGTGCAGAAGGTCAGTCTGGGCAAAGTGCAGGGCTTTACATTGGTATGTGTTGAACTTCATGTGGTTCCTGTCAGTCCATTCTCTGGCTCGCCTAGAGGCAGCCCTGCCCCTGAGCATTGAATATATTTATGGGATAAACACTGCAGCTATTCATTACTGGTTTATGCCGACATTAATATTTTTTAAATAAAGATCACATCCCATTGAAATTTTAGAGGAAATTTTAGTGTGAATATGAGGTGGAAGCTTTTGGCTTATTAGAATCTGAAACTCCTATTACAAAGGGTGTAAATGCTTTCTTACTAGCTATAGTGGTTAAGACCTTCATTTTATACTTAATTTCAGGGAGAACTAATAGCTCCATATTTTCTCCCATCATGCTGGAGCACAAGTTCAGCTCCTGAGAGCTACTGAGAGGACGGGGCCTTGGCTCTACTCGGACCCGGTGAAAAGAGTGCCACCTACTGAGCCTTGTGGCTCGGTTTTGCAAACTTAAGTATGCAAAGCATAGTCTTTAAGCCAAGTGACTCAGTGCAATCCAGTATATTAATGGTATGAGTCGATGTTGTTACACTACAAGATGTGTCTGTACAAGCCAAAGAAAACTAAGATTTTAGATGCTGATAGCTAGGAAATCTTCCAATCTCCTTCAGTGTAGTAACAAAATAATGACGTAATAGGGAATGCATGTGTATTAAGTTTTGTTAATGTAAAGCTGATAGAAGTGCAGCCATCATGTAGTCTCAGCATATGCTGAGAAAAGGAGAAAGAAAAACTTTTAAAAAACATAGCTTTCTGTTGCTGAAAGGAAGAAAATTATGATGGCTGGCTCTAAAGAAGATGTAAGGACCATGTAATGTGAGGAACAGAGAAACAATTGAAGAGTGTATAACTGTAGAATCCTTACCAAATACTTCATAAAACTTCTATTGCTCGGTAAGACAAACACTAACATACAGCTATATAAACACCATGGTGTCTTTGAAGTGTGTTTCCTCTATTTTAGATCTATAAACTAGTTGGTGTACCTACCTGCTTGCTTGTTTTTGTTCTTATACCATTTGGTTTGTTTAGGAAATACGATCATCCTTTCCTATAGATTTTGCATTTTACAGTGTGTTTCAGCTTTGATTTTGTGGTTACTGTGTTGCCTTTGGCCCAGCAGGATTCCTATCTACCTCATATGTTATTTAGGAGGCAACCATCAAATCCAACAAGTTAAAATGTCTCCTAGAGCAGGGTAGAAAGCACACTCCCTGCTCTGCGCAATGTTAGCTTCTGTAGCCGGATGATGACGTTTCTGTCATTGTCTACTGCTTTTACGTGATTAAGTATTGTGAAACACAAGATGCTGCTCATCATTTTGCACCCAGCCTCCAAACAGGAGAAGTACAACATACATTTGTTCTGTCTGGAACAAAGGGATACACTTTGCTGTTAGAATATGATTTTAAATCAGAGAAGACTTTTGGGGTTTGGGTTTATTTTTGGTTGAGTTTCCCCCCCCCAATGAAAGTTGACATAAGTAATTTCAATCTTATCCGTATCTGATGTGCTTCAGTGGAGGCACTGATTGCCTAATATGACAGAGAGGAAATAACTCCAGTTTATTGAATCTTTCTTTTCAATCTTTATTAGGGCAAATTAAACTAATGAGTTATATGCCTTTGACTACAGCTAGTTATTACATGTTCAATGATTTATGTTTGCTTTACATATTAGGAAATTTGTCAACATCTGGAAATATTCTTTCTGTATTGATTTAAATAGTTATAGACCTATTGTTCCTGTCTACCAGGAGTTTGGAAGAGCAAATGTATTAATGGCGCTATAGCAGGGTTTTCCTTGAAGGTCCTATTGGGACAGTGTCGCATCAAATGATACCTCTGGTTGTGAAAGAAAAAAACCTTTACCAGTAGTACCTGTGGCTACTACTTTGCTCTTCACCATCATGTGTCTCACTGTTATCCTCTGCACCATGACAGGAAAAGATTGGGTGTGGTAATTAGACTGCTGACCTGAGACTCATCAGAGTAACCTGGTTATGCATCTGTAGTCATGGGCAAGTCACTTCTCTGGGCTCCTGTTTCTACACATCTTGAGCTTCCCTGGTAAAAAGTTCTGCAAGGAACTATTGTGAAAGAAACACAAACTACAGTGAGCAGTGCAAAAATTACTTCTATATTTCACTCTATAAAGCAATACATGCTGGAAGGGAAACTGCCCTGCAGGTCTGGAAAAAAACCCCCAAAATCCAGCACTGTTACCATGTGCACTGAATAATCTGAACCTGGATGAAGGCAAACACGTGGCAACGTGCACGTTGGAGAAAAACGCTTGGCATTTTCGTGTTGCTTGACATTTCACTGAATGTGAGTCTAATCTATGAATGCTGTCCAAAGGTTATTTTATAATCTAAAAGTTTCATTGATTTTTAACAAACTCGAGGAGCAGAGCAGTCTACAGAGGGAGCAATGACAAAGCAGCTTCTTTATTTCCTGCCTTAGTAGGGTAGGGTAGTGTGCTTGCATTTGTCAGTGCACTGTTTTTTATTGTTGGACCAAGGCAGCAGAGGAAGCCATATTCCAGAAGAGGAGCTGAACATTTTTAGAAACCTCAGAAGTATGTGTTCTTGTGAAAGTAAATTTCAGGTGTTTGGTAAAACAGCTAACACTATAGAGATGACCTGAGGATTTGCATTAGACTAAAATCCTTTCTCCCTTCCCTGCTTTTTTAACTTTTTCTTCTGAAAAAGCTGTGAGAAAAGGGACCAAAAGGAGGAACAGAAAACCATGTTTTCCTCTGGTCCAGGGGGTTCCTTAAAAACAAAAAGCTCTTTGTTTGTTTTTCTTTAGCGATAAAGGACATAAAGCCTGATTGCGCTGAAGAGGCTGGCTCTGAACTCGGAGCATCAAAGCGGCGCTTTCCGCCGGGTATTGGACACGGCAGTATTTTGCAGGGCTTGCCTTTCAAATCAATGCTGCAAACTCTCTGCCTGCCCCTCACTCGTTGGGGATTTCCTCTCCTTCCTCGCCAACAGCAGCGACAGCCACGCGCAGGTCAAGCCGAGATGCGTGGACGAGGGCAGGGGGCCCAGGGCCGTGCCGGGATGAGGCGCTGAGGGCCGGCGGGCAGCTGCGCCGCGGCCGGAGGAGGAGGAGGAAGGCGGGAGGAGGAGGAGTTGAGGAGCCAGGGCCCGGGAGCCTCCCCGCTTACCGAACTAGGAAGTGACGCTTTCCCCGAGTCCCGGAGAGAAAGAAACAAAGTTTGTTGTTTTTTTTTTTTTCCCCCCCTCCTTCTTCCATCCCGCCCCCCTCTGCAAACAGCCTCTCCACGTTGCCCCGCGGCTCCCGCCGTGCCTGGCTGCGCAGGTGAGCCAGCACGTTCTCTTTCTTCCTTCTCCTGTTTTCCGCGCGTTTATTTTTTTTTTTTTTTAATTCGCACGATTTGCTTCCGTTTTCCTGCCATTTTGGAGAGGGGGGTGTCTTTCCTGGGGCTTTTCTTTTGGGGGTAGTGGTGCGTGGTTTGTGGGTGCTAGGTGCAGGATGAGGAGCAGAAGTACCTGTGGAGGTGACGGGGACGGCTGGCTCGGCGCCCGGGCCGCGCCGCCCCACGGGGCCGGGGCAGCGGCACTGCTGGCCCGCCTGCTGCGGGGGGCCAGGCTCGGCTGCTGAGCCATCGCCTCGTGCCGTGCCCTGAGTTGTTACGAGCGCTCCGGAGGGGTTTCTTCGCGGCTGCCTGGCTGCGGCAGCGCTTTCAGGATGTGTCTGTGTCCGGGTGAGGTGCCTGCGGATGGAATTTTGGGGGTTGGTGTGGGGTGGGGGGAGGTTCTCTTTGCTCGCGGCGTGGCGGAGCGGGGCAGCCCGGCGTGTGCGGCGGCCCCGAGCGCTGCGGGGGAGCCGCCGAGCCCCGGCCGCCGCCGAGTGCGCAGCGTGGCGAGGGTCGGATCGCTCTGCTGGGGTTTACGCAGTGGAGGGGGGTGGGGAGGAATTTGTTAGATAATTTTTGAAAAATCCCGTGCTCTTAAGTGTACAACTCTTTCCTGGCAGCAACTGCAAAAGACCGATTCGTTGCAGTTTAGCAGTAAAAGCTGACAATACACCTACGCGCGTATGTGAGAGTCTTATATAATACTTACGGGGTTTTTTTTAACAGGCGTAAGCAGGATTTATTTTTGGTTTATAAAGTCTTGTGTGGTTGCAGCTTGCAGAATTAGCGAAATATTCTATTCGCTTAGCAGAGATTTACTTTATATCCTTTTAAAAACATCTAAATTTTTAATAATAATTTGATTTCATTCCGACTGCGTGTTTTGAGCTTAGTGTAAAGGCAGTTACTGGAGTAAGCAGTGAAGGGAGGGGAAGAGAGAAAAAGAAATGTCCTAATGCGGAGACTATTAGGTTGTTTAGAGGGCGAGACTGCAGTTCCAAGCAGCAACAGCAGCAGCTTTATGACTGTGTGTAATTACAGAGTGATTGCATAGGACAGCATTGTTGGAACGAATACGTATACACAGGCTATTGTGCAAGATTTCTGTACCGAACAAAACCTAGTTTTGCATTGCAAATGCTAAAAAGAGAATGTATTCTGTATTGAACTGCCACGTTCCTCTTACACTGACTTCATCGTAGAATTAGAAGAGGAAGGTGGGAGAAGTGGGTTGAGGCTGATCGTAGAAATCATGATCTGAAATACTCAGCAGAAACGCCACTAGTAGTCTCTGAAATCACAGCAGACAGAAAATGAAAGATCATTGAATCTGCGGGTTCATGTTTCTAAAGTGATTATATGGCAGGTGAAATCCAAGCTGATTTGCTACAGTCTTGCACGTTTAGTGTAATTCTTGCTCTGGTCTAGTTTTTTGTGCGCTTGTGTGGGAAAAAAGACCTATGTTAAAATAAGCAACTGCAGTTCAGATGGCTTGCTTTGAAATGGAGAGAAGAGCATTGGGGAAAGTTTCTGTGTCAGGCCACAAAAACCTGGAGCTTGAGAGAACTACCAGACCAGAGATATGCTCAGAGCATGCTCTTTCAGCTTTAACTCGAAAGTTGCATCTGGTTCAGTGACCTTGCAGGCAGTGTTGGCTGAGGGATAGTACGAAGCACTGAGAAAGTGTGCCACTGACACTGTATTAGCAAGGCTTTTAACTAAGTCTTTGAGGAATATCATAATTATGCCAAAGTTCTTGTGGGTACAGCTTAGAGTCCCTTAGACTTCTTTTTCAGGGATGCTGGTTACCTGTTATTTTTATCAACTTAGTTTTGAGAGTACTTGGAATTCATGATGAATCAGATCTACAAGATTTCACATCTAGTGCTCAGAAACTGGTCTTTCTAACATTAGAGACAATTTTCTAGAAGTGTTATCTTCAGCTGTTTTAGCTGATGTATTAATAAATGCCGCAAAGGCTTGTAAAGTATTTTGAGCACTGCAATGTAAAGTACTATAAAAATGGAAAGCTGCTTTAAAATGTCTTGGTGTTCAATTAAAACATATTTTAGCTGAACACACAGGTCATCTTATTACTGGTTGTTTCCTCAGGTTTTCAAGAAAATGCTTCATATAAAATGTATGTGGCTTTGTTAACAAAAGAATGAAGTGATCTGCTGACAGTGTTTTTGTGTTTTGTTAAGGGTTTTTTTTGTCATTTGACAAACTGTCTTAGTGATCCTTCTGTAAGTTTATTGAAGCATTTTGTTTTAATAAAAAAATATGAAACATATGTTAATCTGTGCAATACTGTGATGTTCTACTTGTAGATTTTTCTTGAAATTGTACTTAATATCTTGACTGACTTGTCAGTCTATGTTATACTGGATGTTTTAATGTTAGAATTACCGCTTGAGTAGTTCTTAAAGATTTCTTGAATAATTTTTTGGTAGTAATACAATATAGTCATTCCTTATGCTAAGTCTTTCACTTTCCACAGCCTATGTGGCAGCAGGGAGTTTTGGGCCAGGATTCTTTGGACTTGCATACAAAGAAGTAGGTAACTTGCATGTCCTTGAGTCGTCCTGTGGTTCTCAGTGGAATTAGTCATAGGTATATATACATTTGTGTGCATGTTAGCAAAACAAAGGTGTAGCTGTGCTAGCCTTTAACCCATCCAGGTGCATGCGAGTTGTGGTGATACGAAATGATGAGGGCTGTAGCACAATGCAAGCTTTTCAAAAGCCTGCATAAATGTTCTAAATGTTAGTTTATGTTTTTGCATTTTCGCTCTTATGGTCAGCTGTCAATGGTGGCTGCAGAACCACAGGAAATAGTTTCAAGCCTGTCATCCCTTTTATGACACTCTTCTGTCAAGTTGCTAATCAATCCCTTAAGTTGCTCCTGACTGAGGACATGCAGCCTTTCTTTGGAAATGGCCACCTTGGTGATAGTGGCAGCAGCAGTGTCTGTGTGTGGAGGTGTGCCCAGGCACGTAAGGAGACAAGAGGGACTGCCCTGAATCAGAGTGGAAGTCTGTCTAGCCCGTGGCCCTGTTTGTGAAGGTGTATATGTTCTCTGTATGCTTAGCAGTTCTTGAAGGATTTCTACTCAAGAAACTTACCTAGTTGTCTGTTGAGCTTAGGTAAACATTTAGCAAACACTTTTTTTTAACCTACCGATCAAATGGTAGAATGAGATTGTTGGTAAGAGCTGGTTTTTTTGTTGTTTCACTTTTTCTAAATGCCCCCCCCTCCCCAATAATAAAAAAGAAAACATCCAAAATACCCAAGCCCTGATATTTTTTTGTCTGAAGCATCAGTTGAAATCTTAGTACTGGTTGCAGTAAATTGCAGTTTATGGTAAAATGAAATGTAGTAAATATTAATGTTGTCTGCAGTGTGATTAGTTACGTTCTGAGAGACATGAAGTGAGAAACCACTTTTCTTTGAGTATTTATAGTGTGAAATGGGGAGGTGAGGGAGGCAGGAGCTCAGGTTTTGCAACACATGCCCAAAAAGCTGCTGGTTCTGGCACAGGCAAACCAAGGCTCATGAGTCTCATCCAAAGGGAAGACTTGACACTGAGCAATTTGTAAATAGGAGGGATGAACTTCCAATTCAAGGAAATACCCTGAGGACCTTCCCTAATAATTGCAAGTGTGGCAGAGAGCTTTATGTCCAACAGGAGTTACTTGTACTTCGAATTACACGTTCCCCCTAGTGTAATTTAAGCATTCAAACTAAGAAATCCTCATTATGTGTTACAGAGGTCCCTGAAAGAGGTGGCTGGTCAAGTAATAATTTAAGTTTTTGTAGCTTCATACTAGCCACTTGCATTCCGCGTGGAAGCTGCCTGGCAGCTCCAGCAGCTCACAGTGCACAAATGGCGTGTGTCTGCAGCAGGAGGCTGCTCAATGAGCACTTCACAGCGCTTTGCACAACGTCTGTTTCTGAACAGTCTCCAGCTGTAGCCCTTCTCAGTGCTCTGCTCATCTACTCCAGTGACTAAAAAAGTTATGAGGGAAAGCTGTACTCTGCACACCGGGAAAAAGTATGAGTACATGCATTTTGACTGCAGTTGGTGTCCAGGTATTTAGGAGCAACCATTTGAATGTGGATGCATGGACAATATTGGTAATTAATTCTTTGCTTTTTGGGCTCTCTTGATACTTTTTATTGTATTTTGTGCAACTGACAGCCACCAGATAACCAGGCTTAAATTACTATAATTCATTAATCTGTCTATAATATGGAAGATGTGCAAATATTCTTTGAAATGTACATATCCCAAAATTAATGCTCTTTTTATGTACAAGTAAATTACATGATGCCCCTTGTTGAATTGACAGCTGGTGTTAATCAAAAAGTTGAAAACTGGGACAACTACATTGGGAGAGGGTGGCGAAGTGTTCAGTGTGTGTTAATTTTTTTGTTTTTTCTTAAAGGTGTTTTGAAAGGCTTAAAGCAAAGCATAGAACAATGCTTTCCTTTTTACCCTTAATTAGTCAAAATTAATGTTTAAGTTCTGTATAGTTTGACTTTAGCATTGGTAAGGATTTAAGCAATTCAAGTGCCTGAAGTAGTAAACTGAGAAACAGTTCTGATATATTTTTTACTAAATATGTCACTGATACATTAAATGTTCAGAGTTGGGATGTAAAGAGACAGGAAGAGGAATCAAGTCAGTATTCATGCTTTGTGGGGTTTTTTTGCTGCTTACTGTCTTCTCACATTGATTCTCAGTTGCTTGGCTTTCCCCATCATAGGAGAGATTACAATGCAATGATATATATTGGTATATCCTCTTATCATTTATTTTAGGAAGACGAATTAAAAGTGTATGTATGTTTATATATACACACGCTATTCTGTTATATACCCTTACATATCTCATTTTATAACTTGGTTCCCCTGAGAACAAATGTTTCTTTTCCATGTTGTGCTGGAGTACTGTTTGTGAAGTTTTGTTTGGTTGGTTTTTGGTTTTTTTTTTGACAAACCATGTTGAAGTTTTCTGTTTGACTGTTTGTACTATTATTTTAACCTTTAGTATAATGCTGTATTTTGGGGGTTATCTTAATTTGTTGCCTTTGATAATGTTGCTTTTGTTATTTCTAGAATTATGGTGACCAAAATGTACATTAATTATAACTGCAAGTTTTGTTCTTGTTTTTTTTTTGAGGGGAGGTTTTTTTTGTTTGTTTGTTTATATGTTTCTCCAAGGGCTTGTAACTGATAGGACTTTTTGAAATACTGGTTTGGTTTTGCAGCCTGTCTGTGGTACAGTGTTACATGGTGGATTTCCAGCTATCAGAGTGGCTGCTTCCCTTCAGCGTGGATAAACCAGAACCTGTTGTTCTGTGGAGCTGCATGTTGTGGGGCAGTCTGCCTGCTGAACTGCTTGTCACCTTGTCTGTGCTGTGCATCGTGATGAGGTCCAAAGTTGAAACTAGTCCCAGAAGTCTGAATAATCTCCAAGTAGCCTTGTTATGGCGTAGTTCATAGGTAAAAGTGCATTTCTGTTTGGGTCCCAAGTTGCATGAGGATGTTGTGTGATTTCAAACTTAATCACATATACTTAGGTGCGGCCTTATTTGCTATGCCTGTGTACATCTGGGATTCCTTGAACATCTCCTTTTCAACTCCTGCATGTCACCTGGTAATTTGTCATGATTTGCAGTATTGTTTACAGTTTTATAGTAATGCAAGTCAACTCCTCTTCAGTTTTATAATACCCATAGCTGTTCAGATTCTTCATCCTGAACAGTTAGCTTTAGACACACTGAAAAGTAAAGTAAAATGAAGTGCCATATGTAACAATACTCTTGGGATTTTAAGCTACTTTGATTTCAGGCTTTTATTTCTCCCTACATAACATACTCTTTCCTGCACTTCCTGAAAGGAGAGCTTACTGTGTTTGTGGGAAATTACTACACTTGAGTGGAGAAGAATTTAGCAAAGTATTTTCCTATTTAAATTTGGTTTTATACCGTTTGAGAACAAAATCCCAGCACTGCCAAATTCCTGGTGAGAGGAGAGAGAGCCACATCTGTAAGACATTCTGATTGCTTTAGGAGATTCCGATGATTTGCCAAATACTCACGTATGTGAAACTGGCAGGGAGGTCTGACTGCCCCTATGGTTTAGTTTGATTTAATGACTTTGAAAATTCTGAGTTGAATTATTCTCTTTGAATCTTTTGTGGCAAACTCTAGATGGTATCCTGTGTGAGACATGCTATATATTGGGGACAACTTGAACATCTCTAAAATACCACTTCATCTGTCCTTCCAAGTCCATCGCTGCCTTATATATTGTTGTAAGGATTCCCTGCACTACAACAACAGCTGTAGTATTTATAATATTTAATTATTACTACAAATTTATTTTGATTTTTATTGGAAAGCTATTATATTTTCAAATTTTTAGAAAATATAAGTATATATAAGTAAATAATGTAGTCTTCCCAAACAGTATTTGTTCAAATGAACATGTTTTAAGGGATGTTGAAATGCCTCTGGAGGAGAAGAGGAATATATTAAAAATGAAAGCTAGGACTTTTGTCATACTAGTGAAGTATTACTGAACTGTTAGGCATTCTGGTTATTAGGAACTTAAGCTATCCTCCTTGAATAACTGGAAAGCCTTTGCACATAAAGGGCGTGATTGTAAGTGAACTGTGCAAAATGTTGCATTTGATTATCGGCCTCACTTTTTTCCAATTAATTTCAGCATTGAAGTGGTCTTTTGTTATCCTGATTTTCTAAATACATTTAAGAATCAAAAGGATATTTAAGACATTTCTTTCCTTTTGAAGTATGTGAACTGCTTTCCTTTTGAAGTATGGGATTCCTCCTTGTTTTAGTCCTTTGTCTTTGGCAAAAGTGAAATATTTCAGATATGGTACTAGCTGACTTATTTTGCTGTTGCAGCTTTCTTTCTACAGAAAATGTACTATAAATTTTTCTCTAGAAAAACTTGATCTGTAATAAAAAGACCTTTTATTGCCTAAGAAGATAAAAAAAATGTGAAACTGCTTATAAACAATATATTTTAATTTTGAATATGAGATGTAAGGAATAAACATTTGAAGAACTGAGCAATTAAAAACCTGCAAAGTCTGGTATAGCTGATGCTATACTCAGGGTTTGCACTTGTTAACAGTGAATAAGTGGCTGCCTTGCAAGAAGCTTATGATGATTATGATGAAGTCAATGATGATTATTTTTCTATTTAAAAGATGAACAAAGCTATCTGAACTTTTTTTATTTGCAATATAAATAAACCTAGTTACCTTACCTTTAGAGAGCAAATTAAAATACAGAGAGCTTTGTTAGCAAAAGAAATAAAATGCAGATTTGAAGCCTTGATTTTTAAAGTTTTTCTCTGCAACTGGAAGAGCTCTTTAATAATCATAGTCATTAGTGCTGATATAAATTGCACACTGGAAAATTCCTTATTCTAGTGATCTCTTCTGGCATTTTAAAATGAACTAGCCTGCCTCTGCACATATGTATGCCATTATGCAGGTTTTGTTTGTCTAAGAGTGACATGAACATATATTTGCTGAATTCGAAAGCACAGGAGACAGATGAAGCTTGGATGGACTGGTCATAAAATAAAGGCATTTCCAACACAGAGGTGACAGCAAGGCTAGAGACCCTTCACTGGCCTCCCGCTTGCACTGCTGCTTTGTAGCGACTTTATGGATTTGTCCACTAGGCACCTCTGTCAGAGGTATCATTAGGCAAGTATGAGACCAAGGGCAGTGGCCCAAATACTTGTCAACACCAGCAATTGCTTGACCACGTGTACGTGGATATTTAGTTAAAGGGACAGTGTGTTTGATACTTGGAGTTGATGTTAAGAAAACCATCTTGGCAAGATGCTGCTGCTTCTGTGCTGACTAAAGTGATGTTGAAATGGCTTTTACTTTTTTCTTAACAGAAGTGTTTCTTTTTCCCCAGTGGTGATAAATCAATAAACTGTTCCAATCCTGATCAGCAATATTCTATTGTTGTAGTGCTATCAAGTTACTGTTGATATTTGTGAAAGAATGACATTTAGATGAAAGGGCAAAATTTCATGTTTTTAAAAGACAACCCACAAACAAACAAACATTCTCATGCTCACACAAAATAAAAAAGTGCCAAGATAGGAAGATACTTAGAGTTAGAAATTCTTAATGCTTCCTTCATGAGAGATATTGGTATTTAAACTGTTTGGAATTTTGACCTCAAATTGTAAATGCTTACTTCAGCCTGTATACTACCATAATAGCATACTCCAAGGACCACGTGACAGAAAGCAAAGAAGAAAACTCAGTGTCTGAACTGGTTCACGTTACTCAGCTAAAGAGCAGAGATGGCACTAATGTTTGCAGCAGCCCTTTTGTTGCGGTGCTTTGGTGTCAAATACGGAAAGACAATTTCTTAAGAAACAAAAACCACCCAGTTTTCTATATTCTCTTGAGTTTGAGATCTGCTGAAGATGGATTATGAGTATAATTCAAACCTGCATAAGATGTTTTGCTTCTGCTCTTCTGTCAAGGTTTAGGAATGGTGCTCCCCAATTCAGTGGCCCCACTCTCCAAACCACATAACGGTTCTCTCTTTTTCCCCTTGTCTCCCACTTTGCTAGGCTAAAGAGGGGAATTGGAGGCACAAAAGGCAAAAAACATGGCTTGAGATTAGTAGAATTTACTGGAAGCAGCAATGAGATAAGAAAAGGAGCTGTAAGATCAGCAAAGGAGCCAGTGGCTCCCAATGGCTCCCTCTGCCGCATTTTCTCACTGGAAGGAACCCCTTTTCCCTGGAAGAGAGTCCCTCCCCTCCATCCCAGCAATGACATGAGATGGCGTAGAGTAACCTCCATGTCCTAGCCATGTCCCTCATGGCTACTACAAAAATGAACCCTGTCCTGGCTGGAACCAGGACATCTTCACATCATGATCTTTAATAAAAAAGATTGCAACTGGTCTCAGACTGCATAGATAAGCCTACAGTTTTACTTTCATTTTCTGAGGTGTTACGATTTTTCTGCAGGTTTTTACCATTTTAATCTGAATAATATGTTACAAAGGTGCAGGATACACTTAGACCTTTGAAAAGTGAAGCAACCCATAGGTGTGCCTTTTGTCAAAAGCAAATTTGAGGAACTCATTTGCTAGTGGAGGTTGTATTGCTGTGATAGGGCATCTACCAGCAGTTCTTATCTGTTTCACTAATATAGCCTGGAAATTGAAGCTAGGGGGAGTTTTCTAACATATTAATTGGGTTAAAATATTTAAGTCACAGTCATACTCTTCCCAAGAAGGCAACAGCTTTGTGTAGCCTTTTAAAATCTTAAATAAAATCTTGCTCCTAAACTCTTTTAGTGGCCTGAAGTGCTTTTATTGTTCTTTCTGTGGCGTCCCACCCTCAAAGGGAAGTGGTGATTTATGATTTCATTGAGCCTTTTATTCATACTTAGACACAACAAGCTGCTTATACTGCAAATAAAATGGTCAGCAATAAGGAACAGGTACCCTGAGCTTAGAACAAGTCATGCTCTTTGCCCTCATGCTGAAGAGCATTATGTCTTCCAGTCATGGAACTTCCTGTACCTAATACATGAGTCTACATTTGCATCTACAAACTGTTAGACAATTATAGGGTAAGTAGGACTAAAGACAGGCAGATCTGAAAGAGAAGACAACAAAATGCAATTCAGGAAGCATTTGATGTTTGCCATAGGACATACAACAACAAAATGTTTCCAGTCTTCTCCCTTTCTTGCAAGCTCACTGCTGACAAGTAATTTACATCGTGTGTGCCGTGTTTTCATCCTCTTTTAAAGGTGAGATCAATCGCCTTCAACCAAGAGGCTACAAAACCATACTCTGACTTAACACTCAGTGGTGTAACGTGAGTAGAAATGGAGATTTTGCCCCGCACAGAGGAGTTGATTGATGGGGGCCCTTGATAGAGGAAGGTGTGGTATGTGTGTCCAAATTTGCATCTCGATGGCTAAGTGAGTGTTTTGTCAGCAGGTTTTGTAGAGGAGCCCAGGCTCTCTCACACCTCCTTGAGAAGGAGCTGACATTGCTGTTCAGAAACCTTTTTTGACACCCTCTGTGAACTTCCAGCAGACAGAGCACTTAAGCCTTGAGTGAAATAAACAGCAACTTTTTCATTGAATTGCAGATACATGTTTGGCTATATTCATCTGCTGTGGGCCCTTTTGACTGGCTTTTTCCTGGACATTGTGATTAAAAGCTTGAATTTTGGTTCTCTTTTAATCCTGTCATGTTTGTTCTAGAAATCTAAGATACATAAGCTTCTGGATTGCACTCTAGAAATGTGTGCATAGAAATGAGTGCTCCTATTTCTGCATGGAGCAGATTGAGTATTTTCCCTACCCGGGTTACTTATTTGGTTCTCCATCATGTCAGTGAACAAAATTATTATCTCCCTTGTTCTGTGTACTTAGGTAATTTCAGTCTGCCTCTTATGCAGAGTTATGTCATACTTTTCTGTTTCTCAGTTGGCTAGCTTTGGTAGTGGCATTGAAACGGTCAAAGACAGAAGAAAAGAAAGTGGTGGATCAACACCACTTTCTCCCTTTTAGCATGGGTTCAGGACATTTTTTGCATTTCTCACCTGCTCTGTTGTGGAGTTTTTTATTGTGAAGATGAGTAGAACTACTTAATTTTGCTATGTGCTATGAAGCATTTTAAAACGATACTTCTTTCTGAGTGACTTGATTTATGAGAGAAGTACAGTTTGGAGGTGGAAGGATATTCTCTATTCAGTGACAGCTCTAACAGAATAACTGTAAGTGACAGAATTTGCTTGGGAAAGTGCTCTAGGTTAAGTGTAGGATGCCTGGCTGTTTACAAGTAACCATCTAAGCCATATAGTTTGGATGCATGGAGGCAATGTGAAAATCTTTTGACATCTTTAGTTACTCAACTGGTTTATTTTTGGGAGCTCATAAGTTGGCAGAACATACTGACCCTGTCTGGAGTGGTAAAAGCATAATGACTTTGAATGCAGGAGACTTAGTGAATATTTTGTCAAGTTACTTGCTACTATTTCTTTGCAGCAACTGTCATGGAGGTTTTAATTCTTTGCTTTCCCCCCTGAACATTTTTGTATATTGCTGATATATTTTAACGAAAATCTAATACTAGTCTGTCAAGACAAAATGGCTCAATGCATCCTACAACAGATTTGAAGAGTATGAGGTTTTCTTGCTTGTAAAAGGGGGAAAAATATTTGGTGACAGATTTCTTATTGATAACCCTTTGTAATATTCAACCTTCACTTGAAACGGCTGTAGGTTGGATTCACAGTTGGTCCTGGACACAAAAGGCTTCACTATAGGAAAGACAAAGCAGTCTTGCACAGAGGTAATACTGGATTGTGAGGAAGTAAGGAACTGAGAGAAGTTTTATTTATGTTCAAAAACACAGCTGTATTTTTTGTGAAACTGATACTGCTTTTACTCTATGTGACTAGAGAGACTCAGCAGACAGAAATAAAAACTGACAGTAACAACTGCAAAGTGAAAACTTTGTTCTTCCTGTTACAGGTTTTCTGCTTGTGATCGATTTACACAAAACTATTACTCACTGTGCATAAGAAAGTAAAAACAGGAAGGCTTTCTTGTAGATTTCTCCTTGTAGCTGCTACTTACAATCCTGATTTGGAGAGCTAGTGCAAGGTTCCATGGAGTAAATAAGGACTTTGTCATGGAAGAAGGTTGGTTTTCTTTTGGCTTTCAATGTTCAGTATTCTGACACCATCAGAAATTCTCAGCTGCATTGTCAGTTTAGTTGACAACAACTTCATTGCTGGAAATAACTACAAAGCATTTTGCTTGATGATAATTACAGTTATCTTACTGAAAAGTTAAAGCTGTGTTTGTAGCTCTTAATTATTCCATATCCCTTTATTCATTCACACAATTAACATGAAGTCTCACACCAGCATTGCAGGATTTCTTCCAAGTGCTGAATTGTGAGAACAGATGAGTTACCAATCACTTCGAAGGAAAAGAACCACTGATTTGACTTTTCTGTGTTACACAAGCAAAATTTAAAAGAAACCCAACAGGTAAAGAAATAATATAAAGCACGTTAACACTTGGCAAGCTGACCAGACTCACTGAGACCATTTTGCTTTAAAGGTGTCTTCTCCACCATCCTTTTTATTATATTTTTTTTTTAAGTAAGTAGATGTGGTGGTGGGTTTTTTGTGGTGGTTTTTTTTTTTTTTTATGAAAAGGAAGATATGAAAAACTCAGGCGTCTGGAACAATGTCAGCTTATCTGATCAGCAACAGTCCCAATCCCTTACTATTATTAAATACAATTGCGGGAAAAATTGGCCTTGAGATTTCTTATTGATAACCCTTTCATTCCCTCATTGACAACCTCATTCCCTATTGAGGCAGGGATGTTAACTTAGTTTTTATGTTTTTTTTCCTGAAGTGTGTTTTGGACATTAGTTTCAAACAGTTCTTTTGTTTTTCCTCAGTCCTGTCAGTGCTGCTTTTCAGATTATTTTAATAAATTTATAACTTAGTTATAAAGTTATATAACTAATCATTTTGGGACTTTGCCTTCCTTCCAATGCAGAAGTTGAAAATGAAGCTGTGTATATTCATAGATTGTAGAAATGCCAGGTAAATAGTATAAACAACGTGAGAAAAAAAAAAAATAAAAATTGAAAAATCCTAATTCAAGACCTAAATTAAATTTTTGTGTTCCAGAACGCCTTTCTGTGCAGGAACTCTGTGCTTGTGGTGCAAACACCACTCGCTTCGCCTGCCTTTGCAGGGGTGTTCAGTGCCTGAATGGCCCTGGCGGGGGCAGGATTAATCAGAATTAATGGACATGGGGCCTGGGTGTCCCAGCAGCCACAGCCACAGGTCGAGGCATGCCAGGCTGCCTGCGAGGGCAGGGGGAGCTGCCAGTTGCCTCTTTGGGAGGGCAGCCTGTGCTTTGAGACTGGCAGAACTGTAAGCTCAGCTGTGGGCTGGACACAAACCCTTTGAGAGATAATGTTTCTTCAGGCTATCACTCGGGCTCTTGCTCAGCAGCTGAAGCATTTCATTGGGAAATGCAACATCAGAAAAGTACGCTTTTAGACTCCAAGTGGCTTTGGAACAGCTGTACTGGAGCAGCTAAATAAATATAACCCTCTGTAAGAGGAAATAACTTTTCTAACAGATATGTTCACAGATGGATTGTAGTCATACTGAGCCCAGTGTTTGCCTGAGCAAGAGAGAAAACCTTTTAATAGAGATCTATAAATGAAAATTTGTGCTTATACCAACTTCTAGCAGCAGTTAGAGAACAGTACTCCTGCCTAGTGGGAATGAGATGAGCATCTCAGGGAAGTTAGAAAAACTAGGTGAGCTAGGGAGACACCAGCCATTAGCTCCAACAGCAATGTATGTTAAAATTTATTGGTGCCCAGATGCCTACAAAAATGTCTGGGAGCAGTTCATTTACAGCAGTGTGAGTGGGCCTGGGTGACAGGGTTCTGTGTGCCAGAGGTACTCAGTATGCTTGGAGGGAGCAGGGAGCATAGCACTTCTGTCAGGGGGAAGCTCAGTGTTCTGCTATGTCCAAAATGCACTAAAATAAGATACTAAAAAACAAATTGCAAATTTGCAACATATTTAGTAATTACAGATACATGTCCTAAAATATTTTATAATAATGGTAGAGCAAAGCACTGAGCTGAACTTATATGCAGACAGCACTTATGAGAGTTGCTGTTTCAGGAGGAAATTCTAGTTGTAAAATAGTGGATCAGGGAAAAGTTCATTCCAGGTTTATTTTCTTTTTTTTATTCATGAATGAGGGAGCTCTTTAGTAAATACTTTAATGAAGTACTGTCCATCACCTAATTTTCAAATTCTAAGCTATTTAATGAAGAAGGAGTTGTTACTGGTGGGATTTTTCTTTGAAACAGCAGCTTCAAACTGAAAGCAAATTGGTAGATTTAAACACCAGCCTGTGTCTTAAAATAAATTGATGGTATCTCCTGACAGACATGGTGCCAGTAATCCAGAGGAGGCCTTGGGGCCATGTGATGAAGTTGCATGCCTTGAGGAGTAGAACGTGACTTAAAGTTAGTGCATACATTTGTAATTGTATGTCTGTATTTTTTTTTCTTGGAAAAAAAGGAAAGGGTTGGTAAAGTTTAGTGTGGGAGGGAAGAGGTGGAGAGGTGGTCAGTGATTGCTTTTAAATGCTGAGGTTTTCCAGAATGCCTGGGAAGGACATGGTGCTGCTTTTGTGGTTGCACGTTCGCTGAGGTCTGTGGGGCAGCAGATCTCTGGCAAGAGCTTGCTGTGCTGCACAGGCCAGTTTTCCACAAGCCTCAGCAAAGTTGGTCACCGTGGATTATTCTTTCCACATGTCAATTTTGTGCATGAAGCTGCTTTAGGGAATTGAAGCCAAAATTCAGGAGTTGGAAGGTTAATTGTTTCCCTTGCCTTTTGTGTGTGTGTGTGTGTATGTGTGTGCTATTTGCTTGGAGGGAGAGGGAAGGGAGTGTTAACCATTTACAAGTACACATCTCTCTTCCCTCATTCCTTCCTAGAATGATGGTGGAAAATATTCCTAGGCTAATTTGGTTTAACGGCTACGTCACTCTCAATAGTAGAGACTGTTCTAAGTACACAGATTATGAACAAGAAACACACAGGACATGGATTTTGTTACTGCAGGATTAGTTCTCCACAAGGAACAGGAGAAGAATATGTCCATGCTCAGCTGAGGAAATTTTTACTGATGCAGCTAGGCAAGCAAAGTATATTTATTGCTATGGACTTTATTTTAAACCGTTTTTTTGAAGACCGCCAGAAGTATCATTTTACCTACTTAAGGCCTAAAAAGCTAAAAAAATTGGAGTGTGGAAGGCAATTTCTCTTTTTAACATTAGAGCTGCAGCTAAACTTACTTTAGAATTTGACTAGAGAGCTAGTGAAATGATACTGGGAGCTGATTAACTGACAGGTGGGATTTTTCCAGCTGCTGCTTTTAAGAACTTGAACTTTTAAATCTAATGTCTACTGCTTCGTGTATGAAATTTTTCAAATTATTTTGAACAATTTGTAATATTTGAAACTATAAGCAGTTTTTCTAATTAACAGGCAAAATGTTTTAGAAAACCTTTTATTTCTTACAGGAAGGGAGCTGAGAACTATAACAGAAGTTATAAACATCTTTTTATTGGGTGTAGTTTTTTATATGTCCAAATCTATCTTATTATTTCCAGGTAAGGTATAAGTAAAAAAATTGCATTAAAGAAATTACCAGTTCTAAAAGGCTACCTTAAAAGAAAAAAAGGGGTGACACACTAAGAAGTTGTTATTGGGGTTTAATTGGGTGGGTGGTTCATGTCTTTCAGAACAGTTTGAACTGCCATTATGTCTTTGTGGAACTAAGTATGTTTAACTGGATGGCATCATATTTTAGAAAATGGACGAGATCTACTGGAAATGTAGGAGCAAGAGGAAAGGCATCTGGAGGGACCTATACACTTGTGGTTTGAGGAGGGAGAGATTTTCTTCTTTCTGCTAGTTTTGTCATCTCAGCCTTTTCTCACGTGTTAGCTTCCTGCATGTTGCAACACGAATGGAAACCAACCATTGTAGTTGACCTCAGTCTGAAATTGAAAGTGTGAATTCTTCAGTGCTGGGCCTCTGAAAGTGCTGCTGGGGGAATCCCTGTCTCTGCACTGATGCTTCTGTGAAGCTTTACTCCAACACCAGGGTCACAAGTCTTGCAGAAGGTGAGCTGAAGACAGCTGAAGAGTGTGGAAACCTTGCTCAAGCAGAGCTGCTGAGTTCAGAAACATTTGCAGTAATACAAACTTAGCTTGCTACCTTCAGGAACTATGTACATATAGAAGCCGTTCCTTTATCTGAACTTTTTTCCTGATGGTTTGATGTGCTGCTGGCATTGAATGTGAATTTTCTTCTGCTTTTTGGTTTATTTTTGTGGCTCTGACAGTACTTTCGTGACTCTGATTTTTCTGATTTTATCTGCAAGGGAATCTTTTGTGCAATGTTCAAGAATTTCGGTAAGGCAGAGAGAGAACAAAACCACAAATACAAGTGCTGCAAGACTTAAGAGCATTTGCTTAACGACTTAACCTACTGTAGTAGGTGAATGCCATCAGTTATGTGCAAATTAGTACTTGTTCTTTCTTTCTAAGCAATACTGTGACAGCATTTCTCATGCATAACTCTCAAGGCTTAGTTGTGTTGCTGTTTTTTTGTTGGTTTTTCCCCCCTGTAAATAGGTGGGATAAGTACGTATCTTTTTATGTAAAGGGGAAAAATGAGACTTCCAGTTTCATCTGTACTGTTTCCATTTTAAAAATTCTGGGCCCTGTTTTATTTTTTTTTCTGTGAAACCTGGCTATGTTTCACAACCAAATGTGTAATGGTTCTGACCCTCCCTTCCCCCTTTCACCCCTTCAGTGACAGAAATCTTGCATTTGCTGCTGCAGGTCAAAACAGTAGCCAAGGACCATGGTGCTCCCTGACTTCTGGGGCCCTCAGAAGGGGCAGTGGGAGCAGTGGCAGAGCCCTTTCCACAGTCTGCTGAAAGAAACTTTGTTCCTGTACTCCAGCTGCTGTGATGTGTGCTGTCGTCCTGCTAAAAATCAGTACACTTTGCTCTTAACTTGTCCAGGTAAAACAGAACATTCAGTCAGAGAGTTCAGGGGGTGGAAGATATGGAAGCTTGTCCCTGCACAAGTGAGCTCTGAAAACATGCGGTTCCAATGCATCCGTTCCTTGTGGACCTGAAAGCTGTTTCTTATTTGTGGCATCTCAGATGTTGCAGTTGTGGGAAAAGAAGAAAAATTCTTTTCGCTTGGAGTGGTAGCTGGGAAGGTGGTGCAAAGATGGGAGGAATATATATATCGTAGTAGTTGCTAAAAGCAGCGTCTTACAGGTTTTAAGAGCTCCCTTTTTTTATTCTCTGATTCTAAATTGTGCTTTTATGCTTGTGGTGATAGTAAGTGATGGAAACAGAAGAAAACTTGTATTGACTTAAGCTGCTTACAGGTATAAATAAATTCCTTCCCTTCTTTCTTTATATGATTTTGTAATTGCTTGCAGGGAGGGAATTGGGTGAGATTCTTCAGCACTGTTATCTAATTCCTAGGCAAAATTAGTAATAATGTCATGATTGCACCTGGATAGGTCTGCCAAGTATCTTGAATTGCTCTGTGTCCCCTGGACAAGGGTAGCATACATGCACATATGTCTTATAGGTGACAACTCTAGTAAAAGCTAGCATGATATTTTTAGATCCACAATAAACCTACACTGACTGCTATATGCTTATCTTGAGTTTATTCATGGCATATAGTCTCGTGGGTGGGCTGAAATAGGAAGAAATTTTTTGGAGAGGTTTCATGTGCATTTTAGCCAACCTTAGGATGGGATTTCAAACTGAGTGAGAGACTAAATATGATAGAAAGGGTAGGGCGCTAACTTGACACTGAGTTAGGCTATGTCCTCTGACAAAGACCTCTTAAGGCAAGTAATTTAAAAATCTCCCTCTCCCAGACATAGCTGTCTTCAATAAAAAGGGAATAATAGTGGTTCAATCCTTTAAAGAAGCATTGCCAGAGTATACTCTTTATACACTCTTTAGTGCTGTTATACTGTGATTATGAGGCCATGCAACCATGTAAAATAGAAATAGCTGGACTTCAGTTTCTGTACTATAGTGCAGGAAATGAAGCCGTGGACAATAAGAGGAGTACCTCTGGCTAGTGTTGTAATTTTCTTTAAAAAAGTAAGTCTGAAACCCCAACCCATACAGATCGTGCAAGTGTAAGAGCCCTTCCCCTTAGGTTGTAGTTCCACTCAGAGCTTAAGGAGAGTGCAAAGGCATGAGAGAACACTGCATCTGTGGAGTATCAGTTAGAGATCTCTACTATGATATGTATATTTTAATGTTAGAGCTTTTCTACAGGTGAATTTTCACGTGCTTTAGAATATCTTGTGACTTTTATATCAAAATAGCCTTAAAATTTACCTCATGGGGGGAGTTCTATGGTGTACTTAAAATGTAGTGTTCTATAGTATTTTCTGAATTTGGTATAATTGTTCAAAATGAAGATCCTTTACCTGACATCTTGCAAATGCAGTCTCCAGACAAAACTGAGATCAAGGAAATACAGAACAATAACCTCATGTGGGCTACCTCTTTGCTTTTTAATGCAAAACAGTCTGTCTTTGTTTACCTGTTAGAAATACAGAATGTTGCACACAACACATATTGTGAAGTGAATGAATTGGTGTTAATACATTGCTTTAACTGTTGCAAAATATTACATAAATGGTGAGCATTACAATAACATGAAGTTTGTTCATGAACAAGTTCTTTCAACTGCTTTCCCCAACAGAAAATTGTGTGTGTTTTATAACAACTGGGAGAATGTTTTTCTGCCTTGGTGGATTCATATATCTTTTCCAATTGGAGAAGAGCTGTGTAATGATTGTCAGCCTGCTGATGAGAGATTAAATGTTCATTCTTATTGTTTGGAGGTTTGTTGAAAATAGTAATGACGTCAGATGCCGTGGGACATAAGCTGAACTAGTAACCTACTTGAAATAAGAGAGTGCTATCTAGCTGGTGTGAAAAAATCCTTTAGAATCCATTATCCATATGTACTTTGCTCTGAGTACATATGAAGCTGATGTCACTTACGCCCCATAGTGGAAGGGCTTTGTAATCATAGTAAGGATACAAATAAGCCACTACAGAAATGGAAGCGCTTTGTATTTGATCCAGTATTGGTGCCAACCATCTGCTCTTCCCTTCCTCCACTGAAATCCCCGTGGCTAAAAGGAAGAGATTGGGCAGGTGTCTGGCAGGTAACTGACAGGGAAGTCTGAATCCAGAGGCCTGGAGAGTGCTTTGATTTTTTTAATTAAAGATGAAGAAATCAGAGTGCTTTCTGAGACCCTGAAGTCTTAAAATCTTGCTGTTTTCCACTGTGTGATGATCCTGTTTGCCCACATCTTTCCGTGTTCCTACTCCCAGTACTAGTGTGCATTTGCTTAGCTGCATTGTTGTAATGCCTGACAGCCCCAGTCATGGCCAAGAGCTTACTGTACCTTGTAACAGACCAGCACAGTAAAGAAACCCTTTTATAGTCAACAGTGACTGCAGGAATTCTTAAAAGACATAATTTTAGAAACTTGAAGTAAAGCCTTGTCAATGCTGTTAAAGACTGACTGCGCTCAGTCAATACTCTCATGTGTTTGCTGCAAGTGTGTGGATGTGGGCAAACCAAGGTCAGCACTGCTTCAGCTTAGATAACTGCTGATAAACAGAGATATTTCTGGGTCAAGTGAGATAGAGGCAGGCATGTGACAAAAGAACGGCTATGCTGTTGTGTGACCTTTTTCCTTCACATTTTGGCTTACTCCCTCTTCTTTGGTTATCACTACCCTGATTTCATCGTGTCTGAAATTAGACTTCTAAGCTCTTTGTGGAAGAATCCCCGTCTAGGCTGTTAGTAGCTAATGTTAAAGATAATACAACTTTTATGACCTCAAAATACTTCATTAATATCAATGTATTGGGTTTCAAGTATTCTCATTTTAGGAAACAATTTGAAGTGACTTGCTTAAAATGCATGTCTGTAGCAGAGCTGGAAGCTGATCCCAGGGGTTCTGCCTGTACGTGTAGTCTCAGCTATTGTCCAGCCAGACTTGGGCGAGTGATGATGCCTGCTTGACAGTTTTAATGTCTCTGCCAAGGGCTCAGGCTGAGCTATTGAGTACATTTATATTTCTCATGAAGAAACCCCCAGGAATGGCAAGTATCACTGTCTCTATGAACTTTCACCATTCTCTTCCCTTGTTTGTAGCCCATTACCTCTTGCAAAGCCTCAAAGGGATCTGTAAAACACTCAGACTTTGTTGTTCCTTACACTGGACGTCTGTGCAAGCCTGGTTTTGTTCTGGAGTGCTGAAGAGGTTGAGAAGGGAACAGCTAAACCTGTAGCAATCTTTCCTGTTGCATTCCAGTGCATTCAGATGTGTTTGCTTCTCAGGGCTAAAATGCTGAAAGGTTTGGTCCTGTCTCTGGGGTGTCCATACAATTCTGCAGCTGGTGTGTTTGTGGCAGGAGAGGCATTTGGACTGAAGGACATGTTGTGGTCATGTCAGGTATGTGAATGTGAGGGCAGGGAAAAGCTTTTGGCCTGCTCTTTGCCATTCTGACTTTGGAGCCTGCTGTGATTCCTGCATGTTGGTCTCTCTGTTGCTAGCAACTGCCTTCCCAGACAGCTCCAAACAAAAAAGCTTAAAATAACTGTCTAAGGGTTTACAATTAGAACTGCTAACCCATTTCCAGTGGAAAAGAATTCTGTTAATGTAACTGTACAAAGCCTGAAAGCAGCATTTCGTACTCTGTAATTACTGTGCTCCTTCTGCACTCTAAGGCTGCCTAAGCCTCTTCAGGTCAGCATTTATCAAGATGACAGATTATAATAACAAATATTCCTAACTTCAGTACAGTTTATAAACATTAACCAATATAAGAAATGTCCCATGTATCTATTTTATTAAAGGCTAAGCTTGGTCTGTGTTGCAAAGCCATTTGTAAAGATGGGCTTCCCTGTGTATGTGTTTACAAGAGTCTGGATTGTGAAGCTGCCTCTCTCGTAGTGCAAGAGAAAAGACTAGTCTGGTGCAAATCATGAATCATTTGTTCTTATGTGATGAGGTTGGCATGAAATTTCAATTATTTTGGAAACACTATTCAAAGTTTTGCTTGAAAATGAATGAAATTGAAGATCTTACATATCCCTTCAATAGCTGGTAGAAACAACATTGTCAGTTCTTTTAAGAAAAAACAGGTTGTGGCTTTTTTTTTTTTCCTTTTGTTGTTTGTTTAATTATCTGCTAAACTAAATTTTAGTTTGTCTTTTTAGTAGTTTTTCTTCCTCCCCCATGTGGATTTTCTTCTGGTGGAGCTGTTTGTGTAAGCCAGGTTTTGTCTGGCTTGGTTGTTGTAAGGATGAGACTAATCAGCACTTGATGGACATTTTCTTTGTAGCAACTTTTTGTCTCTTCATTAGAAACTCACTAATTTTGTCTCATCCATTAGAACAAAATTATGTGGAAAATCCTTTGTTTTGAAAAGCAAATATTTGTAACCAAGTTTCCAGCTTGAATTGAGGAGGACAACCCCAAAAAATAGGTTATTTTTTGAGTATTCATCAACAGTATATGATTTTCCTCTCATAGAACTGTTATCTGAAAACTTCCCTTTGAGGTGCATCTGTGGTGCTTCGGACCCTGTAATTGAAAACGCCAAAATCCTTCTCCAAAATCCATCATACTAGGATGGATCTGTGTTTAGATGGAGTGTGGAAAAATTGTGGTGATGGGGATAAATAAAACCACATCCATGAATGTATATAGTAGGTTCAAATAGAATCAGAATGCATGCTTTGGTGAATTTGAAGACCATTGGAATAGAAATATACCTAATTAAATAATGTTTGTAGGGCTGCATTTTCACTATCTCACCTCTATTACACCCTTTACCGTAAACCAAAATATTTTCTTGAAGGAGGTTTTGTATTTCTCCTTGCATTGATTACTTCGTGAAGTGTAGTTCATGTATTTCCATTTGGGTATGTATTTTTTCCCCAAACAATGTGGTAGTTCTACATTTTGTGTTATTTTGCTTGCTCTAGGTAATTAACTTCTGGTGCTGAATGTCAGGAAGAGTCTTGACTGGAGCAGTAGTTTGTGGCATCTGGTGGTCCAATACAAGCTACCTGATTTTGCTGGCACATAGTGCTTCACAGCATGACCATTTTCTCCAATGTTTCTCCTCACAGAGCTGATGGGTTTCACTTTTGAGTCTGTGGTTAGTACGGTGGTTTAATAAAGCTTTATTAATTCCCAGCCTCTGAAAATGGGAAAGTGAAAGTGGCAGCAAAGTGGTTCTAACAGTGTCCTCAGGGCAGAGGCACCCTTGTAGTCAGTCATAGCTTCAGTCTTTCTCTGCAATAGAAATGGGCCAATCACATGAAAATTTGGGTAGGTCATAAACGTCTGCCATGCATACTACTTATTTAGGTATGTGTTTGTTAGCCCCAGGCAGGCACCTTCGGGAAACAGTGGAAGTTGCCAAACTTCCTGGATGCTGTGTTTTCCCTTTTGTTGACAGTCTGTGAAGCAGCTTTCCTTTCATCTCTTTGTCTTTATTACAGGCCTGCTGTAGGATTCCTTTTTTTTTTTTGCTGTGAAGTGTTACATAACAAGTAAGCCTTCCCCACTTCATAGGCTTTATTGATTCTAGAACTTGAATCTGATAAGTGCCCCAGATTGGTTTCATACTTGAAGGTGTTAGGGGAGATTATTGATACCTACTTACATTCTTTTGTGGTGGGCTTCCTTTAAACTGGACTGTTCACTTGGTCGATTTTGCTTGTTTGCTTTGGGCTTCAGCTGTTGCTCTTCTGTAGTGCCACACTCCTGGGATATACTCCTTTTGCTATAGAGACAGGCATTCTAGATGTCTGGAAAATGCCATACCATTTGGGATAAAGTGACAGGAACATAAAACCAGCATCTTCCATTTATGTTCTTGGCTTTCTTGCAGACTGTTGTGTTTTGCTTTGAGTTTTCCCCTGCCTTTCTTCAGGACATAGATTGCTGTGCTTTGCTATATAGAATTTACAAACATGGTTTATTTTCTGTGCTGTGCTGTTATCCTTCCTGTTCAACGTGTCTGAAAGTGGTGAGTGGGAGGTTGCAAACAATCTGCAGGAATTTTGATGTAGCTAACTGTCTGGAAGAAAATGTGACAAAGTGAGTGTGCAGGAGAGGCTTTGGAAGGAAGGATTGAAGCTGTTTCCATATACAGGAAGGATAAGCATAGACTATGTGCAATAAACTTTGCAAATCTTTTACAAACACGAAAACTGACCCATGCTTTTGTCCTTTTCTCTGTTCTTACTCAAGACTGTTGCAGATGGTGCTGGTGGTTTCACAAAGGCAGATTTCTGCTAGCTGGAACAAGTTTCATGTTTGTGATGCCCTATTAAGTCTCCAGTAATTTTCAAAAATGCGAACCACAAAAGCCAGAAACAAACCCTACCCTATTGAGCCTCCTCTATCCTCCTATTACACAGAAGGAGTTAAAACTTTTTTGCCCTTTCTGGACACGTGTGAATAGCACATCCAATTTTTGTCTTCCACAGGTAGATTTCATTAACCGTGTGTTTTCTTGCAGGTTTGAAAAGGAGCTGGTAGCTAGTATGTTATATATTGCTTAATTTTTGACCTTGCTTGTTGTGTGATCTTAGAAGTGAGTTAGTTCCTGTGTTTCTCTTCCTCATTAGTAAAATGTGTTTTAGAATTCCTTGTGTGTTTCGTAAATGTGGTATTTGACCGTAATAATGGGCAAATTGGAGAAGGAAAGTTGGATTGCTCTGTCTCAGAAGGACACGGTATAGCTTACTGCATTTGTCTTAAATGTTACAATTGTTCTTGGAATCTGTTCATCATCATCATTAAAAGTGATCGAGCTGCTTACAGGGGAGAACCATAATTTGAGTTGCTGGCAGCAGAAGGTCTTAGTGAGAAATGATTGTCATCACTCCAATCTGACAGATTTCCAGTAAGGAACTGTGACAGTATTGTTGCAATTAAGGCTGAGAATGTACATTAGCTAGAACAGAGGAACACTTTATTTTACATGAAAAAAAAAAAACAAACCAAAATAGAGGAATTTAAAAGCTAAGATGGTGGAAAAGATGGTCAACAGCTCCAACTACAACTTGTTATTCTCAGCATCTTTAATTTTGCTGAAATTTGAGGAGAAGTTAGTCTTTCCTGAGTCATTTCGCGGCATTCTGTCAGAGAGAAATGTTTGCAAATGATCTTAAAGGAGAATGAGGAATGTGCACAATTTAAACTTGCTTATCATGCCTGATATAGGTGATGTAGCAAAGGGACTAAACAAAGCACAGGACAGCATAAAAGTGAGCTGAAGAGTAAAATTTAGGATTACTAACTACAGTGTGTGAGGTCATAAACTTGATGTGTGAAACTGTACAAATATACATATGTTTAGTTAAGAGAATATTTACAGAAATGGAATAATGGTGGATGGTTATTAAATATACAGACAACAAGTTTTAAAGAGAGATAGAGGTATTTTACATTAAATGGTTACCACTGAGTGTTTGAAGTTTGTCCCCTAAATCAAATAATGTTTAACTTTAGTTAAGGTGTTATAGTGAACTCTCCAGGCTAATAATAAACTCTGACAAGATAGTTGCGTTTGATAGGGATGTCTCAGTGGTTCTGCTTTGGATTGAATAAAAGCTGCTGGTGGGTGGTCTGGGCTAGTAACAGCCTAGTGAGTGGCTCTGAGAGAGAGGACTTCAGAACAGAATCCTGGATGCAGGCAGAGACTCCTCCAGAGTCCTGTTGTATGCTTCCGGAAGTCCTTCAGCATTCTTTGGCTAAATGTAGCTCATATAGTGTTTTATATATGTTTATTATTTTCTTTAATGCATTAGTGCAGACACATTAAAGAGGTTTTTAGCTTAAAATGCTAACGCTAACTTTTCTCAGTAAGGTGCCATGGGTTACTTTCCTTCTGTATTTTTCATTCCAGAAAATACTGCATATACATCCACTGAGTATATGTATAACTAATTTGACATTCTTTTTAGGTGTAGAATAGAAAGCCTCCCAGTATGAAAAATTCCTTAGAATTCTGAAAATATTTGTGGTATTAAAGGAGGTGATGTACAATTTATGTTCATCTTGAGAAAGTTCAGGAGAATGTCAGAAGCTCCTGGAAGTGAAAATAACTGATGATGTTGCCTGCCAAATCTTAGAGTTATTAAAACAAAATATATTGATGCTAGGTTCTGCATTTTCTCTGTGCAGTGTAAAAGCAGTGCTAAATATCATGACACTTCAGTATATTTGGAGGCAAGACACAGTATCTTCTGGGAATTGCAGTGTTGGAACTGTCTCTGTGCTTTATTCAAAAGTAAGGAATCGTCTGGGATGTATTACTCCAAAACACTTAAGCCTGGAAGCATGTTGCCATTTTACTGTGCTGCTGCAGGCTGACTCTTGTGCTGAAATTAAAGCAAAACAAAACAAAACAAAAAACCCCAAAGCTGGTAATTGGCTAGGATGATGATTGTGTGAGCTCATTCCCCCAACCTCAGGGAGGGAAGCCTGTTTAGTCAGAGAGCCAGCAGTGCTCATGCAGTGAAGCTGCCAAGCATGAGCTTTCCTGAATCATAGTCATGCTGCAACTTGAACATTTATCATTGCAGCTTGAACTATGGACTGTTACTATTAGGATGACATAGAAGATACTTCTATGCAGTTTTTCTATACAGAAATAACTTCTGAAAAGCTAATTTTGTGATAATTTTCTTTTACCATTAAATACCAGATGCAAAAAATCCTCTTTTATCTTGGTGATCTCTTAGGAAATAGTTATTTTTGCATGTAGCTGGGTGAACTGGGATGTTCAGTAAGCATGTTTTGTTTTAAGTCTCTTTTCTCCCTGGTAATGTCCTTTTCACTATCCTGGGTTTTGTGCTGAATGGCAATTTCAGTTGTACATATTCCTTTTCCTTATTAAGGTTATCCCTGAGTTTACTCCTTTTTACACGATGCATCTTAATAGTTTTGTTAGATCTCTTTCCCATATTGTTGCAGTTCTAAACTGATCTGAGTTAGACCTTGTGACGCTATGGTCTTCTTATCTACTAATAGAAAAAGCAGAACCAAAGTCCACACAAATGTAGGCTAGGAAAGTTGTGCTAATGCAGTGCTTTCTTACTAAAGGGAGAGTCCTCTTGCTAAAGATCTTCTGGGTACTTTTCTGGGTGGTAGCTGCAAATCCCAGCCACGGCTATTAAGAACAGCATCAATGGGGCTCGCTCATTTTCTTTCTTTCTTTGGTCAAAGTTGAATGCCATCTTTTTGACAGATACTGTTGTGTTTTTCTTCAAAGAGTAGAAGAACCCACAGCAGAATTTCAGAAAGCTGTCTGGCAGGTTAAAACTTGATCTAGTGGTAATGTCTTCTAACACACAGAAACCTTGCATTCTTTTTATCAGAATTATGTGACTGATCAATACAAAAGCACTTAGAAGCACCAGTAGAAGGAAAAAGTTACCTAGTTTGGAGAGAAAAATAGCTTGTGATAATTCCACAAAGTAAGACCATTAGAAACCAACCACTCTTTTATGTGTTACCTCAGTAATTGAGGTTTAGCTGTTATCTCTGATACATTTGCAATGCTGCAGAAAGCAAGGAGACAGGTTAACATAGCTTCTGAGGGGCATATAGCAACTTTTCTACCTCTGCATTTTTGCTACCAGGGATTCAGTTTTCTGCTGAAAGATGTTTTTTCCTCTCCTAGTGAAGTTTTGAAGTAGGAAAAACTTACTTTATGAAATCTTCATTTGTGTACTAGTTGCAGTTTAGAGAGAATTTTCCGTCTCACGTGTCCATAATTTCTCCTAGAGTTATTTTCGTCCTGTTTTGATAGTCTTGGAAAATGAGCTGAGTCGTTGTGCTTAGAGGAGGGAGGAATGCCCTGGCTCCGTGATGCTGGGTGGCAGAGGTCCATGATTTGTAGCCAAGGCGAAGGGGAGGCAGTGTGGGGGAACAGCTATGTAACAGCCTGAGGAAGTGAGTCACTTCACTCTGAAGCACAGTCCCATGGTTCCAGTAGCACTGAGGCCAGGTTTGGCCTCTGAGGTGGAAGTTGCGTAAGTTAATTAAAACTCTTTGTCTTTTCCTCCTTGTCATGTTCCCAACCCCACCTCAGTATTAAAACCTGCACTGTACCCATATCTGTCTGAGGAAGCTCAGGTTACAGGACTTCAGTGTGCTATATAATTTTGGTTTATTATTTTTCATTTTAGAAAGATGGATAAATAGATTGCAGGTTTCATTAGAGGGGATGTGTGTGTTGATCTTACCTGCTTCACTCAAGAGAAACTTGATTATGTAACAGAAGGGATGTAGTAAGAATAGATTTTCAACAATTTGTTATAATTTTCCTGGAATATATTGGCAATGTGATTTAAAGTGGAACAGAGTGCACAGTGAAAACGATAGGATTAGAGACTTACACTAGAATGTTTGTAGTAGTTATCTAAGAATATAATTGAATTTTAAACTAAGCATCTAAAAAGCTTTTAGGCGTCCAAATAGAAATATGAGTGTATGTGTTCACACATTAGACCTTAATTCTGCAAGCTAGGCTCTTAGAGTTTATGGATAGCTTTTCTTCATGGAAGAAGAGGGTAAGAGGGTAAAATTGTTGTAGAGTACTTGTTCTGGAAAGGCTTTCTCCTATTACATTTGTAGCTTTACACAAACAGGTATTTGCTGATGTCTGGGAGCAGCTGCAGCAACAGCAGGTGCCTGAACTGCCTTTCAGTGAGTGTGACCTGAGCAGGAGCAGTTGCTTTCAGCTTTTGAAAAAAACATCTGAGAGAGCAACAGGTTGAGCAGGCCTAGTCTCCAGTGCTTGGATGCTGGATGGGCAGTTCTTAACTGGAAGCATTTGTAATCATTGGTGGTGTGTGTCTGTGACTGATTGGCTGTTGCCTGATCCTTTTCCTTCCAAATACTGAACTGAGCATCTTGCTGCATTTTGGCTGCAGCCTTCACATACCTGTGTCTCTTTTAAAGGTCTTAGGGAAATGTGGCCTTTTGGCAAGCCATGAGGGTTTTTTGTTTTGTGGTTTTCAGTTGAAATTAAAACCAGATTATTCTGGCTACAGGAAGACATGGAAGTAATTGGCCAGATCAGAGGTAGTTTCAGAGTAAAACTTTCAGGATGAATTTAAGTGATTAGTCAGAATTCTGTGTGCAGTTGGGAGTTGCATCATGCAAGTACAGTGAGATATCTGTCCTGTAAAACCAAGTTGTTTTGTTTTGCATTCTTCTAGCAGGTCAGATCTGTTGTTTCTTCCATGTATTGTCTTGGCCTTCATTTCCATGGGAAATGGGACAGACGTGCACATTATTGCTTATCACATGAACGTTCATAGGCTAGTTATGTCTCTTGATGATTCATTGCAATTGCTTCTCTATTTCAGGAACTGTAACTAAGTGGACCCTACTGGGCTCTGGACCACAAAGTGTAAGAGTGAAAAGAAGTGTGAGAAGCACACAAAGAAAAGGGAAGTGAATGCACTTTCATCTGGACTTCTTTCCTGCCCTTTATTACTAAAGCTGAATGGAAAAGAGAGACTGCTGTGCCTTTCCTCCCCCAACCTCAGGGATGGGTGGATTATAAATACTGTGTGTGTGGCTGGGAGAATAGACTGAACCATGAATCTTCAGGCTCAGCAAAAGTCTTCAAGCAAAAGGACTGGGAAACGAGTTGCTTATTTTAATGAGCAAGACATAGCTGTGCCTTCAAAAGAACCACAGCAGCAGCTTAAAGAAGGACAGTACTATGGTCACGGAGGGAATATACCAGTCTCCCAAACTATGGAGATTTCTCATGCAGGAGGATTAACAAGTGCATCCAACAATGTTGCTTTGATGAACTCTGTTTACAATCAAGATAGGGGAGAATCAGTGATGATGCCCCAGTCAGTAACAGCTGTCAAATGGCAGAATTCGCTAATGGGAAACCGGTTGCCAGAGAGGGGTGACAGCCACTGGCAGTCTCCACCTTCAGTGTGGAACCACAGTATGGTTTTTGGGGGCAACCCAAAGGGACCCCACTCCAATGCTGGTGCCCCAGGCTTCTATGGCCACCCAGAAGCCCTTAAAAGAAATCAAGAGAAAGGAGTGTTTGTGTCACAGCTGGATTTATATGGAGATGCTGTCCAGCAGATGATGTCCCAGAAGGCTCAGCTGGAACAGCAAGCCCTAGTTAGACAACAAGCTCAAATGAATTCTTTTCATCAAATGCAGAAACAGCAGCAGCAGAATCAAAGTCTGCCATTGCAGCCTTTCCAGCTTGCATTTGGTCACCAAGGTCAAAAGCAAGGTCTTCCTGAGTTGTTGCATGTCTTTCAAGAAGCCCCAACTTCGTCCAGTCCAGCATTTACTGCGCAACAAAAACAGCAAGCTCTTCCCCAGCTACAACTCTTTGAAAATTTCTATCCTCAGCAGCAGCAGCAGCAACAGGCTGCCACGCAAGCCTTCGGTCTGCAGCAAACAACTTCCATAGCTCAGCCTCATGTGGCAGCTGCAGCACCTCAGCATCACATGATACCACACCAGTTTCAGCAAGCAGAGAGGAACCAGGAGCTATTCAAGGCATTAACAGAGCAGAACCAACAGACAGTGCTACCTCAGACCCAGATTCCCTTTCCAAGGAGATCACGGAGACTCTCCAAAGAAGGTGTCCTGCTGACATCTGCAGGAGAAGTGTTGACTTCTAAGCAGGCAGAAGAACAACCTGGCAATTTATTTCTGCATCACTGGCAAACACATCAGCAAGAGGTCCCATTACAGCAGCCACCTGAGTCACTGGCCCACAATAAAAGTAGCTATTTGCAACCCAGAAGGTTGGATCTGGGGCAGAAGGATGTCCTGGTCAATAGTGAGCAGTGCCAGATGGAAACAGATAGGCAAGCTGCAGCCCAGAATGGTAAAGATGAGGAGAAACAGGCAGCAGCACCTGCAGAAAACACTCAGAGAACTGATGATTTTCAGAGTGTCAGAGGTGGTGTAATCCAGAGTACCCGACGGAGACGACGTGTTTCTCAAGAGGCCAATTTGCTGACTTTGGCCCAAAAAGCTGTTGAGCTGGCTTCTCTTCAGAATGTAAAGGTAAGGTATAGACCCTAACCAATATGTTTTAGACTACAAAATAGGGCTGAAATGAAAGGAATTTATGTACGTATGCAGGATAGGATGGTACCTTGAAGTATGCAGCAAGGGCAGCTCTGGAGGCATGTAAGTTCAGCTACTGTAATTCATAGATGTGGGAGAACAGAGATGTAATGTAGTGAAACCACTAAGGGACAGTTTTATTTCCCTAACACAGCTAAAATGTTATTTTAGCCCATGACATCAAAATAAATCATCTTAGGTCTCAAGGTGATCAGGAATTTTGAGAGGCAAGTCTAAGTAATTTACTTGTTGTCTTTTTACCAATTTAACGTTCTCTTTCTTTTCTGTTAAAAGACTTAGCTTACCTGCCAGTTTTTCAGTTTCAGCAGTTGGAAGGGTTTTTAAAATGTGCTATCTAAAAATTACATAATGCAGTTTACATGTTCAATATTTCACAAATATTAAAAGCATAAGAAAGCTTCAGTTACATGAAGAAGAACCTATACCAGGTATGACAAAAGTCTGTCTCATGCAGCGTCCTGTTTCTGAGAATGACCTGAGGGCTGTGGAGTGACCTATCTGCCTATAGACTTCATGCAGGACTTAATGGGGAGGAAATGTAGTGCTGACTGATTTGGTAGTTCACTACTCCTAACCTTTTGTTATCCCATCAGTCTAAACTGTACCATATATATTCCATATGGCAAGATGACAGAGTTCAAAATTAACTACCCAATTGGGAGACAAGTGATGGGATTTTTGGAGTTGGGTGGGGATTTTATGAGGGATTGTTTTTGAAGATTTTCTTAGAGTTGGGGTTTGACTAATCTTTCACTGAGTGCTTCTTATGAGGCACACTTTTCCTTGGAAGTTTTGTTGCCAAAGGCTGATGAAATGCAGATGTTGCATGAGCTACTTTTACCTATAGTTTTGACACTTGAGTTGCTTTACAGACAACAAAGAGGATGACATTTTATTCCCTGTTTTGTTCTCATCATCCTTTTTTGCCTAGTCTGTCTGTCACTGTTGTTTCCCATCTCTTCCTTAGAGGAATGTGCTGTTTGAGTGAAACAACTGAACTAATAAACAATGAGGTGAATATCCATAGCCTACTCCATCTCTTGGACAGCAGAAAGCAAACAGTGACTTGGTTGATGCTGTCTTCCATCCTTTGTGCTCTAACTCCAGTTGAGTAAGCAGATTGGGTAAAGGCTGGTAGTACATAGTAGCGTGGTGTATTTGCTCATACTTTCCCAGCCATTGTGTGGTTACATTGCAGAAGGCCCGCAATTCACATTGCACTTGGATCACTAACAGAGTGTCAAGAAGAAGCAAATAGAGCATCTAGGAAAAGGCCCTGAGAGATGAAGCAAGAAATTGGCCGTTTGGAGGCACGTCTGCTTGCAGTCTGATTTATAATGTAAAGACCAGAGAAGTGTTTTGACAGATGCTCTTTTGTTCTTTGCAGTTATGCAAGCAGCTTCTATAATGGCACTAGCAGAAGAACTCTTTATATTTAGAATTCTTCAGGCTTTCAGAATGAGGTTTTGAAAGATGGTAACGTTCTTACCAGAGCTCTGATGGATTTTACATCTTTAGTGTGTTGAATATTGTGTGAGGGAGAAAAAGAAAATAAGTTTGCTGAATGAGAGTGGTCTGCTTCTCCTACGAGTGTCTTTCTGTTAAAAATGACCTAGAAGCCTTCTCTGCATAGAAGACTGTGTAGAAGGCCATAGAGTTAAATTATTGATTAAAGAAGATAATATTTGTAATTTGAACCAATTTCGTGAACATCCCGGTCTAGGTATGTGTTCCTTATGCAAAAATAGTACTCTGGACAGCAATATCTGTCTGCAGGCAGTGTCACAACTGATGCTTTGCACCAGAGCTGCCTGTGGCTGCCTTTTTTTCAGGTGATGTAAGCTTATGGCTGCCTACAGGCTGCAGTAAATTCTCAACTTTTAGTTTAATGGTTTCAGTGTGATTTGTTGTCTTCTAAAAGTACAGAAAACTTTTTTCAAATCTGAATGTTTCTCTTAAAGAGTGTCTGAATTTAAATATTTCTTTATGGAAGGAAGACAGGTTTTGGTTACCTGGCTGCTTTCCCGTGGCACAGGGCAGGGCACCAGCTGCCACAAACAAAAGGAAAAAAAAGTTTTGTTTGCAGAATTGTAGTTCTGGACTTGCCTCCTTCATGCACAAACTTTGGTTTGACTGCAGTCAGAAGCTGCCTCTCCTTCATGCAGATAATGCAGAATGATGGCAGAAAGCACTCTGTGGGCAGGTGTTTTTAAAAGGCTGGTATGGTTTCTTATCTGATCACAGAACTGGCCTTGGAACAGTTCTTCCAGCTGTTGTAGTTGGGTTTTTCTGAGAATTATAAGTTTTTTAGAAACAGCTTGAGGGATAGACAGGATCAATGCTGGAACATCTGACGGGTTTCTATGGATTTCCAGGAGGATTCTAGATTACTAGCTCATCCCTCAGTATTTATGCGAGAGTCTAAATGAAAGTGCCACATGTTGCACTTGCTGCAGTTGTTCAGCAGCTCTCCTGCCCCAAATTCTGCAACAGGGATGCTGAGGTAGCCAAAAATCCCCTAGCAGGTCTACAAATGAAAGTCCCATCCCTTAATCAGAGACTCCTTTCTGCTTACCTCTGAGTTACCTTACTGTGCTTACCTCTCGAACAGTTGAGAAACTATTCAGGGATCTGAAGCAAAAGGCTTAATTCCAAAATTAGTCATGTCCCCTCTTAGGTAACCTTAGGTCTGTTTGAACTTTTCGTGAAAAGCTTCGGTGTGTGGACAAGAACATTTTTAAGGATATCTCAACTATTTATATTTAGTTTTCACTGGTGTCTTTTCTCTATTATACTACTGTTCAGGTCTCCTTTTGTCTCAGAGGGGTCATCTCTTCCATCATTGACGAGGAGTCCTTTGCTGGTTGCCCCCCAGTCTTGAAAATAAAAGGAGCTTCGTTAACCGATCATAAAGCCAGAGGAAAGTGACACTTTTGTGTGACTAGCTGCCATAATTTCCTCCTTGTAGTTAGCAAATCAGTTCATGTCTCTTGACCTACAGAGGTCTGTGTAGCACACAGGAAGTACCTGATGTTTCTAGATTGGTCAGAATTGGTGCTTGTTCACATATTCACATTGGCATTACATGCTTATTGATGTACCCAGAAAGTGGTGGAGGGAAGATACAAAAATTTACAAGAACTCCTTGCTATCTAGAGGTAGTGAACTCTAGTGATGTCTGTCAGCATGATGAACATGATGAATGCCCTCCAAATCCAAAATTAGTAGTTTTATGGGAAAGTACAGGCGCCTGTCACCGGCCTGAAAGCAGGTCCTCAGAGCTCATTAATTTCTCCTGAGGCGTGTTCTGGGACAATGGATGCCACTTGTGACATTACAGTGTTCCATCACTGTGTGGTGGGAGCGAACATCTGCAGTCTCTGTGAAGAAGCAGTCAGACTTGTAAACTGCAGGGTCAGTTATGGGATAAATCTTTCTGTGCACATTTAGCCCAACTCTAATGAAAGGTCTTGAAAGGAGGCTGTCCTGAATCTTCTTGATATGGTAGATTTTATGTGCTTAATATTGTTACCTGGCTTATTTTGAAGGCCTCATGTTTTCCAGAGTAGACTTGTTTGCTCTTAAAACCAACAGAAATTATCAGGTCTCTCATTTGGACAGAGGCCAGAGCACAAACCCCAGGCTCTGGCTGATGCATGTTGTGACAATACACTTGTGCTTCCTGCAATATAAATAGAGTGGCAAAGTGGGATTCTCACTCATCAGTGAAGCTGAAGGGCTTTCTTGATCTGTGACCACAGTGAAGTGACTGCAGTGTGTCTGAGCCCTTATGACAGAACCTGCTCATGCTGGCTTTTTAATCAGGATTAGAGACTCGTAATGGCAAACAATAGATTCTGTTTGAGGGCTTCAGTAAATCTCTGCAAAATTTTGCAAGTCCAGGTTGGAAACCTCTTGTTATACCTGAGAGATTATGTACCTTAGATTTTACCTAAAAAACACAGGTAGGTTCCTCTGTACACTGGCTCTGACAGAGGGTGACTTTGCATACCTAATCCTGTCCAAAGGCTTTCCACACAGAGCTCAAAGCTGGGGAGATGTTCTGAAACACCAAAAGGAGCATCTTCTACAGTTCTGCACTGCGCTTCATCAGAGCTCAAGCAGGCCTTTTACATCCCTGGAGAGAGGTGTTTTTGAAAGTTTTAAGTATCTGGCTTCTAAGTGAGCTGGCAACTCAGCTTAGAATCTATGAATTGAGAGTGGAATGTTTGGATAGTAATTCAAAGGAATAGAAATCATTGATTGCTAGCAGTACCTGAAGCCATTAGATATTACAGGATCCATGTGTTTATCCATCCTCCATTCCCATCTCCTTGGAGCTCAATTTTCTAGGACTTCCATAAATAAAACAGACATGGAAGCTGAAATATCAGTGCAAAAAGTGCTGGCTTGCAGATAATATCTTGTTGATTCTGCTGAGCAAAAGTACTTCAGGCTCAGGCCTGGTTAGACAACAGAACTCAGAGGCTCCAGTTATAATAAGGAAAGATCTTTTTGTCCTATAAATCAGAAAAAAAAAAGATGAAGCAAAAAGCTAACTCTTGGTTTGGTTATTTTTTGCATGTGAGAGATTTAATTATGATATTATCATGGTTCAGTCTTCCCTGGAGCAGAAATTCAGTGTTTGAAATTAATAATCTTCAGCTTTTTAGCTTTACTAAAACTGAAGAGCCTTTGTTGAAAGTTATAAAGCAGGATACAAATTCATATAGAAAATAAAATGTCAAAACATAGGTAGTAAAATAATTCTTAAGAATGATGTATATAAGTGTTCTAGTAGTTGAGACTACAGGCAATCCTCAAGTAATTCTGTGAAATTTTAGTAACACCATGAAGTATTACTTTTTCTCCAGTAACACTTCCAAATCCATTTCAACTTGAAAATTGCAAATGTATATCATGAGACTTGATATACACTGAAAGTGAGATGGTATCTGATTTATTATGTAAGTAATGCAGAACTTTTTAGGAATCTATTTTTCTTGTCAGGAACTGGATAATTCAGAGGAGAAGAAGAGTGTGCTGATAACAGCTCCAGGACCTACTGCGGCTTCAAAAAGTGTTGTGGAATTTGCCAGTTCTTCACCAGCTCCCAAAAAAGCCCGGGAGGATAACAGCCTTGTGCCTCTTATCATTCCTGTGTCTGTGCCAGTGAGAAAAATTGACTTGCAGAGCCTTGAAAAGGAAAAGTCTGAGGATGGAAAGCTCCAGAGAGGCCAAACAAACGATCGAGCTCCTTGTGAACGGAAGCCTTCTGTGATAGTCACTCGGAGGCGATCTAATCGTAATACTAACATGGACACCTCAAGTCAGGTATGGATGGACTAAGATACCAAAGATGAGCCAGATCTGTTAGATTTAATCACATAGTTTTTAGCCATGAACTTTTTTCTATTAAAGTAGTTCGACCTCAAGGCTTGAACTTTGAATGTATGTAGTCTGGGGATTTTTTAAATCTTAATACTGTCATATATTTGGGCATTCCTGGCTTTTCATGACCTACAGCTAATACTAGTACAGCCAAGCAATGCCTCACTGAATTCACTAAATAGTGAATAAAGCCAGATGGGCAACAAGGCTAGAATAATAGTCTGTTTGTGTAAAGAGAGCTTTCTTCATACATACATAGTTACTAATAAATTCTAAGTAGTGCACATATCTCTCTCAATGTGAATAAAGTCCAAAGTGAAAATTTATTCTCATGGAATTGAAACCTTTTACTGAATTCTGAAGGTCAGTACTTGATTGTTCCCCTGCAGCATGGTAGTGATGAGTGTGTAGACTTTTTTATTTTCTTTCTCTGCTATCCAGAAGTACAACAGAATCTTCAGCTACCAGAGAAATGGCAGGCATCTGAGGAGGTTTCTCTGCATTTAAATGCTTGACCACCTAACAAAACACCATTATATTGAATTCTATTCTCTTATCACTATCTGGTGTCACCATGTATCTGTATCAGGGTTCTGGAGTATCTATACCAGGGTTCTGCTGTGCTTTTTTGTTCTCTTTTAAAGCTGCCATGAAGGTTGGACCAGATGTACATGTAGTTCTTGTAAAATATAACTGCATGATCACATGAGCTAGAGCTGCTACCTAATAGTTCTTGTGTCCAGTCCATTCCCTTCCCTGTCTTCTTCCTTTCACTTTCCCCTTCTGCTAATTGTTGAGACATCCTCCAACTGTCCTGTCCAGATTTTGAGCTGCCATGAAAAAATGTTGTCATTTCAGTCAAGTTTTTCAAACAACCTGAGGTTTTAAAACTAAATTAACTATGTAATTTTTTTATTTTTCTAATAGCATGATGATGCTGTTCCAAAGGATGAGGCAGAGGGCTTTGCCCGAAAACCAAAGCAACGGCCAAGACCCGAGCCACTCTTCATACCACCGAAAGCTGGCACCTTTATTGCACCGCCTGTTTATTCCAACATTACTCCGTATCAGAGCCACTTACGGTCCCCTGTCCGTCTGGCAGACCATCCTTCAGACAGGAACTTTGAGCTACCTCCTTACACTCCTCCACCAATTCTTAGTCCAGTGAGAGAAGGATCTGGGCTGTATTTTAACGCTATCCTCTCCTCAAGTGGTCATTCGGTTCCACCTCCAGTGACTCCCAAAAGTGGTCACAGAACTCTGCTTAGATCAAGTGAGTTTCACTTCAACCTTTCTTTCTTGCCTAGTTTATAATTAGGAACTTTAGAGCATTAGGAGGAAGATCATGCCCTTAGGAGGTGTGGTTGTGTGAAACTGGGGCTTCTTGATGATTGTTTGGGGAGCTGGAATAGGGGAAATGCAGTGTTGCTGCATCTAAGCACGGGTGTTAAGATGCCGTTCACATGCAACCTGCAACACCCCCTACTGACGTTCTTGAGAATGGAAAAGTCAGTTCCTCTCGCATATTGTCAGTATCTTGAACTGCTGAGGGGAGGAAGGCAAATTCCTGGTCATCTGAAACTCCATTATTTAGCCTAGGGGTACCTTTTTTGAGAGACAGACAGCTCTGATTAGATTTGCAAGCTGTGTGAAAAGCAAATCTCAGATGTGAAGCTGAGCAGTTCTTTCTTCTTGTTGCAGATAGTTCAGAAGTTACCCCTCCGATTCTTACGGTGGTGGGGGAAGCCACCCCGGTCAGCATTGAACCGTAAGTAGCCAGTAGATTCATAGTCTCTTAGCAAAAGTGCTTCCTTCCTTCCTCCTAAGCCTTCATGCTGCTCCCTGTACAACTGATGTATCTCTCAGAAGCATTAAAGCTATTCTTATTGGTGGTTCAAAATACAAGTTGTCTTGATTAAAAATTGCTCCATACTATATATAGTGTTTGTTTGGGCAAATGTAATTCTGGTGATACCAACTGCTTTGTATTACTGCTTATCTGTCTCTGGGCTGAAATACTGTTACCTAACTAAAGGTGAATCTGTCCTGTGTTGTATGTGAGCATTTCTTTGTATGCTGTATGCTTGTTTTAGGGTGGGAAGATGATCCTTTAGAGGATGGACAGAATATAGCATGGAAAACTGGAGATAGCTCTTACATGGACTGGTCAGATAGCAGGTGTGTTGTAGCTGCAGCACAGCTGTGAACACCTCGCTCCCACCTGGGCAAGCTCAGCCTGAAAGCCCTACAGCCAGTGGTATATGGGGTGTGTGCCCTGAGCTCGTCAGCCTCATTAGTCTTTAGCTGGCTGTGTGCTGGGAAACTGCAGGCATATGGGGACACAGCAGCACTAGGGAACCCAGTCTGGAGATGCTGAAGCTGGAATTGTGGAGCTTAGGCTTCATGCCAGTCCTGCTAAACCTGAGTGGAGTTGCAAATGTCTCTGCACAGCCTTCACAGATGCTCTGGGAGTGTTACCAGTACAAGCTCAGTGCTGCTAAACTACAGTAACGTAGTTCCAGTTCATTATTGTACCTAGTTAATGAACTTCTGCAAAATGTAATCATTGAGATGCATGGCATGGAAGCACCCATATGGCATAAAAACACCCACGTGGCTCTGCATTTGATTGTGCAATCAGGAATCTCCGGTCTAACTCTGCAGCATATCCTGTAACATTTGAGGTATTTAACTCAAAATTTCCCCAAAGAAATACAAGGCTTCTTTTGTTTTTATCCAAAATGTTTTTTATTTTAAAAATGGACTGGAGCATTTTATTTTTTCTTGCCCTTTTTCCATTCTGCCTTCCTGTTTGAAGCTCAGTTTTCTGCACCTGTGGCAGCAGCCTGTCCTGAGCAAATGTCGCAATTGTGAATGAACACAGATTTTTCTTGTCACCTATGCAAACCTCCTCTAGACTGAGGCTGCTCATTGAAATAAGAACATTCATTGTGCTGTAAATTTATTTTGCCTAATTAATCTTTCTCTTGTAGGTTCATTAATCCAGGTTAACTTCTTGAACAGATATTTTTTGTGTCCCTCCCAGGTCTTGATCTTTGACCTCTTTATGGTGCAGTTGTCTTTGTTGTGTCTAATGGCTTAAATTGCTGAAGTTAATGATACGAAGTTAGTTGTGATTTTAGTTGTGTGTGGAGATTTTTTAATTTGTTGCTGGAAATTTCAAACCATGGTAACTTAGTGCAAGTTCATTTCCTTTTGCCAAAAGGGAGTTATGTGCAGAGTTATCTTACTGTCATCTTAAATCTTACTGAACAGATGCTTATGCAGGTAGATAGCTTTTAACTTCTAATCACAATAAATTAATAACCTGGTGTAATTTTGTGTTTGGCAGCACTGCTGTGGTCAGTTATGTAGACCTATCTTCCTTAAAGAAAATATGTCAGGAAGCACTTCTATTTTTAAGAAAAAAATGTTTAATTTGCTTTGTAGTCTTGCCAGAAGTCGATTCTAACTTGTGATTACCCAATATAGGATTCTTAATTGCTTGTGCTTTGCCAAACCTTCTGTTAATGTTTCTCAAAAGGTTATTTAATTGCAGTGATTTGGAATAGGAAATGTGATAATGAAGCTTAATTCTTTGTGAAGTGTTACAATAGGCAGCTGTTGTCACAGGTCCTTGTGTCCTACTGGTTTTGTAGTTCAGTCACATCAAAGTCTTGAAATCATCCCTCAACTAGGCAGCCTTAAATATACCTGTGGTGCATCAGCTGTGAATTGCCTTCCCAGTTCACGGCCTCATTTCTGAATGCTGTCACAGCTCCCACGGCATCCCAGGAGCACCATTGGTGCTTACAGGCAAGAGCTCTTGTACTGAAAGGGGGGCTTCATCAGTAAAGGAACAGTGGAATAATATAACTTGAATGGATCTCTGAAGATCATCTGGTCCAAGTCCCTGCTCAGAGCAGGTGAAGTTTAGGTTACACAGGTCAACTCTTGCCAGCAGAATTCTGGTTTTATTTGGACGTTGCAGGTATGAAGTGTAATTCATAGTTTTTGTAGCCCAGAGATGTCATATTGCAAGTTCAGTTTCAAAATGAAAAGCAACTTTCAAGAAGGCCCACGTTCTTTCCTTCCAGATTTTCCAGTTGTCTCTTTCCTTCTCAGAAGTGAGGTCAGAGGAGTCTGTGTCTTAAGACACAAAATCTCCCAAATTTCCCAGTACAGTTTTTACTGCAAAACCACCTTTTTATCTGTTTCCAGGTGACGGCAAAGTGTCAGTTTTGAGCAGTTATCTCTTCTAGGGCAGATTGTAGTCCATAACCCTTTCTTCCTCTGTGAAACTGCATGCCATAATAGTAAGCAAGACTAATCACAGTGAGCAGAAGAGTCTACATGAACCTCACTCTGCAGTCCATCCCAGTGTGCCGAAAGAAGTGCTGCCATACCAGGGTGGTTGTTTTGCTTTGCCTTTTTAGCAAGGTCTTCTCAGTCTTGCATGAAATATCTTGCTTTTCATTTTTAGTCTGGATTGTGCTTTTTCTGTCCAAGATGAACAGGACAAGTGAAGGAAAAATGGAAAACTATATGGTATTATAAACAGACTTTAGTGTTTTCTTGGGATTCTTTGTTCTTCATGCATGTTCCACCTTAGTGCATTTGAAATGAAATTACTTTCGAGAAGCAGAACTGAAACAGTTACGACATGGGGCATCAGAGATGTGACATTTTCAACTGCTTTAGTTCTTCCCTGCCTGTGGCTGTGCTTTGAGACCTGTAATGTCCCTCTTGCTTTACCCTCAACAGGTATTGGAAATAGTGGTTTTGGGGAAAAAGACAGATAGTATATGGCAGCCTGCATAAAACTTCCCTGCCTACATCTATCATGCTTGATGTCACCTTGCCATCACCTACTGAGAGGTAGTTAGCATCAGTCTGTGCATCTAGCAGATTGTGAAGAAAGGAATCCCACCCTACTTGTGTGGAGCTGCTGCTGAATGGGTGACGAAATTGGAGCATGTGTATAGGGTAGTTAACTTCTGCATCACTTTGTTTACACATGAATTGTAAACTCATCCCCTTAAGTAGATCTGGATCTGCTATGGATGCAAAAGAAATAGTTGGCAAAACCTCTTTGTATGTGTTTTAGAAGTCAGTTACTTTTTTGAACATGAGCTTTTCCAACACATGACGTCTTATGATGCAGATGCTTCATGACAATGTCAAAATGAGGAATTGGGTGTAAAAGAGGGAATTAAGGTGTTCCCTTCTTCTCCTTCCACGCCCAATACCACAATCTCTTAGGACTTCAGAACACCCTATTGAAACACTTGCTGTTATCTCACTGGATTTTTGAACAGGTTGTGTATTGTTTCAAGGCCTCCCCGCACCTCTTCCAAACCCCTTTTCATAATAGACATGCATGTGTCATTTCAGAGGATGAGAAAAGTCTGAAGGTTGGCATTTCTCAGAAGTTTTTGTTACTATTCCTTATTGCACTAGATCATGCTTTTACTCTGGTAATTGTGCTGGGGGGGAGGCACCAAGCCAAGACTTGAGAATTATAGCTCAACTTGCCCTGGGCAAGGAGTTCTACTTTTTTCTAGTGAAGCAACTCCAGAGTTTTTTCATCTTATGGGCGCTGCCTGATCTGCTCTCTCCAAAAAAGAGCTTCTTCCTCTATACTTTATTATGTCAAGAGCTACCAGTGTGGTGCTATTTGACTGACATCTGCATGAGGAACTCTTGTGCATTAAGTATATAGCAGAACAGTCTTTCAGTGAGGGTTCTTACCCATCTCTGTGCACACAGGCATGTTTCCTAGTACAGAGGATGGTCACTTAAAGCAAGTGTAGTGCTCTGTGGGTTGCTTGTAGTGAAAAATGTGTCTGCTAATTCAGATGTTAAAGTACAAGATTGCTGCTAAAAGTATAGGATTTGGGTTTGGTACAAAATGAGCAGTGCAGTGTCATTGTTTTATATTTTTGGTTTCTGTTGTTAGAAAGCGTACCTAGAAGACATCAGCTTGTATCAAGATCATAAAGCACCAAATTTTGATCCTGCTTTGAGTGGGAAGTTGGACTAGATGGCAGTGTATAGGTTGAAAAGGACTTTTGGAGACTCTGGTTCAGTTGTTGGCTGAAAATGTTAATACTAAAGCAGGCTCACCTGTCTTATGCCTGAGGAGCAAGCTTGCCTTAATCCCTGTATGAGAGCCTCTTTTGAGAGGATTATTGAAAGCTAGTGAGGATTATTGGAAGCTGGTAACTGTTCTTTGAGCAGCTATTAGGAGATGCTAATTTAAATACAGTTTCAACCTGTGCTGATGAAATAATGGAAACTGGTAATGGATGTAAAACCTCTCAACTTATGAGTTATTTATGTAACCTACAACACTGTTGGTGTTATATGCAAGAGCCTGCTGCAGTTGTTTCTTCATTAGTGTTTCTAGCAGAGATGGAGATTTCCTGGATATTGTAAAGATGGCCTGACTGTAACGTTTTTCCTTCTCTGCAGGCGAATAAATGTAGGAACTCGCTTTCAAGCAGAAATCCCGTCACTCCAAGACAGATCTCTGGCAGAAGCTGATGAACATAAAGCAGAGCTGGTGTGGCAGCCATGGGGTGACTTGGAAACCAACAAAGTCACCCAAGAGAATGGTAAGAGGGCTGGTAAATAGGACAGAGTTGTCACAGTGATTGTAAGGGTTACCACATGTATACTGTAGACATAATTTAAAATCTTTTAGAGCTGCCAGTCAGGTGACATGTTTGAGTGGTCTTGAAAACAGTTTTAGAAGCAAAACCTGTTTATTGGATTGCATGTATGGGGCAGGGAGAGGTTGGTAGGATTGGTTCTTTTAATTGTGAGGAAACTGGGACCATTGTTTCTATCAGGCCACGAACAGCCTTTTGCTCAGTGAAACTTCCTTGGTTTTGTTAACATTTGAAAGCCACATACACTCAACTCCTGTGTTTTTGAGGGAAGTTCTAGATGTAATAGTATTTCAAAAAAATCAAGTTGTAGACAGAAGTCAGGATGAGGAAGCAGGAGTTGTGGCAGCTGGTAGCAGACTTGGGAAGCTGTCTGCTTTTGTTGCACATGACTTGTGGCCTGTATAAATCCTGAAGGGAGAGGAAGTGGGCAAGCTTGGAAGAAATATTTCTAGTGAGAGAGAAAAAAGGGTTTTGTGAAATGGAAATTCACAGTATAAGGGCGGGTTCAAGAAATATCTGAGGTAAAGGGAGGTGGGAAGACGTTATAGGAGGGAGGAGATTTGCAAAAAACTTCATGTGTAGATAGTACTGTAAGACCTTGCAATCTAATGTATAATGGGGTCCAAATTTGACCAATATAAATTTGCAAGGACATTCAGCTTCTCTGAGTTTTACTTTTTGTTATGTCTAGTCCTCCTTCAAAAGAAGTAATTAATCATGCAAATCCTGTAGGAAACTTCATTTTAATATTTTCTTAATTTTTTTTGTACCCCTGTGGAAACAGTGGAAAACCTGCTAGCTGCTGCCTGTTCAAGCATTTTTCCTGGGGCTGGAACCAACCAGGAGCTGGCATTGCATTTCTTACATGAAGAAAAGGGAAGCATTCTGGTGAGTCTGCCTGGCTGTTCACCTCAGTGAGGTCAGAGATGTTAAGGAAGGTCAGGTAACCTCTCATTCCTGAGAGGACAGCCTTGAACTTTCCTTTCAGTGCATCCTGTTCTGACTGTTTGGTGTCCCTTGTATATCCCTAAAGTGGGTTCTGACTGATGTACAGTACCATGTGCACTTAATATCTTTTATATTTCCAACATGGACATGTTTGGCTTTTTAACAGACATGCTGACAGTGTTTCAGGGCAAGTGAGCCAAGTCTGCTAAATGGGTCTTAGATATTGTCTTCTGGGAAGATTACCATGTTGGAAGGGAAAATAAGAGGCTGGGGCTGAAAGCTGCATCAGAGTGCAGTGTCTTGTACCTCTTTGTTTTGGTAGATCCGACTTTGGTCTCTGTCTATAGAACAGCTGTGCTGCTAATTTTAAGTCAGTATTGTAAGACATGATACACTTTCATTATTGCCCTTCACACACGTGGGAGGTAATATCAAAGAGCAGAGCAAAGAGCAAAGCTTTTTCATCCTTTTATAGTTCTATGACTGATTTAAACCTGCATAAATCAGTCCTGTGGTCAGGAGTATTTCACACTTTTGCCTGGCTGATTGTTTCCCCTCTCCTGGCGCTGACACTTGTGAGACTGCATGGACTTGCATTGGAGAAGAGATCAAGCAGAAAGTAGTTTTTGTGTTAGGTTTCTGCCATCCCATCATTATGAATGCTGTTGTTGGCATTAGGGAGGAGCAGGACTACTGCTGGCAGCAGGAGCTCATTGTTCAGCTGGTTTGAACGGCCAGTGGAAGCATCATTCCATTGTCTTCTTCCTACAAAATTTGAAAGCGTTTCTGGTTTATATGAAAACTAAAAAGTAGCTTGAGAGGTGGGGTTTTTGTGTGTATAATCTTTCAGTCACATGACTGCTGTTTTATTTTGAAATATTGCTTAGTCAAGTGAGATCAGATTACAGAGACTGGGATGTATAAGACAGGTATCATTTAGGGGGCAGCATTTTTGGATGTGTGTGTAATAGGCCTTTGGTTAATGTGATGCAAGGTCTCTGTCTATGGAATTGGCTCTCTCCCAATACCCTGGTGGTTGTGTCAATTGACAGATGTGAAGAGGAACCCAGAATATACCACTTGCCTGTGGTACTCAAGATTAGGTGGATAGTCAAGAATGTGATTTTTAAATTTGTCCCAAGTGGTAAACTGTGCTCTGATTCTTCTCTGTTAGCTTGCCACAGAAAGGAGAGGATTAACAATTGCCTGATCTTTGTTTTTAATACCTCAAACATTAAATTAATTATTTTACTTGTGTTTATCTAAGGGAGCTCTGACCAAACTGCTGTTGAAGAATCCAGTGCGACCCCCTACCCACCCTTTGGCAGACTATCACTACACAGGTTTGTCAACTAGGAATTTTTCTATCCTTTTCTAATTTTTTGGGGTACTCTGTTACATTACAAGAAGATTAAAAGACCAGTCCTTTCTCATAGCTCCAGTGATGGCTTGCCAGAAATTTTGCTTGTGCAAATTGACACTTAAAACGTAAGAAACACTGCACCCTTCTGACCATGTGCATGTGTATTGGCATATGCATGAGTTCTGATTTCCTTTATGGGGAAAAGGGAAAGCAGTCCCTTGCACTAAGCCACAGAGAATGCAGAAGGATAGCCAGTATGTACAAGAAAGGCTGTGGTAGTCTTAGAATCACAGCCTCTCTGGCATGATTTTCCAGGGTGGAGTTAAGCAGGGGTTTTATGAGGAATAGTTTTCAAGTTTGCTGAAGAAGCCTCAGCCAACTATGGATACCTGTCAGTGTTTCTGCAAAATTTAGATGGCATAAACTGCCTTTGTAGTCTTGCAGCTAATTAGAAAGTAGTCAGCCATGTGACACTGACAACAGTGATGTAGGGTGACCCAAGCCACCTGAAAGACCTGATGTAAAGTAGTAAAGAGACATCTAATAGCTGGTGACACAAAGCATACAAATTACCTTTCTTCATTATTACTCATGCCTACTGTAGTTGTTGGCAGATATTACTTGAATACTATCTATGAGGAAGGAGGGGATTCAAAAATGTGTTTATTAGTAGAGGCAAGGAATATTTGAGGAATACTGGAGATGTGGTAAATCTTCACATACAGATTGCTGCTGAAAGAGAAGATCCTGTTCTCCTGACCCTCCATTTCCCTACTATAAAATCTTATGACTGGGCCACCACAAAGTGTGTCACTTCACCTTGCTTGGGCAACATCTTAGTTCTTCTGATTGAGTAGCTTTTGCAAGCTGAGCTGAGTTAACCTGTGGTGATGAGCACTAGATCTAACACAAAGGAAGTGTTGAGAGATGAGGTGGAGCAGTAAGGGAGGAGTTAACACAGTGGCAGTTTTGTTGTAGTAGGTTCGAGGAGAGACTGCATCCTTACATGTGTGTATTGGTCCTACCTAAGACAAACATGAAGAAAATGTACATAGAAGAGTAAACATTTGAAATTGTATGGGCTTCCATTACAACTTCTTTTTACCTACAGGATCAGACAAGTGGAAAGTTGCCGAAAAAAAGCTATTCAACAAAGGCATTGCAATCTACAAGAAAGACTTTTTCTTGGTCCAAAAGCTTGTAAGTTACTTTTTTTTTTTCATTACAGCAATGATACATTTTTACATGTTTGTTGAACTTCTAATACAGGAAGTTCAGTATTGATATTTCTGAAACCTCAGTTTTAAGCATTAGGTCCTGCACTCAAAAGATTTCAGAGAAATGTCAGCATCCAGCACAGCATAAAATCTCATCAGAAAGCTAGAACAATAGTGTTTGTTTTGCTGTTGTTGTTTACTTCACCCTGGTACTTAAACTGCCTTACTTTCGTTAGTCCATGCTGCAGATATCTCCTCTGCAGAGCACGTTTATAGAGCACTGGCAATGTTTGGCTTAGATGGCTTGCTGATAAAACTAAAAAGAAAACACATCTTTGCCACTGATGGAGAGAACCAAAGAAGGATATGTGAATGATGCATCCTTTAGATCTCTCTTTCCAGTTTTGTGACAATGATAGTAAAAATTATCACTCCCATATTTTGATGAGGTATGGCATGTCAGCAAGGGGGAAATCACTGAAGGAGAGTGCAAAATCAGGAGCTGCATACATATTTATTGAATAAATTCCCCCAAAGAATTTAAGTTGCAAAAGCTCAGAAGCTAAGAATATATTCCAAAACTTTCAGAAAAATCACTGGTACAGAATATGTAGATGGTCACAAGTCTGTGCTGATAATTGTCTACCATCACGTGCCTATGACACGCACATGGCCAAAACAGGAAAGGGCTGCAAACCTTCACTTCCATTTTTGGGTTGGTATTCTGGTCTGGTCTTCTCTGCAGGGCTGCTGGAAAAGAAAGCTCCCCCATAAAACTTGAGAGGCTGCTGTCAAGCCTGATAGCTCAATTGGAACATTTCAGAGGCTAAGAGGTGCATTAAGCTTACAAAGGTCCAGGTTCTGTCACTTTTACATTAACCAGCTTTTCTTGGGAAAGTTTGTCCTCTAGTTCTCAGTGAATAACAATGGCAATAGGGGGATGTGCTGTGGGATGAGGTAGATGGGCGAATAAGACACAGAAAAGGAGACTTGAACAGCAGCTGTGGTGGAGTGGAGCTAGTCAGTTATCTAAGGAAAGAAAATACAAAGTGCATTTATTGCGCCTCTAGTAATTATTTATAAGTTTTCTTAAGATCATGTAATCCGTTGGACCTTCATGTTTTTTAAACAACAGATAAAAACCAAAACAGTGGCTCAGTGCGTGGAATTCTACTACACATACAAGAAACAGGTGAAAATTGGTCGGAATGGGACCTTAATCTTTGGGGACATTGATGGTGCTAATGAGAGATCTATGAAAGATGAAGCTGAAGTTGACATAAAGGTAAGTAATTTCCTAGATTTCTCTTGCCTCTTTTGGGCTGTGGTTTGAAGTCTTGTGTGTTGTCTCATTTACTGGTCATATCAAAAGCACAAGCAATTTGGCTTCTCCACAGGAGTCCAGACTCAGAAACTTGTGTCTTGTGTCACATAATGACAATTTACTTACAGACATCAAAATTAACAGTTCCTTTATCTTCTGGTGAAGAGTTCCCATAGGTTTGCACGTGTTCTTCCTCTCAGAAGGGACATCTTCAGTGAAGAGCAGGGCCATGTGGAGGAGGAGGAGGAGGAAGAGGAGGAAGAAGAGGAGGCAGAGGAAGGGTTGGATAACAGAAAGAGGAGCACAGATGCTCTGAAAGATGAACAGACACTACAAGATGGTGTAATAGTAAGTGCTGTGCTGCATTGTGCATGTTGTGCTTTCTATGCCACCTTCACTCTGCAAATGGTTTATAAAACAGGTGGGCAGTTCCAGATGCAAAAAGTTTCCATCTCTAACTTTTTATGGAGCAAGAGATTGAGCTGAGGTAGCTCAGAGTGTTGCTATCAACCAGACTGTGTGCTGTAATGGGAGAACTGGGATGTGTAGGGTGGCAATATGCAATGTATTCTTTGTGGCTGGTGCACACAGAGGGCCATGATGAGAAATGTCCCTAAAATAGCCCGAAGATTTTCTCATTAAATAAAATCTTTGTCTGGAATAAGTGAAGCACAGGAGCTCAGCCACTGTCTTCCTTCTGATGGTGGGTTTAAGTGTCACTTTGCCTCAACTCCTCTCCTCTTTGCAAAGGCCAGCAACACCAATATGAGGCGTCAAGAGGCAACTGTCATGAGCAGAATTGGGAGGAAGCCGAGGGAGACAACACTGAAGCCTCGAAAGCCTATTACTGCTCCAGTGCAGAGAAAGAAGAGGAAACAGAAGATAAAATCAGATGCTACCAGTAAAACACAAAACACAGAAAACACATTTCCATGTAAAAAATGCGGCAGGTAAGACCAACTCTGCTTCCATCAACAGTCACAGAATCACAGTGGGGCATCTCCTGTAGAAGCTTTTTCTCAAATGAGCTTTCAGTCTTTCTATTTAGGCCATAGACAATTGGCAATAATTTTAATGACATTGCCCCACTAATACTTGCAAATTAAGGGTTGTTTTTCCTCAAATGGCATGAGACACCACCTGCATTTCAATTGTGTACAGTATTTGGTGTTAAGCTGCACTTTCAAGCAGCTGTTGTATTGGCCCTCTGTAATGCTTACATTTTTGTAACAAGAAGATTCTATGTATTTGCTAGATCACATATTAAGAATATGGTGTAGACTTAAGAACGGTAGAAACACGAGACACTACCATGGTCAGAGCAGCAGCTGTTATGCCAGTAGATACAAAGTTCATCTGGTTAAATTTGCAGCTGTCTTTGGTGGATGTCAAGTATATTTGTATTTCCTCACACAACTGTAATAGTTTTTGTAGGTGTGTTGCCAACAGAATCATAACTGTCAAGAAAATTCAGTGCCCTACATAAGTTGCTTACTCTTAAAACAACAGTCTTGTAATACCAGTGGTTATCCCTTTATTTTAAAAGATATTGAGCTAGGGGATGGCAAAACATGCAATCTCTGTCCAGTTGCATCACCAGGGATATGACTGATTCCTATGATGCTGGAACTTTGCTGAAGGCACCCTGTCTCTGTGCCCACGGGGATCACGTGGCATTGGAAAGGGCAGTGCTGTGAGAGGTCAGGCAGTTAGGATTTGGTCTTGACCTCTGACACAGGGCAAACAGACAAGAATTCTTAGTGGTGTGTGAACTTCACTTGTGGCTTTTGATGCAAAGTCCAAGTAGTTAATGGTGGAAGATGGAGGAATAGATCCAGAACAGAAATGTAAAGTCAGAAGGAAAAAGCTCAAGCATTTTGAGCTTTGTGGACAAGGCTCAGGAGTGGCATTGGGCCATCATCTGCCTCCATGCTTATGGTATTGTTGCAGCATGGGGGGTACACCTGAAAACTAGAGCCCTGTTGTGTTAAGCAGCATGTGCATCATTCAGATATTGCCCCTCTGAATTCAGAGCTGAATGAGAAATGGCCACAGTAAGAAATACAGCAAGTGGTTTGAGGGTGCTCAGCATCTGCTGCTAGCACTGCACCTCGTGCTGGTGCACGCCGAGTGGTGTTTGCTGTAGATGCTCTCAGTGCCAGCGGGAGTTCCGGAGCTGAAGCTCACGAACTCGAGGCTGGAGCAGCAGAAGCTCTTTTGGAGAAGTGATGAAAGAGGCTGTAGGAGGGGCCAGTGCTAATGTACATGTGTGCCCTCCTCAGGGTGTTCTACAAGGTGAAGAGCCGCAGTGCTCACATGAAGAGCCATGCAGAGCAGGAGAAGAAGGCGGCGGCGCTGAAGCAGCAAGAGAAGGAGGCGGTGGCAGCAGCAGCAGCAGCTCGCAGCCAGGCCCTGCAGGAAGAGAGCACTGACAGTGGGAGCAGCAGCAGCGGGAGCAGCAGCGCCAGCTCAGATGAGGACGGAGAAATATAGCAGCAGACCAGAACTGGAGGGAGTAGCAAGGCTGGACCCAACCTCCCTCTCAGTGGTCTCATGTTTTTGTGCTTGCACTTTTCTTACCTGAACCATCAGGTCTCGGTTTCAGTGCTGCCATTTCCTCATGCCACATGTTCCACTTCACCTTGCCAGTACTGACCAAGCCAGAACGGTGGATAACAAGATTTGTTTAAAGTTGGATTTTTTTTTAAGATTTACAGGATTTCTATTCTATTTATAATGATATCCGAGGTACATAATAGAACAATGTCACCTGCAGTGGAAGTAAGTTCTCTGAGGTCAGTCAGACCTTTCTTTTTGTTCTTGTCAGGAATCATGGTAGTGGGACTCTTGGATATAAAGGTTTCCAGACTGGAGCAAGAAAATGAAGCTCTGCTCTGAGCTAAGTGTATCCAGTTACTGTGACACTGGTGATTTCTAGTTGTTTCCTTTCTCAGCAAGTTCTTCTTCCTTTTATGCTTTCCTGCCTTTCTTTCTGAGCAGTTATTCAGGCAGACAAGAAGTTTTGTGGAAAGATGGTGTGCACTTTTGACCTCTGTTTCACAAAAATGAAAAGTGGGATGAGCAAGACAGTCTTCCTCCTTTTGAGAGGAAGTTTTATTTTTCAAGTGGAAGCCTGAGGTCATTTATCTTATGGCATTAAGAATGTAGCAATGAATATAAAAATATCCTGTGGGATTAGAGTAGCCACAGGCCTTGCAGGTTGTCTCATCTTGGAAGACAAAATAGTCAGCCTTTGATTAACTTAAAGGAGTCTGGGCTTCACAAGTGCAATTTGAAATGAAAACTGCTGAATTTGAATTCGCATAAATGGGAGCAAGTTTGTTTAGTAAAAATGAACCCAGATCTTCTTGTCTGCTGTACTATGTGCACCTCAGAAATGGGAGGAATGGACTCTCATCTCCAGCAGTGATCCCTCTGTGAAGGTTTTTACCTCTCAATATCCTGTCTTGTAGCAGCCCTCATTTACTCCTTGAAATTGCCATCATCAAGCTTTTATGGCAGGTCCCTAGTTTCCCAGATAGCTGCTGTCAGACCAGTATGTACATGCAGGAGAAGCTTGTCACCTGTTTGTACACCAGTGGCTGGGCAGTGCTGGTTGTCCTGGTATGAGCAGTGCTCTTTGCTGAAAGGCTGATTCTTTTTTCAGAACTGACACAAGCTAGTAGCCCAAAAAGTCTAGCCACCCAAAGCTGCTGGTGAAAGAGTTAGGAAGAAGTGGCCCAGGTGATAGATGTTAAGATTCGCACAGGATTGTTCTGTACATCTTTATAGCCCACATTTATCATTATTTTGTAAGGATGCAGAGAATCCCTTGTGCTTCATGGGCAGCTGGTCCCAGCCTGTAGCCTAGGTGCCCAGTTCCCTCCCTCCATCCAGTCCTTAGAAGCAGCACTGATCCCCAGCTTCTTGGGTGCTGGCACTGTGTCAGACCAGACCTGTACTGAAGGAGCTGATCGCTCCTGCCTTCCCCAGCAAGGATCCAGGACATGTTGTATGTGAACTACAGAGTGTGCCTGACTGGCAGGGTTTTTGTCCTTAATACTGACCCTTTCAGCTGTTAGATAAATTTCTGGTTAACTATGGAAAGAGGCTCTAACTCCAGCATGTCATCTGTCACTCTTCTTGCCCAGTTTTATGCAACCATGATGGCTTCACTCTCTTGTTTGGGAGGCTCTACATTGTATGATGTTTGCTTTGACATATCTATGCCTTTGCATAGAATACTTTTTCTGAATAGCAGAAAGAGTTAATGCTCTTGCAAAATCAGGAGGAATACCATTAAAGGACTGCACTTTTTGCAAAGTTGACACTTTCACCTCTAAGTGTTCAATTTTCTGTCAAGATTGTATTTTTCCTTCCTATCAAAACTGGGTTTTATTTCAGCATTTGGATGACTGTTCCATGTTCTTACATGCATGGGTCTTGTTGACTAACCAGGATGTGGAAGCAGATGGCACATCATGAACTGTTAAAATCATTCAAAAACTGCAAAGAACTAAAAGTTGCTGCTTTAAAAAGAAGCTTAAGCTAATCAGTCTTCCTATTAAGGGTTTCAGTGTTGATTGTTATCTTTTTTTTCTTTTATAAAGGGGAGAAAATGCTTGTCTACCATTATCGTAGGGCCCTTGGAGAGAGCAGAAGCTTTAGCACACTGTGTCAGGAGGGACAGTAGGTAAAGCAACTGCAAGCATTTTTTACAGTCTTCCAAAGGCCACATCTTTCACTGATTCTCCCTATTTTAGGAAACTGATACAATTTTTCCTCTCGTTAAGGATAAACCATTGAGGTGCTGATTAGAACAAATCAGAGATTTTATTTGCAGAAAAATGTTGTGTAAATTATGTACTAAATCCAGTATTGGTCGTTCCTCTTCCCACCCTGCTGCAGTATAAAGTAGAAGAGAACAGGAAACCTGGACACACTCTGTCACTGGAAGAAAATCAGGAAAGGGCTTTTTCTGAGGCTAACTTCTATAACAGCTGTGGGTTAGCAGGGCTGACCACAATCAGGTAAATGTGCCAAGTAAGTGGCATCAAGTTGGAATGTTTCTGAGCATATTTCCAAATTGCTGGTAGCCACCAGAAGACTTTCTGGCATGGTAGTAAGGAAAACGACTCCTCCAAGTGTCATCTTCAAAACAAACAAGTAAGCCAAGCCTGCTGCCCACTGGCTTATGGTAGGAGTTTGGAATTGATCCTGTGTTTGAATTATATCCTGCCTACTAGCAAAAGTTGGCAGGGAATGTTTTTTTAAAAAAAGAACAAAACCAAAACCCAAACAAGCAACTCCCATATTCTATGGACAAAGCATTTGAATGGAATTTATCTAATCTGAAGTGAGTTATGCTCCTACTCTTAGTGGGGGAAAAATAACTTGAGTGGCTCTTTACTGCAGCACAGTGTTAATTTAAGTTTGTGTTATTCCAGTTAAGATTTTAAAAACCCACCCCAAACAAACAAAATTCTTGTCAGTGTTCTGTTGATGTGTCTCTTTTTAAACTCCATGCTCATTATTTTCCATGTTTAAAGGCCTGTTGATTGATCCCCATTTAGTGTAAGGGTTTGCTGCTAATTTAGAAAACGGGCAGTAAAAAGTCACTAATGTGAACGAGGTGTTTCTTTGCTTTAGCTCTTTTATATGGGAACAAAACCAAGATTTATAGACTGCAGTTCTGTAAATGTGTACTAATAGATTTGCCTCTTACAGTGCAAGATCAGTCTTCAGGTTGTCATATACCCAGTAGTCAGATGGCTGTTTCAAAACCATTACCTACTTGAGTCTTGATGCCAGCATAGGGCATCACAGAGATGCAGCAGCAGGTCATTTTTTCCCTGATCATGTACTTCTGCCTGTGCTTCTGCCTGCCCTTTATGGATAGATTCAGTCTTTCGGGTTTGTGACTGCATGGGATAGCATCTGAGTTTTTTAAGACTGTGTGTGTATGTAATTACTAGATAGATGCATGCACTTGTGATGCATGTCTGATATAGCTGCAGGTGTTTTGCAGTCTAGCTGCAAGAACCACTCTGCATTTTAATTTATTTGATGTTCGTTCATTTACTGATACAGGTGATGGTATCAGAGAGAACTTGGCTGTGTAGGTTGAAGGCCTACAGAATTTCACTCAGCTGTGCAGGACCATGGCATTTTGCTGGCTAGGAAAAGGTAGGGATGTAGCTGCTTAAAGGCAGGGCAAAGATAGAAATTCAGAATCTTAAAGGTAATTCATCTGTTAAACCCATTGTAGACAAAGTCCAAATTAACTAAAAATACTCTCTGATTTATCAAACTGAGCCTTTTGGTCATTTTTATCATTAAAGCGATGTTAGATTAAAATCAACACTCAAAAAAATGTTTCCTTAACCACAAATGTGGTTTCTCAGCAGTTACACACTTAATTCTCTTTCAGGCAGTGGACTAGAAGGTTCCTCCAGATACATACTGTATTTTAAAGAAATAGGAGTAGGAAGGATGATAGCCATAGGAGTCTTGTCTGCTTTCATACAATGGCACATTTAGTCTAGTGCTTACCAGAAACCTTATTCTAATCACATTTTCCCACACAAACATTCTCCCTGCGTTATCTTCTGCTGTATGTCTGGAAGTTTATAAAGCTTTAAAGAGACAGAGAAGCAAGTCTACCAATCATGTTTGATTTCGAGGCAGGGGGAGTGAGTTTCCATGTAAATTTGTCACTTGGGTTCAGCTGCTTTACTTTCCCTCCCTCTCTCCTGTGTCATATGTCAAGAAGGCACAAACTTCGAATCCCAAGCTGTCTAAGGATCTTCCTTTCCAAGACTAAGATTCCTCTTTACAGCTGAGCTGAAAAAAGCCCTTAACTTCTCCAGATTAGAAGACAACATATATTTTTATAGAAATGTAATTGTGTATTTTAAAAAAGTTTCCTTCAGCTTCTCCACATGTATTTTTCCCCTTGTAGTTCAGATTTGATATAAACTTCTTTTTGTGTTTATTCTTTTTATGTTCTGTTTTTAAATTTGTAGTCAAAGCTTTGTTGTACTGTACAGGAGCAGTCAGCCTTTGTAATTACTGTATAAATGCTTTATAATAAAGTATATTACTTTTATTTTAACAAGTGAGCAGACACTTCCTTTTGTGTGTCTGCTGCCTAGGGCACCTTTTGAAAGACTGTTACATGTTTAAAATGTACATATATAAATATATTTACCTGTTGCTGTACAGTTGTGATAGACTGGACTGAATTTATTTTTTGTGTGCTTTTTTTATAAAATATTAATACACTAAAGGAAATCTTGCTGATGTGATTGTAATGTACTATGTAACTTATTTACTTAATATCCTCTATATATCTAAAAAACCTTTTATTAAATGAGGTTTAAAAAATAGTTTCTTAGCTGAGTTTTTTATGGTGTGAGGGAGTGGCTGGGGGTTTATGTGGGCTGTGGTGCACAGGAGGCTGTCACGAGTCCTTCTGGCTGGCCTGCTCTGCTCTCTCTTTGTACTTGCCTGTGTTTTCCACGGCAGCCCTCGAGGCTGTTTCTCACCTCCCCCCAAGGCATGAGCCTGCAGAGCGTTTTGTCTTATACCCAGGAAAATAACTGGCACATGCGGCTGTGGGAGTCCAGAGAAGTGTGCAGTTCCACTGCTTTACAGAAGTGTTGATGGGATGTGTGTCTCATTCCAAGCCAAGCACCTTCCCAGAAAGCCAGAACCAACCTTGACAGTGTGCTAGGAATTCCTGGGGAATAGTTCTAGGTCTGCTGGGCTGTAAATAAGGCTGGTGGGATTCTGACACTGCCTGAAACAACTACAAAGACACTGGGCAAAGCAAAGGCAGCGAGGAGTAACTCAGTACCTGAGGGGCCTGCATCAGATGTGAATTCCAGGATGGCTTCATTTGTAGATCATATTGTATCACACTTTTCTATGACTGTCTTAAAGGTACTTAGCTGTTACCTGAATCTAAGGGGGTTTTCTAACAGGTTTTGTTACACAGCATGTATTTTGTTTCTTCTGGCAGCATCTGGATCTCTTGCTGTGGGTTTTAAATATGCTTCCATCCATCCTCAAAACATCTTCCTTCTGTTTTAGTGCTTCACCTTTTAGTTAACTAGGCTACACAGGTGTTTTCACAGCTATGGGCATGATGTCTTTAAGAGCTACAAATGCTGGCTGCATAAAGCAGATGGCAGAAATGTGTATCAGTGCCTGACTGGTCTGTGAGATTGCACCTAGGGCCTAAGGCAGCATACTTCTTAATTTATGCTGACCTTTTCATTTCAATATTCTTGGCAAAGCTGGCAGGAGAAAGACTCAGCCCAAGACATGAAAACACTAACTTTTTCAGCTCAGTGTAGAAGCCCTTGCTTTAGTTTAGTCCTGTGCCTGTGGCAGTTGATCAGCAATAGTGTTTGGAGAAAAAAAAAAATGTATTTCGCCTGTGTGCAGAAGAGACAGGGAACACCGAAGCCTTCACTTGAGATAACAGACCAGGACTTTCAGGCTTTAAGCAGTGCATTTGCATCCCTGTCAAAGCCAGCTGGCAAAAGTGCTGAAGTTTAGTACTTTGCACAAAAACTGAGGCTGTGCAAACAAACCTTGGACAACAAAAAAATCCACACATTTTGAGCATTTTGGATTCTATCTTTTTTTACTGCCGGATGTGAGCCCAAGCTTCTGGAAGTTATTTCAGCTACTGAAAGAAACCTTATAAAGCATTTATAATCACATAAAGTGATTAGTAAGTTTTGAGTTAGTGGTATTGTGAGGAGTTCTGCAGTAAACTCCCTGTATGTTTTCTAAATAGCATTACAGCCATCACTGTAGGATGCTGCTCTTGTCATTATTGAGACCAACTGCTGTGGGGTAGAAAGAGTTTTCTTTATATCAGAGTTTTGAAGTTACATTTCAGTGACATGGTCTACCAAAGGCTAGAGTTTCTGTTAGAGAAGCTTATGAATCAGTTAGCCTTCCCCTGTCTGGGTTTAATGGAACTGCTTGTATATTACTGTTAACAGAATTTAAATTCAAAGTGAATTAGTAATTTTGTACTGAAGAAAGAACAGCCATTTCTCAAACTTATTTGGATTTTTTTCCCCATATAGCAGCAGTAGACTTTTCTCTTAGGAGCTAAGAATAAATTCTGGCAACTGATGTCTTAAAAGATTGAAAAATATTTATGTATCAGATGACAAAAAACGCAATATAGCAGCATTTTAAAAGCCTTAAGTTATTTTCTATTCTAAAATATAGAGGCAATAAGGAACAGCATTCATCCTGTAAATACATTGCTCCCTGAGCAGCTAGGAAAGTTTAATGAGAATAGAATTTAGTTTCCAAATACTCTTCACAAGCTGAACTATTTCATTACACATCAGCCAAAGACATTTGTATAAAATAAGGTTATATTATTTTTGAACAAGTTTCACAGAATAACATTTATAAACATAGGCCTCAATAATTTAAACACAGCAAATTTAACAGCTTTTCATGCTACAAAATTTTTGTATACAAAAGATAGCCAAAGGGGATGTTAAAAGTGCTTCTCTTGCTTGAAGGTTTTTCTAGATGAGCCTACACCCGAGTCATCTGCTGGTTCTCAGGTCTCTTCTGTCATTTTTCCTCAGTTCTCAATAATCACTGCATACATCAGCTCTTTGAAGACAGGTGACTGTGCCAACAAGCAAGCATAAACCTAGCTAGTTCCTACCACTAATTTAATCTTAGGATATTTTTCTAAAGCATAAAGTGGATGCTAGTCCTCTGTAATTTCACTGGGAAAAGCAGAATTCCACATGGCTTGCACATTTTACATGGGTGCTCTTTTCATCCATGAATAAGAGTATGCCTACTACTTCACTGGATGTGATGTGATAGGGAAGAGCCAAGGGTACAAGTGAAAGCCAGGCCTTCCAGCATCTCACTCCAATGTCCCTGTGGGCGCAGAGGCCCGGTGTCACTGTCACCTTACACATGACATCGTGTAGCACCAGCCAGTATGCAAACCAACCAGCTGTTTTAATTCTACCACCTATGTCTTCCACCACATCCAGTGCATAGTTTTAAAGTGCAAATTTAAAATTTTAGGGAAACCTTACTTTGGAGGAGAAAATGTTTAGGGGAGTTGGTTTGTTCTTGCGAGTAATCATGGCTCCTTAGGCAAAGCAAGGTTAAGTGAAGCTTCCAGCTTTGAGACGAAGCATCTCCTGACAAACAAGAGCCACAGTTTATTCTTTTCTTACTGTATTGTTTCAATGAGACTGACATATGGTTTTTATGAGAAGAGTTTTAAATTATATGCTAAGACTGGATGCTCCCTTCCTTCAAGAATGATTTTTTTTCCTTTCTGGGTGGTATTTGTAATGCAGCCCCCAAAGAAAAGAGCTAGAGAATTTGTGCTGTTTAATCTGTGTAAAGCATGAATGCCAGTGGGCCACACAATACACCCAGCTCTACCACCATCTGCAATAGTTTTTGGATTGATTCTCATAGGAATAGCCTCTGTTGATCACTTACAAGAGCCAAGGACTGCTCTTATCCCTCACAACTTGTCAATGGAGCTGTGTTTCGTTTCAATCATCACAACATTGTCAGAATACTAAGTTTCTGTTTTGCTCTCAGAATGCCCCAAAATAGCCAAAGTGTAGAGTATTTGCTGTATCTAACACAACCTTCAGAAATGTACAGACTTAGGCCATATTTAGATATTAAAGAATCAACCAGCAGGATCACTTGGCATTGGACTGTGCTTGTCACTCCCTTTTCCTCCTGTCACATTCACATGTGGAGCTAACCCAGCCATACACACCACTCTTGCAGATGTGCTGGGAAAGACCAGGTCCAGAGCTTCAACCACTTTTCTTTGTGGCCAAGCACTAGAAGAGCACCACATGGTCTATTCTGAACATAGCTCCTAACAGAGATGAATTTGGCATTTCCCCTTGTTGGGAGCATTCAGAAGGCAAGTTTTGAGTCAGTCAAGCTCTGGCTCACATTACCCACACTGTTACTACAGCTGTCAAGGGCACAGCCATTCTCCTGTGGGCCACCCCAGCACCTGGGGCCAGTAGGGCCTGAGTGTGCCACAGGCTCTGTACTGAACAAGCACACCCACTTTGCCAAGAGTGGTTGGCTGCAAGTGAACAGTGGCTTGGCTTCAAACAACGCCCGTATGAAATGGCTGCTGACTGCAGACACTCTCCTCCATGGTGCTTCTTGGTCAATGCTGCCTTTACTTATGATAAAGCTAGGAGAATACTTCTAAAGAAATAACAAATGAAAATGAAGTTGTCTAAATCCAGTGAACTAAGAAACTAGTTTCGGGTAAAGAGAACAGCTGCATGGAAATAAGATTGTGCTGGGTGAAGAACGTCCACAGTTTTTGCCGTTGTACTCTTGACCTTGTTTTTAGTAACGGATCCAAATCAAACCCAAACCTTTTCAGCAATTGCCAATTTAAATTGGAATGCTTTCGAATTCCTCTAATAATCACAAATTAAGTAGCAATATATTGAAACTAAACTGTGATTGTCTTGTAATCATCTACTTCACAGTGTTCACTTAAAAACTGATTCTTCTGTAGTAGAAGAAGAATCTTCTGCTACAATTACACCTGGAGCTTGAGATCAGTACCACTGTTGCCTGGGCCAATTCTACCATTTTTAATCTTTGAGCTTGACTTCCAAGATTTCAACTCCTGCCACATCTTCACAAACAAAGTAATAAAGAGTGGCATTCTGCCCCCATCCCTTCTATGCTTGGAGTGGAACCAGCAGATACACTTGTTGCCATTTCAATTTAAACAAAGATGGTACCACAAATTAGAAGAAAAGCTTGTTAAAAAACCAAAAAGGAACTGCAGAAAAAATCTACTCAGGTTACTTGATCTATTCTTCAAAGAGAAGAAAAAACTGCACTATTGGCATCCCACAGTGCAATCAGGTATGTCTTCATCATTGTTTAATTCTTTTCACTAGAAATGGCCACATAAACGGGCTTTACTAAAACTGGTTACCATGCAATACAGCACATCCAGCACTTCTTCATTACTTTTTTTACCACTGCCCTCATCTCATCTCATCTCATCTCATCTCATCTCATCTCATCTCATCTCATCTCATCTCTCATCTCATCTATCTCATCTCACCTTCCCCACTAACTACATATACTTTCTCTCACTGCTTATACCTATGCTTTCACAAAAAATGAGTATCCCCAATATTAAAATTTTCTGTCAAGCCCAGGTCTTCTGTTTGCTGTTTGTTTCTCTGTTATCAGCCTACCTAGTTATAGGAAGATTTCAGAGCTGAGAAGGATTATGTCCACCACTGACCCAGTCCAAAGCCAAAAACCAGCTGTAGGCTAATAGGCCACATATTCCAATCTAAAGTAATTTCTTAGTAAGAGACAAAACCCAAAGTTAGCAGGTATTTTAGTCTTACTGAAACCATGCAAAGAATTCCCATTGCCCCCTAAAAATAAATAAATATATAAGTTATACATGGCCTTCTAAGCAATGCAGTTGAGTTCCAATGTGAGAAGCCCATTTCAAGACTCAAGGCCAGGAACAAGCAATCATCAGACCAATACATTTTGTGCGTATGTGTGTAACTCCTGGGCCTGTTTGGCATAACACTTCAAGGAATGAAAAGGCAAACTCATATGTTAAAAATACTGAGAAAGTCCCATGACAAAATTAAACACAACAAAGCTTGTCAGGTGTCTCTAAACCACAACATTGTTCTTTTGGTCTCAGTGTTTCCAATTCAGTGTTGGCCAGCGGCACCAAACAAGCTAAAATGGTTCTCTGATAACCCAAGAGTGAACAACAACCACCACTAATCAGGAATTAAAAACAGCTATGTATCAATTTAAATAAAGATCTCTTGCTAGCCAAACAGCAGTAAACTCAGCTCCACTAGTCTCTACAGAAGGTATCATAAGCTTGACAAAACCAGTGTGATCAATTTTTGGTAACTAATTCTTTGGGTGAGAGACTGTGGAGATAAGCCAGTCTTTTAAAAACTGCCCGAAGATTTTCTTCAAAACAAATACTTTTATAAAAGTTATGTGCCAAGCTATCTGGAGTTACTTTAATAAACTTAATACCCAACAAGAAAGTGTCATCAGTTTGCTCCTTCTGCTCCTTCCCCTCCTTCTTCCTCTTCTTCTTTAACAACTAATGTACCTAGGAGAAAAAAAAAAAGAAAAGAAAAAAAAAAAAGGAGGAAGATATTGTTAATGATTATCTACTTGAAAGCTTATCTGTCCTGGAAAGAGTCAAGACTTGTATTTCCTGCCTGTTTCTAACCAACGTGAACTTCTGCATACCTGAACTGGTCTAAACTAGAAAAGCCTTCAACTAATGAGCTCCTCTGTTGGGATGTTTTTCCAACTTCTTGGGTAACAGGGCATAAAAAGGTACTAGAGCATGGTCTGCAAAATCAGCCTCACTTGGTCTTTGGGAGATGCACCAAGTCAATTCAACTACTGTTAACACCCAACCAGCACATCATACTTCTCTTGTGGGGCCCCTACTTTGTGCTGCCTTTTCCAGGACATTAATGCTCAAGTTTTAGTGTGGTTAGTAAGTCTAACATTGAACTACTCAAGGGTACTTTTTGCCCACAAATATGTGCCCTATACCATTTTTTTGTTTTACATTCAAAGCTTCTCCTACTACACCACCAAATGGACCACTGCAGGCCAGCCTTCCTAGCAGTGCAATTCTCTCATCAGGCTTCCACTTTCTATCATTCGATAGTTGATCTGGTTTCAGATAGAATCTGGTAGTAGATTTCCCATCCACTGCTCCCTGAAATGAAGCTGTCTCCTCTTGCTGACATCCCTATACTCTTCCCTTCCCCCTGGCTATTCTGACTCTTTCTTAGTGTTACCAGTCCTGCTCTTCCCTTTGCTGCTTTAGTAAACAGGGGATAATAGTGAAAGCTAACGTCTCCATCGACAGGGATTAACAAACTTAAAAATAGATTTCAACATTATCTAATTTTTAGTCACTAAATAGTTGAATATCTTTCCATATCAGTGTCTTAAATAGGAGAGGACAGATCACAAATAGAGGCTTACTGCAGCAATGGAGGGGGATATTCAGGCATTTAGGAAATTGGCATGCAGTTTTGAAAATTTGCTCTTTCATCAAAAGTGAACCAGAACATATCCCCATCTATCCCCATTCTCTCATGTCACCTCTTTTGTTGGGAAAACTGTAATTCGACTTGGCAGATGAAAGTCTTGATAACTTATTTAATGCTAAATCTTTCAGTTCCCTTATTAGGTATTTGATAAAACTACTCAGATAACTACAGAATAATGCCCAACTGAAGGTTTCAAGACCACTTGGATTTAACACTCCGTAATCCATCAAACACTGCAGCCAGGATCTAGTAACTACTTCTGAATGACTCCAAAGAGGAGGGAGAAATATTAATTTCATGAGAACACGAATGAATCTCTGAAGTTATGATTAATTTCCTTGTGGTTGTCTTTCTATTAAGCTTTTAACGCACTCCAACTGCCTCATGCCCCAAACTCACCATCCAGCTTTTTCAGATTGGGTACCCGTTTGGTTGCTTCTTCAATCCAACTGTTCTGATCAGCGGCAAATTTCTCCTGGAGTGGATTGCCTACAAACACCAGCTCCTCTAGCAATGGCACCTCTGCCAGCCTCACAAACTCTGCTGCAACCACAAAGGTGAAAACACCAACCAGGTGTGGAACATGCAAAGTACATCTGCACCACACATTCCTTTCAAACTCAGTGCAAACATGAAGAGCATGGGATACAACAGGAGAGGGACTGCTTGGGCTCTAACTGGGGCAGGTTAAAGAACAGGCATGCATTTTAAAAGAGGTTGGACAAAGACGATTCAAAGGATGAACTTAATTGGACTTAGAAGTTAAATTCAATATTCTAACTATTTTTCCTCTCTTGCATGAGTGGATGTTTAGGGATTTTGCACGTCTGCAGGCTTGTCAGTTAGAATCAAAGCTCCATGAGATACAGCACTATTTTTCACTTGGTGACTTGGATTCATGCATTCAACATACTACAGGAGACGTCTCTATGGAGTAGAGATGCATGGCTTACCCCAGTCTTTCACCAAATTATTTGACATATAAAGAATCTTAAGTTTCTTCATTACACGGATACCCCTCAGTTTCTCGATTAAGTTGTATGAGATCCATAGCTCCTCTAAAGTATCAGCAACTGCCTCCTGGAAAATGACAGGACTACTCAGATAAGCAGAAGTACATATTTCTTATTATTCATACTCTTTCTTCAACTTCTAAAGGTCACCTCATGTGAGAAAATACTAAGGTATGTTGGTCCTCATTTCCTTTTAAGCAGGTCTTGAATTATTATGCATGGCAAATACTCATGGGAATTAAAAGCAAAATTATATATGCAAATATATGTAAGGAGGACAGAAATCACTATATTAGAATAAAACAAGACATAGGAGGCTGGAGTTGTTCTTAAGGTAGAGGGGCAGAGGAGACAAATCTCCCTACTTGTGCACTGCAAGCTTATATGCAGAGAATGTAATTCAACAAGTGCTTTGGAAGGGATGTTATACAGTGCAAAAGCATTGTTTATTCTGGTACATTCTGCTATGTTTGTACCTGCTGTCCAGAAATCATATTCATAACCCTCTCAAAAAGATGTTTTTTAAAACCAGTCATTACACACTAACTCTGAATTTCACACTTAAGAGATATCATAACTCTGAAGGTGAGAACATCTTTGAAGAGAAACAGTGTCTCTTGAGAAAGAAAATAATTTATATATTCACTAAAAACATACTTATTGAAAAAATATTCTTCTGGCCTGAATTCAAATGTAACAAAATTGATCCAATTTTTTCCTCAACAAATTTTGCCCTACTAGGTAGACTCAGTCCTGCCACCATCCTCTCTAAAGTCATACTGCTCCAGGTGCCAGTTAACATAAAAGGGACCGACTCTCAGGAAGCACATGTTTATAGGACTGCCAATATTGGTATTAAAGAAGCATAGCCTAAATATCTTCAGATAGAAAATTCCGCATGCAAAAAATCTGTAGGAATTATATCCATGTGGATATAATCCTATAAGTGGATTTAAATGGTTTTACAGACAGATGGCAGTTTTCAAATAAAAGTTCTGATCATCTTTATTAAAGACGACAAAATCTCTCTAAAATTCTTCTGTGTAGTAAATTAGTGTAGCAGAATTTCCAAACATGAAGAGAATTTGAACCAAAAAAAAAGTGGATGATTATCTGAAAATTCAGAAGCAATGTGTAAGAGTGAATAGATGATGGCAAAAGGAGAATATAAAAGGTTAGTGCCTAAACTTTTATTCAATTAATTTTAATAAATTCAGCAAAGACTTGTATAAACACAGGGGAATTACCACACATTCTATTTTGTTAATGAAGGATTGATACTAAAAAGCACATACCAATCCATTCAAATTCTTTATGTTATTTCTTCCCAAAGACAGAATCCTCAATTTTTCTGTAATAAATTAAGAAAAAAATCTTGTTAATAAACAGGGGGTTTTTTTTCAATAAGAAGATGCTGTAAGTCAGGTAAAACACCATATTCTGCTTACAAACTGCACTCTGAACAGGCTGCTTTAAGAAAGAATGGCCTAACAGAAACAAAACCTCCTGACCCAAACAGATCAGCAGGAATGGAGGCAGGGGAAAGTTGAGAAACACACTCATTAATACAAAGCTGTTCATGTGTAGGTTAACTAGATGAAATTCAGTCCTGATAAATACTGAATAAAAATTATTATTTCACCTTGCACCTGAACTCTAACTGCTGACCTGCTTCCTTTGATCTTATGTAATTCATATCTCTTCTTCTCCAGGCAGAAGTGGTTCTGATCTTATTTTAAGGCAGCAGATTTGGTTTCTATGCTAGAGGCAGCATATAAGCTGCCTTACAGATGCCTGATGAGAGACATTCAACATAGTTCTAGTTTGTCTGGCTTTAGCATCAAATACTTGATATAGACTGGATGTTTTGAATCTACATTAATATACATATTTAAGATACTTCAAAGGCTTTTAATGTTTTATCCCACTAAAAAATTTCATTGGTTTCACTTCTGTGTATAACTACCTAATTATTTTTACTCATTGTGGGTTACTCAATTGAAGTATTACAGAACAGTTCTTTGGAAAGACTACTGGAATTTTTTTTTCCCTGAAAAAAACAGTATTTCCAAATCTTTTGAAGTTTGAGTTTATTATGAAAAGACGTAAGTTAATCAAGCTTTTTGACAGATCTCTTGGTGTGCAGTTGTAGAGGACGAGATTCCAATTTCCTTATCTATCCAGCTGACATTTTAATGGGAACAGAAAAGCCTGGAAGCTCCACTTCAAAACCTGCAGCCCTTTTCCAGCCTCATGGCATAGTCCAAGTCTTGAGGACAGACCATTAAGACTTGTGTTCCAAAGTCAGTAACCTAAGAGTTTCAAAGACAGCTGTCTAAGAAAGAGAAGCTCTACTTCTAGACAGGTGGCACATCCCTTTATAAAGTATGAACAAAATGAAATCAAGTGTATTCAATCCTCTGCAAAGTGGAATGGCATTTTTCCATCCAGGTCTATAACACTCCAACTTCACTGCAACCAATAATGCATTTACAGAGTTGTTGAACAGCAGACTGTCTCCATCAGGAGCATGGAGAATGGTCCTGACATCACTCTAGAACTGATTAGGTGTTGGATCCCACAGCAAGGCCCACTGGAGGGTACTGAAGTGCTTACTGAAGGGAATTTTTTGTTTGTTCCACTGTGAGACAACTGTCAAGGCTAATGCAGGGATACCTGCTTCAATACACCACTGCTGCTCAGCATGCATTCTCCACTAAGACTGATCATTTTAAAGTCACTTGTAATGTTCTTTGAAGAGGGAATAAAAAAGGATAACAATAGGCATAATAAAGCTGGACACATGTAACAAATGATGGTATATATCCTAACCAGGCAACTAGAAAACAAACACAAAGGATGCTGGCTTGTCACTTACTTAGGTTGTTCAAGTTGGCGATCCTATCAATGCAGTTTGTAGACAGCGATAGTTTCCTTAAAAAGCAAGAATAATCAATTCACAGTATATAAGGGATCACTACATTGGAAGAGTTCCATGTCCAAACACCACTGCATTAGAAATAATTTTATGTTCTTGTCTCATTAGATGATGAACTAACTGAATGTGTAAACAGACTCAAAAGATCCTCAAACCATCAAGATTTCTTCAGCTTTATTTAGCTTCAGGGAAAGTACCATGAGTTACTTACATGACATATTGGACTATCTTTTGATGCCTAGCTTTATCAAATGTATGGATGTTTATTTCTGAAATTACTCCAATCTCTTTCTGAAAGTCCTACTCAAATCACCTTTTTCCATGAATTTTGGAGTGGATCATAAATGTGCCAGTTAGCTGACAGACTCCAAACACAGATCTGTGATTATATACTGATAAACCATATATATTGTTTTGGGGGACAAATATTAATACAGAATCTATCCTAATACCTTCTAAGTTAAGTTACAGGGGTCTTTGAATTAAAAAGGCCATCTATATGTAGAAAGGAAAGCTCAGCTAAGAAAAAGAAGAGAAAGCTGCTGCTTTGAAGACCATTGACTTGACATTGATTTTAAATACCATTTACTACTTGAACATAGTAAATACATACTTGCAGTGGACAGCAGAGAAACTGAAACAAAAAGAGGAGAATATTTTGTTTCCAACACGTTTTTCATTGAACTTACTCGCAGTTAACAAGAGCAGAAAGAGCGCCATCCATCTTCTCCACGGGGGGAACCTGCCCGTACAGTTTCACTTCCTTTGCCTCTGAAGCCTTCTGGCCACTTTTTTCTTCCTAAAGAAAAGAGAAGGTGAGGAAGAGACTCACTGCTACATGCAATTACCAAAAACTACTATACTAAAAAAATTACTCTAGAAGTAATTACTCTAGAAGTAACTCAAATATACTACTGGAAAGAGAAAGCATTTTGAAGACTGTTACCAAGATTCCTGCTGGTGTAGCATAAAAAGGGTAAGACTAGCTTATTTTAAGGATATCAAAAGAACTTACACATTACATATGCTGGTTTTTAAAAGCTTTGTAACAGTTGAGCAATTTAATCAAGGAGTCATCTGCCATAGAGAATAGAGAACAGATGGAAGGCTAAAATTTTAAATTAAGGGATTTCCATGGAGATTGACATAGAGAAACCTCAGCTAGGGCCAATCTACAGCAGAAGCAGATTTTAAAAGTTCTGACAGAAAAGTTACCTTCCCACTTCACCCAGAAATCTCAGAATTCATGCCTAACTCACAACATGAACTGAACACAGGGTCTTTTGGGGGAGAACCTCAACAGATTCACAATGTTACGAATCGCCCCCCAAAAAATCTAATTAGCCATTAAGCAAGAGTAGGGGAAGATGTCACACTTCAGAGAGTACAGCAAAAGACAATTTTCCCATTTACAACCTAGATTGATAATTCAGAGCCTTAGAAAACTGGACATAACTTCAGCATTTAGGTTTATTAAAAATATAGTCTATTAAAGTTTTTAAAATTCTGAAGTGGTGGCAACTATTGACTAAACACTTGGAACAAGTATCTATTTAGAGAGTAGCAGCAGTTTTGACAGCTGCCTCCCTGAGAGCACAAAGGGAGCATTTTGTCAGTTCACTCAGTGATCAGTGCAGGGACTGGAGGTCCTTTAACAAAGGAGAAATCCTGGCGCTTTCAAAACAAGGACTCTTGTTTTCTCCCCCATTTCATGCGTCTACTGAAAAGAGAGATAGTTGAGTGTGCCCCAGTTTATATGGCTACTTTGTAATTAAATTAATCATATCCCATAAGTCTTTTAGTATCCCACTGCAGAATATCAGGTTTTCATAACATTATTTTTCCTCTTATGCACCCAAAATACTTCAGAAAACCTAATTTAATTTAAAAAAAGGCGTCTTGTACATTTATTTATATTCCAGTTTCTGGCCAAATTCAGTGTAACAGTATTTTACTCATAATTAGTGATTTAACAAATAAGCATGTCAGATTTTTTGCTGCAATATGGCCATTATATGCTCAAACAAAGTAACTATATCAATAGAAAACTTTCATTTTCTTTTCTAAGAACAGCACTGTATCTATCCGTATTTATACTCAGTTTGTAATCTATCCACTTATACCAACTAATAAAAATATATTTTTCCTTAAAAACTTGAAAGGGAGAGAGCTTCCAACACAGACTGTGGCCAGCAGTGAGCACCTGCAGGAAGAAAATTCATCCTGTTTGCCAAGTACTTCTGTAAGTAGCTGCATAACCACAATATGCCACAGAGAAAGTATAAGTAGAACAGACATATTTAAGAACAGGTTACATGTTTGCCAAATTGAAGCTGCTTTGATTTCAAGTTGCTTTGATTTAACTAATGTCACCCTGACTGTAGAGCATAGGTAAACCCTTATGCCAAAGGGAAGCAAAAAATTCAGAATGCAACACAACACCAAATCCAATTGTACAAGTCACATGGACCCAGATTAGGAAGAGTAAAAAAAAGATTTAGACCCACCTCCAATAATTTGAACAGAAAAGCAAATTCAGCACTTCATGCCTAACTTTGATGGAAACTCACTGACACAGCACAATTCTGTCTAAGAGACATGTGACAGAGGAGCAAATGAAAAATAAATCTGTCATAGCAAACATGGGGCCGAAGTACTCGAAGGCAGAAAGAGCGAAGGAGGAAAAGCAAACTTTTAATATGCAGTTCATAACTCTAGTAATGCTAATGTCTGCAAGTCGTTGCATTCTAGCTCTTACTAGGAGAGCAGGAGTGAAGTTTGTGGGATATACCAACATAACTGGAAACCCCCTGAAATACTGAAGTACTAAACAATGATAAAACTCGAAATGGAAGCAATCTTCAGTTACAGGGTACTATTTTGAGCTTCTGGCTTTCAAGTGTACCTGCCCACACTCTCACATCCAGATTTCTAAAGACCAAAACATTTATAAATCCTTGCTCTAGCAGCTGGCCAGAATTAGCAGGGAAGCGCATGTACACCAAATAGCACATCTGTGCCTTCATCTAAAATTCAGAGACTGGGGAAAGATTTTTCACTGGTTTTACTGGACAATGAACCTGACCCTAGAGCATCCTACCTCATCACTTGAAATTACATCTGCATCCTTGCCAACACACAGCTTTCTGGAACACCAGGTCAGCCACCACCAGACAAATGAGCTTCTGCATTAACACAGTTACTTTAAGAAGAAAAAAACCCAAGAAACTCATTCTGAGTTAAGCTTTGCACAACATGAGGGACCATATGTCAAAAGACATGTAGAAGTTTATCTGAATTCAGTACAGTGAGAATTCCATATTGTTTACTCTGTGGGAAGGACGGCACTTAGGTAAAGTGAACAGAGCATAATTAAAACATAATACCTTCCCAACTCTGAATCTCTTTGTGGCTTCAGGCCAATGCACATTCAGCAGAACAAGGCAGGAGGGCAAAACAGACTAATCTTTACCAGCTGTATCAATTTAACAGGAACATATAGAAAGTCCAACCCAATGTACTATACAACAACAACAACAGTAACCATCATTTTACTTTGTGAAACTTCTTAAAGCAGATGTTTCAAGCAAACACTTCTTACAATGTTTGAAAAACAAATTTAGCTGAATACAGTCAAACCCTATGCCACTAAACACTGTTCTAGTACTTACCCATCTGGCTAGAGCTTCTTTGATGGTCGTTGCTTTTGCCTAAAAATGAAACAAATTTAAGTGAATATTCATTGAAATTTTTAAGTGGCTTGTTCACTGCAAATCTATTTCTTCTCCCTTCCCTCTCCCTATCCTGCTTGTTTGCCCCCCTTCCACTGCTTTCCTGTATTGTCTTGGGTCAGCCAAATCAAAGAAGTTGGAAACCCCCAGTATCCCATAGTTTTGTTTTCTGGGGTGCTTTGCTGCATTTTCAGAAGCAGACATCGGGCTTAATGTCAGGACATTATCTTCCTGATCTTACTCTCTGCCCCACGGCACACTGCTTATTAGCTTTAATGGTGAAATTCAATTCAAGGTTATAAGAAGTTACTGCACTGAAAATTGTGGTCTAATGCTCTTAAACCCTCACACTTTCTATTGCACATTAGCAACTTCCTGTCTGAAAGCAAGACAATGATACAGCCTCTTAAAATTCACTGAAGAAAATGAGGTACATCTTGCCAAAATTCAAGAGCAATCTGGACTGTATATATTTGGAGTTTCTTTCCAACTGTTTTGCATTGAGTTATACCATGTGATGTGAAAACATGTATTAATCAGTTTGGAAAAACCTGAGAGCTGCTTTTGAAGGACTGACACACTGACCAACTTTCTGTAGTCACTAGCTCATACTTTTCTGCCTTACATCAGAGTCTTAGTGAAACCACATAAAGATATCCAAACCAGTAATATATAAACAACATGTTTAATGCTTGTCTAAACATTAAACATATTCTAAGCTATCTTTTGGACTAAAAAGGTTTCAGACATCAGCCTTTTACAAACACTCATCAACAGCCTTCTCTCTGCAAATACAGGAGGACTCTAGTCTTAGCAGTGCTGTTGCTCTTAAGTGTGGCAGTACATGTGGATAAAAGCAGCCTGTCAGGTAATCAGATAAATAACCTCCACACACTATAAAAGTTAAAACCAACAAACTAACTTCCACCAAACATCTTACAGGCAGCCACCTCAGTCACAGAGCTTTAGTGTTGGGTACTTTACTCTTGACCACAGAAACTCTGGTCCCACCAGTAAAAGGCAACAGCCAAGGCAGCTGCATATGAAAAATGGCCACAGCCACTGAATACCCAGCAATAGCCTAAGAGCCAGCAACACCAGGGAGCCTGAGTGTGCATCTCAAACATCAACATGCACCTCCATTTACACATCCTCAGATATGCCAGCTGTTTCTGCCCACTGACAGGCATTCATTTCAATCTGGTCTATACAAAGTGATAGCTAGCTCTAAATCCCATTGGACATGACCTGCAAACTTGTGCCACATCAGTAGCTCCCCAGTGTCTGCCGAAGATGAACATCTGCATGATCTCCTCTGGTTCAGATCACATCCCTAAGTTCCCACTACAACAGCCTCATTCAAGCCTATTGACAGCTACCACTGTGCCTGCAAAAACAGCTGTCTTCCAGTTAATTGGTTTTTTGGGGGGCAAGAACTTAATTGTCTTTTTCATAATTACGGCAGCCAATCACCACAGCACTTAGGTATGTGATCTCAGTCACTCATGTTGAAGGCAGAAATGCATTTATAAGACCAGTGCCTGCTGCTGTTTCAAAGTCATGCCTAAAGCCAGTTTGGACTGTAAAGCTACTGATCCATGTAAGCACAAGGAGCAGCTTCTTCCTTGACCTCTGTTGACTTATTTCTGCCATTTTGATGGAAACACGGACACCAGCACAGTGGGTTATCTGGAGAGCACATATCAGAGACTTCATTTTCTTTGAGGCATACTTAAAATTTCTGTTGGTAAATCAGAGTATCTTCTGCCATGGGAGGTTACTTAAGGGAAACATCTCGCCAAGAAGCTTATCTGCAGGGTTCTTCTACCTGCTTATTGAACAATTTTCTACCAGTATTTAGACTAAAGGAAGTCATAACACTTTAAATACTCAAAATTCCAGGGCGACCAATCAACATGGCAGGAAAAAGAAACAGAATCTCTTAAGGGGAAAAAAATAACCACACCTGTACTAGGAATAGTTGAAACAAAATATGTATTCCCCCCCAAAAAACATGGCAGTTGGACCTAGAGTATTTCCAAAATTTAGATCCCCCCATGAAAAAGCAAAATAGCAACACTTCCCCTTTATTTGCAGACATTTATTTGTTAAATGAATGAAATCAGAATTGCACAGCAACAGATACCAAGCTAATCTCTGTAGTGATCGCCGATACTGCCGCCTTAAAACCACGTACTGAGGTTTGTGAGACTCCCCTCCTTCCTCGCTTATCCCCGAAATCCCCCTTTCTCAAGGCACAGCACCAGGCTACCGTCCCCCGCTCAGCCGCCGCCCCGAGCCCCGCGATGGCTCCCGGACGGCTCTCGCCAAGCCCGGGCAGCTCGGCGGGGCCGGGCCCGCGGAGGGCTCCGCGCCGCCCCTCAGTGCCAGCGCCGGCCCAGGGCCCGCTCAGACCCCCGCTCAGACCCCCGCCGCCGCCCCGGCCGCCGCACTCACCATGGTGCCGTTGCTACCGCGAACGCTCCGGTTGCTACGGGCGCGGGGACCGCCCCGCCCGGAACTCGCGTAGGAGGGCGGCGGCCCGCGGCGCCTTGTGGGACGTGGCGGGGCTGCCCTCGGCCTGGTGCGAGCCCGGCGCGGGGCTCACGGCCCACCCGGGGCTTTGCGGAACCCCACGGGCAGCTCCGAGGGCCCGCAGTTGTGGCCGGTGCAGCTCATCCAGCCCCCCGAGCACTCATCTTATTAATGGAATATGATGGGACTTTGGCCTGGCAGAGAATTACTGTGGCCGGTTCCGGGCTCTGCAGTACAAGAGGAGCTGCTGGAGAGGGGCCAGTGGAGGGCCACGAAGATGACGGGGGTGGGGTCTGGAGCCTTCCTCTTGTGAGGAGAGACTGCGGGACCTTGGCCTGTTTGATCTATAGAAGAGGAGATGTCACCAACACATACAAATATCTCAAAGGTGGGTGCCAAGAGGATGGTGCCAGACTATTTTCAGGGGTGTCCAGTGACAGGACAAGGAGAAATGGCCTTAAGCTGAAACACAAGAAGTTCCAGCTCAACGTGAGGAAGAACTGCTTTACACTGAGGGTGGCAGAGCATTGGAATAGGCTGCCCAGGGAGGCCATGGAATCTCCCTCTGGAGACAGTCCAAATCCACCTGGATACATTCCTGTGTAACTTGCTCTAGGTGACCCTGCCTTAGCAGAGGGATTGGACTAGGTGTGACCTCCAGAGGTCTCTTCCAACCCTAACAATCCTGTGAATGTAAACCAATACAAAGAATGTAGCTGTACCTAAGGCCATAATCAGGCACTCAGTTTAATGTACACTTCAGAAAATAGCTACACATTCTGCACAGTGCCTGCAATGTATATCAAATCCCCAGGCAGCATTGTAAATATACAAAATGCTAGTGCAAAAGTTGTCTGGTTTTCAACCAGTCCTTCTATTAATTATTTTGTCCAGGAAACCCTGACTCATTCACAAAAGGCTCTTCACACTAAAATTACATTATTTTATTTTTTTTCTCCTTTTTAAACAAAGTATCATTCACTTTTCTAAACAAATATGTACCATCAAATTCTTATACATGGTTGCTTTTTAATAAAGGAAGTGTTTTACCTCTCTTTCAAATTCCATATATTTGACAAAATCTAACACTGAATTATTTTAAAAGCTTGTGCTTTAGAAATTAAGTCTGAGAACTCTTAACCTACCTGGTTTTTGTTTTATTTACAACTTAACGTTTACTTTCTGAACCTCCAGATTGCAATCTTGCATACCAATGCATATGCTGAGGTAGGACTGCAGTGTGGAGTCACAGGTATTGGCACTGAGACAGTGACAGAACAGGGACAGGGGAGGTGCTGCTCTTGCACAATTGATAACACCTCCAACTACTGAAGAGGCACAGGATGAGGCAGACTGACAAACAGGAACCTTCAGACAACTCTTTCTTCTACAGTTGCCGCTTGGAATTAGTTTGGAAAAGAAGGCAGGGTGCCAGGTATGGGTGACACCAAGGAGCACATCACAGCAGGCTCTGGTCCTGGACTTCTGTGGCTGCTCTTGTTAGCAGAGGTTCAGCACCCGATATGACTTGGCAAAAGCCTCTTCAGCTGATGAGGGAGTTTAGAGACCAGGCACAAAGAGATCTCGTGTGGAGTTAACAGAATGGAGCTTCTCTTGTAAAGAATGGATGGATAAATTGTTCAGCTGGCATTGATTGTGTGAAGAACCTGTGACTAATCAAATGTAAAGCAATAATAAGAGTTGCAGAAAGCTAGTGAGACTGAGCATCAGCATAGTGACAGTTAACTGGAGAGAGAAGATCCCTGAGAGCAAAGCAAAACTGAGTACCACTAATGAAAGTTTTCTATCTTCCTGGGCAGCTCTCAAAGTGGTCTGACAAAATGACTTCGGAAGGAGCAATTTTGTTGGTAGAGGCCCTCATTAAACAGGCCTTCAGCACTGGCACCCTTTCAGCAAGACCCTCCTGAGAGATCAGCTCATTTGGGAAGAAGTTGTTTCTTTCTACCTGAATGGTGGGGAAAGAGAAGGCACTAGCCAAAAAATTAACTTGGACGAAAAAAAAAAAAAAGAAAAATCTCAGGGAGTCATGGAAAAGCTATCCTAGATTTGGCTTTGGGTGCTTTCTTGTTTTGGAGAGCATTGTTAGTTTGGTACAATTCTGAGTTAATCACCACTGTAAGATGACAGCTTTTTACAGTCAGTTTAAATCTACAGGCTAGGTTTTCTGTCTCCCAACTCTGTTTCCTCCCTAAGAACAGCTGTCAGCATCTGTTGACATAATCACTAAAGAGTTCCACAAGTAATTAATCCCTAACTGCATTTGGACATGCTCTAACCTATCCAACAGAATCTTAATACTGTGTTAAATGCCCATCCAAGACATTACGTGAACAGACAGGTACATCCCCAATACAAGACAGTGCTAGTGCCACGATTCTCCTTGGATGACAAGGAAGAGTACTCTTCATTTTCCCATTCAGCATATAGTTCTTGTTGGAAAGAAACAGACTGTCTCACCAGAAGACCACAATGCTAAGTATATGAGCCTCATTTCAAGTAAGTATCTCCAGCTTCATTTAAATGGAAACATTTCCAAAATGTATAGGGCTGTACCTATGAGAGTTCTGGGCCAAGGTAGCTTAGGACTACAAGCCAGAGTCATTCATGATTTGGATGTGTACGTTTATCATCCGTCATTGCCAAGGTGTGACCCTGTCTGTCACTGCTGAGAGTGCAGGCTGCCTGTTAACATTCTCTGAGTTGTAAGTACTGCAAGCAAGGAAGTACCTACTACTCCTCAGGTACTTGTTTCTTCATATCATGACCACTTTGAGCTGTGAAATTTGTACTATAGTGCAACCTGCTTATTGGTTCACATCTCCTCTGTTTACCTGGTTAACTTAGGCTGTTCCAAATAAATCCCTTTCCTTTTGGATTTATGCTTGTAACTAAGTAGTCATTTGGTTATTTTCATATTTCAAGGCTTGTCTCAGTCAATCCCTTCAATTCACCAGTCATCACCTGTCATTTTGGTGGCTCAAGTTCAGTCCTTGCAGGTCTGCGACAGCTTGCATGTGCTTACGTGTTCATCCCAAATGCAAGTGCAGAAACTCCTGAATCTTTCCCCAGGAGTGTTCCTGTGCATGGGCATGTGCTTTACTCTCTCCACCCCCCAGAACAGGCACTCCCAAAACACGATCCATAGCTACCTGACAAAATGGAGTAGAAGGAGGATCAATTCGGTGACCTGCTCCTGGATAACTTAGGAGCTCAAAGTTCTCTTTCCCATGCTGGCGCAGACGCCTGATTGCAAGCTCAGCATATAACGAGCTCTTCCACATCCGATCATCTTCCCCTACCACTAAGAGAAAGTGACCTTCAGCTTTTTCAATGGGGATCACACAAGGAGAATTAGCAGGATTCGTTGGGTCATCCAGAGCTTCAAAAATGTCAAATACACCAGTGTCAGAGACACTGACTTTGTTCATATCAAAACGCAGCCCGGGCAGAGTCATCTCACCATAACGGAGGTCTGCAATTGTGTTTGAACTACAGCCGGAGATAGAGACGGCAGCCACTACTTCTGGCAGGAAGGTGATCATGGAGAGTGCTAATTCTGCCCCTTTCCCAGTCCCAATCACTCCAACTCCTGGTCCTTTCACCTTCAGATAAGATAGGGGGTGGAGAAGAGAGGAAGAAAGGAATAAAGGAAGCATGCATTATAATGGGATTAGCCATTAAATGACTCTGGAGTTGTTTTATTAAAAAAAAAAAGGTTAGGTTAATTATTGATGTGACCTGTTGGAAAGCAACAGTCTGGACCCAGGCTCCTCCTTCCATTTACAGTCTTATTTTCCAGAGACACCAAGAGATAGCAAACCCCACAAAAAATGCACAGACAGGCACAAGACATACCATCATTCAATCCTTACCTGGTCCCTACTGCATATATTAATGCACATTTTTTCTCATTTTCCTAAAACATTTCCAGGAAATTCAAGCACAGTCTACTGTTTCATGTCTCAGGAAAATAAAAGTAACTTCACAAATTAGACCTGAAGGATTAGATAAGTAGCATTTGTCTTGTCTTTTTCCAGCGTGGAAAGAAAAACTGAAAGCAACATCTCACATCATCAAATCCATTCTTTCAACTACTATTGAGCAGTGTCATATCATGCTCTCTTAAAACTAATTGCTGTCATGTAAAAAAAAAAACAACAACCAAACAAACCCAACATTTTTGTCACCACTGATCTTCCAGCATTCACTATCCTACTGATCAGCAATCTTCTAGCTCCAGCATGAGTTTATTTGACAGACAGTTTGTGCTGGAAGAAATTCACTCTCCCCAGTCATATGCATAAGCCACTATTGGGCCTAAACGTGCCCAGCAGAAACTGATACTCAAATATAAAAAAAAAATCACCACCTCCATTTAGGCATAACTGCTGAATACTCCCTAGTCCCAAGAGATCTCTCATTACACTCACCTTTGGGTGACGCTGTAGGAACCTTGCTGCCTCCTCAAAGTACTCAAGTTTTAATTCTTTCATGACCCTAGGAAGATCTTCGAAGTCAAAATATGGCAGAGAAAGAGCAGCAAAACCATGGGTAGCCAGGAGACTGGATCTAAATTCAATCAAGCCTCCTTCATCACCATACATGTCAATCACTCCTGGAAAGGGGCCATCCCCTGTATCAAAAGAGAACAGGTACAGAGGAAAAGTTATCAAATGGGACTAAAAACTATCTGGTGAAGAGCGAACAACAAAATACAGAATGCTTGACACATTTGCTATTAATAGTCATTTTCCATTTGCACAGCAGAGGTTTAGGAGAACCAGTGCTGTATCCCACTTCAGCTATTTCAGACTAAGAATAGGTCCTTACATTCCTGTAAAAATATGTGAAGTTAGAGATTTTGCTTTCTTTAAAAAAAAAAAAACCAATTGTTTTAAATGTATTTTCAAGGGTCTTAACCTCCTGCCCTCAGGCCAGTCATACACCAAGTCAGCTATTTTCCCACAAAGTTACATCTTAATTAGCAAAGTGCAAGCTCATGAGTAATGAGGCGAGAGCACTGAGCCCTTGAAGTAAATTCTAACATAAATTCTGGAATAAGCTGCATTGAGCAAAGCACAAGAAAGATAACCCACTGTTAAAATCAACTGGATTTATTAGCTCTGTCTCAACATCAGCACTGTAAGACTTGGCAAGAGAACTGCTCCTACAGATATGACAAGACAGAAGGTAGAACTGAGGTGTTTGGGTGCGGCAGTGTGTGCATGCCTGATGTAGAGATAAGCATGTACATACCTGTGTACAATCTGTCCCACCAAATGACAGAAATAATCAGAACTACAATTCTAAACATCCATGCTTTTGCAGCCAAGGCTGTGTTGTAACATGTTTGTATGCCAAGCCAGGAGATGTTAGGTTAAAAGGCTAAAGATGCTACTTAGTGGAGCTTTAAAGACCTCAGATAAGCAAATTTTAAATTTTTTTTTCCCCTGGCCACCAGATGTCATCTCTGATGTGCCCTGATCCAGCTCACTACCACCATGTCAGCACAAAGAGGACACACTTGCTGCAAGAGTGTGTTAACTCCCTGACACTACTTGTATGTATGTGCTAAAGAAAAGGTCTCTGGCATTTCAACACAATTGAGAAAAGGAAGTTTTGTATAAGACATGCTAAATGTCTTAGGTGGAAAGCTCCTAAATTAAAGCAGTGAGAAGTCAGAAAGGGACTGAAATATGCTTTTGGATTCTTACTCTTTCAGTTCTGATCTTTTTTTCCACTTAAGTTTAATATTCTACTTGAGAGAAAATATGTCATGATAAATTTATTATAATGCCATGATCAGCAGTAGCCTTTAGTTAGCAGCAGCCAGCGTAGATGGCAAGAAAATACCTATTCATGCATCACCCCTATCTAGAGAGCTTTCTAGCAAGAGCATGTAATCATAACACAGTCATACACGAATGTGTTGCTCTCTCATGAAGACAACCCTTAACTTGCACAAAGTTCCTGGACTACCCCTCTGAGTGCCTACACATGCCCAAGTATATGGTTCCTGCAGAGCTCACTAAAAAGCAGGATAAAATAGGCTAGACAACTTTACTAACATTTAAAAACAAACAAGCCTCCACATCTGTAGCTCTTATGCCTGAATTAAGAAATCACTTTCATATTAAAATTACAGCAAAAAACTCACTCAATTCCTCTAACTTTTATCAAGAATGGTTCACATTTAGGATTCCTATCTTAAAAATATTAACATTTTTTTTTGTCCCTGGAGCAGAGGGGTATGGTAGTAATTCTGTAACTGGATCCTCCATCATGAGGGATGCCAATATCATTTAAGCAATTATTCCAGACTTTTCCACACTATTACAATGCCAGACTTTCTGACTGCATTTTCTGAAAGGGGAAAATGCAGTTTCATCTTGCAGATCTCTGGATTCACACCGAGCTCAGCAGAAATCAAACTCATCCTCTAAGGCAGGATAGATCAAATCAATGTCTCAGAGATGGAAAATCCAGCATGCTGACTAAACATCTGAAATTCAAAGTTCAATCTCTGTTGTTTTTTTCTTCAGTGGACTTTGGATCCGTATCTGAATGGATAAAAAAATCATTGCTTTGGAAATCATTCAGTGAAAATACTTAAATACTTAACAACTGTAGCGATGCTTACAGGAGTTGCTGAACCAAGCAGTTTTACATTAGAGGTAATGTGGAGGGCAGTTCCAGTACCACAACACTCAGAGAGCTACAAGAAGTTTAACTCATAGCTCAAGTGTACAAACACAATCACTGGTGTAGGGTTTCGTTTTCCAGCACCACTCACAGACCATCAGAATATCACACCTCATAAAGCACAACCATCTCATAAGCAGAACAGGAAGAACTTGCTCATAAATCTATTTTGTCTTTATGCTACAAAAGTAACACAACTGCTAATTTAGCTTTGGCTCGAGTGTAACAGGTGGAATACATGTATTTTCTAGAATCTCTTCTGCTGCTCTGCTTCCTGGCTTGTGTTTCACAGGGAAGAAAAATACATTTTAAATTCAATCCTACTTAGGGTAAAATCCTTGGGAGATTTAGCACAGGCTCACACAATGAAGCGCATCAGCTTTTCTGGATGCTAGATTCTGGTACTCCAGAACAAACCTACTAAAAACCACAGGCCGAGCCCAGCAATGAAGTAAACTCTACAACTCCTGTTCTCCTTTAGCTCCGGCCCGTCCCGCAAGAGCCGCCTCTCCGTGCCCGCCCTGCTCGGTGCCGCCGAGAAGGACCAGGCGAGACGGCTACGCATAAGCCGGGCTCTGTCGCCACAAGCACTTGGGCTATCTTCAAAGAGTTCAGGGCCACCTGTCTGCAGGGCGGCGTTCGGCTGTTGGGGAATGCGGATTCCCCGGGTGATAGCCTCTCCATGGATTTGTTTTAAGAGACATTCCTTGCTCTGGTCAAAGAAGCCAGGGGTTCCCACCGGCCCCAGGGCGAAGGTCTCGGGCCGGGGCACTCACCCGGCGGCAGGAAAAGGGAGCCCCTTACGACTCCTTCCTTCAGCCGGATCCTCCGCACGCCGGGGGCCGTGAACAACCGCTGCACCTCGGCCTTGGCCACCACGGGCCCGGGCATGGCGCCGGGCGGGCTGTGGCCCTGGTGGACCAACACCTCCACCTTCATCGGGGCGCCGGTGCTGCGGGGAACGAACCGCTGGTACGGCTTCTCCATGCCGGCGGGGGCGAGGCTCCAAAAGAGCCCCATGGGCTCCACGCCGGTGTAGTCCCCACCGTGGGAGGCGTCCGTGCCCAGGTGCAGCTCCCCGCGGCTGTCCGCCCGGTAGTGCGCGCACGACTGGAAGAGGCAGCCGCGGTCATCGGCGGCCACCGCCCGCAGGGTCACCGGCTGCCCCGGGCTCAGCCCCGCCACCCGCGTCTCCACTCGCTCGTCGGCCGGCCCGGCGGCGGGGGACACGGCCAGGCTGGCAGCCCGCCGGGCCGGCGGGGCACGCAGCAGCGCCCGCGCCGGGGCGGCGGCGGCGGCCAGCGCTCTCCACATGGCGGCGGCAGTGGCGGGTGCGCGGTGTGGCCGCGCCGCCCGCAATATCGGTACCGCGGCCGCCGCCCCCTCCAGGCGGCCCCAATCGAGAGCAGAGCCCCTCCCCGCCCCCCAGCCCTGGAAAGGCCATCCGCCACGGGCCGCTCCCGCCTCTCTCAAGCCGTCCAACCGACTAGAGCAGCGAGCACTGAAGAAGCCGCCAGCGCGGGGCCGCTCCCTCCTCCCCCAAACCATCCAACCGACCGGAGCAGCGACCCGTGGGTAGCGGTTAAAGTCTCACTTTAATCCATTGTAAGCACAGTGGATGCAAAACGCGCGAACGGGCCTGACGCACGGTCAGCAGCCGAGGCTGGATGCGGGCTGCAGACCCTGGCGGGTACGCGTTCGGACATAGTGCAAACGCGCCGGCAACACCCAGCGCCTTTCCTTTCGACTCCGCGCTTGGGTGTCAAACGTTACCGACGATCCCCGGCGGGACGGAGCGCTCACCCCGCTCAGGGAGCAGCGGGCGTGCAGCCGGAGCCCCGCTCCGCCACAGCAGGCCGGCCGCCTCACCGCCCCTTCCAGCCCGTCACAGGCCGCACGGCACTCGGCCTCACGGAGCCGCCGTGCCAGCCCCGCAGTCGGGCTGTTCTCAGCAGCCCTTACGAGCAGCCAGCTGAGAAGGCATTTAGGGAATGTACAGGCAGGGAGCTCCCACAGTGCTGCGGACCTCTACAGCGATACCCAGCCATGCTGAGGAGACACCCGTGAGGGGCTCCGGGATGACGACTAACGGGACCCATTCTGTTGTTTCTTCACGTTTAGGAACTTTCACAGATTGATTAAATGTCTCATTTCTACTGCAGGTGCTCCGAATGTCACATCAAGCTATGGGCTGTTTGTTGCCCATAAACGTGAAGTGTTACCTGAGGGTGCTGGCACAGTATTGCTACCTTTGGTAAGAAAAATATTTGATATTGTTAAGGCAAATGCATTTTGCTGGTGTGAGAGAAGGGGAAGGAGCAACAAAGGAGGTAGAGGTGCACAGGGAGAACAGAAAGATTACTGGAGACAGGAAGAGAGAACTGCTGCTTCCAGAAAAACTAGAATACTGGAGCTAGAACACAAAACTGGGTGATGACACACGTTTCCTCTGAGAAGACCAAGGCACATTTTCATGTCGGTTCTCAGCTTGGATGAGTTACCTACCACTTCAATTCACACTCAAAGCACACACAGCCTTACCACCATTTGTTTTCCACAGCCTGTAACCCCATACTACATGAAATGTGAGGGCCAAGACCTCTAACCAAGATTAGAAGAGGGTGTAAAAAGGAAGCAGCTTTCTTACTTTCACCCACCATCATCCTCCAAGAAACCTAATAGTTTATTCTCTGGTGTTCCTTGTTCTCATTCTGAGCCATTTAACAAAACAAACTTGAAACACTAGCATCTTCATCTGTCAAGTAACCTAATTCATATCAGAGCTTGCTGGATGTTCCAGATGGCTTGCCTGTGAGGTGTTTATGAAAGAAAGCTTGGATCTGCTGCCAAGCATCTATCTGTGCTTTGCAGTGTGCCTTGGGCTCCCCTCCCCACATCACAGGCTTGCCAAATAGCAGGTGCATTGAAGCTGCACACATTGGGAAAAAAGGAGGTTCAATGTAGTGCCCTGCTCCAGGATAACAGACTATCTCAGGTTTTTCCTTCCCATGAGCTTGTAAACGTTTGCTCCCCTCAACTGCAAAGAATTCACTTTTCCAGTTGTGATCATCCTGGCCAACAATGAACAAGAAGCAACACTCAGCCTTCTCCAAAGGGATAAAGCTCTGCCGGTCAGGCCCTTCTAGTGGGTTGTTCAGTGCATCAATAATATCAGCAATCCCAGACTTGCTGACCTTGATGCGTTTTGGATTGATGCCAAGGGGTGGGATGGTGATGTCCTTATAGCGGAGCACTGCACCCACATTTGCCACTGAGCCGTTGATAAGAGCGGTGGCTGTGATGCCTTTTAGGAAGGAGGCCATGGAGATGCACAGGTCACCCCCCTTCGAGTGTCCAAGCAAACCAATTCCGGGACCTTTAACCTGGAGGTGAGATAAGAGAAACACCAAGCAATGAACAATGGCGTGCCACTTCTTTAAAATGTGGCCACATTTGCAGCTGTGTATGTCCCAAATTTGGACCCCAAGTATAGGCATCTGAGGTCCTGTGTGCAGGGCCCATGTCTGAGGGATCCTGGGCACTGTTCTGTGCTTGATTTATGATCCTAAGTCCCACTGAGACTGCAGCATCATCCTGACAAAGCTACAAGGTTCAGTGCTGAAGCAGAGAGTACAGCTGCACTTGCAAATGTGCAGTCCCAGATTCACTTTATTTATAATGCAGTTGAGAGAGGAAGAGGGAAGGAACAGGAGGGGCCTCCTCTACAGTTGCTTTCTTTCAGTGCAAAATGCAATGTCATCTGTCATCACTTATGTTAATGTATTTCTTATATTCAAGGTTCCCCTATTAAGAAGCTGACGTGGGGTAGCAGGCTCCACATGAGCTGCTCTCCTGCTTCTCTAGAATGCTTGGTGCCTAACACACAGGAAGTAGTCTGAGGTAGCTTACTCTTTATCTTAAAAATATAACCTATTAAAACAGTTTTTCTGAAAGAATTGTACAGTCCTCTGAAGTCAATCTAGAAAAGGTTACCTTCATTTTCTTTTACACAAGACAAATTAACTAGGAAAGTTAAATGACCTTACTGGGTGCTGAAATCCTCTAAGGATATTGAAAGAAAGTTAGCTAATACCACAACTGCTTGAATATTCAAAGACTCTCAGGGGCAAATAGGCTTTGAGACAATTCCAAAATTTAATACCTTCTGTATCTTATCACCAGTGTAATAGGCTTCAAGCCCACCGACTCTGAAACTTGGGACGGGGGAAATTAGAAAATATGGCTGAAACTCTGCAACACATTAAAAACACGGTGAGAATAGATGTGGAGGTGTTAATGGGAAGCAATGGTACTGTACTGCTCTCAGGGAAAAAAACCCAAAACCTGCAGGGGGAAGCAATTTTCAGATTTTTTTGGGCAGAGAGGTGTCATGGGCAGTTAAGGTTACTAAAAAGCAGCCAAGACCTTTAACAACTACTCATCTTTCTGAGGTTGAGGAAGGTATTTATTTTCATTCTCCAGAGAAACTAAGTGTTGGTTTATGCAGTTCTAGCTACTGTCATGCACAGCTGCTTATAAGGAGATTCAAAACCAAGCAGGGTTATTTTCTGAGAGGTGCTGAACTAGAGGGATCCCCTAAGTGCACAACTAGCTACTAAAACCCACACTTATCAAATACCAACATTTGGAGTGATTTTATGAGCTTATAAAATTCACAGCAACAAAAGTATATTGGTGGAATGCCTTGAGTTTCCTTGGTTTCTCGGAGACCTGGATCACAGAAGGTTATCATGTGCTCCACAGCCAAAAAGGATATTTAGTTCTGAAGGACATTGTACAGAGCATAAATTTAAAATCCCCACTGGAAGTCCAGTAAGCCTCCAGGCAACTAGGAGCCTAGTTATGATGCTGGATTGAATGGAGTAGAAATTACCAGTATGCGACCAATGTGTCACTGTTTCACCTGGCCAGTTCAAAAGGAAGAGTTGGAATAATCTGCCAGAGAGCCATGGTAATGGGAGTTAAAGATATAAAACAAATTAATTACACCCAACTCAACAGCGATGCTATTTTAAGTACAGCAGCTCTGCCCCATCTGCAGTCTGACAGGACCTAACAAATGAGAGTTCACTGTAGTGAGAGTCAATGAACAAACCAACCTGGGTGTGTTGTAACATATAGTTTACAGCTTCCTCAAAATATTCCAGGTGGAATTCCTTCATCTGTTTGGGGAGATCTTCATAGCTGTAGAACGCCAGAGCCAGCACAGCAAAGCCATAGTTAGCCAGCAGGCATGCCCTGTATTCAGGGAGTCCTCCTCCAGTTCCATACAAGTCAATAATTCCCGGGAAGGGACCGTTTCCTGAAAGAGACCATATAACAGGACACATAAACCCACAATTTTTAATTTACATTCCAAATTCATAAGCCTAGGAATATGTCTTTGAAAAAAAAAGAAAAAATAGAGCAGCAGAATGGTCTTAAGGATCCTAAATAACTGTGGCAGTTTTAATGAAGTGGCTACTTTGCTTCAAGATCAAACAAACTAGCACAAATTAGCAGGCTTGCTAATGTTTTAGATAACTTCAGGGAACAGGCAGCTGGAAGAGAAGGGATCTTTTGACAGTCTCAACTTGTTCTCTGTATCATGTAAATTCACTGCAAATGTATCAAGCTCTGCCTCAAAAATACCCAGAAGGCTTCTCCTCAGTGCATTTCTCAGAAGGCTGATCAAAAATATTTCATCTTCTGATGGTTCCAGCTTCTCAATTTCAGTACATTAGTAACTTATTCCGGGATTAAGAGAAGAAAGTGTTTGAAACCAGCCTTGCTTACCTGGTAAGGGAAACATTACATTAGGTTCATCAGGGTACAGGGACTGAAGTCTAGAGCTGAAAGGTATTGCTGCAAACTGCTAACAAGGTATAGAAAGGAGGAAGCCAAGAGGGAGACTGCCATTCCTGCTCAGGAGGGTGAGGCTTCCCTCAGGTGTCTGCAGACTAACGTCAAACATGGGCAACAAACAAGAACTAGAAATTCACCTCCAGCCTCAAAGAGACAGATGAAGTCAGAGCAGTCAGAGCCCAGGGCACTGGCTGGGACAGCATATATCATTTTAGCACTGTCATGGAAGAGTTATCGGGGACAGACAGGCAGAGAAGAAAGGGGACAGGGGAAGGCACATGATACATAAAAGAGCTCTTTGAGTACATGGGGTTTCAGAGACATTCTTGATGAAAACCTCTGTATCACAGGGGGAAGGAAAGGTGGGATGTGGTGGGGGTGTGGCTATAACAGAACCAAAGGAATGCAAGAGATGAGGTTTCCTACAGACAACTAGCGGAAATCTGGACAGCTGCTCGAAAGACAACACAGCATTTGTCAGGCAATCTGAAAACCTCACAGACCCTTTTTATTATTTTCTGACAAAAGTATTGCTAGGGCAAGTCTGTCCAATGCTTTCCTTGACCTTCTGCTCACAAACAGGGAAGAACTGGGGACAACTGTGGCAGCAAAAGGCAACTTGGGCTATAGCAATTAGGACATTACTGAGTTCAGGATCTGTGGAGAGGCTGGAAAGGGAAGCAATAGGCTTAAACTACAGTTTAGGAGAGCAATCTTCCACTTACTCAAAAGAATTACCATCGGAATTTCCTGGAAAACAGCCAGGTAGAGGAAAGGTACCTTGAAGACTGGCTGACTCCACCTCCCATGGCATTTGGGAACTAGAAGTGTACCGTGACCAATGCTTTCGTGTCCAGTAGAAGTCAATTAAACAAACACACATGTGCTTCACCACAGGCAGCTGCTCTATGTGAGGAATACGGCCAGCAGATCAAAGCTGGTTGAGCTGATCAGGCCACTCCTTGAGGAATGTCCAGTACCTGCTGGCGAGACTCAGCTCCCCCTTGTCCTCTGCTTGGTACGGGGCTCCAGGGGAGCCCGGAGGCAGTCCGGCTCCGGGCCTGGGAGTGCGGGGTCGGAAGCAGAGGCAGCACCGTGGGAGGAGCCCAGCACGGCCGGTACTCACCGGGAGGCAGGAAAAGCGTGGCCCGGATCCTCCCCTGTCG